>JAYKKM010000100.1:0-747500 GCA_035772405.1 Chrysogorgia sp. JL179-B06 | reverse complement strand
TTACCCTGATCTTTTTTGAGAGCTGCACCGCACCGTTTCTGGATGATCATTATATTTTCTGAATAAAACAGGGCGACAGGTTATTGCCGAAATAATGAATAGGAAGAACATAGTTGGAGCGAAGTTCCTTCGTGAAGTGGAATAAAAACTGATTATAAAACGTTTATAGTTAAGGTAATCATGTGACAAAAATAGGCCAATCAGAAGCGAAAAACAACAACAAAGTAGGTTTGTTTCCATTTTATTTCCCCAAATAAACATTTTCACGTTCCAATTTGAAATCTGCTATCAGAACGAAATTTGGTTGAATAGAAGTGATTTTCTTAACGGTTGAAATAGCGAAATATGCCACCATGGATGCGAAATTTTCCGATCGCTTTATTGGGGGCTGTGACATTTTTTTACGGAATCTGCCATGTGTCATATTTATGACGTCACAAACGAAAACAAATGGCGGCGTTGAATTTCGCATGTAGCATCTAATTTCAGACAAAAAACATTTTAATTTATCGGACGAAGCCCATCGGTACATCAAGTTACTCGCAAAAGTTAGAATATTTCAACAAATAAATAAAATGGAAACCGAAAATTTGGTGACAGTGACACTTTAAGGGAACGTTATCTGACACACTTTCTGAACTATCAGTTCAGTTATGGTATGCAGGAAAAACCCGCGTATAAGAACCTAGATTTTAAGAACCTGTTAGGCTAAGATTTTCCATTTAGACCCTTTACATAAGAACCTGTTTTAGGCTAAAATTTGAAAGCAGGTTCTGAGGAGGACCTTGACTAGTGTATATAATATAGTGTATGTCTACAGTTGTATACGTTGTTTTGTTCCATTGAATTTACACACAGTAAGCTGTAAATTACATCATAGTGACATAGTCACTAGAATTATATTGTCTGGAAACGCGGCCAAAGTCTTTGTTCTATGTTTTTGTTTAGTTTGTGCACTTTCACGGTTACTAAACACATTGTATTTTCTGTATAATGAAGCAGTTATCCAATAGCAACGTTTGAGCTTAATGTTGTTTAAATATTAATCTCAAATTCATGATTAATTAACCAATCAGAGTAGGCGAATTAATCAGGTGATTGCGGTTGGATACCCCGGTGAACCATGCCAACACAATACGCGTGACCTGGATTTCAGATCAAAAACGTTGTTCATCTAATATCTTAATTACGCATGCAAATAATCTTCAAATACGAAGACCGAATTAATGCAATACACACTTTAATTTCAAAACAGTTAACTTATTTTTTAACAACAAAGGTAACCGTGCAGTTATTAAACCCCCAGAGCAACAATTGTAAACTGCAATTTAAATTATAACTAATTACTATTGTGTTCAATTGAGATGCTATATGAACAACTCGAGCTCGTGTCCCACCGGGATATCCAAACACTCGAAAACAATTAACAAAAACACTCGCGCTTCGCGCTCGTGTTTTCATACATTGTTTTCTCGTGTTTGGATATCCCGGTGAAACACTCGCTCTCGTTGTTCATATATAACATAAACCTAAAACAAAGGATTTGTGCACCTTCAGGTCCCCCTCAACATGAATCACAGTTCGATTGCTAGCCCCTTTGAAGTTTGCCGCGTTTCCAGACCATGTATTGCTATTGACTATGATTACATACAGTGTAGCTTTAACGTCCATATAGGGTTTGTATTTGCTTAGATTGCATAATTTATATAAATAATAGACCACACTTACCATGCAAAACAAAGTCGCTTTTCTAAATAGCCTAATTTTGCAGTAAACACCATTTGTATAAGAACCTTTTTAGGCTAACTTGGAAAATCTAGGTTCTTATACGCGTGTTTTACTGTACCACAGGCGTTCTTGGTTCACTTTTCTTTCTTTTATTTATTAACGACCATTGCAACTACTCCCGATACAAATCTGACTATGTGTCTATGATATTAGTTCCGAGCCATTGAACCATGTTGGCATGGTTGTGTTTGCTTGGGCAGATCAAAATCGAATGGTATACATAACAAGGCTCTTACTTCATGTACTGGACACAGACATTTACACGAGTAAAATGTTAGTTAGCACTGTATAGAACTGCATCGTTCTTTAAAAATCCCGTTTTATCTATAATAGGTTTAATTCATGAATTGGAAAATTCCAGGACAAAAGTAAACGGGATTTTTTAAAGAACGATGCAGTTCTATACACAGTGCTAAATTTCTGTGTCAGTAAGGCCCATAACAACTTCATTTAATATTTCAAAACCGACAATGCGGACTGGACCGGATTTCAAGTCCCGCAATTAGTTGAATTGCAAGGACTTCAAATCCGCATCTCAAAGTCAAAAATCCTATGCTAATTAAGATCACGTATCCACTTGTCCATCACGGAGTTGATTTTCTTTGTTTTTGGTTCATGCATTATTAATGAGTTTGAGATCTATTGCCCCACTGCTTACATTTACTCCGCTTAACGTGCTGCTCGAATTATTTTATCTACTGATTTTTCACAACCTCCACAGCACAGGTTTAAGTTGTCTAATACACATGCTGAGATTGGATGCCGCACTAAACTGCAATTTTACTTAACCTGTGCGTACCATTTCTACCATGATACTAATTCTGGTCAGGGGCGTCGCTACTGGGGGAGTGTGGGGGGTGTCACAACCCCCCCAATATTTTGAAAAATTGAGAAAATTCGGGCAAAAATAAGAAATTTTAAGCATTAAATTCTGGCAAAATGTGGTCTTGTAAAGTATTTAAATAGTAAATAAAATTCGGCAATTTTCAAATTTAATTGGACACCCCCCCCCCCCCCCCCCTGTATTAAGTGGTATAATGTATTGAGTCAATACTTCCATTAAAGTACTTGTGATATTATGATGTCTGTCATAAGACAAAGAGATTATAACATATAATGAATAAGCCTTATCATTTTGTTTATACCTTACTTTAACAAAATATGCCGATTTTCTTTATGAAATTTTCTTTGTTCCATGATCTTATAATCACTTATTTTGTGACGTTGTGAGACAAACCCATAAGGCAACTTTTCACTTGATATATATATATATATATATATATATATATATATATATATATATATATATATATATATATATATATATATATATATATATATATATATATATATATATATATATATATATATATATATATATATATATATATATATATATATATATATATATATATATATATAGGTAATATTTTGCATTTCACTCGATCAAACTACATATTGAAAGGATTTATGGTGAAGGAAAATTTCGAGTGTTGGAATACATACATTTTAAGACGAAACCGGGACCAGTTGTGAAAAATGCAACTTCAAGGCCTTCCGGCTGGAATTGAACCCGCGACCCTGCGACGCTAGGGCAGTGCTCTGACCACTGAGCTACGGAAGCCGTTGCCGAGAGCCTAGTCACGAGTTATGTATATTATATGGTGGTGGTAATGCCGGGATAAGAATCTCATGGGTATATTATAGGTAATATTTAGCATTTCACTCGATCAAACTACATGTTGAAAGGATTTATGGTGAAGGAAGGCATTACCACCACCATATATACAGAACTCGTGACTAGGCTCTCGGCAACGGCTTCCGTAGCTCAGTGGCCAGAGCACTGCACTAGCGTCGCAGGGTCGCGGGTTCAATTCCAGCGGAAGGCCTTGAAGTTGCATTTTTCGCAACTGGTCCCGGTTTGGTCTTAAAATGTATGTATTCCAACACTCGAAATTTTCCTTCACCATAAATCCTTTCAATATATATATATATATATATATATATATATATATATATATATATATATATATATATATATATATATATATATATATATATATTTATATATATATATATATATATATATGAATATATACGATATAAAATATATAAAATATATGAATATTGACGTTAAATAGAGTGCTCAATATCGTTAATGATAGAGCGAATATAGAATCTTTACTTAAAACAGTTCGTTGTTACTCAGAGTTTCACGCCGAGAGACGATCTTCAGACAACTGTTGAGATTCTGGTTTAACTCATTTTCAAATTTGGTTGGAACCCCCCCCCCCTCCCCCCCCCCCCCCGCCCCCCAGGTAAGCTCACATTCGCTAATTATAGTGCCGCAACTCTCTTCAACGGGTTGCATGGTATCAATAGTTATAATGAGGTTTGACTTTTTAGTACAATGCATTTGTTATTATTATTGAGCACTCACGAAGTATAACTAGCAACGGAATACGTCGGAACACCCTTAAAGTGCAGTAAACTACATTTACTAGTCAATCTTTTAATACAGTAATTTTCAATCAAGCCACCCTAAGCGACAAACGAAGAGGCTGTTCGTAAACTTCAAAATTTAATTCAAAGTTTCTCTTAGGCAAAAGTTCCAAAACTAGGAAGCACACTTTCATTGTTTCGCGATCTTCGCTGATTGTTGCCTATAACTGTTATTAATATATAATTATTTCGTCACATTTCTTTAGAGTCACCATGATAACAGCATTAATTGTCTTGTTCATCTCCTCTCAAACATTCGCTAAGCAGTTCTCAAATGACTGTCAAGGTGATATGTATATTCCTAAACAATGTCCTCAAATAGCCCATGGTAAGACGTTTGACATTTGATCAGTAACTCTACTCGTGTTTTCTTATGTAGAAAGTATGACTTAATTTAATCTCGTTATAAGTCTAAATTGAACAGAACTCTCCTGGGGATCTGGGACCTAGTTGGGCTGTATAAAAATAGCAGTAGTATAGTAAGTAGGGCTGCGAGCCCAATCGACTTCAAACGTGAATATAAACACCAAAACATCACCAAATTTTGCCAAGTCACGACTCGACAAATTTGGTGATGTTTTGGTGTTTATATTCACGTTTGAAGTCGAATAAGCTCTCAGCCCTACTTACTATACTACTACAGCGATCGTTAGTCAATCTAGACACCCTTCGCACGTTTTCTACTAAATTGATGTCAAACACACGCGAGACTAGCGAAACAATACCAAGTTTATACTAAATTTGACACCATTTCGGCCACATTTTAAAAAATAGAAAGTGTCGTTTCAAAATTCTCACAAATTACATTTAGGGAAAAATAGAAAGTGTCATTTCAACATTTTCGCGTGTTAAAAAAAATAAAATGTGGTACGAGCCCACTCTCACATATTAAAAAAATAGAAAGTGTCGTTTCAACATTTTCACAAATTTGTCGAATCACATTTAAAAAATAGAAAGTGCCGTCTCAACATTTTCACAAATTTGTCAAATCACATTTAAAAAATAGAGAGTGCCGTTTTAACATTTTCACAAATTTGTCAAATCACATTTTCACAAATTTGTCAAATCACATTTAAAAAATAGAAAGTGCCGTTTCAACATTTTCACAAATTTGTCAAATCACATTTAAAAAAATAGTCGTTTAAACATTTTTACAAATTTATGTGTCGTAAAAGTGTCTCACGCGTGATAAAATTGCCACCTGTTATGCAAATTAGGTTATTGCCACCTGTTAATAATAGATTAGTCCGTTTGTTCACTATTTTCAGCGTTTGTCGCCTCTTTTCTAAAATGGTGATCGTACACATATTTCGACGTTGTGATTCCTCCCGACAACAAGCCCAAGAAAGGCACGTACGGCGTCACAATCGCGACAATGCTCTCAACGTCTTTTTTTAATAACGGGTCTTTCTGCAACTCATCGTTTAGTTCCTCAGGGTTCTCTATAGCGTTCAACCCATCTAGTAAGCTGGCGAATTTGCTGATTAGCAAGTCGGTGAGAAAGGCGTTTGCGATTTCCATTCTCTTCAACTCATATTGGTGCCATATCTTATCAATAACTTTTGCGGACGCTTTTTTAATGTACGCTTCGGACTGACTCACCACACCGTCACCGGACAGTCTAATTAGTTCGGATCTCCTAACGTCAATGTTGTCTTCCACAGTTGAGGTGTCATCAGTCTCCTCAACTAATTCCTCAATCGTAGGATTTTCCCCACTTTTGCGTTTTACCATCACGCTATTACTTATACCCATATTTTATTGCGGAATAACAACTTCGTGACTGTATGGATAGCGCAGTGAGATTTCTAGTCTAGCGTACTTATTATTTTTTAATGCAGTCACAATCGTCGACACTTCTTCTTTGCTAATGTGCCCAAGGTAATCGTCAATAACGGCCTTCATATCACTCCTACTTGGGTAGTAAAAGCAAACGAGCTTACTAATGTTTTCTCTATACGGTTTTGCGATCGACGTCAATTGTTGTGTGATGACAATAACGCTCAACATAAAATGTCGCGCACTAAAAGCCAAGTTGACCAATTGGCTAGTCCTATTCTTGACGTCCTGCCCACTTGCACAGTCGTCCAACACAATCAGAGTGTTAGTGCCTTTAAAAACATTTGTTACACACTTGAGAACAGCGTCGACACTGTCCTGTGTGCAGTCTATCGCTAACACGTCAGGGTCGCGCACATATTCCCAATCTTGATACGCTTTGTTCCACTCGAAAGTAGGACAAATCAACACAATGTAGTCAAATTTACCACTATACTCAGATTCCAATGTTTCCAACAAATAATGCGTCTTACCACAAGCTGTCATACCAACAATTAACATATTAAACGGAGTCTCCATTAACTCACGTTTGATTTAATACTGGATTGACTGCAGCCCATTGTTCATGAAGTTGACCAACCCGTCACTCATCACAAACACCCTACACATGACATTCGCAGTCGTCGCTTTTTTAGTGATCTCAAGAAGCACGCCAGATTGTGTGTTCACAATTTTTTTACCAGTGGCGACGTTGTAATTATCTTGAACGCTCCTCAAGTCGATGACCAACGCGAAGCCATCTTTATAGAACTTCTGTATGGTCATGAACTGAGCGTGTTCTTCACCCAACCCAAACAATCGTTTCGCTTCTGCATAGAACTTCGACTTTGGGATGCCTTGTGAGTACACACTATTTGGCACGCCTTCGATTGTGACTCTAACACTCTCGATATTCGGATAAAGAAACTCCTCACTGTCTGTTCGCACCTTATTCGTGAATAGCAACGCAATTGCCTTCATGCTTTTTCTTGGAAGATTAACATTCTCATTCACAATGGTCGTACCTTTATCCCATTCGGTGGTTTTCATCAACGTAACGTGCTCATACGACAAACTACGACCACTTGCGTAACCCGACGCTATTTCGTCAGCGAGCTCCTGGTTATCAATCGTCTCGTACTCAAGCTCGAGGTTCTCCAGAGTGTATCCGCCCACAGCGCTACCGGATTGTGCCACCATGATGTCTGTGGCCTTCGGAAGTGTGATCACGTACTGCAAGTTGTTGTTCATGCTAAAAGGAGCGTACAACCCGTGGTCGTTCATGATCTTGCCGAGCTTAATCCGCTGTTTCGTTCCAATCACACCAAACATTAACGCGTCACTAACTTTAGCGACGTTCCCACTCGTCGCACCACTGTCATCCTTAGAGATTAACTTTCTCAAGTTCTCACCACCAACACCATAGTCAATCATTTGGTCTCGCGCAGTGACGCTCTCCCAAAGGTCGCGATAGACACCAGTGTAATTTTCCCCATTGTTGTCATACACAGTTTCCCCAGCTAGTTTCACAACAAGTTTCTCACAAAGCAACTTGCTCACATTGTTCAAGAACCAGCTTTTGGCGTTTGCATTCTTAAAGTCGAACACTAGACCCAACGATCCAGGCACCAAACAGCTACTAACCTTAAGCTTCGGTATGTCAATGTAGAGTTCCTCGCCAGGACTGACCTTATTAGGGTTCAACGTGATTACGTGTTGTGTTCTCACCCCTTTTATGACACCCATGGTCGCTCGTCTAAAACCAGGGCTCAACTCTGCTGACGTGGTGTTCATATACCTTTACATATGTTTTATCGCTACCGTTTTAGCTTGTAATAATCATAAGCAAACCACGCAAGTACCACCGCGAGTACCCACAGATTTTGAGCCAACCAAGCGAGACCCTTCACACCCAACGTCAACGCGTTGTAAACTAAATTAGCCAACCCAACAGCCCATGGACCCATCTTCGTGATTGCGTTCTTAACAGCCTGTGCGAATGACCTCGTGGCCATAGCGCCTTTCATAACAGCAGACCTCCCAGCGATAATAATAGTTGTTATAATTCCAGCCATTGAAATTGCCACAGCGCTCAACCCAACCATATTTTTTTTAGCCCATTTCTTGAACTTCTGCAACCTGTCAATGTCAACCTCTTGTTGCTCTCTAACTTCTTCTATTCGTCGCTGTTCTAAGACTTCTTCTTTGGCTTGTCCAAGTTCACTCACTCTTTCGCGCAAATCAGTAAGCTCATCAAACTCACGCTGTCTGCCTCTAGTTTGTCTAAGTCCAACCACTCTTTCGTGCGGATCAATGTTCTCTTCACCACTCTCAAGCTCTGCTATTCTTTCGTTTGTGTGTCCCATCAATTCTTGAAGATGGTCCGCTTGTATTTGCAACGCACCAGTGTCACCTATTCTTGTCTCACGCAACACATTCTCACTCGGATTGAGCGCGCCGCCCAAGTCGCGGTTCTCGATTGGTGTTAGTTTAGGTTTGTCAACATATTTCGTGCGTGTGGTGTCCACCAATGGTTGACTCCTCGCAGTCTCCTCGCGGTCTCTCGAGCTGACTTCGATTTTATACAAAAAGTCTTTAAATTGATCAACTGCACGTTGCGCAACCTTAGCCTCATTATACCACAGAGCACCACCCTCCCCACGTTTGAGAACTATTTGCTCTTTACCAAATTTGTTACTAACGAGTTTGGGTTTGAATAAGATATTGTTATTCTTGCTTATTGATGTTCTGAGTCGCAGCGCTGACACGTCGGGGTCACGAATGTCAAGCTTGAATCGCGCCTCAGTTTCATTACTAATGAACTTTTCTAAGCTTATCAAAATTTGGTTCTCAGGATTCGATGGCAAATCGTCGACACCAAACGTTGGGACTTCTGTGTTGGTGCCCCCCCTTATTGTCACCGTTCTACCATCGTCAGTGTCGATAAATGACGTCTCTTTTTTCCCACCTTGCCTTCTAGCTAGCTCACTTCTTATTTTTTTTACGTCGTCGCGATAGTTGTCATAATTAACACGAACGTCTCTCGGCATCTCACTCATGTTGTGCTCGAGGGTTGTCTTGCTGAGCCACTCATTAGTCTTGGTGAGCTCTCCTTCTAGTTGCTCATCACTCATGTCTTTGTACTTATCGAGGTCCCCCATCTGGATCTCGTCGTAATCTCCCCCACCTTTAGCCATATTACATTAGCTCACATTTTGAACGTCACTTTCCGGCGTCCATAAGTCACGTTTGCTTTTAGTTTAAATAATTGTACGCAAGCCACGCGAATGTCACCGCAAACACCCACAGATTTTGAGCTAACCAAGCGAGGCCCTTTACGCCTGTCACCAGCGCGTCATAAACTAAGTTCGCCAATCCAACAGCCCACGGACCCATCTTCGTTATCGCATTTTTAACAGCCTGTGCAAACGACCTCGTGACCATAGCGCCTCTCATAACATTAGACCTCCCAGCGATAATAATAGTTGTTATAATTGCAGCTATTGCAATCGCTAAAGCGCTAGACCCAACCATATTTTCTCTAGCCCATTTCTTGAACTTCTGCAACCTGTCAATGTCGACTTCCTGCTGCTCTCTAACTTCCTCCATTTCTCGCTGTTCAATAACCATGTCTCTAGCCTGTCTAAGTCCAACCATTCTTTCATACAGATCGATATACTCTTCGTTCTCTGTGATCGTGAGGTCCTCTCTATCAAGCTCTGCTATTCTTTCGCTCGCTTCATTTATTGAGTCTTGAAAATGGCCTGCTTGTATTTGCAATGTGCCAGTGTCGCCTACTCTCGACCCAGACATCGCCTTCTCACCTGGATTGAGCATGCTATTCAGCTCGCGGTTCTCGATTGGTGTTAGTCCAGGTATGTCGACGTACTCTGCGTGTGTGGTGTCTAACAATGACGCACTCCCCGCAACGTCTTCACGATCTCTTACGATGTCATTAACCCGCGTTGTAATATCGTTAAAATCCTCCTTCATGCGTTGACGAAATCTTACATCGCGTTCACGCCTCAGCCCACTCTCCACTCTAATTAGTCTAATTTTCTCATCGACTGTGACGTTTGGATCGTTCCGAGATAGTTTGCGATCTTGAGTGGCTCTTTCGAGACTATACTTTAGTTCGTCGTCAGTGACATCTTTGTATTCGTCAGATCTCTCCATCTCAAAGTCGTCGAAGCCACCTTCAGCCATATTACACTAGCTCACATTTTGAATGTCGCTTTCTGGTATCCACGAATTATGTTTGCTCTCATAACCCAACCATTTGACCAGCGCCATCTTCTTCCCTCTGACTTTCTTTCTTTTCAACACCTTTTCAACTCTGTACACATCATCACCAGGTTTCTTATTAACCAGCGATAATTCCTGTTCGTAAAATTTCCCAATAATCTGTTCACCGCTTATGTCCTCAATTTCATACACATTCGGATCACCACGAATAACCTTTACCACTTTAAACAGCTCTTCAGTGAAGTTGGCTTCATAACCCTTTGTGAACACACTCTTGTACTTACTAATTCTTACTGACTCACCAACTCTAAACTTTGGCAATGGGTTGTCTGCAAATTGGTGACCAAACAAAGTGGTCCAAACTTCACCCTCATTTGACTTATTGACATCCTTCGGCTTCATCATAATACTGCGGTTCACATTGCTATTATAATTGCTCACAAATTTATCCAAAGCGTCAATCCACTTGTATGTCCCACGAGCGTAAAAGTACTTCCACATAATACTCTTGAGACTTCTATTAAAACGCTCAACAACAGCGGCCTTTTTATCACTCTTAGTGCTGAAATATTCAACACCATGTTTTCTCAGCAAACTTTTCACACCAACGTTGTAGAATTCAAGTCCATCGTCAAATTGCGCTAACTTAGGTGTGGTCCCAAACCGATCTTTAAAGTTATTCAACAACTCTCCAACAGCCTTAGTCATGTTCTTGGTGTCTTTTCTATAAACTGCAATGCCAAAAGCGTATCTACTCAATATTTCAATACCTGTTAGTATCCAATAATATCCACCATTCTGTTTTGAATACTTACTCATGTCCACTAAGTCCATTTGGAGCTCTTCACCAAGAAATCCAACAAAAGTCGCACGGAATTTATGCCTTCTCACAATGGGTTTGTGCCTAGTGTAGGTGTCCTGCGTGGTCAACCATTCTTTCACTGTTTTTCTAGTTACTTTCAATCCGTCTCCCAATGCACTTTGATACAACCTCTCTACACCACTGAACCCTGTCTTAGGATTGTAATAAATGTCTCTCAACCCTTGTTCTGTTTCCACACCAAGCTCATATAATTCACACAATATACAGTTCCAATAGCACCGCGCCAATTTTGAGACCACCGTTGTTTGGTTTGACGCGAAACGTCATACTTGAGTAAACACCTTTTTTAATGCTCACCTTTGACTCAATGTCTACATGGCGTTGCACTGACCCTTTCAATGACTGTTCGGTAGGTATTGGCAACGTTGTGATCACATCGCTACGCTTCCCATCAATACCCACGTCGCTCTCCGTCTCAACAACGTCACACGAGACTTCTATGTACTTCAGGCCTCTATACATGTCGACCTCGTTTGGGCTAGTGTGCCACTGTGAGTCATTCTGAATCACCTCACCCTTCGCGAAACCAAGTAGAGGCCCAAGGGTGTCTAACACAGCTGAACTACTAACCTTGACCCTACATTTGCCTGTGGGCACTAGTTTCTCTATCTCAAGATCCACCTTAAGCTCGCTAGACTCGTGTTTCAAGACTTTGACCAATGCGTCGAAGCTAAAGTACCCTTCACCCACTTTAATCTTTTTAAAAGAGCCAACCCTAGAGTTATCCAGCGTGAAGACCTGAATGCTGTCGTCATTTGTTGTGTTATGATAGTCCCAAAACACAGTGGCTGTCTTGACCACAATGTATGGGTTATCGTGTATGACCATCATCGCGTTGTCAAAGGACACAACTTTTTCCACACCTTCAATGAGTACCGTCAACTTTCGCGTCATGTATAACATACAGTATATTATATGCAGAAAGCCCTTCATGACTACTATGGGAAGTACTACAAGCGTGCGATGGCTAACACGTCGAAGGCCACACACAACGCAAAGGCAGACCTCATCAAAAAGTACCCCCACGCTACTTTAAGCAAATTCGAGTTCTATCCAAATATTTCGCAAGATGGTAAAATCACGAGTGTCGACATATATTTCAGAAACAATGACATCCTTAGCACAGACATAACCAGCGCAACCTTCAAAAATGATAAAAACATGTGGAAGTGGCTACACAATAGCAAGTTCCCAATAATATGGCAAGGTGGTGGAACTATCCAACCACTGCCAAAAGGTCATAAGAACCACTGGGGACTTTGGGATGGTTATCCAACAGAAAATGTGTTAAATTATCCAGTGAATAACTTTAAAGTCTTTGTTAACCAAAATAGTTACTTCATGTCAAAGCTACCAACCTTGCGAGTCACTACGTCAAAGACAAAATCAGAGTGGGATGACAACGAATCTTACTACCGTGTTGTGTTTGCAACGTATTGTGCGAGTTTCTGTTGTGGGGTGTCATTGCAACATTTATCAGTGTCACAAGAAGTTCACCCCGTGGTCACAAGTGTAATGAGATTTCATTTGTACTTCACCATTAGAAGACTTCTCAGAAGAATGGAAGGTGGTGAGACCATGAAATCAATAAGTAGAGAGTTCAACGCTTATGAATTGTATGGTAAGATTTCCAAGATCCCCAGAAGGCACTACTACCAGAATAAAGTCCTGAGCGATGGCACTTTAGGCGAATCCAGAGTCTTCACACTCAACGACGTTCAGAATGATTACAAACGATACGTCGCGCGATTGTCAGACGGCTTCACCAACATTGGACTGCAATATCTAAATCAGAGCATAGAGTCCTTTGTGTACTCCACACTTGGCGCGCAAGCGAGAACACGTGTGTCAGTCGTTGGTGGTTCTGCAGGAAGTTTAGAAACTCAACAAGAATTCCGCAAGTTGTTTTCTGACAGTGTTATACAGTACGACGTGTCGACATGGATTCTCAACATGAACAAATCGATTAGAGACACCAACGTTGTCCAAAATCTTGCAGTGTCGCCAAGTACATGGTTAATGCCAAGTAACCTAGTGATACTCAAGAATAAAATCGCTGGGTACAACAACTTATTAAAGATCGCCACAGAGTCCATGAGATTTGGAGTGAACACTAGCTTGAATGCAACAACACCAACAATTACGGCTAAAAAAGTCCACCAAGAAAATGTGGTGACTCACTTAGTAGTACCAACGAATCTTGTGAAGAAAAAAGCTCGCCAAGAAAATGTGGTGGTGATACCAACGACTGTGGCTAAAAAAGTTTACCAAGAAAACGTGACACCACTTCCTGTGAGAAAAACAGTGGCCACCACCACAAGTAAGTCAGACACGACAACGTTGGCGATAGTCTTAGGGTTCTCAGCAGTCTCTGGCTATCTACTAACCAAATACACCTTGAAGTAGTAATGAGTCTAAACTATGGGTATGAGTCTGACGACCCTCACGATAAAATACTAAAGAGAACGAAAAGGCATCTGGACGAAGATCCTAAGTTAAGTGCGACCGGTGGGAGGATGTCTGGACTAATAGACATGCAAGGCTCAGCGATAAAAAACGTAGCAGACCCAGTCGATGACTCAGACGCCGCGAATAAAAGAACTCTAGAGCAATTGCTATCAAGCTACCTCAAGAGTCAGTCCTACAATGTTGTGCTTGACTTCAACGTTAGCACACACGCCTTGAAAAATGTGGAATTTCACACCAATGGTTCAAACAAAGTGAAAGCCATTGGTGAAACAAGTAAATTAGTGCAAAACAACCCGGCTTATGGTCCTATTGTCGGCATCAGCGGTGTGAGTCAAAGTTTTCTATCACCTGTGTTAACACCAATCCCACTTGAGTCAGGTCTCCATTTTAACTGCCCCAGTATGCAATGGTGTGATCTCTCCATTTTTGTTGTAGTGAGGTTACCTACTCGCACCGCTGGATCAAATTGGGAGACAATTATATCAAACGACGACGGTCAGTGGGATAAGTTCATAGGGTACAAGACTGGTATGACTAATGGACTCGCGTATGGTGGTAGCATCCCAGCGATGGAGAAAGTATGCACTATTCCAAGTGGTGTTGACATAAGTAAAATGCATATGATATCAATACACTGGCAAATGGGCAATTCACACGTCAGAGTCAACAACGTTAAGTCAACCGACTCAGACTTCATAGCGAATATGAAAAAGATAGGCACACCCTATGGAACGATTTTTGGAATACATCGACCAAGAATACCACTCGCGCCTTACGCGTACCCATCGTTGATAGAATTCTACGGCGTGAAAATTGTGAGTGGCTACATGACAAACCGAGACATCATAATCATGGGTGGAGAAATGATGAAGGAATATGGTGTAAAGTAAATGGGAGCATGTTTTTCGAGACCTCATGAAACATATAAGATAAATAAGACGACTGATCACATGTTCAAAGCTGGTGGGTCATTTGGTCGCGGTGACGTTACTCTCGAGCTCCACGCTGAGATTGGTATGAGGTCTAAAAAGACTTACGGCGAACCTATTATGTTACCAGAGTCAGACACTGTGGGGGTGGTGGGAGACGTGACCTAAGTTATGTGATGGGTTGGCTTAGAAAACTGGTTCGTAACATTAGAAACTTTTTCAGACGACGTAGAAAACTGAAGACTAATAAAACGTATTTGCTGCATTGGTACACAACAAACCAAATCTATAAAAAACCTGACACCTATGTCGAGTAGTTTTTTTTGTAGGAGACTATAATATAGTGATGACCTCCACAACGCTTCGATTATTCGACTTCGACGGTCACCAAATCACAACGGTCATGAACAACGGTGAGATATGGTTCAAAGCAAGAGAAGTCGCAAGTGCTCTAGGTTACGCTCGACCAAAAGATGCAGTCAACGATCACGTCGAACCTGACTGTAAAATGAAGATGGAACAGACCTCGTTTATCAACGAACTTGGGGTCTACTCGTTGGTGTTCTCGAGTAAAATGGAGCGTGCGAAACACTTCGGAAGGTGGGTGCACTCAGAAGTCTTACCAAGCATTAGAAAAAGTTTAGCTGACGTCGGTCTCAAACACAATCAATTCGTAATGATCACTGAGTTCGACCTTCATACGAAAGTTGTTGGTTTTCTTAGGAAATATTATCCAGAGGTTATTTTGATAGCCGCTTGTGGTGAGAATCAAGACACTTCGAGTAAAAGAATAAATTCGTGGAAAAAAGGTTACCAACGTGGTACACCTGACTTGATTATCGCTAATGCAAACCGACAGCATAGCGGGCTCGTGATTGAGTTCAAGAATCCAGGTGGCACAGGTAAGACGTCCAAAGAGCAAGAGTCTCTGCTACTCAGATATAAATCCGCTGGTTATCTAACACTCTTGTGCGACTCGTACGACGACGCTATTACCATGGTAATAAAATATCTCTTTGACGTTGGGTTTCAGTGCTCCCAGTGTTTTCGTAAATTTAAAAATAAATCAGCGTTGAGTAACCACGAGAGACACTACTGCAAAGAGACTCTTTAGACAGTGACTAACAAGTCGAATTAGCGCTCGTTCTCGTTGTTGAGACGACGTCTGAAGTGACAACTGCTCTAGCATTTTTTAAAGACGTTTTTTAACTTGGTAAAAAATATCTGCGAAACTTTCTCTGACCACTGTGTGAAAAAATGTTTCTACGATACATTGGACGCTTCGTGTGACCAATGTCTAAATTTAAAAAGTGGGGTATCCGAGAACACCCTTAATTTTGTGTGGAAGGATGATGACGTCTGCACACTGCGCGATATTGCTCAGCGCCACCAACAAACGATGGCCCTGGATTATATCTCCAATTGAATGGTGCATCAACAGTTGTTCCATCAGTGTCGCGACAAACAGCGCAATACGCTTTTAGAAATGTGATGTCGTCTGCCATTGGGAAGAGTGTGTCGAGCTCACCAAGTCTTTTTAAATGCTCTGTTGTTATGAGACCACAAATAATGACGTGAATGCCAGCTTTAACGTATTCGAGAATAATTGGGAGTAACCCAGAGCACCAATGGCCTTCGTCAATCCCGATGACGTCATAGTCGACTATCTCGGAAGAACTCGGGAGGTTGGTGATTAACTTCGCAGGTAAACTGTCTGATCCAACAACAATGGTCTGACGATGTGTGGAGAACGCGTGGTCAGTTCGCCTAGTGTCACCTGTGTTGTTCATGTAGAGGACTTTGAGCCCTGATTTACTCAACGTGACTAACCTGCGAAGAGTCTCAGTTGTTTTTCCTGCGAACATGGGACCAATCACGATTTCTAGTTTACCGATTTTCTTCATGGTTACTATACCTCCAGAGAAACGCTCTCCCCTCTTGCGGCAACTGTTGCTCGTTGTTAAATATCCGCTGAAGCTCTAAGTTTTTGAGGTGGGACTGTGAGCTCTCGTGTCTTGAGCGATGCATTGGGTTGTTGGTAACCACACCACATGGGTAACAATTGTACGACGCGCCGCCGTGCGCAAAATCCAGGTGAGTGTGTGAGAGTATGTGACTCATAATATCGCCCGCACCTAGTATTTCATTACACCCCACCCTACAAACGTTGACGTCACAGTTTGCGGCGAGCTCTAGCCACGCTTTGGCTTTGGTTGAGCATGGTTTCCATAGAAGGGTCGCCAAGAACACTTCGAGGTAGTTACCGAGTAGTGGTAGGCGGCAGACTCGCAAGGGTTCGCTCAAGTAGTGGCTACTTGCTAACGTAAGACGTTTGAATGGTGAGTAGCACCACAGAGGGATCACCTTGGCTAGCTCGTTAACCATCTTGTTGGCTCTAACTTCATCAAGCTCGACCCAAGCCTCATGAGCGAACTTTTGTATAGAGAATCTGGGCACCAAATTGTCCTCGAACACCTCTTCGTTTTTTATGATCAGGGTCGCACAACTTGAAGACTTGCGAGTACCCTTTTAAGACGTTGGGTCCAGAGGCGCCTTGTGGGGTAGACGCATCGACAAAGGACATTCTCCGCATTGCGTCGATCTCCTCTTCTTGGCGGGCTTGGTCTTGAGTCATCTCTTCTGCGATGTCTTGGACTTGAGTCATTATGTTATACTCCCAGAAAAAATCCTAATTTTTAGTGCGTTTGGTCTGGAACTGTGAGATACCTGTGAGGTCATCTGTGAGATACCTGTGAGGTCAACTGTGAGTAAGATAACACGTGATAGTGTATTAGATGGTTGAGGACTCACAGACGGCTGTTGAAGCGAAGATTACGGCTGATGTGAAGAGTGTTAAGGTGAAGGACCCAAAGCGCGTCGCCGCTGGTAAAAAGTTGGCTGAGATATCGAAAGCTGCGAAAGAAAAAAAAATGCGCGAAATGATAGTCAACGAAGAACAGGGTGGTGAGTGGAGCTATGGTTACATTGTTGGAACACTTGGTGTAGTCATTGCTGCTGCTTCGTTATGGTACACAATTAGCAGTGAGAAAGAAACACAACTGGAACCTGTGAGTACTGTGGCTAGCGCGTCAGAAAATCGTAGAACTTGTCGTCCAGCTGGAGGACTCGACACATTTGATTCTTAAACAAAACACACGACAATGTATATATGTCCGCGATCGATCGAAAAGAACTTATGAACGAACTGTACGACGCGCTACTTGTCACGACTGGTGCTGTGGTAGTGAGTATGATTTCGAAAAAGGCTTTGGGGGAACCATTGGGAACACCAGAGACTGTGAAAGGCACAGTGAAACTTGCTGCAGCTGTTGGTGCAGGAACGCTGTTAGTAAAATGGATGCAATCAAAAAAGTGGATACCGACAGACCCATTCAAATCAATGTAAGTTAATGGTGAGTGTTGTGGCTGGAGGGATATTTAATGCAGTGGCTTTTGCAGGCGCTGGCTTTATGTTTTCGAAATTTAATCACTCAGGCTATGAGACCGAGATGAAAAGACATAACCATGCGTTGGAGCAGCTAGCCAGTGCGAAAGAGGTGTGGTACGAAAATGAGGTCGCTAAGAAAGATAAGATTCAGCGTTTACGACAACGGCTCTCTGACGCTAATGCTGACATCAATGACACAAACCACGCGTTGGAAGAACTTAGAAGCGTGATGACCATACGGTACAGCGGACGAGTGTTCACTGACCTCCCGAAGATCGCGGATTACTACCAACCAAGTGCGGAGATGAAGGAATACCAATTACTGTTTGTTGGCGCGCTAGGTTTGGGTAGTGGAATAGTAGTGTGGGTGCTAACTCAATAAAAAATGTTGGAGTAGTATAAGAGTGATGGACAAACTTATGAGGCAGATGAGCTACGGCTACACAATTGACGAAATCGCGAGTGAGACGCAAACTGAGTGTGGAGACACCTTCAGAATTTACTACTGCTTGGATTGCGACGTTGTGAAAAGTGTGACTGAATGTGGTGGGTACGCGTGTCCAAAGTGTGGCGACATCGAATGGGGTTACACTCAGAGTTACAGCGACATGAGACTCACGCGACTAAAAAGCGTTCACAAACGGTCTTGGTGGATGGGGAGGAGACTACGTAATGTCGTGAAGTTTGAGCACCTTGAGTTGATAAAAGAGGACTTCCTGAAAGTTGTCAATGTGCTGCACTCATGCAATTTGATCAAGGGTAGAAATGTCAGCAGATATGGATACTACATTATTAGGTTGTGTCATAGAAGACGAGTCAAGACACTCAAGAAGGTGTCAGACCTCAAAGACGGGAAGGTGAAAGACTTGTTCGACGATAATTTGTTTGGGGTGGTGTACCCAAAACTAGGATGGTGCGAAAGTGGCGACAATTATTACAACGAGTGGTTTAGGAAAAAAAACAAGTGTAGTGTATATAGAAGCCAATGAGTCGGACTGTGAAAAACCCACTGACAAAAAGACGGGCGCATAAGACGAGTGCAGCCGTTGTCAATTCACTAACAGATGAAGCGACCAACGTTCACGGCTTTTTTGGAGACCAAGAAACACAACCTGTAGCCCAAGACCTTACACCGTCAACACATCTGTTGGATCGAGCACTGAGAGGGTTCACAAGGTCTTATGGAATCGAAGTGATTGACGACAGAGACATCAATCAGGTAAATGGTAGTAGAAGCGCTGTCACTAACCTTTTGAGACGTGAGCTGGGTGAGACCAACGGGATGAAAGTGGTAGAGACAGTCAAGGTCACTTTTGAGAAAGTTTTAGAACTCAATAAGACCACATACAAAACTGCCTACTTTAACAGCGAAACGTTCGTCGTCATTAACGAGCATGACATCGAGGGTGTTGCCAATCGCGGGTCGGAGCAGATTTTGACGCGGATAGCTGGGTGGTTATCTGAGGGGTCTGGATGGACTATCGACAAAATAGATGCGCACTACGTCAACGTCGCTATTTACAGACCTTTGCATGGGAGTAGCTACATTGCGTTGCCAAAGGAGCTGTGCAACAGTATGAAGGGTCTGATAAATGTAAATAATGGGGATGACAACGAGTGCTTTAGATGGTGCCACCTAGCGCATAAGTTTCCTGTTGGAAAACACTCCGATAGAACGTCGAAGTACGCTAGGCATGTCGGTGAGCTGAATTATGACGGAATTGACTTCCCAGTCACACTCAAAGATTACAACAAGATCGAAAAGGCTAACGAAATTAGCATTAATGTTTTTGGGTATGAAAATAAGCAGCCATTCCCTGTGTACGTTTCTAAGGAGACGTATCCTGACCATATGGACCTACTGTTGATAACTAACGACGCGGGCAACAAGCATTATGTGTACATTCGCGATTTTAACAAATTCATGTACCGTCAGACAAAGTATAAGGCGAGAAAGCACTTTTGCAGGTATTGTTTTGCAGTGTTTTCACCCGCGGACGTGCTTGAAAGTCATATTGAAGTGTGTTTGGTCTCATCAATGGGAAGCAAGCTATTAAAATGCCACAAAAAGGTGTGAAAGTGAAATACGAGAATTTTAGTAGACAGCTAAACGTACCATTTGTGGTGTACGCAGACTTCGAGGCTATCACACAGAAGGTGCACACAACAAAGCTGTCAAGCGAGTGTAGCTACACAAACGCTTATCAGAGACACGTTGACTGTGGCTATGGGTATAAATTAGTTTGTTGCTACGATAACGAGTACAGTAAGTCAGTAAAAGTGTATCGCGGTGAAAACGCAGTCAACAAGTTCATTGGGGAGATGTTAGAAATTGTCAAATATTGTAAAAAGACATCTGAGAGTCACTTTAACAAAGAAATGATACTGACTGATGCCGATAAGAAGAACTTTGACGAGGCTAAAAGTTGTCATATTTGCAGTGTTGAGTACACTAGCGCTGACGTTAGAGTGAGAGACCACTGTCATGTCTCAGGTAGGTATAGAGGGTCTGCGCATCGTGAGTGTAACGTGAACTTTAGATTGACTGATAAAATTCCTGTGATCTTTCATAACTTACGCGGCTACGATAGCCATTTCATTATGCAGGAGATTGGTAAGTTTGGTCAAGACATTAACGTGATACCGAACAACATGGAGAAGTACATGGCGTTCATGCTTGGAAAAAACTTGGTATTCTTGGACAGCTTTCAGTTCATGAGTAGTGGTCTAGACAACTTGGTGAGGAACCTACCAAGGGACGCTTTCAAGTACACGTCAGAAGTGTTTAGCGACGAGGGGTTGGCACTTATGACAAGAAAGGGGGTCTATCCCTACGATTATATGGACTCCTTTGATAAATTCGACGAATGCGAGCTGCCCTCCAAAAAGGACTTCTACAATATTCTGAATAACGCAGATATTACGGAAGAAATGCATGAGCGCGCTTGCGATGTGTGGGACTACTTCGACGTTGAAAATATGGGTGGGTATCACGACCTGTATTTGAAAAGTGACGTGCTCTTGCTCGCTGACGTTTTTGAGAACTTTAGAAAGACATGCCATCGCGAGTATAAATTAGACCCTTGCCATTATTTTACATCGCCCGGATTGGCTTGGGATGCTATGCTGAAGATGACTGGAGTGGAACTTGAATTATTGTCTGACATTGACATGTTCCAGTTCGTAGAATTAGGTATGCGTGGTGGTGTGAGCTACATATGCAACAGACATGGCGTGGCGAATAATAAGTACATGAAGGGGTACGACAAAGCGCAAGAGTCGAAGTATTTGATGTACCTTGATGCCAACAATTTGTATGGATGGGCGATGAGTCGAAGTCTACCTACGGGTGGCTTCAAGTGGTTGACTGAGAAAGAGATAAAAAAAGTTAATCTGCGTGAGTATCACAACAATAGTAAAAAAGGTTTACTGCTCGAGGTCGACTTGGAGTACCCAGCCCATTTGCATGACCTACACAACGATTACCCGCTGGCTCCTGAAAAGATGGAGATAACTGTTGACATGTTGTCGGAGTACTGCACGAAAATCAAAAATAAGTTTAATGTAAGTGTTGGCGGTGTGAAGAAGCTGGTGACTAATTTGATGGACAAAAAAAAGTATGTGTGTCACTACGGAAATCTGCAGTTGTACATGGATCTTGGATTAAAAATCAATAAGATTCACAGGGTCCTGCAGTTTGACCAGTCCAAGTGGCTAGGCAAGTACATCGACTTTAACACAATCAAAAGAACTGCGGCTAAGAACGCTTTTGAGAAGGACTTCCTTCAAGTTAATGAACAACAGTGTGTTCGGAAAAACGATGGAAAAACTTTGAGGAAGCGTGTGGACGTAAGATTAGTGACCACTGCGGAGAAATTTAAAAAGCTTGTCTCAAAGCCAACGTTTGTGTCTTGCAAGATATTTAGCGAGAACTTAGTTGCTGTCCACAAAGTTAAAGAAAACGTTGACACTAAATAGACCTGCATATGTGGGTATGTGCATACTAGACTTGAGTAAAACGCTGAATGTACAATTTTCACTACAATTATATTATGAAAAAGTACTCTAGCGACACCTGTAGATTGCACTTCACTGACACTGACAGTCTGTTGTACTCAATCAAAACTGACGACGTTTATTCCGACTTCATGGAGGAGCGCGAAAAGTTCGACAATAGCGACTATCCTGCAGACAGCCCATTCTTTTTAGAGGAGAATAAGAAAGTTATTGGGAAGATGAAGGACGAGTGCGCTGGAACGCCAATTGTCGAGTTTCGTCGGGTTGCGCAGTAAAATGTACAGCTAATTTAAAAGAGGGTGGAGGTGGTGGGAAAACCGCTAAAGGTATTAGAAAAAATATAATTAAAAAGGTAATCAGACACGAAGATTACAAAAGCGTGTTACTCGAGCAGAAACAGTTGCGACACACAATGAAGACCATTAGAAGTGTCAAACATCAGATTGGTAGCTACGAAATTAATAAAGTATCGCTGTCCTGCTTTGACGACAAACGATACCTTTTAGAGAATGGTATTGACTCCTACGCGTATGGCCACAAAAACATTGTAGTGAGAGATACCACTGAGAGTAGTGAACAAACAGACTAATTCGTAGAGTAGTTGGCTATTTGTTAGTCAATGTTGTTAGCCAATCAAAAGAGCACCATTTCGCTCCCCATTTGGGTACTTGTTTGGATAAAATATTTGTTGTGGGCGCTGGTGTGGGTTGACCAATCAAAAGAGCGCCATTTCGCTATCCATTTGGATAAACATCACCACTAGAATCAAAATCTAGTGGTTTTTTTTTTCGCGCGTGAATTCGTGAGACAGCAGCAGAACGTGTTGGTGATTTGTTGAACAAAAATGCGAAAATGTTGAAATGACACTCTCTATTTTTTAATATGTGAGACCGCTCGTACCACATTTTATTTTTTTAACACGCGAAAATGTTGAAATGACACTTTCTATTTTTCCCTAAATGTAATTTGTGAGAATTTTGAAACGACACTTTCTATTTTTTAAAATGTGGCCGAAATGGTGTCAAATTTAGTATAAACTTGGTATTGTTTCGCTAGTCTCGCGTGTGTTTGACATCAATTTAGTAGAAAACGTGCGAAGGGTGTCTAGATTGACTAACGATCGCTGTAGTAGTATAGTAAGTAGGGCTGAGAGCTTATTCGACTTCAAACGTGAATATAAACACCAAAACATCACCAAATTTGTCGAGTCGTGACTTGGCAAAATTTGGTGATGTTTTGGTGTTTATATTCACGTTTGAAGTCGATTGGGCTCGCAGCCCTACTTACTATACTACTAATAGCGTTTAGAGGCACTTTGGCGTTGGGGTCCCGACCCTATCTTTTTAAGCACCTCAAACTCTATAAGACTACTAAGTTTCGTGCTAGTATCATAAAACGCCCAATTTTTTCCTATATTACCCCACTATAACCAACAAGTATGAAAACATCCGGCATACCAAGAATCAGAAAATATATTATTTTTTAGACTTATTATGAGTTTCGACGCAATCCCTGCAGCCCTTGGAATAATTAAATTAGTTTTAGCCATAAATAATATTTATTATTTATTAAATTAACCCCTAACCTCGTTTTAATATAAGATTTGTATTTTCACGTGACAGCGAGGCGAGTTTAATTATTAAGCAGTAGCTTATAGACCTCTTTCATAATGGCACCCAAATTAATTATTCTTTGATAATATTCATTTAAATTAAGCCTTACTGACTTCGTTCGTGTGTTTGTAATTCCAAAGAATATTTGGTTTGTAACGAGGCTAGAAAGGCTAATTTGCATGTGTATAAAATAATATTTAGACTGGGCTCCCTACTGCGCGTGCGTGTCCACTATTTCTCAAATGCAAGTACTTTGATTTACGGTAAAATTTTATATACCGTATACCGTAAATAGTTTGTAATCATAAGTTTTACGAAAAAAGTCCCACCCCAAAAAGAATAAGCCTCCCGCATCTTAAACACAAAAATCCTTCCGAAAATAAGTCCCAAAAATAATAAGTCACAGGCTTATTTATAATAATAAAAACATAATATACCCATTTTGAAACGCGAAATTCCCTCCAAGCATATGCCCCCTCCCCCCCCCCCCCACACACACACACACACACTATAAGTTCTCCGAAAATAAGCCTACAAACAGCGTAGGAACGGGTTTAATGTTGGGAGGGGCTGAAATCGAGAAAATTTTGAAATCTAGAAGCTCTGAAAGACAATTTGCAACAATTTGAGCAAACTTTTTCATCTAATTCTACAGCGAGCAGGTTCAAATGAATCCTGCAAGTTTGTCTGCTGCCTCTTACCAAATACCAGGTGCCGCCATTTTTTGCCCTAGTACTCATGACAGAAGGGTCTGGGATCCAATCTAACACTCGCGTTGCAAGGGTTTATAGGGGTTGGCTAACACTTTAGGCTATTCAGGCTAAGCTCAGACCCCCATTTAAAATTTGGAGGGGGCCCTGAAGCCACAAATAAGTCGTTTGAACAAATTTAATGACAGCCGACTTATTATCGGATGTTTACGGCATATGATTGCTTATCGTCTTCTCAAATTCAATTCTTAATTAAACATCATTAAAATTTATTTTTAACTTTCATATATACTTCTTTCAGCGGGAAATCAGCGGCTCATCTTTTGCGGGAACTGCAAATACCGTGCAATACGGAAATGTTGTCTCTCTTGTCGATATTGTAAAGGATCATATACCGGATATGTTATGCTTGACTAATAATCAACAATGTAATGAATAATGATATCTCAAAAGAGCACGACTCGCGAAGATTGTAAAATTAGTTGTTGTATTATTATATTGTATAAAATAACTTGTTTATTTGTTTGAATAAAAGAGATCACTTAAACTAGCATTTTGTTCACCCTGATTTTGTTTACCTTCATATTGATTGTTCTTTTCATATGAAAAACTTTACAACATAAGCAGTCCAACCAACTATTCCCAAAAGAATTCATGAAATAATACATATATTGTTATATAGCTGTGGTTTCCCTAGATATAATACAGACTGTCATTGGTTGATTTTTAGTCACGTGAGCTTAGATAAATTCAAATGTCTACGATTCCAGTTAAATAAATTGCTATTATTATATAGGTTAGGATAGGTGTTGTGTTGGGGTTGGGTTCTAGAATCCTACAATTTACTATTGTGAGTATTGCATGCCGTTATTCATATGTACTTCTAGTACGTATTCCATATAAGGAAGTGACCGACGAGCAAATAGAAGGCATTGACGAGCAAATAGAAGGCATTAACGAACAAATACATGGCACTCGTACCAGCCCGCTGGATGTGGGATTATTAACACGTTACGATATGTTCGATTATCCGCTCTTTTTAAGAAAACTACGTTCGCTAGCAGGATAGGCTGTACGCATATTGTAAACAGATAATTTATCTTTGTTTTAATATATATTGTAGCTTTGGCAGTTGATTATTTCTCAAGAAAACGTTCGTCGAAGACAGCCGTGTTTTTCTTTACAAGATGGTATCCGTATTAGGAAAATTATATTTTGGCATGTTCGATTATCCGCGGGGGGGGGGGGGGGGGGGGGGTGTCACACACCCCCACTTTTCACTGAATTGGTCGGTAAAACGCGGAGTCGGTCGGTAAAGCCTGGCATCGTCGGTAAAACCGATTGGTCAGACCGGAAGTTGGGAAAACCTTGTAATAGTTAAGGCTGTCGGTAAACTGTTCGTCATATTAGATCGTTGGTAAAATTGACTTAATCGACTGTTTAAACTTTGTCGGTTGTATAAAATTCGATTTAATTGCATGGGTTAATGTTAAATTAATATTCCTGAGCTTACAAACCTCCCTTTTCCCGATTTCCGATCCAACCTAGTACCCAGGTACTTTTCTCCGAAGCAGCGCCGAGACAAGGAAATGGCAGAAAATCTGCGCCCACGCATAGGCGTAGGAACCGGGGGGCTGAAGTCCCCCCAAATTTTAAATGGGGGGCTGAGCCACCCCAAAAATCAGGACAAGCGTTGCTAAATTCCCAGACCCTTCTGTCAGTACTAGGCGCAAACATGGCGTCACGGTAGGAGGCAGCAGGCAACTCTTGGATTCATTTGAACTATGATCGCTGCAGAATTGGATGAAAAAGTTTGCTCAAATTGCTGCAAATTGTCTTTCCGAGCTTCTAGATTTCAAAATTTTCCGGGGAAGGACCCCCACACCCCCCCAAAACTCGCCTCGAGTTTTGTTAAAAAGCGCCTCGGCGCCCACGTGTTCGTCGGTAAAACTAAGACTATACACCCCACCCCCCCCCCCCCCCCATCCAAAATTGTCACAGTACGCCACTGGTTGTAAATAGATAATTTAACTTTCCTTTGATATATTCTATAGCTTTGGGGGTGGTTTATTTCTCAAGAAAACGTTTGCCAAAGGGTTAGGACCTTTGTTGTTTTGGGGTCGGTTACAATCCAATTAACAAGGAGGCTGGTATGAGGGTTCAACGTGTCAGCTATTTGTTCGTTAATTCACTCTATTTGCTCGTCAATGCCTTCTATTTGCGCTTCCTTATAAGGAATACGTACTAGATACCCCTATCCGATTATTACAGAAATATAATTAGCAACTAGCTGATACTAGTCCTACTCCCCACTCGGTTAAAGACCCGTTCGGCAGTGTACAGTGAAATATTGGACCACGGTTTTTTTTACTATAAAACATTAAGTACGTTATTTCACTGTACAGCCTTCACGCTCGGTCAATAAGCAGTTAATAGTAACTGGGAAACCTGCAGTCGTATTTCGTTTTGACGTAACTTGCTGCCGTAGCGAGCCTCCATGAAGCTAGCCAGCAAGGCAGCAGACCTAAATTGTGTAGTCAGTTTTTCAAATTTTTTCAAGCGCACTGCATTGTGGTTGTGCGCAGTACGAGTAACGTTCTTACTTTGAAGTCTTGCAATCTGTTCTTACATCGGAGAAACCAAAGGAGACAGAGAATATGAGAAAGATGTTAGCAGTTTGTGAATCCATCTTTAAAATGTTCTAAAGCAAACGGAAATAGCTGGCAAATTAAACTTTTTCCAGAACTTGTCGGTTGTGTTAAAAGAACCTGTCGCAAAGAAAAACAACAGCTAAATACCTCGAAGATAGTCCTTTAACTTTATCATGCATGCAGACAAAGTACAGTAAGCGAAGAATTAAACCCTCGTCTTCCATATTTACTCGTTGACTGCCTGGGATAAACTGTGGCCTCGTGTTTGTCCGAATTCAACAAGTCTCTCTCCGAGTCTCTCTCCCTCTAGTCTGGCCGTCCCCTCTCACACTTCTCCCCTCTCTTATGCGATAACGCAGACCGTGTATACCATGATTATGGCTTTATGGAGTCACTAGTCAGTAAAGAAGCAATAATTAACTGATATGATTTATAAAAAGTTGAAATATAATAAATACGCTACAATGGAAATCATGTTCCGTGAAATTAAATGTTTTCATGGTATTATATCAAATCAGTGGCATGTCTGAGGTTTAAATCGGATAAAAATTCCTAATTTACATAAACGTTTCCTTCGATTTCGTCAGCTAAAACAACTTGTTGTTTGATAAGTCATATAATATTCGCGGCTTCGACTCGAATTTGTATCAGATAAAGATGGGCCGCTCATATTTTATTTATCACTTCAAATTCCAACACAAAAATAGTAAAAACAGTAAAACTGAAACTTTAGAAGAGTTAATCGAACATTTACAATCCACTAAATCAGAGATTCCAACCTAAAGATGACATGTAGGACTTGATAGGTTAAGATGTGAACGTATCGTTTATCTGAGCAGGGTGAAATAGATTATTCCGTTAAATATATTAAAAAGCATCAAAAAAGTTATAAAAAAACTTTATAAAGAATACGAGGTTAAACGAATGGAACGTGCGAATATGTGTTCAACTAATTTATTCATAATTTAGTCAATTTGAAAAAGATGTTGAAAGCATCATTTCTGTTATCACTCCATATCTACCCTATTTACGAATCTTTAGTAATGGAATAACAGTTGGTAAACACGTTGTAAAGACTTCTCAAACTCATATATTAGCCAATATACTCGAGTAAAACATGTGAAAATCATATGCCACCACAGTTATTAGATCAAACCCGGTTTTGATCTAATTGCTGAGATCTTAATTAATAATTCATTTTTTTGGAGAACGAAACGACCTGCCTCCGTCTTCGCTCGTCCTCAACTGAACAGAGTTCTGAATAAATTTTAAACACCCTCGTGAGTTCAGTCCCGCGAGGGTTTGTTCTCAAATGCGTTTTAAGTAAACATCCAATTAAATCCGTGTTCGATTGAGAAGCCATATAAACAACTCGTTTATCGTGTTTCATCAGGGGATCCAAACACTCGAAAACAATAAAAACACTCTGGCTTCGCGCTCGTGTTTTAATCATTTTTCACCTACCTATACTATCAAGTTTAATTGTGATTGGTTGATTCAAACAATAAAACAATAGAATCAACCACAAAGAAACCAATGTCCTAACCCTATCACTTTTGTTCCATATAGCCAATCACAAAACCTGTTCATTTTAGGTACGTATTTACCCGTTTGGACCCCTGATGAAACACTCAAACTCGTTGTTCATATATTACATCTCTGATAGTTTTGCTAGCGGTACAAAAACTGAGGAGGCAGCTGACAAAGAATGAATAATATGATTTCAATTTTTTTGGATTAAATTATTTTGGTATTATATAATATGACTGAATACATTGAATTAGACAATTTAGATGATAAAAATGAAGACGATGAAGAAGATCGACAAGAAGAGACTGACTTCAGTGGTAGAGAAGAAACAGGGTTTGTTGACAGTTTAGAAGAATGATGGTCCACCCATAATAACAGATATATTTCATGATTACAAATACTTCAAAAACTCATTAATAAGTCATAAGCAAGTAATCCAATGACGTGGAGAAAATCAATCACGTGCATGGCGTTTTATATCTGATAAAATATTGTCATGCTTGAAAGCCTGGGAGTGGTTTTGACATTTGTCCCAGGGGAATGCGGGGTCAATGTAGTCCAACGAGAAAGCAAAAATATTCAAGCAAACTTCAGCGAGCTACCTGCCTATACTAGAGAAAACCACCTAACAAGAAACCTAACGATATATAATACGTACAATGAATAAGTCAGGACAAACATACATGAACATCATAACTTTATAACATTGCTGACAAATTTGAAAGCGTACCTTCCTCGATGTGGGATTTTAGTCAAAACCGAGGCTACTTGATAATAATATTGTAATTGATTGTAATAAATAAAACCAGGACATAAAACAACCCCTTGGAGGGAAATAGAAAACGAAACAGGAGGTATACGTGGTTTGATTTTTATTGGTGATCACATTTATTTAATAATAGGAGGTAATTTATTATATGTATATACGAAATAATTTTCATAGGAAGAAATCATTTTTTAATTTCATAATACTAATAATTTAATTCTTAATAATAATAATTAATAATAATATTAATAATAATTTAATTCTAATAATTTAATTCTAATAATTTAATTATTGTTACCACAAGGTAGCATATTATTTGGTGGGAGGTTTTGGTGTTATATCTCGGGTGCCAGATTTTGGTGCCCTCTTTTCATACGTTTGAATCGGGTGCGATCTGATGCTTGTAGAGGGGTCATATTTTGTTACTAAAAACGCGATCGAAAAACATTTTAGGTCATAGTTTTGTGACATAAATACTTTTCGACCGATTTTGTGGGTGTTTGATTGTCATTTTTGAAGCATGAAACATATGGAGTCCCGCTTATGTTCAATCAACAGACAATTAAAGGTAGTTTTAATAAAAATTCTGAGGGAAGGTCATTTCTGTTGAAGATATGTTTGTTTGTTTTTTTGAGAAAAAGATATTTTTTGCGGTGCACTGTGTGTAGTTTATTTTATAAATACAAATATAGGGGACTTTACGCAAGTCGAAATTAGCACCCGGTCCCTTGCATCAAGGCCTTATGGAGAGAGAAAAACACTGACTCTATATATATAATTGGAACGCTGAGCCCGATAAGCCAGTTCGTAATGTCGATTGCGCATCAAAGTGACGTGTTCTGCGTCGGGATAAAACTTATTTCAATTCATAACATCAGGCTAAAACCACAATAGACATTTGCATTTCTATTTACACTTGCAAATTCGTTATACTGAATTCCCCAGCCTGATGTTATGAATTGAAATAAGTTTTATCCCGACGCAGAATGCGTCATTTTGATGCGCAGTCGACATTACGAACTGGCTTATAATAACCGTTATGGAGACATTTTAGCCGCCAGTTTCAGGCCCTTATACGGTCACCTTGGCCGTCAATTTTAGGCCTTTACTCTAAAAAGGTATATCACAACGTCAATGTTCGTGATATGAGGGTAATTGGCCAGTTACGTTCAGATATCTGTGAGAGCATCCGTAAATAAAAAAGAGGTTTTATGGAAGTTTTATATTATAAACTTCAAGTAGTCCTAAGTCAATTGACGTCGCTCTAAACCCGCCTATTAGGAGACAAAGTTTATCTTGTGATAAATATTTTCTGAACAACTTATTTTATTGTACAATTTCTGTTTTCTGATATGTAGGATTCTGGATATTGCTATAAACTACGCAACATATAACGAATAACTTGCGTTTCTTACGAAAGTCATTCATCAGAATAAAGTGAAATAACGAAAATGTAGATACAGTAAAGTAAAATGATGATTATAGTAAAATGGATGCTACGTCTATCATGGTGGCCAAGAACATAACACGATACGATTTCTTCTCATCACGTGACTGTCATTCTGTGTTGACATTGTTTACATAAATCCCTTCTGTGTTTATTTTTTGTCAATGTCGAGATATTGCAATTACTGCATCATCCCGATAGGCTTTGCGAAACTGAGACCGCGAGTTGCCAATTGCCATTGTGATTAGTATACTGCATCTGGTCACCAGGCCTTTTTCTCGAGTGTTCTTCACTGAAAATATATAATGATGTGACTGGCCAGTATCCTGATCTTATATACGCTCATAATGCTTACAATCGCACACGCCAATAGCAGTAGATCTACACTAGCGATTTAACCGTACGCTAAAAATGTGTACTCGATCAAATCTATGTTTCCATACGCTGATGTTTACTCTATTAAACCTAATATGTTTCAATGTTTCAATGTTTCAATGTGTTTATATTGAATCAATCAAACTTGTGTTCAAATGTGTTGTTGAATTGCACTGGAAAATGTTGCTCTGAAAGTGCTGTGAATAAAAGAACATTATTGAAGTGAATTTATAAGTGAAAGGTGAACATGCTGTTGTTGTGATGTTACCCGAAGAGACTCAACATATGAATTCAGATGGCGAAAACGAGAAATATGCAGTATCATTCTCTCACAAATGTTGAAAAACGCTGTTTACGCTCCTGTAAGTGAGTCACATAAATCATGCATAAATGAAGATAAATAATAGTACGGTGAAATTACCTTATGCAGATTATGTCTTTACTATCACACGCTGCAGTTTAGTACGCAGTAGTATCGTTTTAAATTAAACAAGACTGGGGAGAAATTTCCTAAACAAGTAGCTAGACTCCAATATAAACACAAAGTAACTTGTTTCCATAGAAACAGGCCCTTTAAACAACTACAAAAAATTGTCAAGCATACACCTGTGGTTGATGGTCTGTTGAGCTGGTTTACACTGTCAAAGTTTCTTTGATCAAAGTAGATTGAGCATGTTCTAATTTGATCAATGAACTTCAAAGGAACCGTACAGTCTTTGAAAGATGTTTACACCATCAAACACTTTGAGCAAACTATATTTTGATAAAAGAAACTTTGATAGTACAGTATAAAGCAGCCTTAAACCCTGGTTTACAGTAACACTGTCACTATCAAAGTTTATTTGATCAAACTATCAAACTGTAAGTTTGATCATCAAACTGTAAGTTTGATCAAAGTGTGTGTCAGTGTAAACACCTTTCAAAGTTATGTGATCAAATTAGAACTCAAAGAAACTTAGAAACCAGCCTCAAATGAATCTAAATTGTCAATATTGTAAATGAGACTCTTCAAAATGTTCTTTATCTGAGAGTGAGATTGAGAGTCTCATTTACAAGTAAAATATCAAGTGAAACAGGGTTATTCGATGGCAACATGTTTCCTGATTTATTAAGCAAAATATGTGAATGTATACTGCATATAGTCACTTATTTATGATCAATGATCGACCAGATATAAATATGAAATTACATGTATATAAAACAATAAACTGTTTAATAACATCGACTTTATTTTGTATGACATCGCAATAAACAATACAGGCAATAAAGCTTATAAAAAATATTACAGTTACCTTAGTACAGTACTGCTAAGAAATAACCTATCAAAAATCGCGTCTGTTTTGCGTTCGTCTAGCGTCCGTCTAGCGTCCGTCTAGCGTCCGTCTAGCGTCCGTCTAGCGTCCGTCTTGCGTCCGTCTTGCGTCCGTCTTGCGTCCGTCTTGCGTTCGTCTAGCGTCCGTCTTGCGTCCGTCTTGCGTTCGTCTTGCGTCCGTCTAGCGTCCGTCTAGCGTCCGTCTTGCGTTCGTCTTGCGTCTCGCTGAAAGCTGTACTCGCTGGACGCAGAGCTCGCATCACGTTCGGTGATACGATTTCATTGCGAAGGTTATCCGAGTCGTTCTGTTCTGAATCTGATTGTTGATTGTTCTCTCAATCTCTCCTGCTCTATCACTCGAATCTTGTGTTATCATTTGGCTACAAACTCGCTCAATGCAAAAATAATGTGACAAGATGACAGATCTATCATCTATTCTGATCTATTGTGCTTTTCACTGCTCGAGATTAATTTCATACGCAAAGTACTGCCAGAAGCTACACTATAATGTCGAGAAGAACGGCACAGATTATTAAAAGAACGGCATCGGAGACGACGATAAAATAACTAATTACATGAGCTATCTGAGTTCACTTAATGCATGCAAAATAATGTGACAAGATGACAGATCTACTGTAATGATCTATTCTGATCTATTATTGTCTTTTCGTGGCTCGAGATCAACTTCATAGTTCATACGCAGAGGCTACAGTATTATCTCGAGGAGAACGGCAGAGATTATTGAAAGAACGCCATTCAATATACGTAATACGGCGTCTACGAGACGACGAATAAAATTAATTATGCCGAATTACATATTGAGCTATCTGCGTACTAGCGCTGCCCATGCAAACAAATGTGACAAGATGACACATCTATTCCGATCTATTGTGCTCCTCACAAACATGTTTTTACGGCTCGAGATTAACTTCATATAAAGTACTGCCAGAAGCTACAGTAATCTCAAGGAGAACGGCAGAGATTATTAAAAGAACGCCGTTGACGAGACGACGATAAATTAATTATGTCGAATTACATCCTTAACGCTATACCACCTAAACATGCGATACAGCAACAGAATTGCAAAATATTAAACGAGATTTTTTTGCGACATGAGAATATTGCGTGGCAAGTTGAAATCTTTCAACTTTGAAATCTTGAAATCTTTCGCCAAAATAAGTCCATTATAGGCTGGATTTTCACTTGGCGATAGATGTCGCGCGCGAGCGACTTTTTTCTAGTCTGTCTTATATTAGCTATGAACTGGGACTAAATTAGTATCTAGGAATCTATTGAATTGTGCATATTTTTGTCGCATCGTGTAAACGCGTCTTCACTCACGTTGATTAATATGTGTAACGTGCCGCCAAGGCATTGTATAAGTTTTTGATACGGGATCAAAAACTTGCCACTCTTTATCAATACAATTATTATATCATGAATACAGAGAAGACGTTGGGTTATCCACGAGTCCCGGCCTCCCTACATCCAAAATTCAGGACGATAGTGAAAAATATCCGATAAACTCAATATATTACATAGGCGGATGGCCCGATTTATCTTGCAACACTATTTAGTATTGCCACATAAATCGGCGTGTGTAAACCTTGGGTTATTACAAAAGATAGATCTACGGTCATCCAGTACTAAATCTACTGCTAGTTTAGAATTAGTTTTTGTTTCTTTAACGTTGTTTTGTTAGTTTTCATGTTCATAACTATCTATTTCCACACCGTTTTTTAAATAAAACTTCTGCCGAAGGAAACGTCACTATAAAGTTCCGTTTCGCTTGACTTCCTGGCGTCCTGCCACATTTAAATTTGGCGTTTCTTCGCAATCAACATTTTAACGGAATTCCTCGCACAATTTGCTGTATGTATTGAAAAGGTCTGTAGACATGTGTTCACATTTCAGTCACTCATTCCACTGATACAATTATTGCTGTCTGCTTTTACGCAATATAAAACACTCCGACACTCAAATTTACTATACTCTATAGCTTCCTTTAGCTTTCGTCTAAAGAAAAACACATACGCTTTCAAACTGTAGAGGAATTATCTAAAAAAAGTTCCAGTGACTTTTTAAAATGTTTTTATTCTTGCAAATAAGCTCCGCAGCAATTATGGATGTGAAACGTGCGACGTTTATTTGAGAGCGGTGAGAGCGCGGCGATTATTTGACATTAGCGCTAAATCGAGTACTATTCGATAATTAAACGTGTACCGACGTTTCACGACAAGGAACTTCGGTTCTGCGTCTGTTACCCTCCCGGACGCAAGACGGACGCAAGACGGACGCTAGACGAACGCAAGACGGACGCTAGACGAACGCAAGACGGACGCTAGACGAACGCAAGACGGACGCTAGACGAACGCAAGACGGACGCTAGACGAACGCAAGACGGACGCTAGACGGACGCTAGACGGACGCTAGACGAACGCAAGACGGACGCAGACGCAGTGAGAGGTTATTTCTTAGCAGTACTGTACATGTATTAAACGTATTTCCATACAGCGTTCATATGTTGAGTCTCGTCGACGGCATCACAACAACAGCATGTTTTATACCTGTCACTTCAAAGTTCTCGAAGAGTCTTCATCAATGTTCTTCGTTCTTCGATTTACAGCATTTGAGCAACATTTTTCAGTACAATTCAATAACACATTTAAGCATAAGTTTGTTCGATTATGGTGAGCGAACAATGTCGAATCTCACGCTTCGCAAAAGCCTGGGAACTATTATTGCGCAATTTTGCAGATTTCTGGAACCCCAAGAATACGACAAATACGACGACTAATAACGAAGCCAGAACTATGACTCGCGCTCAGCCCGAGTAATTAAACAAAACGCCCGCTTTAGCCTGCGCAGGGAACTATGATGCAATCGCACCTGCTGAGTCAGCCATTATCGCAACATTAACAGAAAGGCTGCCGAAACCTAGACTCAATGATACCACAGGTAGCCCTAGTAATAAATATGCTCAGCATTTAGGGCCATTTCTTTTGTTGTTCAGCGTTAGTATGGGCTGAAAGAATTGTTTCAATTAAAATACTAACTTCGCATGACGCATGCAAACAAGCGAGAATCACGAAGACGATTGAAATGAAGTTATTAACAGTTTCCATATAATTATGGATGACGTTTAATTCATTCGTACATGTACTAATAGCAGGATTTTGTTTTGTTTTCGATAAAGAACTACATTGTGCTTGATACGAGACATATAATCCATTAATTCGTGAACATATTATTTGTACATGTGAATTGTTTGAATGTTGCATGATGTCCCTTGCATGGGAGAGTAAAGCTTTAGAATTATTATTTAAAATGTCGGATGATTATATATATATATATATATATATATATATATATATATATATATATATATATATATATATATATATATATATATATATATATATATATATATATATATATATATATATATATATATATATATATATATATATAATATAATATATAGTGCACGCTTTCATTCAATATTTTAACCCGTAAAGGGTGACGCATGCGTGGCAACCGAAAGCGCTTTAATATATCATCTTTTCGCTCGGAAATGTTCAATAAATATATTTATTAAAAATCATATTGTTAGAAAATTGAAACTCATTCTCGCCAACCAGTAAAAATAGAAATGAGCTCGCAAAAATTCAATTGTTGTTAACACTCTTGTTGTGAGTATGCAAACATAATTGAACAGAAGACATTCAGTAGATCGATTCATCTGTATAATTAAAAAATAACAGTATTTATTTTATGAGTCATCTCAACATCTATATATAATAATGAGTAGTTAAGGCTTGGAGGAATTAACCAGCGTATGGCGTTGGATTTCCTAAGAGGAAGTGTTTCTGTGTCCAACATAACAAACAGCTGCATTAATTTTTAAGTTGTAAAGACGACTAAGTATATAATGTATTAAGTGGTATAATGTTTGAGTCAACTTCCATTAAAGTACGTGAGATATTGTGATGTCTGTCATAAGACAAAGAGATTATAACGTATAATGAAAAAGCCTTATCATTTTGTTTATACCTTACTTTAACAAAATATGCCGATTTTCTTTATGAAATTTTCTTTGTTCCATGATCTTATAATCACTTATTTTGTGACGTTGTGAGATAAATCCATAAGGCAACTTTTCACTTGATCTATATATATAATATATATATATATATATATATATATATATATATATATATATATATATATATATATATATATATATATATATATATATATATATATATATATAGTAAAAAAGTAGAGTGCTGCGTAGACAGTGTTTTGAATATATAGCAAAGTGAAAAGGTGGTAAACTGCCAAGAATTTAGTGACGAGATACTGACGTTTCGAGCGGAGCGGGCTCCGCTCGAAACGTCAGTATCTCGTCACTAAATTCTTGGCAGTTTACCACCTTTTCACTTTGCTATATATATATATATATATATATATATATATATATATATATATATATATATATATATATATATATATATATATATATAATATTATATTATATCTCAACTATAAATTGTCCAATCAGAGCAAGATTTGTACCACGTGACCAGTCAATTTAAACTCGAATTATCCGCTGTGGCGGGGTATAATAATGAATACCCACCCCTCTGTGGAGGGGTAATTGGACTTGAGTACCACGCGCGAAACCAAATACCATGCGCGAAAACCCGAATAACACACGCGTAAACCAAGACGAGCCTGTAAACAATGGAGGAACAACAAGACGTTTCAAGACGTTTCTAGACGTTTCAAGACAGCATTCAAGATTGTTTCGGTATAATATGTAATTTATAGACCCTCCGCTCGGGGAATTCTCAGATGTTTAGAAAAAAAAACTGTTTAGGGTCCAATTTATCTATGACCTGTCTAAACAATAAGTCTAGGGTAAAACCCTCCATTAATTTGGCCAGCTGTGAGGTTAAGGTGATGGGCTTAACCGATGGGCCTTCAATCATCTTCGATAGACTTTGGGGGGGAGGGGAGCATTTAGGTACAGGGTTCACAATAGACTCATGCTTCAGCTTCCCAGGCACAATGCCTTCTACGGCAATGATGAGTTATATAAATCGCACACAACTGCAGTACAGCTTGTGATTAATTTCCTGAATTATCAGCCTGCGCCAGTCAATGGGTACTACAATTAAGAGGGTTAATACCAGCTATATAAACTTCTGGGGGTATATATAAGCTGTGACCTTACTTGGAATACCCTTCATATAGAGTTAAAAAGGCTTTGAAGCGCTTGTATGCAATACGTATACTCAAGAAATCTGGAGTCCCCCAGACAGACGTGGTTAATATATATTGTTCCCTAATATCAGGTCTGCGTTCTGGACAGTCTAGGACCTCGAGAGTTACAGGCAAGACCAAGCGTTTAAACGACTTTCTTACTCTAAAATACATGGCTTGAATATTTACATATGTATATATGTTCACAATATTAACCGTATTATTAGTATATCTGACCACAGCTGTAATTCAGCAATTTGCTGCGAATGTTGGTAATTAAACATATATTATTATTATTATTATATATATAATATATATATATATATATATATATATATATATATATATATAATATATATATATATATATATATTATATATATATATATTATATATATATATATATATATATATATATATATATATATATATATATATATATATATATATATATATATATATATATATATATATATATATATATATATATATATATATATATATATATATAGGGAAGCAATCTTGAACAAGGCGAAACGACGAACGAAACGACTTATTGTTCTTCCATTATTGACTGCCTTGTTTTGGTTTTCGCGCGTGGTATTCTAGCCTGCGCTCAGTCCCAGTCTTCCAATCTCCGCGCAGGCTGCCACAGCGGTGTATTCACTAAATGATGATTACAAACTCCTTCATAATGGTACGCCGACGTGATAAGCTAGATAAAATGAAGGACAGTCAGTGGAATATATATATATATATATACTATATTCGGGCAAAATGTGGTGTGGGATATCATTAAACCAGAGCTTGAAATATCTGGCTCCATTACATGGAAACAAATTCGATCTGGTCGACCATTTGTTGAAAATACGTAGAGGCAATAAAACATTCCTTTTCTGAATATTATTTTCTAAAGACACCGTCTTTTCGTTATGAAAATGCGTACGTGGTCACTAACGACACGTGGAAAATGCATGGAAGAACGGAGACATATTGATTAATTATCCTCCTCCGCATGCAACTCTCTGCATGTGGCATCTTTTATCCGAGTTAAATAGCTCCCAAGGATGTTTTGGCCGAGCCAGAGAAATTAACAAGAGCATGGGGAGAGGAAATTAAATGCTGTCCCCTCTTCGTCGACCGATATCCCTTCGCAATCCCTAGTATGCGTCCCTATACAATCCCAGCCAAAACATTGCTCGCATAGCCTTTGACTCGAAAAAAAGAAGCCACAGAGTTGGCTGCGGAGGAGGCTATTGATTAATAACCTCTCCCGGATCGTCATGGTCTCTTTGCAGGGGTTTTTATCCGCACTCCAGAAATGACAAGTGTCAATGACCAAGTAGTCAAGTCTACAATAATTACCTTATATATAGCTTGTAATCCAAGCAAAGTTAGATTACATCTCGGACCTGATCGGCCGACGGCTGGGCAAACCACGTTAACCCACGTGAAACGATTTATTCACTGATCAACTGATCTTTAATATAAAAATAGAATTCTAAAATATTTAAAAACCAGTCGTAAAAGATAATCTTTACATAGATAAATAAAATTGTTCAAACATAAATAATTAAAAAACCACTCGTATTCAAAAAGAACCAAGCTTATTTAAATTTATAAAAAACTAATATTTTTTAATGTTTTCTGCATGAGTCCTACTGACTGGATGATCTAAGCAGACAAAAAGATAGCTTTGTCCTTTTCTTTTCAGCTGGTTTCATAGCGAGAATTTTATGGACATTCTCTTCCCACCGCAAAATTAGTACCAGAGAGAATAGGTGTAAAAACTGCATACTCAATTTCAATTACTCTTTTATTATATTATCTTTTCTTCTTATTCTCGTGACGTAATATAATTTTCTCGGTTGGTTGAGACTAGCTGTTTAACTCTGCAATGAAAATTGATGATTTTTCATTGATTTGTTTGAAAGAATTCCTAAAGAACAAAGAATGATTTTTTGCAGTTCTTTCATATCGTATCTTTTTCTTGAGTTATTCAAGGTTGTACAAAACATTATTACTAATCTGAAATGAAGCACATATAGGATTCAAAACTATTGAATGAAATTGTTTGAAACTTTGCACAAATACACAGTTCATTAAATTAAATATTCAGATCACCTTTAACAAACTTCTTTTTTCTGCATTTTATAAAACTGTGGAATAGTGAAGTATATTAACTAGGCCAGTCGCTCTATTTCTTGGTGCTTATACGAAGACCAGTCAACTTCACGGTTAGTCTGACGCGCTTTGCGAAGAGTTTTATCCCTGAAATTTATCTCACGTTTAACATCTTGGGTCAGCCTAGGAAACAGTCTATACATTTGACATTTTTGGTAATATAAGGAGCATATTTATTAATATATATCTTGAAGGATATTCTTTAGACACGACCATGAGGCCTCGTTTATTACACAGGATGATGAATAGACTTGGTCAAAATCACTGGATTTTAACTCTTTCCGATCCTGTCGGCCGGCTGAAAAATATCCGAAATTGAACCACAACCATAACTGATGCGAAAACTATACATTATCTGAAAGCCCAATAAACCGACTTTTACTAATGCTTTTAAATTTCCCGAACAAATTAAGACACATGTTAATTAGCATTACTTAAATTTTCTAGAAAAGGCCATCTTGCACGCCCGCGCGTATACACCACTATGAAACAAAAATTTCTGTGTTATTTTCCTTTCTATACGAGAGTTATAGATACCGAGAACGAAGGTTTTCTGCCAAAGTTTTCTCTATAGGGGAAGAAAGTTTTTATATAGGTAGGGATAAAAATTAGAAAACATAAAAATCCACTGGATGTATATGGATATATATATATATATATATATAGTACAATATCTACAGACACGTGTTTCGCTGTTTGTAGCTTGGTACAATCTAGATATGGGCATGAGAAATAATTATACACAAACTATTGCCAGTGACAACCGCTTGTGGGATAAACAGCGGTCATGCGCACATCTAGAGAGCATGAAGTGGTATAGGGCCAGAGTGCTCAAACTACCACAAGGGTAGTGGGCGTTGCATTATCGCTAAAGGACACCTACACCAACTTCACAGAGTGCTCAACAACACCGAAGTGAAGGAGCGTAATAGCACAATATATAATGTCAATGGTTTTTAAACATGAAAACATTGGAATTATTTGTTCTTTATACATATGTGTATCCTATATATCCAGGGAAACACGGATTCAATAGATAATTAAAAATTAACGGGTGTATACAACCCTGGGGCGTAATGAAGGAGCGTAATAGTACAATATATATATACGTAATAGTACGTAATAGTATATTATATATAAAATGTATGTATTCCAACACTCGAAATTTTCCTATTTATATATATATATATATATATATATATATATATATATATATATATATATGGGCCAGTTGTTCAAAAGGCCATTAGCTTAATGCAGGATCAGTGGAAATTTTTATGGACAAATTATAAAGATGCAGACAAAGATGCTTGGAGATTTCTGTTCAGATATCATACAAATTATGAAATGTTTTTTCCTTAGAAAGTTTGAATTTAAGTTGTTAAACAGAACATACCAAAATAAACAGCCAATTAAATTTTAATTCAGGATTAGCGCTGATCGCCTGTTGAACAACTCGCCCCAGGGTTGTATACACCCGTTAATTTTTAATTATCTATTGAATTCAATTAATCAACCCCGTGTTTCCCTGGATATATAGGATATACATACGTATAAAGAACAAATAATTCCAATATTTTCATGTTTAAAAACCATTGACAGTTGGAGTATAATTCGGGCAAAATCTGGTGTGGGAAAGTAGAACTGAAATAAAAGTAAGCAAGTAATTGGATAAAAATGACATTTAGTTAGGTATATGGTGTAAACAAAATGAGTATGGAGGATTGTGAGAACAGCTGTAATATGCATAAATTAGGATTCTTATAATTTTATATAAATAGAATATTCGACAAATTATCTGGACACCCCGCAATCCAAGTGGGTAAAAGCAATAATATTGACACATTGCAATGATAAGCAATAATATTGCGTTAATTATCTTGTGTTTGTTAAAACATATTTACGAAAGAATAGAACAAGACAATTAGGAATTAATAAAACCACCAGGGGAGAGCAGAACAGTTAATGGATATAAGAAGTAGTATAGTATTTGTAGTACTCTGCGCGCTAAAAACTCTGAAATAATTAAAATTCTCAAATATAGTCCAGGTATCTAGCCCTCAATACGCATTGTCACAATCTGCTACTAAGTATTTGATTACTTTGCTTTCAATTTTCAAAAATGAAAATACAACACAGGACACTGGATACCAAAAACATCGATTAAACACAAAACAATGCTAAACTGGAGAAATGATTAATAGAAAAATTCAGGATTGACTTCAAATCAACCCTGAAGCTTTCTATTAATCATTTCTCCAGTTTAGCATTGTTTTGTGTTTAATCATACTGAAATATGCTTTCCCCACTTTGTCCTCTCTCCCAGACGGTGGCGTAGGGCGTGGGGTTATTACGTTAGATTAGAACTTGGTGATATATCTTTTCAGCATAGAGTTGGAAAGCTGAAGCAAGTCACGTTCTAGAACCAGCACGCTGTATTACTCAATACAAGTTTTTATGCAAAACAAAAAAGAGAAATAAGAAGTTCAAAAGTAGAGCGGACGTTGTCTTTGTTCTACACACGAGGGAGTCACTGACAACGTTTTCACATTCTGACTATATGTTTGTCAAGCGTTGGTCTACATCATTAATGTCCGTTGACTCACTAATACGACGATCTTTCAGAAATATATCGATGCTTTAGAAAACTAGAAAAAGTACGTTTATACAATAGTAAAATAAAACTTGCTATCTAAAACATGGTTTTCACTAGCGACATAAAACACAAGATAATACCAAAATAAAGAATGACTTCTCCTCTGGGACTTGTGAAGACAAAACGAGAAATTTTCTTTGTTTCGTCTTTTGTTCTTCTCTTGCCTTATGCTTGAACTATATGTTATAGAAAGGGGAACTTGTTCGCGTGTGCGGTCATCGAGGAAAACTTGACCGAAGACGAGGTAGGTCATCGGGCAGTGAAGCTTGGTTCGCAAGCATTGCTACATAAGAAAATATATTCACTGTTCACGCGCATTCAAAACACCCGAGAAAACTATAAAGAAAAAAACTATAGCAAATAATATAAAGAAAAAGAGTAATACTAGTAATGCGAACTTGTCAAGGAAAAATTGGATGAAATTTCATATAAATCCCGAAATGACGTCACAAGACTATCGGTAGTACAATTCAAAATTAAAATAAGCTGTTATTTCTAAAAGAAATCATTATCGTAAGAGTTAGGGTCGGTATTAGGGACTGTTGAATCTATTTACAGTTTTATTCCGGCTTGAACGTGAATTAAAAACGCGTTCACATAGAAATTCTATCCCAGGATCGAAAATCGCGCGAGATGGCCATCAATAACTTTATAGCGGGTATGTTTCTTTCAACGATTTCTGCGCTTGTACATTTCAACATGTGCCTTAAACTGATAATTTGGCGAAGAATAAACATAAAGAAAAGGGGGAAAGCATTACTAGCAACGATAATCGATGCGATCGCAGTAAACAAGCATTTATTCACCTTTAATTTATAACGTCGTCGACAAATAGCTATTTATATTGAACAATATGACGTCGGCGCAATTCCTGTCTATAGCTGCAAATTGTCGTCTATAAATGTTAAAAGCACGCATGTACGTGTTGTTCGTTTCAGTCTTCCAGGTCGTATTTTTCATTCCGGAATGAAATCTCGCACCGCCTTTACATGACACCGGAATGAAATTTCAATGAAACTCAATCCGGAATGAGAACCGGAATGAACACAATCCGGATTGAGCTGCATCTCATTCCGGATTCATGTAAACACCTAGAACCGGTATGAGTTCCATCCGGATTCATGTAAACAGCCCCTAAGTTAGGATTAGGTTTGGGGTTAGAACTATGTTTTAAATTCGAAATACTTATGTGAAACGTCAGCCGAAAAATTAGTCGTGCATGTGGGACTTTAAGTTCTCTATTATCTCACGAAAGCGATCTACATGGCCGCGATGCAAGCTAAAGTTACTTAGAGGTTACTTAGAGAAGCCATCTGCACATAAAAAAGATACTAAATGGTGAAATACGTCATTGCCTTAACCACTGATCCACTATCTGCATGCATTAACGTGTATATATATAGTTCATCCGGTTTCATTGTCAGTCGTAATATTTCATTATATTGTTATCTACACACAACTATAGTAATATTCTACGATTATCACCCAAGAAATATGCATAAATTAAAGATCAAGAAAAGCATCAAAAGAATCTAAAATAATTTTCTTTTCATTTTAAATTAATGAAAAAATTCAACAAGAAAGATACAAAAAGAGCCATCTCTTACTAGATGAAGTTCTTTCCATGTTTGCCATAAAGTTTAATTTTTACCGTTACTTTGGACGGAAATGAAATAAAAACGTCATTTCCATGTGTAAACTCCGTTCATCGGCGGTCAATACAGAGCTGCAGCCAACGTGCAGTAAAGCATCCCTGCAGATACTCACCGTAGAAACCGCGATGGCCAAAATGCCATAAAAGGATATAATAATAATTTAATTATTTTATATATAGCGCTTTATCACATTGTCTCGCGCTTTACAGATTATACAATGAAACAGACATGACAAGACCGAGGTAGACCTTTAGCTAACAAATGGCGCGTCGGCAGCCGCTATTAGTCCATACCCCTTTTAATGGTCTGAACATACACCTAGGGCTTAACTTGAAACTAGAGGTGAAAGGCAACGCGCTAATCGCATACGCCACCTAATATTGTTATTTCTGGTTAAGGTAAAGCTATAGCTTGGTACATAAAGTGAAATGATGCATGGAATATGCTGTATTACTAAGACCAACCTCTGATTTTCGTATGTTGGTACATAAACAGTTATACAACATGAAGTTGGAATGCATTAGAAAGCTGTATACTTCATGCATTAAACTATCTTTGAAAGTTTTTTTTAAATCTTTATCAGAGCTTGATTATCAAAATCTAATATCTTGGTGATCCCAAAACAACATTTAATGATTATCTATTCACCACAGATGGTATTGTGTTAATAATGTTTGCATTTTTCTAACCAGATAGATAAATTTAAATGCTCGACCTATACTTAGCCAAACATCAAAAATTATATTTTGTATTATTGACTCATGCCCTACAGAAATAAAAAAATATTGTAAAAAGTTTGAAAAATCATAGATAGTGTCAGTGATATAGTATTTTAATATCTATCATAATTCCTTCAAGAAAACACTTTTACGTAGTTGTTTATCGTCGAGTAAAGACGTGGAGTTAATTATTGAAATTTGATCTTGATCTGAGCAGAAAATATACTGAAAAGGGCGGAAAGGCGGTCGAGTTAGCGCGTGGGTAGAATAACTGGAGGAGCGATCTTTTTGAAGCACTGTTAATATATAACATGTTAAATTATTAAACATGCTTGTTAATATTTAGATCTTGATTTTTATCTTAATCCAAATGACACAAGCTGGAAACGTATGTTGCACGTGATTGGATAACAATTAAGTATCTATTACAACAATGCAACGGTTTGTTATAAATAGGATTGTTGCAGTTGGAACATTTGTTCATTTGAAGTTTGCAATCCAAATATTCAAAAGTATTTCTAAAGAATTCTGAAAAGTATCGAGTAAGTATATCGTTATGCGTTAACTTTGTTTTTGTACTTTTTCTATATGATAGTATTTCTTGTTTGTAAAACTGAATAGAATTTGACACGAGCTAGTGATGAGACTTCTCATTATTATACTAACCACAATACATCCTTAAACATTTACTCACCGAATACACTTTCAACTAGGGTTTGTACATGATAATATTTTTATTACGGTTTGATATCTTTTGTACTCTGCTTACAGAAACAGTCAATACAACCAATTAATACAACTGGTTTATTTTCATGCATTAATTGATCTAAAGTTCTATAGTGAAACGCAGTATTGACGATTTCACGATATTGCAACTATATTTCACAATATTGTAACTATATATTGCACGATATTTCAACTATATTTCACGATCAGTGCTGTTATTTTAACAAGGTCCGACGTTTTTGCTGTGTAAGTAAAGTGCCAAAGGCTCGTTTCAGACGCCGATCTTTTCATGAACCGAACCTATTTAGTAATTCCAATTTAGGCCGTCCGTGCAAATCTGCAATGAAATTTCGCCTTCAGACTCCCAACTTATCCTAGCCGTAATTGCCGCCTGAGCGAGGTGTGAAGTTCGGCTGCGCCGTACTAAATAAACATGGTTATCAAGGAAGAGTAGGAATTAAGGTCAGCTGGAATCTACGATTCTGGCTTATCGACTATAAAGTTAATGATATTGAAACCAAAGGTGGTTAAACCTTTTTCTGAGAATCGGGAGCAATGGTAAACTATCGAAAATTATAGTTGCACAACAACAGAGATGATTCATTTGGCTAATTTCAATGCACAGTTAATTTCCATAAATGCTCTCTCTCATCAGGAAGACAATGAAGCCGTCCAAGACCTGCCACATTTGGTGTCCAGTCACACCTGCATCTGACATTTTTTTAACATGATTTTCCTGTCATGGGTAACAAGGACATACAAACGAAATAGAGTCAACCCAGAACAATAATACACAGAGACATTTAGTGCCGATTACCGCAAATTCTAGATTATTTATAAACATTCTATAAAACGCAAATAGTTCATGAGCAGTGAAATATTTCTTTGATTTTATCTTTCCTTGGATACTTTTTTTAATAAACATTTTAAAAATGCTAATAATGTGACGTCACCCCATGCATTTGACTTTCCTTTCTGCTTTCTTTGCTAAAAAATTAGTTGATATATGATTTGAATGAAAAGTTGAGAAGATCTCTAGTGTAGAAATATATAACGCTACATATAACGCTAGCTATAGCGTATATATATATATATATATTATATATATATATATATATATATATATATATATATATATATATATATATATATATATATATATATATATATATATATATATATATATATATATAACGCTAGCTAGTATAGCATTCAAGTATCATGAACATTTGAAGCTGCAGAACAGTATTGTATCCGAAATGATGACTGATCTGACGTTTCTGGAAAACAAACGTTTATAGAACATCAACTGCACAAAACTCAAATCAACATTTTGTCATTCAGTACTTCATGTAAAATATATATCAGTATATCGTATTTGGAGTCATAGGAACTTTACAGAATACGAAGAAAAAACCTTCAAAAACCTCTTCAAAAACCGCAATGAATGAGTGAATGAATGAATATTCATTCCATGGCCAGAGACGGAGTTGTTTCATTCACGCTTTAGACGGATTTGTTTCATTTTACGACGTTTCACGCGATTATTATCTACTTTCACCTGAGCAGTGTCCCAACAAATTTGACCACGATTGTAGATCTGGCCGGATTCGCCCGTTTTCACGGAAACGTGCGCTATCCGGTCATCTATTTATGAAGTTTTAACACGGTATCGTGACGTGCACATGCGCAGACGGTCGCCTTTCAAAATGGCGGGAATTGGGACGAAAGTTCTGTTCCTTACTCCTGTCACACTTATATTATTATTTCTGTTATTTTTATTTATTATTCCCACTTTACTGTAACTTGTTAGTCCTTCTTGTAATATGTTGTAAAGTGACAAATTTATTAAACTAAACTAAACTAAACCCTGTGAGTATTCATAACCAATCCTCTGCCGCGCTATCCGTGCAAAAACAAGACCGTTTCCGGCGTTTATACATGGTACCGTGCAGGTAAAAAAACATAGACATGCTTTTTTCAGTTCTCGCATTTTGCACGGTTAGCCGGCGTTCACGAACTCGCGCGGTTCCGTGGGTCCCGTGTAAACAGAAGGTGTTACCGTGAAAATTTCGGAATACGGTTCCGACTTCGTCCCAATCTCGTACCCATACGAGATTGACTTCGTCCGCACCCGTGTAAACGGTACCTAAGTTCGGAAATGTTTACAAGTAGAGGTAGTAAAGACAAAGGCCCCATTGGGCCATGATGATCTGCCATTTTTCGAGAGAGCACTGCCCTGACGAGCAAATACATTGCCCTAGTAGGTTGATGACAAATAACTGAGAACCATTAATTTGATTATGATACACCTTCTTCAATTCACAATATTATGATGCATTCTACAAATCTTTTATATTTCTAAAGCATTATAAAATGCTGTGGTTTCCTTAATTTGAAATTGTTGTCCACCCGTTATTTGCTCCAACCACTGTCGCGTAAATTTGTACGTGTACGTAAAACGTACGTCAAAAATAAAACGGGCGTAAAAAATGAATTCTACGCGCGTAAACCAATGTGTTAACTTTACGTTATGTAATTGCGCTGTAATTCATTTTACCGGTCTCAGTAAAAATTGCTTACGTACGTTTTATTTACGCACGTATAAATTTAAACGACAGTGGAATTCCAGCATAAATCGTAAACCGTTTTCCAGAATAATAGAGGTATTATAGTGATCGAAATATAGTATCAACCACAGAATGCGCATGACCAGGACTAAATTAATCCCACAAGCGTTATGTATTACGTTAATCTATAAGTTCAAACAATCTCGATCATTTAAGTGAAACCTAACCCCATATCGCAGATTTAGTACGCAGGCTAATTTAGTCCTAACCCTAACCTCGCCTAGAATTGCTTAAACCTATAGATAGATTAACGTAAGACATAACGCTTGTGGGATTAATTTAGTCCTGGTCATGCGCACTCTGTGGTTGATTTGCGTTGGTTGAAGACTATATTTCGGCCACTATAATACCTCAATAATATCCGCATTCTATTCCTTTGAACTTTAGAATGTGCAGAAAAGTGTTTCCCACAATCCTGTTCGTGTTATGCGTGGTGGCCACGAGCTGTAGTCACGTGTGGCCACGAGCTGCTCAAACACTCGCTCATTGTAACTACCGTTGCAACGAGAAATTTTATGGTTGTTTTACGGCTTGCCACAGTAAGTCAAGTTGTCAAAGCTGCATTGACATAAAGAAACCCTGCTTCACAGATTGTGGTATTATGTATGCTGGCAAAGCTACCAAGAAAAATGTTGTTTATGCTGGCTCTTCATTTGGTGAAGCATTTGATGAACTTGATGTGCGTAATTAGTAGGAAAATCAATATAGTAATATACAACAAATCCTAAATATATATTTCACTATGTTATGTAAACGTCTACTATCAATGTCTTTATCTACTATCAATGTCAAAATATTTAAACCGCTTAGAGAGATAATTCTAATAAAATGAATATTGAGTCATCTCCATTTTCACCGTGAAAACATAAATCTTAGGACACATGAGGTGACAAATTGCGGGGGCATGTTGCAGGGACATTTCCCCTATTGGGGACACACGAGGGGAGATGTCAGCGAAGGAAAAGGAAGATAAAATAACGTTCTTTGATTGGTTTATTTTAATGTTGTCGCAGAGACTAGTTGCTGTTTATACAATGGGACATGTTGCGGCGAAAAATTCCCCGCGACAAGATTTCGCATGATGCATACGACGGGATTTGTCGCCGCATCATGTCCCTGCAACATGTCCCCGCAACATGTCCTCGCGACAAGATTTCGCATGATGCATACGACGGGATTTGTCCACTCAACATGTCCCAGCGACAAGATTTCGCATGATGCATACGACGGGATTTGTCCCCGCAACAAGATTTCGCATGATGCATACGACGGGATTTGTCTCCGCAACATGTCCCCGCGACAAGATTTCGCATGATGCATACGACGGGATTTGTCCACGCGACATGTCCCCGCCACAAGATTTCGCATGATGCATACGACGGGATTTGTCGCCGCATCATGTCCCTGCAACATGTCCCCGCAACATGTCCCCGCGACAAGATTTCGCATGATGCATACGACGGGATTTCTCCCTGCAACAAGATTTCGCAGGATGCATACGACGGGATTTGTCCCTGCAACATGTCCCCGCGACAAGATTTCGCGTGATGCATACGACGGGATTTGTCCCTGTAACATATTTCGCAGGATGCATACGACGGGATTTGTCCCTGCAACATGTCCCCGCGACAAGATTTCGCAGGATGCATACGATGGGATTTCTCCCTGCGCCATATATGGCATATTGTTATTTATAGTTACGTCATTACTGTTATAAGGCCCGCTGCCGGGTACATTGTGGGCTCATCTTTCCCACGCGTTCTGTTGAATAAACAACACTTTGGTTATCGTCTTGAATCCTTTCTCCCTGACTGGCGTGGTGGCAGCGGTTAAACTATATTTCCATAGCTTTACGAGTTCCGATACAGTGGAATTCTTCAAAACACAAGTCAGAAGGAAGGTTCTTTTACCACACAAGGTAAAGACGAGATAGCTTTTACTCAAGCTATTTGACCTCAACGCAGAAAAGAAACAAAGTAAGGGTAAGTCTCTCAATTTGTTTTACCCAAAAAAATATATGGCAGGAATACGTGCCCCGAAGCAGTGGTCTTTAACCAAACAAGAAACGATAACGTCCTTCGAATCGTGGCGTCATAACTTGCAATATACTTTGTCGTTAGACCCAAACTTTGCCCCCTTTTTAATTGACGGTGTTACCTGAGCAAAAAGTAACCCAGTTGGAGCTTCTCCTGGGCCAAATAGCAAATTATTGCCCTATCATTTCACGAAATAGCATTGTCAAGAGCTCGACATCCATAACAACAATATGGCAAGCGATTCGCTCGCATTTTGGGTTCCAGTCCACCGGCTCTCACTTCCTCGACTTTAACAGTATTCGCCTGGAACCTGGTGAGCGCCCCGAAGACTTGTATCAGCGATTAGTTCGCTTCATCGACGACAATTTACTAAAGGCTAATACAGGAATTCGTCACCATGGAGACAACGTCACCTCGGATGAGGAGGTTTCCCCGACTACAGAAAATATGATTATCTTGACGTGGCTTCGACTCATCCATCCTTCTTTACCTGGCTTAGTAAAGCAACGATATGGAACCGAGCTACGGTCCCAAACAGTAGCATCACTAAAACCGGAGATTTCCCAAGCGTTAGACACACTTCTGGACGAAATCACCTCTTCAGACGATCCGCTAAAGTTCTTCGTACAGCTTTCAAGCAATCATCGCGCAGCACTCGCATTCCACCAGGTCGAGACCAACGCTCTGGATTTTCCAAGCCAACCAAGAGCACTCCTATACGATGTTGTCCACTATGCAAGCAGGCAAACCGACAATATCAGCATTACCTGAGTAAATGCCCATTTCTCCCTGATGATGATCGACAGTACTTAGCCCGATCGCGACAAGTACTCAGCGAGTTGCTCGAACACAGCACCTGATGACCTTCAAAACAGTCACAACTATCGGATCAAATCAACCACTCATCGGGTCAGTATTAAACAGTCCCCTCTCTTAAAAGCATTTTACGATCATCACCCTTTGCATTTGACACTGGATACTGGTGCAGAGACAAGCATGATCAAAACCAGCATTGCCAAGGGAATCGGGGCCACTATTCAGAAAACCAAGCAGAAAGCCTTGCAAGCTGATGGTGTTACCCAATTAGCTGTCGTTGGAGAGATTCATTTGAGCCTTTCGCGTAACCATCTCAGTTTACAATTAGATGCACTTGTCGTTGATAACCTAGATGTCGACATATTAGCTGGGACACCCTTCATGGTCGTCAACGACATCTCTCTTAGACCGTCAAAGCAACAAATAACAATCCAAGGCATTGACACCGCGTATTACGGTACAACCCCACCAGACTTAGCTGCAAGCAAGATACGCCGAACACAAGCCACAGTTCTTCGAGCCCCGTCACCTTCTTCGGTGATATGGCCTGGAAGTTACCTCGAGATGGACATCCCCCAAGAGATAGATCCAGATGTCACTCTTGCCATTGAACCACGACTGAACGGTTCCAAGTTATCTGGGGATTGGCCTCATCCTCATCTCATAGAAGCAGTTGCAAGAAAAATCCGCATACTGAACACTACAAATGAGCCTAAAACAATTCCTCGTCATGACCATTTCTGCCAAGTCCTACTTACCACCAGTCCCGAAACAAACGAGCATAACCACCTACCTCGCATCGAAGTACCTCATACACCACCGCCACACACAGAACAGGAACATTCTTCCTCTGTGAAACTCGATCCAGATAACATCATACCAAAGAAACTGCGCACTGAGTTTAGATCCCTTCTCCAAGCGCACGATGATGTGTTTGACTCTGCCATTTCAGGTTATAACGGTGCAGCAGGCGCTTTTGAGGCAGTAGTAAATATGGGCCCAGTGCAACCACCACAACGGAAAGGAAGACTTCCCCAATACGCCCATAACAAGTTGGTTGAGCTACAACAGAAGTTCGATGACCTTGAATCTCAAGGAGTATTCCAACGTCCAGAAGACGCTGGCATAACCGTCGAGTATCTTAACCCATCATTTCTCGTCAAAAAAGCCAAATGGGGGACACCGCCTTGTCACAGCATTTGCAGACGTTGGTCGGTACAGCAAGCCACAGCCATCGCTATTGCCAGACGTCGACTCCATCTTACGAACGATTGCCAAGTGGAAATACATCATTGTTTCCGACCTGACCAGCGCTTTCTACCAAATTCCACTAGCAAAGGCATCCATGAAGTATTGTGGCGTAGCAACTCCATTCCGTGGTGTCAGAGTATACACCCGTTGTGCCATGGGAATGCCAGGTTCAGAAACAGCTCTTGAAGAGCTAATGTGTCGGGTACTCGGCGATTGCCTGCAAGATGGGATTGCTGCCAAATTGGAGGCTTTACTTCACAACTGGAAGCGCATACTACAAGCCCTTCAAAAGTCCAACCTCAAGCTTGCGCCCTCGAAGACCATCATTTGTCCTCGCAGTACTAGTATACTAGGATGGATTTGGACACAGGGATGTCTATCTCCAAGCCCACACCGGATCGCTACTCTTTCATCCTGCCCGCCTCCCGAGACGGTACGTAGACTTCGTTCTTTCATTGGAGCCCACAAAATCCTTGGACGTGTTCTTCCACACTGTTCACACCTCATATCTCCACTAGAGAACGCCATTGCAGGCCAACAATCACGGGACAAGATACATTGGACCGATACCTTATCCGAACTGTTCCGCTCAGCACAGACGTCTCTCGCAACGCACAAACATATCACTCTCCCACAGCAATCCGACCAACTGTGGATCGTTACAGACGGTTCCGTAACCAAGCAAGGAATCGGTGCCACTCTATATGTCTCCCGCAACGACAAGCTTCTCCTAGCTGGGTTTTTTAGTGCCAAGCTGAGAAAGCACCAAGTTACATGGCTACCGTGCGAAATCGAAGCCTTAGGCATCGCCGCCGCAGTGAAGCACTTTAGTCCGTTCATTATTAATCCTTTCTCCCTGACTGGCGCTGCAACATGTCCCCGCGACAAGATTTCACATGATGCATACGACGGGATTTGTCCCGCAACATGTCCCCGCGACAAGATTTCGCAGGATGCATACGACGGGATTTGTCCCTGCAACATGTCCCCGCGACAAGATTTCGCATGATGCATACGACGGGATTTGTCCCGCAACATGTCCCCGCGACAAGATTTCGCATGATGCATACGACGGGATTTGTCCCGCAACATGTCCCCGCGACAAGATTTCGCATGATGCATACGACGGGATTTGTCCCGCAACATGTCCCCGCGACACGATTTCGCAGGATGCATACGAAGGGATTTGTCCCTGTAACATGTCCCCGCGACAAGATTTCGCATGATGCATACGACGGGATTTGTCCCTGCAACATGTCCCCGCGACAAGATTTCGCATGATGCATACGAAGGGATTTGTCCCTGTAACATGTCCCCGCGACAAGATTTCGCAGGATGCATACGACGGGATTTGTCCCTGCAACATGCATGTCCGCGCGACAAGATTTCGCAGGATGCATACGACGGGATTTGTCCCGCAACATGTCGCCGCGACAAGATTTCGCATGGTGCATACGACGGGATTTCTCCCTGCAACGTGTCCCCGCGACAAGATTTCACATGATGCATACGACGGGATTTGTCCCGCGACATGTCCCCGCGACAAGATTTCGCAGGATGCATACGACGGGATTTGTCCCTGCAACATGTCCCCGCGACAAGATTTCGCATGATGCATACGACGGGATTTGTCCCGCAACATGTCCCCGCGACAAGATTTCGCATGATGCATACGACGGGATTTGTCCCGCAACATGTCCCCGCGACAAGATCTCGCATGATGCATACGACGGGATTTGTCCCGCAACATGTCTCCGCGACACGATTTCGCAGGATGCATACGAAGGGATTTGTCCCTGTAACATGTCCCTGCGACAAGATTTCGCATGATGCATACGACGGGATTTGTCCCTGCAACATGTCCCCGCGACAAGATTTCGCATGATGCATACGAAGGGATTTGTCCCTGTAACATGTCCCCGCGACAAGATTTCGCAGGATGCATACGACGGTATTTGTCCCTGCAACATGCATGTCCGCGCGACAAGATTTCGCAGGATGCATACGACGGGATTTGTCCCGCAACATGTCGCCGCGACAAGATTTCGCATGGTGCATACGACGGGATTTCTCCCTGCAACGTGTCCCGCGACAAGATTTCGCATGATGCATACGACGGGATTTGTCCCCGCGACAAGATTTCGCATGATGCATACGACGGGATTTGTCCCGGCAACATGTCCCCGCGACAAGATTTCGCATGTTGCACGCAACATGTCCCCGCGACAAGATTTCACATGAGTGCATACGACGGGATTTGTCTCCGCAACATGTCCCCGCGACAAGATTTCGCATGGTGCATACGACGGGATTTGTCCCGCAACAAGATTTCGCATGATGCATACGACGGGATTTGACCCGGCAACATGTCCCCGCAACATGTCCCCGCGACAAGATTTCGCATGATGCATACGACGGGATTTGTCCCGCAACATGTCCCCGCGACAAGATTTCGCATGATGCATACGACGGGATTTGTCCCGCAACATGTCCCCGCGACACGATTTCGCCAGATGCATACGAAGGGATTTGTCCCTGTAACATGTCCCCGCGACAAGATTTCGCATGATGCATACGACGGGATTTGTCCCTGCAACATGTCCCCGCGACAAGATTTCGCATGATGCATACGAAGGGATTTGTCCCTGTAACATGTCCCCGCGACAAGATTTCGCAGGATGCATACGACGGGATTTGTCCCTGCAACATGTCCGCGCGACAAGATTTCGCAGGATGCATACGACGGGATTTGTCCCTGCAACATGTCCGCGCGACAAGATTTCGCAGGATGCATACGACGGGATTTCTCCCTGCAACGTGTCCCGCGACAAGATTTCGCATGATGCATACGACGGGATTTGTCCCCGCGACAAGATTTCGCATGATGCATACGACGGGATTTGTCCCGGCAACATGTCCCCGCGACAAGATTTCGCATGAGTGCATACGACGGGATTTGTCTCCGCAACATGTCCCCGCGACAAGATTTCGCATGGTGCATACGACGGGATTTGTCCCGCAACAAGAATTTCGCATGATGCATACGACGGGATTTGACCCGGCAACATGTCCCCGCGACAAGATTTCGCATGATGCATACGACGGGATTTGTCCCGCAACATGTCCCCGCGACAAGATTTCGCATGATGCATACGACGGGATTTGTCCTCGCAACATGTCCCCGCGACAAGATTTCGCATGATGCATACGACGGGATTTGTCCTGTGCAACATGTCCCTGCGACAAGATTTCGCATGATGCATACGACGGGATTTGTCCCGCAACATGTCCCCGCGACAAGATTTCGCATGATGCATACGAAGGGATTTGTCCCTGTAACATGTCCCCGCGACAAGATTTCGCAGGATGCATACGACGGGATATGTCCCTGCAACATGTCCGCGCGACAAGATTTCGCAGGATGCATACGACGGGATTTGTCCCGCAACATGTCGCCGCGACAAGATTTCGCATGGTGCATACGACGGGATTTCTCCCTGCAACGTGTCCCGCGACAAGATTTCGCATGATGCATACGACGGGATTTGTCCCCGCGACAAGATTTCGCATGATGCATACGACGGGATTTGTCCCGGCAACATGTCCCCGCGACAAGATTTCGCATGGTGCACGCAACATGTCCCCGCGACAAGATTTCACATGAGTGCATACGACGGGATTTGTCTCCGCAACAAGATTTCGCATGATGCATACGACGGGATTTGACCCGGCAACATGTCCCCGCAACATGTCCCCGCGACAAGATTTCGCATGATGCATACGACGGGATTTGTCCCGCAACAAGATTTCGCATGATGCATACGACGGGATTTGTCCCGCAACATGTCCCCGCAACATGTCCCCGCGACAAGATTTCGCATGATGCATACGACGGGATTTCTCCCGCAACATGTCTCCGCGACAAGATTTCGCATGATGCATACGACGGGATTTGTCCTCGCAACATGTACCCGCGACAAGATTTCGCATGATGCATACGACGGGATTTCTCCCCGCGACAAGATTTCGCATGATGCATACGACGGGATTTGTCCCTTCAACATGTCCACGCGACAAGATTTCGCAAGATGCATACGACGGGATTTGTCCCGGCAACATGTCCCCGCGATAAGATTTCGCATGGTGCATACGACAGGATTTGTCCCTGCAACATGTCCCGCGACAAGATTTCGCATGATGCATACGACGGGATTTGTCCCGGCAACATGTCCCTGCGACAAGATTTCGCATGGTGCATACGACGGGATTTGTCCCCGCAACATGTCCCCGCGACAAGATTTCGCATGATGCATACGACGGGATTTGTCCCGGCAACATGTCCCCGCGACAAGATTTCGCATGATGCATACGACGAGATTTGTCCCGCAACATGTCCCCGCGACAAGATTTCGCATGATGCATACGACGGGATTTGTCCCGGCAACATGTCCCCGCGACAAGATTTCGCATGATGCATACGACGGGATTTGTCCCGCAACAAGATTTCGCATGATGCATACGACGGGATTTGTCCTCGCAACATGTCCCCGCGACAAGATTTCGCATGATGCACACGACGGGATTTGTCCCAGCAACATGTCCCGCGACAAGATTTCGCATGATGCATACGACGGGATTTGTTCAACATGTCCCCCGCGACAAGATTTCGCATGATGCATACGACGGGATTTGTCCCGGCAACATGTCCCGCGACAAGATTTCGCATGGTGCATACGACGGGATTTGTCCCCGCGACAAGATTTCGCATGATGCATACGACGGGATTTGTCTCCGCAACATGTCCCCGCGACAAGATTTCGCATGGTGCATACGACGGATTTGTCCCGCGACAAGATTTCACATGAGTGCATACGACGGGATTTGTCTCCGCAACATGTCCCCGCGACAAGATTTCGCATGATGCATACGACGGGATTTGTCCCGCAACAAGATTTCGCATGATGCATACGACGGGATTTGACCCGGCAACATGTCCCCGCAACATGTCCCCGCGACAAGATTTCGCATGATGCATACGACGGGATTTGTCCCGCAACAAGATTTCGCATGATGCATACGACGGGATTTGACCCGGCAACATGTCCCCGCAACATGTCCCCGCGACAAGATTTCGCATGATGCATACGACGGGATTTGTCCCCGCAACATGTCCCCGCGACAAGATTTCGCATGATGCATACGACGGGATTTGTCCCGGCAACATGTCTCCGCGACAAGATTTCGCATGATGCATACGACGGGATTTGTCCCCGCAACATGTCCCCGCGACAAGATTTCGCATGATGCATACGACGGGATTTGTCCCGGCAACATGTCCCCGCGACAAGATTTCGCATGATGCACACGACGGGATTTGTCCCTGCAACATGTCCCGCGACAAGATTTCGCATGTTGCATACGACGGGATTTGTCCCCGCGACAAGATTTCGCATGATGCATACGACGGGATTTGTCCCTTCAACATGTCCACGCGACAAGATTTCGCAAGATGCATACGACGGGATTTGTCCCGGCAACATGTCCCCGCGATAAGATTTCGCATGGTGCATACGACGGGATTTGTCCCTGCAACATGTCCAGCGACAAGATTTCGCATGATGCATACGACGGGATTTGTCCCGGCAACATGTCCCCGCGACAAGATTTCGCATGGTGCATACGACGGGATTTGTCCCCGCAACATGTCCCCGCGACAAGATTTCGCATGATGCATACGACGGGATTTGTCGCGGCAACATGTCCCCGCGACAAGATTTCGCATGATGCATACGACGGGATTTGTCCCGCAACAAGATTTCGCATGATGCATACGACGGGATTTGACCCGGCAACATGTCCCGCAACATGTCTCCGCGACAAGATTTCGCATGGTGCACACGACGGGATTTGTCCCGCAACATGTCTCCGTGACAAGATTTTGCATGATGCATACGACGGGATTTGTCCCTGCAACATGTCCCGCGACAAGATTTCGCATGTTGCATACGACGGGATTTGTCCCCGCGACAAGATTTCGCATGATGCATACGACGGGATTTGTCCCTTCAACATGTCCACGCGACAAGATTTCGCAAGATGCATACGACGGGATTTGTCCCGGCAACATGTCCCCGCGATAAGATTTCGCATGGTGCATACGACGGGATTTGTCCCTGCAACATGTCCAGCGACAAGATTTCGCATGATGCATACGACGGGATTTGTCCCGGCAACATGTCCCCGCGACAAGATTTCGCATGGTGCATACGACGGGATTTGTCCCCGCAACATGTCCCCGCGACAAGATTTCGCAGGATGCATACGACGGGATTTGTCGCGGCAACATGTCCCCGCGACAAGATTTCGCATGATGCATACGACGGGATTTGTCCCGCAACAAGATTTCGCATGATGCATACGACGGGATTTGACCCGGCAACATGTCCCGCAACATGTCTCCGCGACAAGATTTCGCATGGTGCACACGACGGGATTTGTCCCGCAACATGTCTCCGTGACAAGATTTTGCATGATGCATACGACGGGATTTGTCCTCGCAACATATCCCCGCGACAAGATTTCGCATGATGCACACGACGGGATTTGTCCCAGCAACATGTCCCGCGACAAGATTTCGCATGATGCATACGACGGGATTTGTCCCCCGCGACAAGATTTCGCATGATGCATACGACGGGATTTGTCCGCGCGACAAGATTTCGCATGATGCATACGACGGGATTTGTCCCGGCAACATGTCCCCGCGACAAGATTTCGCATGATGCATACGACGCGATTTGTCGCCTCGTGTGTCCCAACCTTAAATCTATTTGGATACATGATTTTTCCGTAGGAAAGAATATATTATAGAGGCGTATGGATTTTTCATCGTATCAATCAGACTTTCTCAAAGCTTGTTTTTTTATTTGGCGGGTGAGGAGAAAACGGACTTTTCTAACCTGCTTCGCGCCATTTTTACCGACCTGTATTTTGGTCGGGGGTGACTGATATTTAGCCAATCTCAAGCTTCTCTGACGTAAAAGTTATGCGCGGATGTTTAGATAATCATGTATCGAATTTGGTTTAGGGAAGCTTGGTTTCAAACTATCAATGGATATGTCCAAGCAGAGTACACATACCGATCCTTAATAGATTTTGGTGATATATTTGGACTATGAACTATTTTTGTTTGAGTCGATTAATTCATTATGTGGACATGTTGTCAACTGTCACGAGAGGCGAAATCGACAAGCCCGTAAATCTGTCAATCAATTTTCGCGCCAAATATATAATAATATTCGAATCAAGTCCAGCCCGCTTTTCAAACTACCCTTGAAACAAACCGGACTTGGAGCAAGTCTAGACTGGAAGGTATCCAGTTATAACAAGGTAATTCCACTACAATCGCAATTCTCCCTTCTTCATCAATCTGAGGTTTCTTGCTAATAGTTTTACTCTCACAATCTGAACTTCAAAAGGAAATATGACGTAATTCTGCAAGGGGGGAGGTTCAACTGATCTCTCTGACAACCCCATACCACGCCATAATGATACCAACTTGGCGACGTGTTGTCAGACCAATATGTCAGACTATAATGGCAGACTTGCGATGTGTTATCGGAGCATGTTTCCCCCCCAAAAAATTGACAAGTGCCCCTTTTTCGACAAAACATTTGACTGAAGTGCGATTTTGAAAAGTTGCTTACTTTTTTTAATGACTTTGCCACACACACATAAATACAGACATTAAGACAAATAGACTGGGTAACCGCAATAGCTCGATTTAACAGTCACTTTTAGTTAAAGATACACAACGATATAACACACATTAAATTTACTACGATATCTACTAAAAGCAACACGATGGTGGGTTCATAAGGCTTCGAGCTGTGCTGCATTTTAAACATATGCTCTTCCATGATCGTGGGTCGCCTATGTCATATGTGTTGTTAAGTGCGTTTATGTAATAGTTGAATAGTAGTCCTGAAGTTTGAGAGTGATGTTTTTGTTGTAATAGTTTTTGGTAGTATATGTTGCATAGATATTTTGGTTTGATATTTGTTGCAGTGAGGGTTGGTAATGGATGATCTTGTTTTTTGTGATGTTGAGGAGTTGGTAGGGTGGTCTTGTTGAGGTGTTGATGCCGTGGTTAGTTTTGTAGAAAAATACAATCGCTGAAGGAAGGAGTTTAGTCGTTCTTCGTATTTAAATAACAACCTTTCAAGCTTCTTTCAACACTGCTAGCGATATCAATCCTTTTGCTAAATTACTATGTTCAAAATGTGCACTTAATAAGTTTTAAATTATTTCAACTATAGGTTGATGGGTTACAGGAACTATTAGATATCGCAAGTTACAATTGGGTTATATTGGGTTATAGCAAGTTACAATTGGGTTATACACTGATTTCACAGACTTTTTACCACAAGCTGCAGGAGAAATATAGTAGCAAAATCCTAAAAGGCAATGGAAACAACTATATAAAATAAAATAAATTACTTAGTTAAATAGTTTGCTGGAAAGTATTTTCAATTAATTTTCTAATGCGTCAATCCGTTCGTGCAGCGAGGCGAATACTGTTGTTCTCAGTAAACTGCGAAACTCTGGCAACAGAAAATAACTACTTTTATTATATGACTTTGTAATATCCTGAGTTCTGATTGGTCAATGCACGGTCTGTAAACCACGGTCCGTCTTTTTCCGTATCCGGACCGCTGTCCCGGATGTTGATTTTGTTGGCGTGAATTTCTAATGTTTTCACACTAATTTTGATACAAGATAAGTATCGAAAAACTTGAATAGCCATATAATAAACGATTTATTAACCTTGTTTACTCGGTCTGTAAGGGAAAATATCAGACTTCGGTCTTTTTGTACGAACCTCGCCTGCGGCTCAGTCCGCAAGATTTCCCATACAGACCTCGTTCTCGGTAAATATGATTATTTATAATTATTTATATATTATTTACTCTTATTAATAATCGAAGTATATGACTTAGCTAGTATACTACTTATAGCTAGCTATATGACTTAGCTAGTATACTACTTAGCTAGCTATATGACTTAGCTAGTATACTACTTATAGCTAGCTATATGACTTAGCTAGTATACTACTTAGCTAGCTATATGACTTAGCTAGTATACTACTTAGCTAGCTATATGACTTAGCTAGTATACTACTTAGCTAGCTATATGACTTAGCTAGTATACTACTTAGCTAGCTATATGACTTAGCTAGTATACTACTTAGCCAGCTATATGACTTAGCTAGTATACTACTTAGCCAGCTATATGACTTAGCTACTATACTACTTAGCTAGCTATATGACTTAGCTACGTCATGTGCTGGTGAGCATTATATTACCTATCTTGCCCAGTTGTGGTTGTAAGTCGATTACAAAAATAACGCAAAGTAAAAGCTTAATTTCTTTGCATTTCTGTCAACACTGACCACTTTACACAGCACATGACGTCACAGATCATTTTGTAGAAGAGCCCTAATTAACATTAATACGCTTTAAGAGCACGGTTATTTAAGTTGCATACAGTTTGATATAAAAGGTACTAATTTTTTATTGTCCTTTAAGTAGCCGCCCTCGGAGCAATGATACCAAAGTTGTCAACGAACCATTGGTGAAAAGTAAATGCAGATGGACGAGTACACTACGTGGCGGCGTTAGGGGGACAACATGAAGAACTGTAAAAACAATCAATCAGCGACTAGCGGGCTTTCCTCGATGATTAACATTTCACTTCGCGGGCCGAATCATGAAATATCCCATCTGGTGGAAACAAGATTTCTTTCGAAAATATACTCAAGCAAGCTTGTAAACAAGGAAGCACAGAGTTGATTATTACTGAAGCTTGTGAGTCAATCTGCTTTGCATTACTACGCAGTGAAACTTTGTCCGAACGGGTTTGTAGGTCTTGCGGCAGAAAAATAATAAATGCTTTTGAACTTTATGTACTGTTTAATAAACGAGCAGCAGTGTTTTATCAGATATAAAACACGAGGGCGTAGCCCGAGTGTTTTAGATCTGATAAAACACGTGCTGCGAGTCCGAAGATATATCCGAAGAGATATTGCCGACGCATCAACGGTAGAATATCCCTGCGTCTCCAAGTCATCCAGTCACAGCTCCCTCGCTGCAACTTTTTGTTTCTGTTTTAATTTATAGCTACGACTAGCAGCGAATTGAAGATCGGTTAAAGCTTTCGAAAGAAAATCGTCTACTATACTGGTTTTTCTAAAGTCGCCATTTTGAAATGTTTATTTCCTGACGGGAATCCTGAATAATAACGAGTTGAGCTAGCCAATCAGAATTTAGCGTCTCCTGGTGGCCGCAGAAATCCAAAAACATGGATCTTTCGTGCAGGCGTTACCTCCCTTCCCCCTTTCTGCTTACCTCCTCACGGCGCACGAAGGCTAGACGAGTACACAATTAGCGGCGTTTGTCATTCCGGCAGCAGGGCATTTTTAACACATAACTACTGGGGCATTTACCCCAGTAGTGAAGCAAAATTTGTGGTTTTCATCATTAATAAAGGTTTCAGGCTTTCAGCTGCTTGCCTTCCCTATAATAATCCATGGAAGTCGTCAAATCCCTGTCTTTTGGAAAGACACATTCTCGCCCCCAGACCATCTCCCGCTGGTCAGCTGGTGTTAGAATCACTGTTGTCTGTGTATTTTTGCCTGTTATTTACCTTTGTTTTATCGTGTTTAAATCAAGTTAGAAAGAATGGTCTTAGTGTACAGTACTGCATTACAGTAAATTCAGTAAATTGCATAGGGAAAAGGGCCCCCTTACATACTTTGCCCCAGTAGTCATAATTCCTTAAAAAATGCACTGTCCGGCAGCAAACTTTCTGACAATTGCAGTATTACGTGGCGAATTTATTTTGATCATACTGTATATAGAAACAAGAGGGCGAGCGGTATAAATTAAAGACAATGGACATAGTCGCATTAACTAGGTTGCTTTCTCAGGATTCTGAAGCTTTCACAAACAAAAACTCTAACCATAAGTCGAATAAAAACTCTAGTCTTAAGGCAATCTCGTTCCCAGAGCCTGCGATAGGGGGATCGCAGGCTCTGGGAACGCGATTGGTCTTAAGGCCACTCCAAATTAGACTATAGTTTCCCGTCCACTCGTTTCAGAGAATGCGGCGGGCGGTCCATTACCAGCCATTATGGTTAATATGAATGAACATAGACCCTAAATCTTGTGTTCCATCTTTCCTAACCAAATACTATCTATTCAGTAATCTTTCTATTTAAAACGAAGAAAATACCTAAAGACAGTCGAAGACATTGCCAAATTTCCGCGGGAATCAATGCCGTGCGTCGTCACACATTATCAACCTTATTATTTTGTATTTGTACGTTAACTTTCAGTTGGTATATAACCGGTTCAACGGTAGATTGTTCGGAAACAGTGGATTTTTGTTATTCTTGATTATAGAAGGGAAAATAATGGAACAAGAGCAGAATAATGGACAAATCACGCGACCAGTTCCAGGAGATGTGGGCGGTTGACGGGAAACTAAATTCTTAAAGAAACTTCTTAAAGAAAATAGTCTTACTTCTAAATCTAACTAACATTTCAATGATGCAATATTCTCCGGCCATACACGAAGAGGCCATTAAATGAGAGATTCGCAGTTTACTGGGAGCAATAGTACTTTCCTATACAAACCTCGTTCTCGATACTAATATACAATATAAAATAAAAAATTGAAAATCATCTAAGAGGTCGATAAATATGTTCTTGATTAAATCAGTTATCTTTCCAGATTGTATTCTGTGTAATCACCATAAGGAAGACATATTTAAACTTGATTGCTCGAAGAGGTTATTGCTTCGTCTGATAGATTAACTAAGATCACTGAAGATGGCGAGGGAACTATACTTCCATAACCACTGCGTCGTTTAGCCGATATTATTTCACTCAAAGGATGTTTAGATAGTGCTCTCAGTGACTTAGGGTTTCTTTCTAATATCTAAAAACAAAAAAATAATTTAAAGTGAATATTTCGGATATATAATTGATATATGAATATGCCGATTTGTTTAGCCAAACAAACATAAATTATCATTTTTGTATCTGCGCAAAGCGCAGTCTGGCGTCAGACAGAGTAAAATCGTCTTGCGGCTCTCGCCCAATAAGACACAAGAAAACATGAAATTTGACACTTGGTATATAGTAATTGCTGCCTCCCTTCAGGGAGGTATATATAGCTGACCAGATCTCGATTTGTTAAATGTTGTGTTTGTTTGTCTGTCGGCATTACGTCATCGATATATGAGCTCAAAAGTGACTCAAGTGCGCATGTTCCGCTACCACGCTGTCTACAGAAAATTCACGGTATTGACAATACATTATTGGCCAGTCTCGAGGAAAGCAGTGCTCTTTCATCAGTTTATCAGCGCTTTTAACAGCACAAACTATTTCAGTTATCGAGTGGAACTCGAGGGATTTCTGTCGTTGAACATGCAACTTACAAACTGTGGTTTGTAAGTTTGTTGGTTAGAAGACATTAGACAAGTCAAACAACTCGTGCATTAGACCTTGTGAAGTTTACTTTTTCTCAACAAAACGTTCGAAGAGGAGCGCCTTTGCCCGCCATGCATCTTCAAACACAGCATCGTAATTTAACCCAAATACGTCGAACGTTTTCTTGACAAATAATCAATCCTACAAGCTCTCTTATAGCTTGAAACATTTTTTTTAAAAAGCACAATATCGAACATGTCTTGACATTCGTGATATTGTCATATTCGTCAAGCGCGGGGTTTCCACGGAGCGCTTCGAAAACATTCGTCGCCCGCCCCTGGAAAATTGGCCGCCCGGAAATTAATTTTTTTAATATTAAATCGGTAATTGGTCGGAAGACGTCGGAAACCGAACATTGGCGGCCATGTTTTGCTAGCAGAGTACCGATCTATCAATATAAAAGAGCTTTGATAGATCTTTTTGAACTTCCAACGCGCAATAGGTCTTGCTGTGACTATTTCGTGCACAAAGGGACCACAAACGAAGTGTATGAATTTCATACTATGAAATGGAAAACAGCCTTTAACCCGCTTTTTTAATAAGAGGGAAATAGGCTACTTACGCTATTAAGAAAAAAATAAAATAAAAAACCGCCCGCCCGCCCCACTTTTTTCAAAAAAAATGATGAAAAACAGAAATATATTTTTAATTGGCCTAAATATTACATCAGAAATTTCAATTACATGCCTGTAGCTGCTGTATTTCAAAAGTTATACAAGTTAAAGTGGATGTTACATTAGTTTCTATTGAAACAAAGCTTTTGTTTACTTTTAGATATCCAAATTTAATACTATCATTGCTTACAATACTGTAACATAATTCGTTGGTAAGCATATGTTGTGCTGCGTACTTTTACATACACAAGCCCAAGTAGCCTGTAGCCCGAGTTAACGCCTATTCCCGTTCGTTTGTTCGATAAGGTCAAAACAAATTCCTTGGATTACAAGTGATACTTAGAAACTTATAATTACAAGGGACAAATTAAAAAGGAAAGCCATTATTACGGGCCTAGAAAAGGATTGGAAAAATTATAAAGCAACAAGAAATAAAGTGAATATAGAGCTTAGAAATGCTAAAAAAGATTATTATTCCTCGAAAATTGCTGGTCAAAAATGTGATCCGAAAAACGCTTGGAAAACCATAAACAATCTATTAGGTAGACAAAGCAAACCAACAGGTGGTGAACGAGCTAAACCTGGGGGGAAAAAATTTAACAAATCCAAAAGATATTGCTGAGGGCTTTAATGATTGTTTTTCAAATACTGTCCCTGATTTAGCAAGCAATATTCAGACTTCGAATGACAGTTTTGAAAGATATGTTAAAAATGCTAAATCAGAATTCACTACTTTCCAGCCGGTTACAGTCAGTAATATCTCCCATCTCTTACTTGGTCTTTCTGGCAATAAAGCAACTGGAATTGATAAAATTTCTTGTAAAATTATTAAAATAGCAGCACCTGCCATTTCAGATTCGTTGACATATATTTTTAATCAGGCTATTGCTCTCTCCTCTTTCCCTGATGAATGGAAAGTGGCTAGAGTAATACCTCTCTACAAAAATGGCCAACGAAATGTGGCAGGAAACTACAGACCAATTTCAGTTTTGCCAGCTACAAGCAAAATTATGGAACGAATTTTGTATGATCAACTATATAATTATTTGACAAAATTTGAACTTCTGAGTAATTCTCAGTTTGGTTTTCGAAAATTTCACTCTACAGCTACAGCATTACTAGACTGTACTAATGACTGGTATATGAACTTAGACAGGAAAATGTTTAACTTTATAGTCTTAAAATTGACCTGAAAAAAGCATTCGATACTGTTGATCATCAAATTCTGTTAAAAAAGTTGGAACTTCATGGAATAAAAGGACAAGCTTTGACCTTTCTTAAATCTTACCTCACAAATAGAAAACAGAAATGCCAAATTAAAGGATCCATTTCATCAGAGAAAATGATCAAATGCGGTGTACCACAAGGCTCTATTCTTGGGCCACTATTACTTTTATTATATATTAATGATTTGCCTCAATGTCTAAATAATACAAAACCTCGGTTGTTTGCTGACGACACAAATCTAACCGCTACTGGAGATTCTATACCTCACCTTGAGGCTGCAGTGAATTCTGATTTGGAAAACCTTAGAAAATGGTTAATCGCCAATAAACTTAAATATAATAATACTGAATTTATGTTAGTTGGTTCGAAGCCAATGATCAAAAGTATTTCAAATTCACAACCAAATATTGAAATTGAAAACAAACCAATTAAACAAGTTTAAGAATGCAAAACTCTTGGAGTGACAGTTGACCAGCATTTATCTTGGAAAAGTAATACTGACAATATTTTCAAAAAAATAACAGCAGGAATATCGGCTCTTCGACGTTTAAAAGAATTTGCTGATAGGCAAACTCTTCTTTCTGTATATAATGCTATTGTTCGCCCATACTTCGATTATTGTTGTGAAGTATGGGATATGTTTGGTGAAACACAATCAAAACGACTCCAAAAACTCCAAAATAGAGCTGCTCGAATTATCATGAACACTAGGCTGGGTGCCACTTAAAACAGAAAGACAAAAAGCTAAAGCAAAAATGATGTACAAAATACTAAATAAAATGGGTCCTGTATCACTCACTAATCTTTTGAAATATAAAGGTGAGATGACAAACTACAATCTTCGGGATATTTGGAGTAGTCTTTGTCTACCAAAACCGCGTACAAATAGCATGAAAAAGAGTTTCATGTATGACGGGGCATACCTTTGGAATTCTATTCCGAAGGAAATTAGGGAAAGCAAATCCATTGCTTCTTTTAGGAATAAAATAGCTACTCACATTAATAGTAATTGTAAATAGATGTTCCTGTAAATAGATTTATACCAGTTCATTACATTAGTTACTGTCAATTTCCTTAATACTATATTATCATATATCTTATTTTGTAAATAATTTTAAATACTATATACTTATTATGTACACGCCTCCCGTGGAAATCAGCTTCGGTTGACGGGGCCAGCGTGGTTAAATAAAGTTTTCTATCTATCTATCTATACAAACATGAAGTTCGATTTGGCAAAAGTGTCACTTGATCATGGAAAATGTATAACTTCGCGAGGCTTGCTCTTCCGAGTAAATGTTGTTCGAATTAGATGTATATGACGCTCAAACATTGAATTTTGAAATTATAAACGCGTCATATGATTACCGTACATGTATGTTATTTTAATATTACCCGGGCTATATGATCGCCTTGATATGTGGTGTAGATTCTACAGTCTATTTATTTGATCCTCTAATGCTATAGAAAATTTCTAGCATCACTGATCCTGAACACTGCTCCAACCTCGAGTAGTGAGCAGTGGCTCCTGCGAGAACACCTAGTAATAATATATATTTTCGTCGCCAAAATTCATAAAGGCCTATTGTCCATAGGCATCGATGATCGAAGACCAAGCTTGAAGACCAAGGGCATTTCCACTTGACAAGATTCCCACAGTGCTGGCTTTGGCGCAGATAAAATGTACGCATAATGGACCTTTTGTTAATCTTTTGCGAATGTAAATTATTATTATTAAGCTTTCAACCTGTTGACTTAAGCCTTCACGGAGGATAATGCCACAGGATAAGTAACAACCAGAAGTCCAACTCGGCTTCGGCACCTTTGAAACATATCCCGTTTTATGCGCATGCTCGTGATTGAATTATTCGTCATCTTCCAGGAAAAGTAACGAGAAGGTGAAAACCTCCGGGGGAACTTGCCAGGATTGCCAATCACGCGCATAAAATGATTATTAAAATGTCAACTATGCGAAAAACATAGCATAGACATTATAACAGTTGATAAACTAAGTTAATCAGAATTTGTTTCTTGCATAAAATGCAGTTCAAATATATGAACGCAAAAAGTTGACATTATAACAGTTGATAAACTATGTTTCTTGTATAAAAATGCAGTTCAATATATTCTGTCGCTTTATATCTCACAGCTGCAGTGTATCTTCTGCATGTTCAATATCGTGAGAAACAATGAAATCACACCAATATACACCTAAAATAGAAGGAAAACTGTATTCACAAACAAAACAATTTGATATCATGCCATGCATGACAAGTGATGATGTGATGGCAAGAAATCGCAGATACCTCGTTCAACATGTACATGACTATGATTCTTTTATAGCTCAATTATTTTACAAGGAAAATCTTGCAGAACAGCCAGAAAATTAAACTGCACTATATAGCCTGCAGTAAAAACTGCACGTCAGATTCCATCTTGGGTCTTCTATTAAACGAGTGGTAAAAAGTACATCCTAAGACCTTTTGATTCTAAAATTTTTCACCAGAAAAATCGCGATAGTCACACAAAACTGCCATGGTCAGATGATATCGTTTCGTGGTCCATGATCCAGTTTCCTCTTTACAATCTTCTCAACACGATAAACATCATCTTTCCTATTTACAGCTGATATTTATATTTTTATTTTATATATTAAGCTTCTATTGTACAATAACTAAAAAAAATTCGAGGCAAGTTTACAACAGGTACATACATACCCAACAAGGTAACCTGCCAAAAACTATTAAAAATTATATAGGCTAATTATGATAATAAAACATTATAAAATAACATTTCGTAAACGCAAGCGGTGATTGGCTAAAAGCCATGTTTATATAACTGTATGTAAACATGTTTTTTTCCCGCCATTTTTATAAAATGGACTGTAAGACGAACCTTTGCTCACAAACAGCTAAAATGTCGATAAATATGTTCTGTGACAGCCAACAAGAAGAAAAACGAGATGATTGAATGCTTTTCTTCACAGTTAAGAGCGTTTATGTTCATTTGAGCAGCCGACGACGTTGTCTAGCGTGAGTAAGGAATGTAAATTTTCATCATTTTAATAAAAGTGTCTTATTACTTGTTTCCTCAGTGTTATTTTATAAAAGAAATAGAAAACATCTTTCCGTGTTTACATACAGTTATAGAAACACTCGTGAAAGTTTGGGAGAACTCGAAATAGCGTGGAAACAGTTCCCACTAATTTCTCGTTCTCCCAAACTTCCACTCGTGTTTCTATAACTGTATGTAAACACGGAAAATGTTTTCTATTTCTTAAATATAATTCAATTCAATAAAACACAATTGATCATAAAATATTTAAAAAATTACTTAAGTGAAAAATAACAACAGTTAACAGCATTCGGATAAGATCAGAATGCCATATAGTTCTTCCCCGTAAAATTTCCCCTTCGTGGTCTTCTATCTCATGAAAATTTGAATCACCTTCACTATTTTAAACAACTCTCAGTGAACCACCAATACCTTCTGGTATAATTTCTCAGCCGACTGATAACCCTGTCTTTGGACTATAATCGCCAGCCGGGACGCGAAGCGCCGTCCCAGGCCGAAGGCCCAGGAGCGAGGGTGCTAATCCCGACAGGCGCAATTTCCCGCGTTAGTAAAGCGGTAAAAAAAACTTCAAAAGGAATGAAGTGCATGAGCTAATAATAAAGTTCCTTGAAAACTAAAATAACCAAAAAAACTTATAGGAAATTAAATAAAAGAAAAACGTTCGTCAAGGCCATGGGGATGTGTGGTGACAAGTTTAAAAATGAGATTCATTTGCGCTTATTGTTACCACCTGCATGGGAAGGATGGCACAGACTTTCATGTCTAAAACCAGATGGTTATAGAACTGTTGAAATGGCGGGCTACAGGTTTGTCAACATCATTGTTCCTCACGGAACGAAGATGTTCAGCAAACCTGTCTGAATTTTGGGGCATTTATCGCAAAAAATGCAATAAATGATGTTGGTGGACGTGCATGAAAAAGTATGATCCGGTCACGCAGACCGGATTTGGGGGCAGTAATAACTGTAGTGAGATTGATAAAAGGGCATGTGTAGCAACGGGAACGGCAGCAAGAAAATGTTCCCGCTGGTACAGAGGTGTTTTGTTTAAGGGCACTATGTATACTAAGGAATCACGGATATTTTTATTACGGCGAAAAGATATCGAAGGGTTATCGGTGAAAATGGCTGACGTTTCAGGATCATTTTGTAAAATGTGAAAATTCCGATCGAAGGGATGAAATGTTAGAACTAGAGGAATTTTGTTGTTAGAAACTTGTTCGAAAGGTTGGTCCAAGAGTGTCTATATGGGGGACTAGAACAGCTTTCCGAGGTCTAGAAGGTTGGTAGGATAAACACGTTGAACAAAAAATATCTCATTTCCATAGCTTTGGCTTCAGAATCTTGGTCGTCGCTACATAGGCGGCGAAGACGCACGAATTGAAAGTAAGGGATAGATTGCTTAGTGTGTTCAATTTTAAAGTTAAAGATATTATCAATCGGAATTTTCACATTTTACTGAGACGTCATCCATTTTCACCGATACCCTTTGGTATCTTTTCGGTTATAGGGTTAGGAACATAGTGCCCTTAAACATAACACCACGGCACTATAGTGGGAACATTTTCTTGCGGCCGTTCCCGCTGCAACACATGCCCTTTTCTCAATCCCACTACAGTTATTACTGCCACGTCAGAGGCCTTATATAGTACGGACCATATATGTTACGGACGGTTACAGCACGTCCAGGCGAAAGCAAGCTGAATTTCACTGTCCATGAAAGCAAAAATACCGTACAAATCCGAATTATTCACAGGAAATAACGTCAAAGCAGGGACACGCGAAGTCATTGCACACTAATTCAACAGTGAAATACAAAGAAAGTTTGGCTCTGATCTTTAAACACACCTCATGTTTAGACAAAATTCGCTCAATTCCCAAACTTTCTTTGTATTTCACTGATGAATCAGTGTGCAATGTTTCTACGTGTCCCTGCTTTGACGTCATTTCCTGTGAATAGTAAATCAACTTTAGCAGGGGGAAAAAGGATGAAAATGAAATTTTCGAACGACAAGATATATTACATTTCTTCTCAAGAGATACCAAAGATCACAATATAATTTTAAGATCACTATAATTTTAAACTACTGCTTTTGCTTTGTGAGTATGTATCCAGTATCCGTAATAATTTTCAAGCTTTGACGTTTATTCTTTTTGTTTTTAGGTGTATTGCATTTACCTATATTTTGAGAAGGGTGTCACGTTGATCAACAAATAACCGATCAGACTCTGCGTGTGTGTTATCACTCTCAAACCAAATCAAACAAAACAAACCAAATCAAGAAGCTAATTAGCTAAACGAAGCCACTGTGCTTGTAAAAAAATCTGACGAAACAATACAAAGTGCTGTGAAGACCGAACACAGAACGTTGCCCTAGCTAAACGGCTAAATGCGAGTTACATGTATGCAGTTTTGCAATACAGAGCCCGAATTGGTACTCATAACATAACTTTGTAAAGAACAAAGAGGATACATCTCGCATCGAGGGTAACTTTTTAGATTAAACGATGCCAATATTAATGTTATTTTGCCGAAGTATATTTTTAATATGCTATATTGTGTATGTTGCACTGTTGTTGAGCAAATAATATTGAAGAAAATCCTGGACCAACTGTTGATCCTGGACCAATAATTGATCCAAGTAAAACAATTGGTGCCGATTTTATAGTCAAGGCAATCCAAGGCGGATTATTTGGACAGAATGTTGATAAACATGTGTAGCCATGTCTTCGAGTTCAATAATACATCATCAAGTAAAATATATTACCATATGGGATTCACCATTCCTAAATACTTTCACAATTCAGAAAATAATTTCACAAAAGAATTCCACAATACTGTATTACAAGGGCCATGAATTTATATTTGAATATGCTGTGATCAATTGTGGTACAAACATAGTGTTTGTGCGGCAGAAAAAAATCAGCTTTCAAAGCCCTATACTGCGTAATACCCAGAGGTGGCGAAGGTCGTCCCAGAATGCATCGCGCTTTGTTTTCTTCGTATTTGCTCTGGCGTAAAGTTGGCGGACAAAATATATAGTTTTTCAGTGGTGCTTTTTTGTTTCAAAACCTGTGTTTTAAAAGGTAAGCTTTCTATATGATGTTTTTAGTTTAATCCAACAGATGTTACTCTGTTTTTTTTGTCGTAGCATACTGTACTTGCGTATGTTTCGGATCAATAAACAATGACTTCACGGGTCACAAAATTTTGCTGTAAAGTGATGAGCGAATATGTGTACTTATTTAACGAAATGCGAACGCAAACACAACACTGGATAGGTTATTATAACAAGCTGGAAATTATTTTTCAGTTAATAGTAAAAACTTGTTGCTCCATGAACTTAATTACAGTTAGTCGTTGAAAAACCACTAGTTTTCAATTTGCGAGAAAATCGTACTCGCATAACATCTCTGTTCCGCCATAAAAAGTAGGCTTTGGAACTTGAATTTTGTGCAGATTATAGTTTAAGCCTTTTACTCGATCTGTCGTCAGTAACTTTTTAGATATCCAAGAAGTATATTTGCGATGAAATATCGGTTTCTTCACGAGGACTATTTCTTGTTGGTGGTTATATTGGATTTAGTTTCCTGAATTATTCAAATATATTTATCGTAATATTTGATGAAATCTTTAAAAAATTTGTTTGTTGTGAACATGAAAGAATCCGCTTTCTTTTAGTACTAATTTTTTTCTTGTTGCTCCACAATTTAAATGAGGAGAGGTCTGTGAAATTCCGCATTTTCTCGATTATACTTCGCCATTCGTCAGATTGGCAACAAAACGTGCCATAGCCCTATATTTACACTATACACAAACTTTGTAGTGTAAATGTAACTAACCCGGGTTCGGAGGTTCGCCCTTGGTCGAACCCGGATTAGTGATAGTGTAAATGCAACTGGGGTCATGAAATTCTTTGGTTGTCAGAACTATTAGTAGTTCTATTAGTTAGCTAAGTAATTCGTCTATTGGTGTATGATCCTTTCAGGAAACGTAACCAAGCGAAATGTTGAAGAGACTAAGGGCAAATTATGTTGTGCCATTGTAAGCTCAAGCTTTTCACTTTTGTACTTTGCTATCCTTCAACAATGATTATGTAAGAGATAAAGCCCGAGAAGGAGGGCTTTATGCTATATGCTTTATATAGCATAAAGCCCTCCTTCTCGGGCTTTATCTGACTTATTTCACGAGTGAGGACGTTCATAGGCGTAAATTAGCTCTATTCGGGCAAAAATGGTGTTGTTATTCGGGCAAAAAGGGTCCTGTATTGAATTATTCTAATATTTGAATGCAACTTAATGACATTATAACGGCTTCTCATTGAGGGAAATCTGAGATGTCATTGTTGTTCATCGTTTAGCAATGGTTAAAAGTGGCATATAGCCAGGCCTTGGTTCGGGCATTGTCTAAACATAATCTCGTATATTCAACTTGAATATACCTAATACATTTGGTTTTGTGGCTAATTGCTTTTCCTTCCTTCTCTTCTGCCGTCGTGCAACGCATTCCCTATGCGCGTTGCGGGAGACGGATATCCACGCGGTCTAAATTTGGAAAATCTGTGTTACTTTAACGGTAATTAAATACTTCGAATCCCGCACACTGCCGCAGCTGCAAAGACGAGAAAAGTGCCCTCAAATTGCAGAAAATACACTTTCAGGGATCAAAAATAAAAATAAATTCTCGGGGGAGCATGCCCCCGGACCCCCCTAATGTACACATTTCCAATGCATGTTCATATACATTAATGAAAAACGTGCATGTGTAATAATGCTTAAGCTAAACGATGGCAATTCGTGTTCTTCAGTAATATGACGTCATCATTTATTCGGGCAAGTTATGCTCAGCCCCCCTACAAAATTTTGCCCGTACGCCTATGAGGAGGTTTTCCAACAAAATGTTGTCCATTTTATCCACCTTGGACAAAGATTTCCCTTAGTTTTTCCTTCATTTATTATCTAATTAGTATTCATGCCTGGTCTTTATGCTAGATAAAGCCCGCGGTACATCAAAGACAACCGACTCAATCGTGTAATAAGTGTGCATACTGTCCATATATCTATGTGAGAATTGAGTTCGTCCTCTCCCCATTGTCCGTGTTTAATAACAATAATCCAAGTTGTTTTGTGCATGGCTCCTTTAAGATTTGTTTACTTCTTTACTCCACAGTACCCCATAACATACCATTTGTGGTTGTAAAATACAGAGAATTTAATGGAATTGGTATCTTTTGTTTTCAGGTTCATGCTCAATTTTTATTTCCACAAAAAGTTTCCTCAGAGGCCTTCTCCATGAAAAAAGAGCCTTTTGGTAAAATGTTTTAGGCCGGGTCTCAAGCACAGGCTTTACAGTAGTAGATGGGGCATTCAGAATATTAAAGTTGCATAGCAGAATTGCCTCTATTGCTTGATTTGTACTTCTGAGATCTTTTAAATTAAAGAATTAATACATTTTTAAAGCTGTGTATTACATTTGAAATAAAATTACAAGGATATTACAGTCACAAGTCTACATAACAAGTTGGGCGGGGAAAACATGCCCCCAGTTCATACGCCTGTGGAAATTTAATTTCTAAGTAGTCAGACAATTTCCCTGACCTTTTGACAAAGGCAAGAAACTGTAGGTTATACCAACAGTGATTTTTCAAAACAGTTAAGTGCTTGTAGCGTCTTACGTACTTGATTCTAGTTTTGCTATTTTTACAAATACACTGCCTTAAGCATCTCAGGACTACTTTTGTATATATCCGTAAATAGTATCGAGACTAATTTTATAATATAAGTCGTCAAGTGTTATCTATAATCTAAGAAGTGTTATCTATAATCTTACTAATTCAAGAGCATACCTTATTTCAATCACCTTTTATCTTGGTATGTATCGTAATCACTTTTATGACAGTTTAGTAATTCAAGCATTTCCGACCATCACGATAAATAGCGATAGACATTTATTCTCAATAAACAGTTCTCTTCTTTAACTCGTGCGCGTTACTTCACTGTGTCTATGACTTCGAACAAGTAATTGTAATGTTATATTATAACATCGAACCCTCGATAATGAAACAACTGTTTCTTCAACGCCTTCCAACCAATGCGCAGCTCATCCGTGGCCTCGACCAAAGACGACCTCGACTGTGAAAGTTTGGCCAAGTTGGCCGACAAGATATTGGAAGTCTCGCCGACCAGCATCGTCAGGGTTATGATCTTCAGGCAGCGAATTCATCCACAATTCCTATACCTACGGAAACCTATCACTAACCCTCAACATTGGCCTTCGTCGGTCCTGCCCATGGGTCTTTACCATCGCGGATGTCAACCATGCCATTCTTGGCGCCGATTTCCTTCGTCACTTCAACTTTCTGGTAGACTTATACGTCACCATCGCCTTATCGATGCCACCGCACATCTCAGTGTCAACGGAATGACCACATCGACGCCCGCTCTCAGCCCTGTTTTCGCTTCTTTTTCACATTCACCCTTCACGAACATTCTCCGCGATTTTCCTGACCTTACACACCCTACCACCAAAGATGCACCAGTACCACACAACGTCACTCACCACATCATCACGCGAGGTCTGCCAACTTCATCTCGACCGCGGCGCCTTCCACCCGATCGACTTAAAATCGCTAAAGACGAATTCAAGCACATGATGGACGTGGGTATCGTGCGTCCGTCTAGCAGTCATTAGGCTTCTCCACTGCACATGGTCCTCAAGAAAGAGCCTGGCGATTGGCGCCCATGTGGAGACTACCGTGCACTGAATCACGTAACGGTACCTGACCAATATCCTGTGCCACACATCCAGGATTTCTCCGCGAATCTACATGGTGCCACGCTTTTCTCCAATATTGACCTCGTCCATGCGTACAACCAAATCCCTATGGCCGAAGAGGACATTTGTAAGACTGCAATCACCACACCATTTGGTTTGTATGAATTCACCAAAATGCCTTTTGGCCTACGCAACGCTGCTCAAACCTTCCAACGCTTCATCGACATAATCACTCGTGGTCTCGACGTCGTCTACGCTTACATCGATGACCTCCTCATCGCCAGCGCCACTCCCATTGAACACGAGCAACACCTTCGTCAACTTTTCCAACGCCTTCAGCAATACGGTGTCATTATAAATCCCAGTAAGTCCGTTTTCGGTGTGGAGACTCTTTCCTTCCTCGGACACAAGGTGACCACGCACGGAATTCAACCATTGGAAACCAAGGTTCAAGTCATTCGCGATTTCCCTCTACCCGCTTCTCTTACCAAACTCGGGGAATTCCTAGGCCTCGTCAATTTCTACCGTCGTTTTGTTCCTCGATGTTCCCATATCGCCCAACCACTGACATATATGCTTGGCTCCACCACACCTGCGAAGAAGTCGCGCAATACCCCACTCGTATGGACCGATACCACCACCTCCGCCTTCAACGACATCAAAACCACTCTTGCCAATGCCACCTCATTGTGCCACCCCAAGCCCGATGCCCCACTTAGTCTTATGACAGACGCTTCGGATGTCGCAGTCGGTGCCGCTCTTCACCAACAAGTCAACAACACCTGGCAACCAATTGGTTTCTTCTCCAAACGCCTTCAACCAGCAGAAACTCGATACAGCACTTTCGGACGTGAACTTCTCGCTGTGTACCTTTCGACACTTTCAACATTTCCTTGAAGGTCGTCAATTCTCCGTTTTCACCGACCACAAACCGCTCACTTACGCCTTGCACAATTCTTCCAACCGCCACTCGCCCAGAGAAATTCGCCACCTCGATTTTATCTCACAGTTTACTAGCGATCTGTGCCATATTAACGGCCGAGACAACCCAGTTGCAGACGCTCTGTCCCGCATCGCTTCTATGGCAACTCCACCACCATCGATCGATTTTTACGCCATCGCAGCAGCCCAGACGACAGATGCAGAACTTCATGACCTTCGCGAAGAGCCGTCATCATCATCGTTAAAGTGGCAAGATCATCCCATTCCAACTTCTAACTCTACCATAGTCGGCGATATCTCCACTGGTCCATAAGCCCAGACCTTTTGTACCACTGTCATTTCGCCGCCCTATTTTCGACTCGTTGCACAACTTTCACATCCTGGTATGAAAGCTACCCAACGTCTAATGACTGATCGATATGTTTGGCCCAACATCAACCAGGATGTCCGCAAATGGACCAAGACATGTGTACACTGCCATCGCTCCAAAATTCAGCGACATTTCTGTGCACCACTATCGAACTTTGGGATTCCCAATGACAGGTTCTCACATGTCCACATCGACATTGTCGGCCCACTACCACCCTCCAATGGCTATTCTTACCTTCTCACGTGTATCGACCGTTTTACTCGTTGGCCTGAAGCGATTCCAGTTTCCAATATTACCACTGAGTCCATCGCCAAATCATTCATTGAACACTGGATTGCTCGGTTCGGCGTTCCCAATCTCATCACCAGTGATCGCGGTCGGTAATTTGAAAGTATGCTCTTCCACTCACTCGTTTTCTTGGTACAAGCCGCATCCGAACAACCGCATACCACCCTATCGCCAATGGTATCGTTGAACGTTTTCATCGACAGTTAAAAAGCTCTCTTAAAGCCACCAACGACCCATCCCACTGGAGCGAAAGAGTACCACTCGTTCTTCTCGGCATCCGAACCTCTGTCAAATCCGATTTCCATGTAGGACACAGCGTAGCCAAAAGAGTCTACGGTACCACACTATGTCTGCCAAGTGAATTTTTCACCTTCTCCACTGCCACAGACTCCTTGGATCCCGCACTCTACGTCGACCGTTTGAAACGTACACTTCGCGATTTACAACCACCACCCACCTGTCCTCACAAGCGCAATACACATGTTCCTGCAGGTCTTCAAACATGCACCCATGTTTTTGTCCGTCGTGACGCCGTCCGCAAGCCTTTACAACCTCCTTACGATGGCCCTTTTAAAGTCCTTTCGCGTTCATCCAAATATTTTAAAATCGTATCGATACAATTTCCATCGATCGTCTGAAATGCGCTCACCTGGATACCGCCATCACCCCTTTTCCACAGCCCGACATTCCCTCCCCTCCCACAGTTCGTGTTCTTCAGTAATATGGACGTCATCATTTATTCGGGCAAGTTATGCTCAGCCCCCCCCCACAAAATTTTGCCCGTACGCCTATGAATACATTTTTAATTAAGGATCGGTTGCTGGTTCCTGCAAAAAGATAATCCATTTCGAATCCGTTCACATTGCGAGTCGGCAGAAACAGGACAATATCTGATTTACCAATATCAAGCTTAGAATCTGATGTGAATATCGGCGTATCGCGCCGCGGGATCTTTAAAATAGTATACACACGACAATCCAGGCGGAATATTAAACGTTAAAGTGTTGCATGGGAATACAATGAATATAAAGAAGTTCGTGTGAGACAAAAACTGAAGTGTTCTTGCCATGAACAGTCTTATACCACGAACGGTTTTCAAACCGCCATTTTAAAATAATGTTCGCTTCCCAAAGGTCGTTGAACAATGAAGCATTTCCGGCGGGGAATCGATATGTATCAAGCGCAATGCATTTTGGGAAGACCTTCGTACCTCCTCTGCGTAATACCTGAATAACATAGTATACAATCTTGAGTAGCTTTACCAATCCTGTCATAGACACTTAAGGAAAAGTAAAATTCCATCACATGCAATTGCTAATAGAGTTCAGCACTGTAGTGCCCTTAACCAGGAAGAAGAGATAACACTTGACCAGAATTGGAGAATACATTTTAACGAAAGTGACTGCGACCGGTGCCCGTGTAAACAGATGGAACCGAATTCGTTCGGACCCGTGTAAAACCCTTAACACATCCGGGGGAATTAGAGATACAGGGGATTCTCCATTAGGAAGGGGGGTGTCCAAGCCATTCCTATTTTCAACGATCTTCGAACATTCGAAGCTCCTCAGTAGACGCATATACGCAATGCGTACCTATTTTTAAACTTGGCACTACACATCCCCATGGTCTTAACGAACGTTTTTCTTTTATTTAATTTCCTTTAATTTTAAGTTTTTACGGTTATGAAAATATGACGATGACAAAAGTAGTAAGGAGCTATAGATCAGACTTATCTCTCCAGAAGTCACAAACTAAATTGTAATAATGTGTTATTTGACATGAACATCACCAGGGCACACAATAACAACGATATTAAATTCGATATAGCTGTCCCTATTCATATTAATTTTATTATATTCATACAATACAATCATCTTCATCAATCTGATCCAGCAAGAGAGACAATAATAAACACTTCTTGACCAAGTGGGAGGTCTTTACGGAAAAATAATCCTGCCCGCGGTCTTCCAGTACAGACCGAGGTCTGTGGAAGGAGCGAGGTCTGTGCAAAAAGACCAAGGGTGGGATTATTTTTCCGTAAAGACCGACCAAACGAGGTTAATAAGGTTTTTATTATATGGCTCTTTTAAATTTCTTGCATTTCCTAAATTTTTTCACAATTTTTTAAAACTTTTCAGTTGTTTTGACATGACCGGTCTTTACGGGTTTGTAAAGACCACTCAGGAACCAATCAAATTGCAGAAAAGCTGCGTTAAGACCGCTCACGAGCCAAGCATCTTCAGTAATACTACATCTCTAGTAATACTACATCTTCAGTAATACTACATCTCTAATAATACTACATCTCTAGTAATACTACATCTCTAGTAATACTACATCTCTAGTAATACTACATCTTCAGTAATACTACATCTCTAGTAATACTACATCTCTAGTAATACTACATCTTCAGCAATACTACATCTCTAGTAATACTACATCTCTAGTAATACTACATCTCTAGTAATACTACATCTCTAGTAATACTACATCTTCAGTAATACTACATCTCTAGTAATACTACATCTCTAGTAATACTACATCTCTAGTAATACTACATCTTCAGTAATACTACATCTCTAGTAATACTACATCTCTAGTAATACTACATCTCTAGTAATACTACATCTCTAGTAATACTACATCTCTAATAATACTACATCTCTAGTAATACTACATCTCTAGTAATACTACATCTCTATAGTAATACTACATCTGCAGTAATACTACATCTCTAGTAATACTACATCTCTAGTAATACTACATCTTCAGTAATACTACATCTTCAGTAATACTACATCTCTAGTAATACTACATCTCTAGTAATACTACATCTTCAGTAATACTACATCTCTAGTAATACTACATCTCCAGTAATACTACATCTCTAGTAATACTACATCTCTAATAATACTACATCTCTAGTAATACTACATCTCTAATAATACTACATCTCTAGTAATACTACATCTTCAGTAATACTACATCTCTAGTAATACTACATCTTCAGTAATACTACATCTCTAGTAATACTACATCTCTAGTAATACTACATCTCTAGTAATACTACATCTCTAGTAATACTACATCTCTAATAATACTACATCTCTAGTAATACTACATCTCTAGTAATACTACATCTCTAGTAATACTACATCTTCAGTAATACTACATCTCTAGTAATACTACATCTCCAGTAATACTACATCTCTAATAATACTACATCTCTAGTAATACTACATCTTCAGTAATACTACATCTCTAATAATACTACATCTCTAGTAATACTACATCTCTAATAATACTACATCTCTAGTAATACTACATCTCTAATAATACTACATCTCTAGTAATACTAAAGAAATACCTAATGGTTTTCCGTGTTTGGATACTCTGATCCAAACACGCGGGATGTTGCGAGACTTGAGAAAAGCGTAAAAAAACACGAGCCGCTAGGCGAGTGTTTTTAGCTTTTCGAAAGTCGAGCAACATCCCAAGTGTTTGGATCAGAGTATCCAAACACGGAAAACCATTAGGTATTTCTTTTATAAAATAACCACAGAGAAATATCACTAAAAGTTATTAATATAATTAGATCAACATTGCAATTCTCCCAAAAACCGTCAACTACCAATCAGGGGGGTCTTTCTTGTTCTTCTAAGCTAATCGGCCAATCATGGATGGTTTTCTATCATGATTTATGAAACATCAGAAAACATTGCTTAGAAAGATGAAAAGATATTTCCAGATGCATTTAATCACGAAAATATGCCGTTTAACTTGATGTTGGATTGCTGCAGATGTAAAGTGATGTTGTGAGTTTGCCTAGCCTTCACATTGTACAACACAGAATCTTTTTTTGTGGTTTTATCTCACTGTCGATGTGTTGTTCGGTGATATTTTTGTTGGCTACAAGAACAAAATGAATGGTTTCTTCGTGAATATCCTGCCCTACGAGAGGTAAAATAAACATTTTACACCTTTTCCACGCTCTCTTTGTGGACTATATCTATAAAAGTGTTTTGTTTTGGGGTTTTATTGAAACTTTCAATAAGGTAAACGTCGCCCTTACAAATTATATGGAAATTCTCGTTCGCTTTAGCGTTGCTTTGTCCACTTTAAATACTTGTAATTTCAGCCTATTTTTGCAAAATCAATTGTGAAAATTAACAGGGAAGATTGCTATATTTTATTTGTGGTTTTCTCTCACTGTCGAAGTGTTGTTCGGTGATTTTTTGTTGGCTACAAGAACAAAATGAATGGTTTCTTCGTGAATATCCTGTCCGACGAGAGGTAAAATAAACATAATTTTACACCTTTTCCATGTTCTCTTGGTGGACTATATCTATAAAAGTGTTGTGTTTTGGGGGTTTTATTGAAACTTTCAATAAGGTAAACGTCGCCCTCACAAATTAAATGGAAATTCTCGTTCACTTTTAGCGTTGCTTTGTCCACTTTAAATACTTATAATTTTGGCCTATTTTTGTAAAATATTGTGAAAATTAACAGGGAAGATTGCTATATTTTATTTATAGTTATTGTGCATATGTATAGAATGTTAATAAATGTTTAAAAACGATGATGGGTCGGCATGATTTGCTTTTTGTGTGTACAAGATCGACCTCAAAATTCCCGTGTTTGGATACTCTTATCCAAACACGGGTATTGACCAATCAGAGCGCTTGTTGTGTACATGTTATTTTATAATACATCTTCAGTATTACTACATCTTCAGTATTACTACATCTTCAGTAATACTACATCTCTAGTAATACTACATCTCCAGTAATACTACATATTCAGTAATACTACATCTTCAGGTAATACTACATCTCCAGTAATACTACATCTCCAGTAATACTACATCTCTAGTAATACTACATCTCTAGTAATACTACATCTCCAGTAATACTACATCTTCAGTAATCCTACATCTTCAGTAATACTACATCTCTAGTAATACTACATCTCTAGTAATACTACATCTCTAGTAATACTACATCTCTAGTAATACTACATCTTCAGTAATACTACATCTCTAGTAATACTACATCTCTAGTAATACTACATCTCTAGTAATACTACATCTCCAGTAATACTACATCTCCAGTAATACTACATCTCCAGTAATACTACATCTCCAGTAATACTACATCTCCAGTAATACTACATCTCTAGTAATACTACATCTCCAGTAATACTACATCTCCAGTAATACTACATCTTCAGTAATACTACATCTCTAGTAATACTACATCTCTAGTAATACTACATCTCTAGTAATACTACATCTCTAATAATACTACATCTCTAGTAATACTACATCTTCAGTAATACTACATCTTCAGTATTACTACATCTTCAGTAATACTACATCTCTAGTAATACTACATCTCTAGTAATACTACATCTCTAGTAATACTACATCTTCAGTAATACTACATCTTCAGTATTACTACATCTGCAGTAATACTACATCTCCAGTAATACTACATCTCTAGTAATACTACATCTCTAGTAATACTACATCTCTAGTAATACTACATCTCCAGTAATACTACATCTCTAGTAATACTACATCTTCAGTAATACTACATCTTCAGTAATACTACATCTCTAGTAATACTACATCTCTAGTAATACTACATCTCTAGTAATACTACATCTCTAGTAATACTACATCTCTAGTAATACTACATCTTCAGTAATACTACATCTCTAGTAATACTACATCTCTAGTAATACTACATCTTCAGTAATACTACATCTCTAGTAATACTACATCTCTAGTAATACTACATCTCTAGTAATACTACATCTCTAGTAATACTACATCTCTAGTAATACTACATCTCTAGTAATACTACATCTCTAGTAATACTACATCTCTAGTAATACTATATCTCCAGTAATACTACATCTCTAGTAATACTACATCTTCAGTAATACTACATCTCTAGTAATACTACATCTCTAGTAATACTACATCTCTAGTAATACTACATCTCCAGTAATACTACATCTCTAGTAATACTACATCTCCAGTAATACTACATCTCCAGTAATACTACATCTCTAGTAATACTACATCTCTAGTAATACTACATCTCTAGTAATACTACATCTCTAGTAATACTACATCTCCAGTAATACTACATCTCTAGTAATACTACATCTCTAGTAATACTACATCTCTAGTAATACTACATCTCTAATAATACTACATCTCTAGTAATACTACATCTTCAGTAATACTACATCTTCAGTATTACTACATCTCTAGTAATACTACATCTCTAGTAATACTACATCTCTAGTAATACTACATCTCCAGTAATACTACATCTCTAGTAATACTACATCTTCAGTAATACTACATCTCTAGTAATACTACATCTTCAGTATTACTACATCTCTAGTAATACTATATCTCTAGTAATACTACATCTCTAGTAATACTACATCTCCAGTAATACTACATCTTCAGTAATACTACATCTTCAGTAATACTACATCTCTAGTAATACTACATCTCTAGTAGTACTACATCTCCAGTAATACTACATCTCCAGTAATACTACATCTTCAGTATTACTACATCTCTAGTAATACTACATCTCTAGTAATACTACATCTCCAGTAATACTACATCTTCAGTAATACTACATCTCCAGTAATACTACATCTCTAGTAATACTACATCTTCAGTATTACTACATCTTCAGTAATACTACATCTCCAGTAATACTACATCTCTAGTAATACTACATCTTCAGTATTACTACATCTTCAGTAATACTACATCTCTAGTAATACTACATCTCCAGTAATACTACATCTCCAGTAATACTACATCTTCAGTAATACTACATCTTCAGTAATACTACATCTCTAGTAATACTACATCTTCAGTAATACTACATCTTCAGTAATACTACATCTCTAGTAATACTACATCTCTAGTAATACTACATCTTCAGTATTACTACATCTTCAGTAATACTACATCTCTAGTAATACTACATCTCCAGTAATACTACATCTTCAGTAATACTACATCTCTAGTAATACTACATCTCTAGTAATACTACATCTCTAGTAATACTACATCTCTAGTAATACTACATCTTCAGTAATACTACATCTCTAGTAATACTACATCTCTAGTAATACTACATCTTCAGTATTACTACATCTTCAGTAATACTACATCTCTAGTAATACTACATCTCTAATAATACTACATCTCTAGTAATACTACATCTTCAATAATACTACATCTTCAGTAATACTACATCTTCAGTAATACTACATCTCTAGTAATACTACATCTTCAGTAATACTACATCTCCAGTAATACTACATCTTCAGTAATACTACATCTTCAGTATTACTACATCTCTAGTAATACTACATCTCCAGTAATACTACATCTTCAGTAATACTACATCTCTAGTAATACTACATCTTCAGTAATACTACATCTCTAGTAATACTACATCTCTAGTAATACTACATCTCTAGTAATACTACATCTCTAGTAATACTACATCTTCAGTAATACTACATCTCCAGTAATACTACATCTTCAGTAATACTACATCTTCAGTAATACTACATCTCTAGTAATACTACATCTCTAGTAATACTACATCTCTAGTAATACTACATCTCTAGTAATACTACATCTTCAGTATTACTACATCTTCAGTAATACTACATCTCTAGTAATACTACATCTCTAGTAATACTACATCTCTAGTAATACTACATCTTCAGTAATACTACATCTCTAGTAATACTACATCTCTAGTAATACTACATCTCTAGTAATACTACATCTTCAGTAATACTACATCTCTAGTAATACTACATCTCCAGTAATACTACATCTCTAGTAATACTACATCTCTAGTAATACTACATCTCTAGTAATACTACATCTCTAGTAATACTACATCTCTAGTAATACTACATCTCTAGTAATACTACATCTCTAGTAATACTACATCTCTAGTAATACTACATCTCTAGTAATACTACATCTCTAGTAATACTACATCTCTAGTAATACTACATCTCTAGTAATACTACATCTTCAGTAATACTACATCTCTAGTAATACTACATCTCTAGTAATACTACATCTCTAGTAATACTACATCTCTAGTAATACTACATCTCTAGTAATACTACATCTTCAGTAATACTACATCTCTAGTAATACTACATCTCTAGTAATACTACATCTCTAGTAATACTACATCTCTAGTAATACTACATCTCTAGTAATACTACATCTCTAGTAATACTACATCTCTAGTAATACTACATCTCTAGTAATACTACATCTTCAGTAATACTACATCTCTAGTAATACTACATCTCTAGTAATACTACATCTTCAGTATTACTACATCTTCAGTAATACTACATCTCTAGTAATACTACATCTCTAATAATACTACATCTCTAGTAATACTACATCTTCAGTAATACTACATCTTCAGTAATACTACATCTTCAGTAATACTACATCTCTAGTAATACTACATCTTCAGTAATACTACATCTCCAGTAATACTACATCTTCAGTAATACTACATCTTCAGTATTACTACATCTCTAGTAATACTACATCTCCAGTAATACTACATCTTCAGTAATACTACATCTCTAGTAATACTACATCTTCAGTAATACTACATCTCTAGTAATACTACATCTCTAGTAATACTACATCTCCAGTAATACTACATCTTCAGTAATACTACATCTTCAGTAATACTACATCTCTAGTAATACTACATCTCTAGTAATACTACATCTCTAGTAATACTACATCTCTAGTAATACTACATCTCTAGTAATACTACATCTTCAGTATTACTACATCTTCAGTAATACTACATCTCTAGTAATACTACATCTCTAGTAATACTACATCTCTAGTAATACTACATCTTCAGTAATACTAGATCTCTAGTAATACTACATCTCTAGTAATACTACATCTCTAGTAATACTACATCTTCAGTAATACTACGTCTCTAGTAATACTACATCTCCAGTAATACTACATCTCTAGTAATACTACATCTCTAGTAATACTACATCTCTAGTAATACTACATCTCTAGTAATACTACATCTCTAGTAATACTACATCTCTAGTAATACTACATCTCTAGTAATACTACATCTCTAGTAATACTACATCTCTAGTAATACTACATCTCTAGTAATACTACATCTCTAGTAATACTACATCTCTAGTAATACTACATCTTCAGTAATACTACATCTCTAGTAATACTACATCTCTAGTAATACTACATCTCTAGTAATACTACATCTCTAGTAATACTACATCTCTAGTAATACTACATCTTCAGTAATACTACATCTCTAGTAATACTACATCTCTAGTAATACTACATCTCTAGTAATACTACATCTCTAGTAATACTACATCTCTAGTAATACTACATCTCTAGTAATACTACATCTCTAGTAATACTACATCTTCAGTATTACTACATCTCTAGTAATACTACATCTCCAGTAATACTACATCTCTAGTAATACTACATCTCTAGTAATACTACATCTTCAGTAATACTACATCTCCAGTAATACTACATCTCTAATAATACTACATCTCTAGTAATACTACATCTTCAGTAATACTACATCTTCAGTAATACTACATCTTCAGTAATACTACATCTCTAGTAATACTACATCTCTAGTAATACTACATCTCTAGTAATACTACATCTCTAATAATACTACATCTCTAGTAATACTACATCTCTAGTAATACTACATCTTCAGTAATACTACATCTCTAGTAATACTACATCTCTAGTAATACTACATCTCTAGTAATACTACATCTCTAGTATTACTACATCTTCAGTATTACTACATCTTCAGTATTACTACATCTTCAGTAATACTACATCTCTAGTAATACTACATCTCTAGTAATACTACATCTCTAGTAATACTACATCTTTAGTAATACTACATCTCTAGTAATACTACATCTCTAGTAATACTACATCTTCAGTATTACTACATCTCTAGTAATACTACATCTCCAGTAATACTACATCTCTAGTAATACTACATCTCTAGTAATACTACATCTCTAGTAATACTACATCTTCAGTAATACTACATCTCCAGTAATACTACATCTCTAATAATACTACATCTCTAGTAATACTACATCTTCAGTAATACTACATCTTCAGTAATACTACATCTCTAGTAATACTACATCTCTAGTAATACTACATCTCTAGTAATACTACATCTCTAGTAATACTACATCTTCAGTAATACTACATCTCTAGTAATACTACATCTCTAGTAATACTACATCTTCAGTAATACTACATCTCTAGTAATACTACATCTCCAGTATTACTACATCTCTAGTAATACTACATCTCTAGTAATACTACATCTTCAGTAATACTACATCTCTAGTAATACTACATCTCTAGTAATACTACATCTTCAGTAATACTACATCTCCAGTAATACTACATCTTCAGTAATACTACATCTCTAGTAATACTACATCTTCAGTAATACTACATCTCTAGTAATACTACATCTCTAGTAATACTACATCTCTAGTAATACTACATCTTCAGTAATACTACATCTCTAGTAATACTACATCTTCAGTAATACTACATCTCTAGTAATACTACATCTCTAGTAATACTACATCTCTAGTAATACTACATCTTCAGTAATACTACATCTTCAGTAATACTACATCTTCAGTAATACTACATCTCTAGTAATACTACATCTCTAGTAATACTACATCTCTAGTAATACTACATCTTCAGTAATACTACATCTCCAGTAATACTACATCTCTAGTAATACTACATCTCTAGTAATACTACATCTTCAGTAATACTACATCTTCAGTAATACTACATCTCTAGTAATACTACATCTCTAGTAATACTACATCTCCAGTATTACTACATCTTCAGTAATACTACATCTTCAGTAATACTACATCTCTAGTAATACTACATCTCTAGTAATACTACATCTTCAGTAATACTACATCTTCAGTAATACTACATCTTCAGTAATACTACATCTCTAGTAATACTACATCTCTAGTAATACTACATCTCTAGTAATACTACATCTTCAGTAATACTACATCTCTAGTAATACTACATCTCTAGTAATACTACATCTCTAGTAATACTACATCTCTAGTAATACTACATCTCCAGTAATACTACATCTCTAGTAATACTACATCTTCAGTATTACTACATCTTCAGTAATACTACATCTTCAGTAATACTACATCTTCAGTAATACTACATCTCCAGTAATACTACATCTTCAGTAATACTACATCTCTAGTAATACTACATCTTCAGTATTACTACATCTCTAGTATTACTACATCTCTAGTAATACTACATCTCTAGTAATACTACATCTCTAGTAATACTACATCTCTAGTAATACTACATCTCTAGTAATACTACATCTCTAGTAATACTACATCTCTAGTAATACTACATCTCTAGTAATACTACATCTCTAGTAATACTACATCTCTAGTAATACTACATCTTCAGTATTACTACATCTCTAGTAATACTACATCTCTAGTAATACTACATCTCTAGTAATACTACATCTTCAGTAATACTACATCTCTAGTAATACTACATCTCTAGTAATACTACATCTCTAGTAATACTACATCTCTAGTAATACTACATCTTCAGTATTACTACATCTCTAGTAATACTACATCTTCAGTAATACTACATCTCTAATAATACTACATCTCTAATAATACTACATCTCTAATAATACTACATCTCTAGTAATACTACATCTTCAGTAATACTACATCTCTAGTAATACTACATCTCTAGTAATACTACATCTCTAGTAATACTACATCTCTAATAATACTACATCTCTAGTAATACTACATCTCTAGTAATACTACATCTCTAGTAATACTACATCTTCAGTAATACTACATCTTCAGTATTACTACATCTCTAGTAATACTACATCTCTAGTAATACTACATCTCTAGTAATACTACATCTTCAGAAATACTACATCTCTAGTAATACTACATCTTCAGTAATACTACATCTTCAGTAATACTACATCTCTAGTAATACTACATCTCTAGTAATACTACATCTCCAGTAATACTACATCTCTAGTAATACTACATCTCTAGTAATACTACATCTCTAGTAATACTACATCTCTAGTAATACTACATCTTCAGTAATACTACATCTCTAGTAATACTACTTCTTCAGTATTACTACATCTCTAGTAATACTACATCTCTAGTATTACTACATCTCTAGTAATACTACATCTCTAGTAATACTACATCTTCAGTAATACTACATCTCTAGTAATACTACATCTCTAGTAATACTACATCTCCAGTAATACTACATCTCTAGTAATACTACATCTCTAGTATTACTACATCTCTAGTAATACTACATCTCTAGTAATACTACATCTCTAGTAATACTACATCTCTAGTATTACTACATCTTCAGTAATACTACATCTCTAGTAATACTACATCTCTAGTAATACTACATCTCCAGTAATACTACATCTCTAGTAATACTACATCTCTAGTATTACTACATCTCTAGTAATACTACATCTCTAGTATTACTACATCTCTAGTAATACTACATCTTCAGTATTACTACATCTTCAGTATTACTACATCTCTAGTAATACTACATCTCCAGTAATACTACATCTCTAGTAATACTACATCTCTAGTAATACTACATCTCTAGTAATACTACATCTCCAGTAATACTACATCTTCAGTATTACTACATCTCTAGTAATACTACATCTTCAGTATTACTACATCTCTAGTAATACTACATCTCTAGTAATACTACATCTTCAGTAATACTACATCTCTAGTAATACTACATCTCTAGTAATACTACATCTTCAGTAATACTACATCTTCAGTAATACTACATCTCTAGTAATACTACATCTCTAGTAATACTACATCTCTAGTAATACTACATCTTCAGTATTACTACATCTCTAGTAATACTACATCTTCAGTATTACTACATCTCTAGTAATACTACATCTCTAGTAATACTACATCTTCAGTATTACTACATCTCTAGTAATACTACATCTTCAGTATTACTACATCTTCAGTATTACTACATCTCTAGTATTACTACATCTTCAGTATTACTACATCTCTAGTAATACTACATCTCCAGTAATACTACATCTTCAGTAATACTACATCTTCAGTAATACTACATCTCCAGTAATACTACATCTCTAGTAATACTACATCTCTAGTAATACTACATCTCTAGTAATACTACATCTCTAGTAATACTACATCTCTAGTAATACTACATCTCTAGTAATACTACATCTCTGGTAATACTACATCTCTAGTAATACTACATCTCTAGTAATACTACATCTTCAGTAATACTACATCTCCAGTAATACTACATCTCTAGTAATACTACATCTCTAGTAATACTACATCTCTAGTAATACTACATCTCTAGTAATACTACATCTCTAGTAATACTACATCTTCAGTAATACTACATCTTCAGTATTACTACATCTCTAGTAATACTACATCTTCAGTATTACTACATCTTCAGTAATACTACATCTCTAGTAATACTACATCTCTAGTAATACTACATCTCTAGTAATACTACATCTCTAGTAATACTACATCTCTAGTAATACTACATCTTCAGTAATACTACATCTCTAGTAAGTAATACTACATCTCTAGTAATACTACATCTCTAGTAATACTACATCTCTAGTAATACTACATCTCTAGTAATACTACATCTCTAGTAATACTACATCTCTAGTAATACTACATCTTCAGTAATACTACATCTCCAGTAATACTACATCTCTAGTAATACTACATCTCTAGTAATACTACATCTCTAGTAATACTACATCTCTAGTAATACTACATCTCTAGTAATACTACATCTCTAGTAATACTACATCTTCAGTAATACTACATCTCTAGTAATACTACATCTCTAGTAATACTACATCTCTAGTAATACTACATCTCTAGTAATACTACATCTCTAGTAATACTACATCTCTAGTAATACTACATCTTCAGTAATACTACATCTCTAGTAATACTACATCTCTAGTAATACTACATCTTCAGTAATACTACATCTCTAGTAATACTACATCTCTAGTAATACTACATCTCTAGTAATACTACATCTCTAGTAATACTACATCTCTAGTAATACTACATCTCTAGTAATACTACATCTCTAGTAATACTACATTTCTAGTAATACTACATCTCTAGTAATACTACATCTCTAGTAATACTACATCTCTAGTAATACTACATCTCTAGTAATACTACATCTTCAGTAATACTACATCTCTAGTAATACTACATCTCTAGTAATACTACATCTCTAGTAATACTACATCTCTAGTAATACTACATCTCTAGTAATACTACATCTTCAGTAATACTACATCTTCAGTATTACTACATCTTCAGTAATACTACATCTTCAGTATTACTACATCTCTAGTAATACTACATCTTCAGTATTACTACATCTTCAGTAATACTACATCTCTAGTAATACTACATCTCTAGTAATACTACATCTCTAGTAATACTACATCTCTAGTAATACTACATCTCTAGTAATACTACATCTTCAGTAATACTACATCTCTAGTAATACTACATCTCTAGTAATACTACATCTCTAGTAATACTACATCTTCAGTAATACTACATCTCTAGTAATACTACATCTTCAGTAATACTACATCTTCAGTAATACTACATCTTCAGTATTACTACATCTCTAGTAATACTACATCTTCAGTAATACTACATCTTCAGTAATACTACATCTCTAGTAATACTACATCTCTAGTAATACTACATCTTCAGTAATACTACATCTCTAGTAATACTACATCTCTAGTAATACTACATCTCTAGTAATACTACATCTCTAGTAATACTACATCTCTAGTAATACTACATCTCTAGTAATACTACATCTCCAGTAATACTACATCTCCAGTAATACTACATCTTCAGTAATACTACATCTCCAGTAATACTACATCTTCAGTATTACTACATCTCTAGTATTACTACATCTCCAGTATTACTACATCTTCAGTAATACTACATCTCTAGTAATACTACATCTTCAGTAATACTACATCTTCAGTAATACTACATCTTCAGTAATACTACATCTCTAGTATTACTACATCTCCAGTATTACTACATCTTCAGTATTACTACATCTCTAGTAATACTACATCTTCAGTAATACTACATCTCCAGTAATACTACATCTCTAATAATACTACATCTCTAATAATACTACATCTCTAGTAATACTACATCTTCAGTAATACTACATCTCTAGTAATACTACATCTTCAGTAATACTACATCTCCAGTAATACTACATCTCTAGTAATACTACATCTTCAGTATTACTACATCTCTAGTAATACTACATCTCTAGTAATACTACATCTTCAGTAATACTACATCTCTAGTAATACTACATCTCTAGTAATACTACATCTCTAGTAATACTACATCTCTAGTAATACTACATCTCTAGTAATACTACATCTCTAGTAATACTACATCTCTAGTAATACTACATCTCTAGTAATACTACATCTCTAGTAATACTACATCTCTAGTAATACTACATCTTCAGTAATACTACATCTTCAGTATTACTACATCTCTAGTAATACTACATCTTCAGTAATACTACATCTTCAGTAATACTACATCTCTAGTAATACTACATCTCTAGTAATACTACATCTTCAGTAATACTACATCTCTAGTAATACTACATCTCTAGTAATACTACATCTTCAGTAATACTACATCTTCAGTAATACTACATCTTCAGTAATACTACATCTTCAGTAATACTACATCTTCAGTAATACTACATCTTCAGTAATACTTACTACATCTTCAGTAATACTACATCTTCAGTAATACTACATCTTCAGTAATACTACATCTCTAGTAATACTACATCTCTAGTAATACTACATCTTCAGGTAATACTACATCTGCAGTAATACTACATCTCCAGTAATACTACATCTCCAGTAATACTACATCTCCAGTAATACTACATCTCCAGTAATACTACATCTCTAGTAATACTACATCTTCAGTAATACTACATCTTCAGTAATACTACATCTTCAGTAACACTACATCTCCAGTAATACTACAGTACATCTCCAGTAATACTACAGTACATCTCCAGTAATACCACATCTCCAGTAATACTATAAAGTAATACTACATTTATAAGTAATAGCATAAAAAGAGGTGCATTAGCTATTAAATGTCCCGCTCGATTCGGGTCATTTAGTAAAATTTTACTAAATGACCCGAATCGAGCGGGACGTTTTTTGGTAATGTTAATGCACCTCTTTTTATGCTATTCCTTTGTAATATAATGTTTGCGGGTATTTATTTTGTTCTTTCGTAATCGTACCTCCGTTGGCGTCAAACCGGGTATGATTAGCTCTAATCAGACCTGGTTTGCCGTCAACGGAGGTAAGATTAGCAAAAATGGATATAATGAGGTATATTAGTTGTTAATGGCCCTATGAGAACAAAAGAATACCCGCAAACATTATATTACTCCAGTAATACCACATCTTCAGCAATACTACATCTTCAGTAATACTACATCTTCAGTAATACTACATCTTCAGTAATAGTGTTAACACTGAACTATCTATGAGTTTCAATTAATAGTTGTTGAGAAAATCAATCAGTATGTACATGTATCTATAGATTGGGAGGTTATAAGGGGAAACGATAATTTATAGTAGCTATATATATGATAAATTTCTATCATATGAATCAAAATCTGATGAGATTATGCTACGGAGGCCAACTTCCAGCTGGGTTTGGTAAATGCACAATTCCACACGGTATTGATACCTATAAAAACACCTCATATCAGTTCATTTGTTGTTTTCTAACTCACACAAGAATTAATAACATAGTTACTAACGACTCATATTTTCATGCGAATTTCGGAAGTATTGGTTATCCATATACAAGTCTAGCTGTTCGAAAATCGTCGTTGTAACATGGATTGAAAATAATAGATGGATATGTGGATGACCATCAGATATCAACAATTGGAGCTGAGATGATTAGAGCGTATTCCATTGTCTAAATTATGTTTGTTAATGTATATGAATACAAAAGTATTTAGACGATCTAAAATGTCGTCTATCAAAGGTAATCAAATAAAGCAATAGTGAACCCTTCGTCACTCAAAGTCTAAGAGTTAAGTCTGGTTTTCACTACGACATATACGCGCGGCAGGGCCAAGCAAATCCGGGGCCATCTGAGGCATTTAGGGGCCTGCGATACATGTCCCCGGGTCCGTCCTGTCTCTCGGCGGCCCTGCGCATATAAAGCACAATGCATAAGCAGGTGTTTTAGTTTTGTTTAAGAATACTAATTTACTATACCTTTATTTGTCTTTCTTCTTCACACTGCTTTCTTTAGATGAGCAATTCAAAAATTATAAAACTTGCGTGTCTGTCGAGGTGCCTGTCAATATTTTGACTGCATCCCCTAATTCCGTGCCGAAACTGGCTTGTTTTGATGGTCTGGCATTGCTGTGACGAAATAATCCTTGGTAATACAGTATACTCTTGTTTTGTAATGGACGGCCTCTTCAAATGACTATGGAAACCAAGCGCTTTCTCTTGATGGCGTCAATTTAAAATTAAACGCCAAATTAAACCAACCAAAAAAAACATTAAAAATTACGTCTTCACACCCTAACATAACCCTAAGTCCCATGATGCTTTATTGCAGTAATATTTTTATCGATATATCTTGAATCAAGGAAGAAACAGTTCGAAGATAGCTAGGATATAGCAATGAAAGACAAATGCAAAGGAACTGTGAAATTATCCACAGTGAACTGCATAAGAAACAGGAATCGTGTATTAGAAATTTTTAAATGTCTGAATGGCCTAGCGCGCCCAATGTATATAAGGATTACTTCACAAGGAGTAGTCATGCAAAGAATACGCGTGCATAAAATAATAAAAGTCTATCCATTCCGAAAATTAAAACAGAATAAAGGCAAAAATTAAAAAAACCGGATGCACAACCGTTCTGCATTTGATTAATCTAATATTAAGAACAACAAGTGATAGTACGAGTAATGCTACGAGACGAATTACACTTCAAACAGATAGTTTTAAAGGATCTAGGATTATCACAGTTATAGGTGTTTGCCAGGGATTTAAAATAGTATCTGAGAATGGTTGATGTTCATCTGGCCTCATCTTGATACTTATCATCACGTTTTCATCCATTGGCCAGTGTAACGGATATGTCGATCAAATTTGGGTCGCGCTCCGCTAATGAGCTGTGACGCTGGCCTCATCTTGATGTTCATCTGGCCTCATCTTGATACTTAAGGCCTCGTTGACTGCGTCAGACAATATTGCCTCTCCTGCTACTAGAAGATCTCGCAATATTCACGATCACTCTCTTCTACCCCTATAGCCTGTACCACACCATCTCACGAACTCTCCTTTTCCAGTTAACTATTATTCAATAGAATTCTTCAGATATTTTTTTAACTGTAACAACTGCGACGCTTTTCGCCAGCGTATTTCATTACTGTCCCATTTTCATTTTCACCTAGAATTTGTTGGTTTTTGGTAGTTGCTTGTTTTTACCTTTTTGACCCCGGTTTGACATAATTCTCGATTTGAGGGGTTTGCTGTAATTTCCGAAAGCGAGTATTCGTCCAGGAGGAACAAGCAGGGGCCGCGCAGCGAGTTTTAAAGTTGGGGGCCTAAAAGGAGAACCTCTAGAAGTCCGGGGGGGGGGGGGATTGTTGAATTCTAATGCTCCGAAACGGCTATTACATGCATTTTGAAGGACGTTTTTACAGAAAAATTAAGATTATAAACAATGACAAACCATATTTTTTAGTCTATCTCACATTAAATTCAATATTAACCAAACTTTTGAATTTAATAACTATAATTTCAAATGTATGCACAGCAATCGCGATTCTATGGCATGGTTCAATAGCGTAAATCGACAGCCCAACGTAAACAATTCAAAAGCTAAACACAACAAAAGGTTTTTCTAAACAGATTCTAACTTAACAATGCTTTTATAAACACTGCGTGCATAGGTAGGCTGTGGATGACTGTTAAAAATAACTAAGCCTATTAAAGGCTAGCTGTCACGAAGTATGGAAGTAATATTCTTTAACTTTTTAATTTGAAGATCTCTATATTTTAAAATGTTCTTAACTGGGCAAAAAGTGTGTGTGTGTGTGTGTGTGTGTGGGGGGGGGGGGGGGGGACTGCGAAAGTGCGAGTAGTAGTTCGTTGGAATCTAGTTCTTTTGAGCGGGAAAGACGGAAGATGTTCATTTAAATTTTGTTGATAATAAGATATTAAAAATAGGTACGCTTAGGCGTCTACTGCCTGATGAAAGAATGCATGATATATAGCAAAGTGAAAAGGTGATAAATCCCCTTGATATATATATATATATGTTGAATTTAAAAAAGAACAGGCAGACCAAAACGATGATGCTCCTAGCAGAAGGATCCACAAACATGGATACAGGTTATGCTCTTGGATGATATTATATATGAATTGAAGAAAATGACAAAGAGCAAGAAAACTTCTCACCAGTCCAGATAAAGTTTTAAAATATTTCGAACATTCGTTCTTCTTCATGTTCGAAATATTTTAAAACTTTATCTGGACTGGTGAGAAGTTTTCTTGCTCTTTGTCATTTTCTTCAATTCATATATATATATATATATATGTATATATATATATATATATATATATATATATATATATATATATATATATATATATATATATATATATATATATATATATATATATGTATATATATATATATATATATATATATATATATATATATATATATATATATATATATATATATATATATATATATATATATATATATATATATATATATATATATATATATATATATATATATATATAAAAACCTTTCGTGAGAAATGGATCCCTGCCGCGGCGAGATTATCAAATTTATCGACCTCGCTTGCGAGGGGACTATGTTAACGAACTAATTTGGTGATATGGGCTATTTTAGCCGAGTAAAATACATATATATATATATATATATATATATATATATATATATATATATATATATAAAAACCTTTCGTGAGAAATGGATCCCTGCCGCGGCGAGATTATCAAATTTATCGACCTCGCTTGCGAGGGGACTATGTTAACGAACTAATTTGGTGATATGGGCTATTTTAGCCGAGTAAAACGAAGATAAATTGTATGTATATTAGGAGAAATCTCATACCGATTTACATATCTTGATTAAATATTAATTTATGTTGAATTTTCTTCATAAATTATTAATAAGTTCTTGAAATAATATAAAAGAAGTTAAAGAGTGTAATAATACAACTAAAGTTATATATTTATAAACTTTATCGCATACAGGACACAAGTGAAATGGTAAAATGGCGGCCTTGATAATTCTCGATATCATGCTTCACCTAATCCAATAATTGTTAAATATTTTAACCTTAAAAACAGAAAATGTTCACACAATTTCACAAATGGTGTTTGATCGAGTAAACCTATTTCGCATTTACTGGGGGGTCGTTTATTGGAGGTAGGCTTTTATTGGCGTTATGAAATAAATATAACAGGAACATTTTTCTATTTTTTTTTATGCTGACTACGTATATTTTCATGGATATAATATGAAAAGGAGAAATAGGAGAACTTCAATGTGTCGAAAAATACTTGAGTAAGACGTTTCGGACGATATGTGTCCTTTTTGGGGTCGATGTGTCGTTCGAAACGTCGTCCATTAATATACGTAAGTTGTCTATTTCTCCTTTTCATATGATATCCAGTTCTTATGAGAACTTAGCAGCTGTCATATTTATTCTACGTATATTTTCATTACAATGATAATTAAAGTACAACCTCATATTTTATTTAATACAAATTTATCATTTTAAGATTGTTTTATATTTACACATATCAATTCACTTATATATTTAATTCATGCTATTTTAAACAAGTGCGCGGTGTATAATAAACGAACTTTTGATAGTGCTATGGATTTACTGGAACGTATTTCATGCAAACATTTAAATTAAACCCGTAATTTGATGTGAAATAAAATCTACATTATCATCTTGCATTCTCGAAAGATCTTATTACATAAAGTATAACGTTGGACGTTAATAGTACCACTGACCTACACCTACTCACCCACATACAATATATCTTTTACAGATCGATTATATCTTTAATTTACAGACGTTTCGCCTATTCAGGCTTCTTCAGTGTAAAATACGTTAAAATACTTGGTTTCAAAAACAATACGATTATATTGCTAAAATATGAAAAATTAATTAGTATGCTAAGTGTAAAAAGTCCTATGGGAATGTTAAAATACGTTAAAATGTAAAATAATAAATATATAAGATCATATACCTCATTACTTGCCACAAATGTTCGAAACAATATGTCGGATCCACTAGTACAGAATTGAAAGTCCGTTTTAGAAACCACAAGTCATCCATGACCACCAAGAAAAGAACGTGGAAAGTGGCCGTTCATTTTAATAGAGAGCCGCATGATCTTCGAGACTTTAGCTTTATTGGCATTGAACAAATTTACAATACAAACGACGTAAACAGCTGCGACAAACGTTTACTGACAAGAGAGGCCTACTGGAGTGCACAACTATGTACCTTACAACCTTACGGCCTGAACAAACGTTGCGAACTTAGATCCAATAACAGAATTAATTATAACTAGATGAGGTTTAGTGATATGCACGTATTTTCAATTGTTTTTATTATGTATATTTATTATTTTATATTTTAACGTATTTTAACATTCCCATAGGACTTTTACATTTAACATACTAATTAGTTTATTCATATTTTAGCAATATAAACGTATTGTTTTTTAAACCAAGTATTTTAACGTATTTTACACTGAAGAAGCCTGAATAGGAGAAACGTCTGTAAATTAAAGATATAATCGATCTGTCTGGAGTTCGCGTCCTTCTTTTATATATATATATATATATTATATATATTTATATATATATATATTATATATATTTTTAATTTTAAGCGGTTTCGGCATTTATCGGAAATTTCCTGACCAGAACTTCTAACTATGTATTTGTAAATATAGACGACTTTAAACTATATATGACTAGTGCTGTGACAACAGTGAAATGGATCTCTACATATGTACATATCTGGGAATGTATAATGTATCAGATTAAGCAGAAGTGACAGTTATTTTCCGTCCATTGTGTGGCAATACTTCAACAATGTCAACAGTACTATCACTGTACTCAGCTACTTCAATATCGCCTTCTGTTACGGTAGTTCCGTCACTCATAGCATGGCTCCAAATCCGTTTACTTTTACTTGCCTTACACGATTCCTACAATATAAGTTGGGGATACGCTTTTATGAATAACTTATGAAAATATTAAGATAATTAGATTAATTATTTAATAATCTATTTCTAAGGATGACTAACACAGTCATTTCTTTTAGAATTTGTAATGTTTTAATTTCATATTATTATTTAAAATTGGATTTATTTTATTTTAATTCAACTTAATTCAATTCCATTGTAATAGCATTATAGTTTATTTGACAATCAATCAATCAATTAATTAATCAATCAATCATGTAAATTAAGTTAGATAATCTAGATAATCAAGTCAATCAATATAGTCATTCAGTCTTATGTAACGGTGGTGTGGTGGGACTGCATCATATATGTGATGTCTTTAAATGTTATAAAGACACGCTTGTGTTCTCGATAACTTTCTCTCTGTTTTTATGGCTACCGCAGGCGGATCAATAAACACGTTTACATAGCCAACTATGTCAACGTGTTTATTGATTCTCAACGTTTCACTTTTCCCGGGGTTTGCCGCTGGACAAAAGGAACGCGGATTGTTATCGAAATTTTCGGCCATTCGACGTTGCACATTTGTTGCACAATCGGAAAATACTCGCGGGGCATAAAATCGAAGCAAAATTATTCCTAGTGGCTGGAGTGCGTTTTTAAAGTCCAAAGAGATTCTCACCAAAGTTCGAAAAATCTTGTCTTGTGGACAAGGTTTCTGTGCGGTAGACACATGTACGCATCGCGTGCCTGTTTTTTACGACATAGACAATGTTGATTTTCAAAATTATTACTTCAATGAACGTATAAAATATTTCACTTTTGAAGACATTTAAAAAACTCAGTGCGTGTTTTATCAGGTCTAAATAATTAAAGCGATATGGCAACATAAATTAACTTGAAATAACTCGTAAAATGGTATGAGAATACCTTCTACAATTTTTCTGTATCTTTCTTGGTTTTTGAAATATTTCAGATAATTATGACAAAAGACAGTCTACAATCCGGCATCTTGTTGTAATATTTGATCTAATTAACTAGGAAATTGGCGACGTCACAAGCAGGGTAACCTGATGAAACTACTCCATTGGTGACCGAATTTCCGCGGAAGCCTTTTTAAAATGTTGTAAATGGAAATAGTGCAACATAATCGAGTTTCTGGCTCATAATGTCGTAAGGTTGGCAAGATAAAAATTTCACTTTACCCTACTAATGACGTCACATGCATATCGAAAATAATTCCAAGATGGCGGACAGCACGCTGTCTTTCGTCAAATTATTTCGAAAACCAAAAAAGATAAGGGAAAATTGTAAAAGATCTTGTTATACCATTTCACGAGTTCTTTCAAATGAGATAAAGTTAATTTATATTGCCATATCCCTTTAAGCTTCGTTAGAGCGAAAAGCCTTCCAAACGTCGGCAATCTATTCACACTACTTAGACATCTATATAGTCATGCAACGCTTTTGGATAATTAGCAATAATTCTCTCTAGAAACTGAGAAAGAATATAATAAAATAAGATCGCGAGCAAGCCAATATTCTTCTTTTTTCTGATCTATAAAGTTGTTAATTTACCGCAATTCTTCTCAAGACGCTAGAAATGCTCAGAACCCAAAAATAAAAGGTGCAATTCCAAAATTATTTACACCCACTACGAAATCAATGAAAATTATAAGAGAACAAAGAGCAGAGGGGTATTTCTTGATATTTTTCTCCACCGTTTGTCTTCACTTCAGAAAACCGTTGGTAGTTTAGGCTGCAAATAATCTTTTTTTCTAAATGTGATAACGATTATGGTACTTTCAAATCAGCTTACTGTGGCTGGCCTTCAGCTGCGGTGCAACGGTTTTATGTTTTGTAAATGGTCGTTGCCATCATTTACGGTCGTTGTTGTCCTTAACCTCATCCTTTACTTACGAAAATTTCCGACAAACAGTGAAATCTAACACTTAATACAAACCGATACCTGGTTAGTATAAGTATATTAGTGTTAGTACTAGGCTTATTATTATTAGGGTTACATTTCACTGTTTATTATTGTACTAGGTTATAATTGCCATATTCAAGAATGAGGTCAAGGCTGAGGTCAAGGATGAGGTCAAGGATGAGGTCAAGGATGAGGTCAAGGATGAGGTCAAGGATGAGGTCAAGGATGAGGTCAAGGATGAGGTCAAGGATGAGGTCAAGGATGAGGTCAAGGATGAGGTCAAGGATGAGGTCAAGGATGAGGTCAAGGATGAGGTCAAGGATGAGGTCAAGGATGAGGTCAAGGATGGCAAAAGAGATGGACATTTCGTGTCGCATGTAGCCATCGAGATAACATGTTCAGGGTGTTACATGAAATTAGCCATCGAGATAACATGTTCAGGGTGTTACATGAAATTAGCCATCGAGATAACATGTTCAGGGTGTTACATGAAATTATCAAATTGTTAAAAGGTATGTAAAAAGAGATACCTGAGTCAATTGAGTTTTGGAGCGGTAAAAATATCGTCCCAACGTCATCAGCGCCACATCCGGCAAAATTGCTAACACAACGAGGAGAAGAAATCCAAACCAAACAGCTGGTTTACCAAGCAATTCTTCAAACGTCCAATATAAGTCAAAATCATAACCATTGAATTGAAATAATTTCCTGAAAAAAAACACTTGTCAATGGCTGCACCGTCACTGTCAATCTGCTACCGTTACCGTATGTCACCATCACTACTACCGTCACTATCAATCTACCTCCCGATAACTTACTTTCATTACAATATGGAAGGAACATGGAACAGTGGCATTTTTCTGTACAAATCCAAGCCATATTTTTGTGCATCCAAGCTATACCAGATTTGCTAGTGGAATGCAACTGTGGGAAAGGGGTCCTTATTGCGCGGGCTACCTGTTAAAATGGGCTCTGTTTTTTTCCTTTTTATTTATATCGAGGATTTGCAATTACGTCATCACGATAGGCTTTGCGAAACTGAGACTACTGCATATCTTCATGCGCCATTGTCATTTTAATACTGCATCTGGTCACCTTTCCTCGAGTGTTCTTCACTGAAAATATATAATGTGGCTGGCAAGTATCTTGATCTTATATACGCTCACATTCCTTACAATCGCACACGCCGAAAGTTTTCGAAACGGGTTGGTCTGTGATCTCTAGAATCGTACGCTGAAAATGTGTGCTCGATCAAATCTATGTTTCCGTACTTCCTAGAAGTACAGTAACTTAACACTGCGGATGCGCGTAATGCCAGCTCGGATGCCAGCTCGGATGCCAGCTCGGATACCGAGCCAAGCTGCATGTAATCAAAGCCGTTGGCAAACACTATGTTATGGGTTTGTTACAGGTGTGCAGTTTGGCGATGTCGAATGTGGAAAATTTAATCACCCCTGCACTGACAGAGCTGTATTATTATCTACAACTATATATTTGTGAATATTGAATTCAAATCGCTGAATTTGCCTACAATGTCTATCAACAAGCCACCAGCCCAAGTAGTCCGAGTTAACGCCTAGCGGGCGTCTTGTTCAATTTTAAATGAGGTGCCTACTGCAGAGAATGTATCCTATCTCCAACTCTAAAATGGGCGAACAAATTTAGAAAAGAAACACCAATATTTTGATCAAGTTCAAGGTCAGTTGTTTAGAATTTTAATAAATGAGTATGATTTATTTAGAGTCGATCACGCAGGAAATTTGTTTATTTTGTAATGTAAATTTTAGTTTTAAATTATTATGTTTTTGTAAGTCTAGGAGGGTCATTATAAAAACTACACCGGTAATTAATGTTTACCATCGTTAAATAAAGTATTTTCTTCTTGTTCTATAACGTTGGTCTATATATCCGAGCTAGAGGCTCATGTTTTAAGCGCTCGACTATTTCGTTTATCACTTCTTGTGTATAAAGGTGGATGGAAACAAATGCTTTCTCGTTTCACAAATTCTGAAAGCATTTGTTCAAATTCTGAAAGCATTTTCGAAAACATTATCTTCATTATGAATATTCAAGTGACAACAATGGTGCTTCTTAAATTGGTGCTCACTTAAAGTGGCACTTTAAGTGTTTGTTAATAAAGTCGTTTGTTAATAAACTGTTTGTTTATAAAGTCGGTTCAAGAGATTAAGACGTGCCTGTAGTCTAACGTTCGCTAGCCTAACGTTTACGAAAATCCAGAGAACATACGAAGTACAACTGGAGCGTATCATTACCCTTACGACGAAATTAACGAAACAAATCAGAAGAAAAAGCTTTATCATAACCAATACAGCAATCAAGGCCAGCCGATTTGTCAATTTCGGATATGGCGGCTTCGATGTTGTCGGCTGCAATGTCGAATAAACCCAAGAGAATTAAGTGGACAGAACAAATGAACAACGATGTACTAGAATGCAAACGAAAGGCAAAAGATTTAATTTCATCGCAAAATCCACCACGGAACGAAAGCGGCAAAAAGAAAGGCTATATTGAAGTAATGAAACAGCTCTGGGATGACAAAGGATATGGGCAACTCGAGTTAAAGAGTTATAATTTACGAAATCAGGCCGCAAAACTAGAAAAAATGCCAGAATATGCCGAGGAGAGCAACATAGTAGACACTAGTGGGAATGATATTGGCGAAACAGATACGGAAAGTCGCCAAGACAATGTTAATATATCTAATATGCAAGAAAATTACGAAGGCGAAAATCAAAACACGAGCGAACAGCCTATAGCCAAAATGCTAATTTTATGGCTTCAAATTCGGATTTGCATACGATTTCAATGGGAGAGAACTTAGCCGCCAAATGTAATCACGCAACCAATGAAAACGGACAAAACGAAACCATTTCCTCTCAAATTAAACCACACTTACCCGACTTCGATGTGTTACCATCTGAAGTAAAGGACAAAATGTGGGACGACACCAGCTACGCAAGCTTTTTCGACCTTGTCAATGGCATTTATAACGAAATTGTTCACTTCAGGAGAAATATTTTCAACATACCGTCAGGCCGAGCCGGAAAGAATTATATTGAAGAGTTAACTTTTTGGATAAAACAATTCAATTCAAACTCAGACTTAAATCCAATTGCTTTGAAAGCATTCATGGTGCTCCCCTCTTTGATTCTACAAAAGCCCTCAGCTACTTCAAAGAGTAAACACCATAGTGCAGCGATAGTACGCAGATTGGCCCTGTGGAAACAAGGAGACCTAGTTGCTCTGATGAAAGAAGTGAAATTCATACAAGGAAAATTCGCCAACTCCAAGAAGGCTAGATCTGTCGAGGACATTTCCAAAGTGTTTGCGAAACTGGTTTTACAAGGCAAAGTGTCCGCGGCAATCAAACTTTTGGATAAAGAGAGTTCATCAGGGCTTCTGAGTCTATCACCTGAAGTTTTGGAGGGCCTGAAAGAGAAGCACCCACTCGCAGCCGAGATCGAGGATGAGAGCCTTCTGTATGGCCCAATCGATCACATTCCGCCGAATGTTTTCGATTTAATCGGGGAACAAATGATTTATAACGCCGCTATGAAAACAAAGGGTTCTGCAGGTCCGTCCGGAATGGATGCGGAACTGTATCGAAGAATCCTTTGTTCGAAGAACTTCAAGACTGAGGGCAAGATCTGGAGAGAAGAATTAGCAATTCTAACCAGAAATCTATTGAAGACGAGTTACCATCCATCCCTACTCGAAGGTTACATCTCCTGCAGACTCATCCCATTAGACAAGAACCCAGGAATTCGACCAATCGGAGTTGGCGAGGTTTTGAGGCGTATTATTGGTAAAACAGTTACCACCTTCCTAAAGGAGGAAATCCAGGAAGCAGCAGGTCCTCTTCAAGTTTGTGCTGGTCACAGTGCAGGAGCCGAGGCTGCCATACACGCCATGAGCCAAGTTTTTGCACAAGAGGGGACAGATGGGATATTATTGATTGATGCCAGCAATGCATTCAACCGAATGAACAGGTCTGTAGCTATGCACAACATTCGTATAATCTGTAAAGAAATGGCTATATACATTATAAATTCGTATAGGGGTCCATCCAGGCTATTTATATGCGGTGGCGGTGAGATATTGTCACAAGAGGGAACCACACAAGGTGACCCCGTGGCTATGCCTTGGTATTCGGTTACTACATCCAGTATGATCCAGAGTTTGAGGATACAAACCCCAGAGGTTAAGCAGGTATGGTTTGCTGATGACTCAGCTGGGGGAGGAAAGCTAGTGCCATTATATGACTGGTACAAGCAGTTGACTCTCGAAGGAACGAAGTATGGCTATTTCGTCAATGGATCAAAAAGTTGGTTGATTGTCAAGTCGGAGCTGTTAGCAGAGGAAGCTAAGAAGGTGTTTGGGGAGGAAGTGAATGTTACAACAGAAGGTCATAGCCACCTTGGAGCCGTCATTGGATCCAAAGATTATAAAGACCAGTACTGTGGTGATAAAGTCCTCAAATGGAAGAAAGAAATTGAAGCACTCTCTGAAATCACAAAGAATCAACCCCATGCATCATATATTGCCTTCACAAAGAGCTACAAATCTAAATTTACATACTTTATGCGGACAATTGAGTCATTTGAAGAATATGTAGATCCAATTTATGAAGCGATTGATGATTTGTTTCTTCCAACACTCTTTGGGCAAGTGGAACCGCTCCCCGGTGAACTACGTCAGCTTGTCACGTTGACACCAGCGCAAGGCGGCCTTGGTATACCAGACTTGAGAATAGACGCCCCACAGCAGTATGCTGCATCAACATCTATAACAACTTCGCATGTTGAAGCCATCGTCACACAAAGGCCCTTCAAGACGAAAGGCGAGGTATCTACAGAAGATCGTAAAATTTACCACCAGTCTCTCAAAACGGCTTCCGTCAAAGCAAGAATGGAGACTATTGACTCTTCCCTGTCTAATGAGCTTTTGCGTTTAGTAAACCAGTCGAGAGACAAGGGAGCGAGCTCGTGGCTGAACGCCATACCCCTTGAAGAGCAAGGCCTAGCCATGAATAAACAAGAATTCAGAGACTCTCTACGATTGCGGTACAACATACCTCTGCAGGATTTACCAAGCTTCTGTGCATGTGGAGAGAGATTCACAATCAACCACGCCCTTTCGTGTAAGAAGGGTGGGTTTGTAGCCCAGAGGCACGACGGTATTCGAGATTTTCTAACTTTACTTACTAGCAAGGTATGTAAGAATGTGGAATCAGAGCCTTGTCTTCAACCGCTGGATAACGAACAATTCCGCCACAGAACCGCTATCACTAGTCCGGAGGCAAGACTGGACATAAAGGCAGGAGGCTTCTGGCAACGAGGAGTGACAGCATTTTTTGATGTTAGAATAACGCACGTCAACTCCAAGTGTAACCAGAACAAACCTACGACTACCATCTTTAAAGAGCACGAGAACGAGAAGAGAAAATATCAACAACGAGTACTAGATGTCGAAATGGGGACGTTTACGCCATTAGTTTTTGGTACCAACGGTGGTATGGGAATAGAATGCCAAATGTTTCTGAAGCACCTTGCTGATAAGCTTACACGAAAGGACGGGGAACCTTACCACGCAGTCATCTCATGGCTTAGAACACGTTTATCTTTTGAGATTTTAAGATCGGTGAACATTTGTGTCAGGGGATCTAGAAGGCCCTTTAAGAAAGTTAATGACTTCGAAGATGATTTTAATGTAAATGCTAATGCAGCAGAAATGTTTTAGATACTTTTACAATGGACTATTTACATAGATACTTTTTAATTTTTAATCTTTTAATTGAGTTGTAAATTAGGTTTAGAATTATATGTATAATGGAAACTTTATTAAAAAACTTTGGCTTAAAATAAAGTGGCACTACGATGAAAATTCAACCCTGTTTTTTAGATTTTCTTTAGCATAGAATAGTATTTCAGGGTCGAAAGTGATCATCGATGTAAAAAAAAACCTAAAAAATGGTATTTTGAAGTCAGTATTTTGAGCTCTGAGATCACTACTATTTAGGCCACCATTACTAAGAACGTGTTCCAAGTGAGCCTGCAATTTCAAAAGGTAATATTGTTTGTGACGTCAGCTTCTCAACGCTACGCCTGAATTTCAGTCGGGGTTACTTGTTTTCTTGTTTTCTTCGAGAAGTAGATGAAATGTCCAGCCTTTCAGACGAAGAATTTGAAAAACGACCTAGATCACTATGGATTTACTTGAAGAATTAGCCATGTGGAGTCTTCGCGTTGACGATCTGACGACACTTCGTTACGCTGGTCAGGAACATGATCGATTAATGGCGGACGTAACAACTCCAGATTCGGAGTAAGAAAAATAATACTTGCAATCGTCGAATCGCAAAACGGTTTCGACCGAGTAATATTTAGCGGCTCTGCTTTATAAATACGTAAAAATATCGACAGGTAAAAATTTGATCGTAGTAACCACATTAATCTTTGAGTCAATCCCACATTACACTGCGCGCGTGAAGGAAGTATGGAACTCTTGTTGCTTGTATTGTGCATAATTCCCCACAGTGCACTTAACAAATCTTAAAATGGCATCGTAAATCGTTCACTCATTTCTAAACAATTCAATTAATTAAAATGTACAATTCCTACTCGTCGTCACACTTTACAAAACCTGCGGGAAAACTCCAGCGATCGGCCTTACACCTTAGGCAAGTTTATGTCAAAAAGTAGAATAAAAGTAGGATTAAAATTTTAGGAAAAGTAGGAATAAAGTTAGAAAATGTACAAAAAAGTAGTACAAAAGTAGGAATTTTTCGTGATTAATTTGAAACGATAATACCACAGAAATACATTATAACCTCATTTTTTCATAAAGGAAATAAACAAAAGTGGCCTCCTCTCCTACAGCCAACCTTACTCCATCTTATCAATATAACTGATAACTGTATATGGTTGAAAAATCAAATTCAGTGGTTCATTATCTCCAGCAAGGAGAAAATACTACGTTATTCTGCAGTATCAAGACAAAAGAAAACTGATTTCATTAGGATTTTAAGAGAAAAAGTAGGAAAAAGGAAAATCAATTGACAAAATGTAGGAAAGTACAAAAAGGAAAGTAGGATTGCTAGAAAGCCTGCAAACAATACATTCATGAACCTCATCTATCATGATATAAGACGGTTATATACCTCAAATTCGGGGGCACGTGGTTTAGATCCCTTGGCATTTGGGATTTAGTGGAGAGATAAAAAAACTCAATCAACTACAATCCGATGACATAAAAAATTAAAGTGACTCAGATATTATAAGAAATAAAAGAACATACCATGTACTGCAAGATGTGATAATGGCAAAGAGAGTGTATGCAATAATTGAACCCCATATAACGACATGATTTAAGGCAGTCCAGTAGAATGAATGAAGACCAAGCTACCAAAAAAGAATAAAGAGATTATTATGTAGGAAAGAAGGGAATAAAGAAAGGAAGATAATAAAAAAAGAAAGGAAGATAATAAAAAAAGAAAGGAAGAAAATAAAGAAAGGAAATAAAGAAAGAAAGAAAGGAAACGATATACAGAAAGGAGAGGTAGAGAAGAAAAGGAGAGGCAGAGAAGAAAAGGAAGTGCTTGGGAGGGGGCTGGGGTGTAGACGGATGGATGAATAGTCATCAATACTAAACAACCAAAATATGGTCTTACCTTTAGATTACAGACAATAACTACAACGGTATATACAAATTGACCGAAGGACGTGTTACCAAATGCCTTGAGAAAAGCAGAATTCAATAAGATGTCGATGATTACACTGGTAAATACACATAAAATCATTTTTAACAAATTACCTTTTCACCAATAATCCCTTCATCATAAAACAAGAGAGATCCAAAATATATAATTAGACCATGCCACACTCCTAGCAAAAGAAAAGAGATTCACATGAAATGTCGATATAAAATTTTCTATATATTATAATATATATATATATAATATATAATAGATTTTCGCTTACCTCAAAACTGGTTTGCTACAACTTGTTTCATCTGTAAAAGAATCTTCAGGCCTATCTTAATATATAATATATATATATATATATATATATATATATATATATATATATATATATATATATATATATATATATATATATATATATATATATATATATATATATATATATATATATATATATATATATATATATATATATATATATATATATATATCGTCTTACTCTGATGAAGGGCTCCGCTCGAAACGTCAGTATCTCGTCACTAAATTCTTGGCAGTTTACCAATATATATATATATATATATCGTCTTACTCTGATGAAGGGCTCCGCTCGAAACGTCAGTATCTCGTCACTAAATTATTGGCAGTTTACCACCTTTTCACTTTGCTATATATATATATATATATATATATATATATATATATATATATATATATATATATATATATATATATATATATATATATATATTTATATATATATATATATATATATATATATATATATATATATATATATATATATATATATATATATATATATATATATATATAATTAAGAAATATAAAACATTTTCCGTGTTTACATACTGTTATATAAACACGAGTGGAAGTTTGGGAGAACGAGAAATCATAGTGGGAACACGAGCCCGCAGGGCGAGTGTTTCCACGCGATTTCGAGTTCTCCCAAACTTTCACGAGTGTTTATATAACGTATGGGAACACGGATACAAATGTTTTCTATTTCTTTTATAAAATAACCCGTAGAAAGCAAATAAAATGTACAAATATCTGTTTTATCAACACGTAAATTCTCCTTACTGCGTATGATGGCGCCGTGATGTCTAATTGATGGCGTATGATGGCTAATTGATGGCGTATGATGGATAATTGATGGCGTATGATGGCTAATTGATGGCGTATGATGGCTAATTGATGGCGTATGATGGCTAATTGATGGCGTATCACGATGGCGTAATCCATCCATGTTATATTTAACAATTAGACAACGAGCCCGCGTTTTCTATGAGCAGATAGTCAACGAGGCGGAGCCGAGTTGACTATCGCTCATAGAAAACAAGGGCGAGTTGTCTAATTGTTTTAGTATAAATTTACAACTTTCTAACCCAAGAAATAACTTTTATTTCGTATTTTTCATGGGAAAAAAGTAAATATTCTTTCGAAATCAGGCGACTTTTTCCCCAGAGGTTTATATCAGCGGATAGTAACTCCTGCGATAGCCAATCAAAATTGAGGATTTGTGATATAAACTTGTCAATTTATACTAAAGCCTGATATAAACACGGTAACTGACCAATCACAGCGTGCGTAAGACACGACTTACTTTATAAATATATATATATATATATATATATATATATATATATATATATATATATATATATATATATATATATATATATATATATATATATATATATATATATATATATATATATATAAATAGTAGCGATGGTAGTATGTACTACATGGTTTGGCAGAAAAAGTTCAAATATAGAAAGTATACCTGATAACATCCAGAAAGCAAATTCTAGCCAAGACAGTCTATTATTGTCAGCGATATCCCTAAATAAATAGACAGGAATTTCTACATGGGTTATATTACATCGGGTTTTTGTAAATCATGTAAAATACAAGTTTGCCATAAAGTTATCATGTTTCCGTAGTTTTCTGAATTAATCTCGTACCTGTAAAGTACTGGCTGTTGCATGAGCGTGTTACACTTCAAATGTTGCTCAAATATCCCGTATATAAGAATTGGTAATGATGTCCAACAAATGTTGAATGTTGTGAGAAACACACTATGATATAAAGTCTAAAGAAGAAAGGAAATATAATTTTCATTTTGTTATACACTAGAAACTACCTACGATTCTTTTAATTGGTTTCGCAATCCCTTGAATATACGGAACAACCGCAAAACCCATCAACGAACTTTTCATTCTCAGAGTTTGTACGTGGTGGTGTAACTGCAGGTTTTAAACAGTTTTTAGTGTAGCCGCTGTTGGTTAGGATAGTTATTCGGATAGGATAGTTATTCGCCTTTAACGCATCGAATACATGCTTTCGCTCACTTTCCCTTGAATCGCGGAACTATAGATGGAATGCCTTCTAGGAACGGACTTCTTATGGCATATGGGGTGGTGAGAATCAAATGAAAATTGTTTGTCAGTGTGTGGTGGTTTTCAGTATACAGCAGTTTCTAATTTCCCGTGGTCGTTCGTTTAACGACTGAATCCGAAAATGATAAATATTCATTCTTTCACGTTCTAGTGTGAATTGAATTGAAGGCTCTATTGAGTTCAAGTGGTTCAAAAGAATTTTCACTTCATTCTTGGATACCGCGGACATGATATCATCCACATATCGTTTCCAAAACGACAAGGCTTCACTGGCGCGGACGCTAATGCTCTTTGCTAAATGTTTTCCATCACTAATTTAGCAATGACAGTAGAAACGGATGAACCCATGACTGTGCTAAAACATGTTCACTTGATAGCAAGTGCCGTCATACAGAAAACTAGAGGTGTCGGAAAGTCAGGAGTATTAGATCCTCAACACCCAACTAAATTAAAGTAACATTCTGTCTTAGTCTATTGTCGGCAAGTTGTGATAGCAAGATGAACAAGTATTTTGGTGAAACTGAAGTGAGAAACCATGTTAAACGATATCATTCATCATCGGTATTAAGAGCTGTAATACTTTTAATAAAATCCGCAAATTCAAGGGAATTGAATTGTTCTCAGATTTCCCAACAATTGGTAACAAAACCTGTGTCAAATAACTCGATATACCATAAGTCTTGATTAATATACCATAATTGATAAATGAGACAATAGATATGAGATAAATGAGACAATCTGCTGATCTATTAGAGCTTTGAAAATGTTACTGTCCATATTTTCAAAAGCGTTCCGATTCAAGGGAAAGTGAGCGAAAGTATCCTAATGATTTTCTAAAAAAACTGTTTAAAACCTGCAGTTAAACCACCACGTACAAACTCTGAGAACGAAAGTTCGGTGATGGGTTTTGCGGTTGTTCCCTATATTCAAGGGATTACGGAACCAATTAAAATAATCTTGGTAGTTTCAATGTAAAAGTTGCTCAAAAACCTTTCTTGACGTTGGGTCATATTTTTGCAAAAGCTAAGGATCATATTGCGAAGAACAACGGGAAAGACGCTATTTATTCCATTCCGTGCAATGACTGTGATCAGGAGTACGTCGGTCAGAGTAAACGTCAGTTTTGTACGCGTTTAAAAGAACACCAAATGGCTGATTTATTTTAAAAAAGGAAAATTCTGTTTTGTCGGAGCACGCGTACACGAGATTGCGTGTATTACCACTAATCCGCGATACCGTCAGAAACGTTGTCTGCAGGCTTGGCATATCAATAGCGCCCACGCCCCATTGAATCGCGATGACGGTCTATTACCAGAAACTTATTTGCATTAATAGATAACGTCATCATCGGTTCTGTGAGGTGATAAATAGGGATCCTAACCTTACAACAATCACCCCTGATGAAGACACTAGATTGGTCATTGGAGTGTCGAAACGTTGGGACAGTTACTCAAATGGACCAGGTACACATTCTTTCTTTAATAGCTGTGTAGACAACAGTCTTTTTGTGGTATACTGTATAGTGACCTCTAAAGTAGAAATCTTCCAGCAGCGCTTTGGAAGTACTGTAGCGTGTCATTTCCAAACTTTTTTAAAAACTTTTTTAATGATTAAATAGTAAAATAACTATTTTCAGGTATATATATATAAACCAACCTGTTGAGAGTAGGCATTGTAAAACGCAAAAAGATACTGCGGTATAGTGAAAACAACATTCTAAACAGAAAAACATAATGACCAACAATTTTACAAACTATACGATAAAGCTATTGGTTAAACACCTATATATTAGTAAAAAGTCCATTCTAAAGTAAAATAAAAGAGAAAGCCAATCATAATAAGAACTGGAGCTTAAACCATAGATGCATAGGTTTCAAACTATCAGCATGTTCTAAGGATTTTTGGTGAAAGAAAATTTCGAGTGTTATATGGGTGTGTCGAATATATACAATTTAAGATCAAACCGGGACTATGAGTTGCGAAAAATGAAACATCAGGCCTTGCGGCTGGAATTGAACCCGCGACCCTGTGATGCTATAGTGCAGTGCTCTGACCACTAAGCTACGGAGGCCGTTGCCGAGAGCCTAGTCACGAGTTCTGTATATATAGTGCAGGTGGTAATGCCGGAATAAGATTTGGGGTATATTACAAGTTTCACTCGATTAAACAACATGTTTTAAGGATGGTCTTTTAAGGATCGACCTGACTATTAACGTACGTTTACACACAGCGATTAGTCTCGCAGATTTCTTACCATGGTGCATATTATGTAGACTGAGGATTTACTCAAAAGAGTTGCTGTTTGTTGCTTTCGTGATTATTTTTTATTTATAATATTTTGCCACTGGTATAAAGTAAATACAGGTATACAAAACTTTATGGTAAACAGGGCACCATAACAATTTAACATGGTTTATATACTCCATGAGTTACAAACAAGCAGGTAAGAGTAAACAACAACAAAACAACAGCAACGATGTAACGACAGCAGCACGACAATAACAACAAAATAAATGTGGTAAGATCGAAAGTCACAACAACCTACGCCAATTACTGCAGTTCCATTTATGTAACATGTACCAGTATATTATGTAACATGCACCAATTACTGCAGTACTATTATGTAACATGAACCAGTATAAGAAGTAGCCAGCAACAGCCTACACCAATTACTGCAGTTCTATTATGTAACATGCAGTGGATAAGAAGTAGCCACCAACAGCCTACATCAATTACTGCAGTTCTATTATGTAACATGCAGTGGATAAGAAGTCGACATGAGTAATCACAGTGTGTGTAAACGTACCTTTAGATAAAGACCTACCTTGTAGAAGAAGTATTGTACTACCGTCGCAAGTCTTATGTAGTAAAGATGACCATGTACAAGTAGTATACGACGAAGATATTTAAATCTTGAAATTGCATAATCACTTGTTCTCACTGCTTGTCGTCCTTCTTTGCCCATTACTCCTATACCAACATGAGCCTCCTGTATCATACTACAGTCATTTGCTCCATCACCAATGGCTAACGTGATTGGTTTTTCTTTTGAAAGTTTCATGTAATGCACAACCTATCAATGGCAGACAGAAACAAGGAATTTGTTGTTTGTTTTTAAATGCATGTTTGTCTCATTTCTATTGTCCCCTCGAGCGACCGAGGGAAGCGAGGGTGATAATCTCGCCGCGGCAGGATCCAATATAAGGAAGTAAAAAGTCGTTTGAATCGATCAGTTAAAGTGATCCGTTTGAATCGGAGAATATTTTGGCCTTGGCTACAGACAAAACAGAGCGATCAATGACGATTTGTAATCTGACACAGGTTTTTACGAAGGGTATGCACGTTTGCGTAACATAATAGGCACGTAATAATTGACTCGGTAATTCCAAATCTGTTTACAGAATTGAAATCGAGTAAATATTGGCCAAGATAACGTTCAACAATCTACGACGAACCGGCCGCCTGATTGCCGATTAATTTCTAGAACATAAACCATTTTTACGAAGGGTATGCACGTTCTCATAATATAATAGACACGTATGTTTCAAACAGTTATTTTCAGAACTTTCCAGTATCACCATTTACCATTAGTAAAACGTTGATCTCAGCATTTTTTATATTTTAACATATTACCTGCATGAGAGCTAAAAATGAATTACCTCAGCTTTCTGTAGTGGCGACATTCTACAGCAAAGAACTGCAACACAGTGCTGACATACTTCGATAAATAAATCTGATAAAAACAAAATTTTCTAACTTATTGAATAATTTATTGGGACAAGAATGCACAAAACGACCGTTTTTCGACTTTATTGCTTTAAATGGTTAGATTGGGGATTTGGGTTTAGTTTAGATATATGTTTATGTCACGATCCTCAACTGCGAGGGTGCCAAAGCAACGACCTAGCTAAAGGGGGAGCTATATAATCGTCAGAATTTTGTCACTTAACCATGTAAATAACCACTAACCCCAAAACAACAAAGATCCTAACCTTAACCCCCCGCCTAACGAGTTTTCTAACCCTAACCCGCCGCCTAACGAGTTTTCTAACCCTAACCCCAATATTGGCTGCCATTTTGGATAAGGCCTGGTTACTTAGGCAAATTCATATTGCGAGCCTAAAATATTATTTTGCTTGCGGGATAGTAGCAAGTTTTGCCGAACTCAGTTCCACAGTCAACATTGATCGGTGCGGCAGGGGAGGGCGAAATTTAAGCCTGTTTGATAGAGAACACGTGTGTTAATATCTGTGGGCACTTTGTCACAATGTAATTATTCCAAAATTATTCCACGATTGTAGCTAAACCGTTGCCAAATGAACAGAAATTCAAAGCGCATAATGAGCAAAAACAAAAAGTTTACATTATTAAACTCTCATATATCAAAACGATCTTACTCGTTGCTTGACAGTCCGGTATGGTGACAAGACTGCAACAATTGTTCAAATATTAATATATTGTACCTTTATTCCCTTGAAGAGCATGACGCAAACTAGAACCATCAATAACCAATGCAAATTTCGTATCTAGATAACCGATCGCATTGATCAACCTAAAAAAATAAGTCTTGCTTTACCGATTGACAAATAGTGAATAAAAAATACTTTTGATGTACTTCGTCAAAGAATGCAATAAAGGCCAACCAACGTGGCCAACCGACGTTGCCGACAAAGCCAGCCAGTGCAACCAACACCAAATTTTTAACCAACCAAGTAAACAACCAACCACCAATCAATTAATCAATATTAAGCAAGCAAAATAATTATGTATACCTATCAATTGATAGGACACACCCTGTTCACCCCGGTTTTGTTCACCCCGGACACACCCTGTTCAAATGCCCTACCCTAGAAACCAATTTAGGGGATCGATTACCCGACCTCCACGGACAAATTATGATAAATAAGTGCTGGAAATACAAAGAACAACGGAAGTTCTAGTCTTTGATACTGCATGGAGATCTGATAGCTGTGGCGTTGCGACATGGAGAGCTGCTTGAAGATCTGATAGCTATGACATATGTCACATTCTCTTCTGGGTGGCATGCTGATTCATAAGACCGCCCGAAGACTTGCTTTGGCTGCGTCTTTCCGCAAGACTGGTGAAGATAGCTGTGACGTTCATTGGATATTTTGCACTATGATCATTAGCTACATTACTACTACGAGGTTGTTGTACTCATAGTTGCGTGATCAAATTGACCCATCCAGCCACTCCCTTTAAGAGGGGACACGACCTGAACATCTCCATTAGAAAGCTCATCATTGACCCACTCGACTACAGTACTGCTCAGAAATAACCTAACGAAAACCGCGGTCGAACCTAGGTCGAACCTAGGTCGATCCTCGGTCGAACCTAGGTCGAACCTAGGTCGAACCTAGGTCGAACCTAGGTCGATCCTCGGTCGAACCTAGGTCGAACCTAGGTCGATCTTCGGTCGATCCTCGGTCGAACCTAGGTCGATCCTCGGTCGAACCTAGGTCGTAGTCTGGCGTGACCGCAACCGCTCTTCAAGTTTCATACGATAGGAAATACGATCATTTCCGAAGTTTGCCTTTTCAGTTACGCGACGGCGTTGTTTGGTGAAATGAGAAAACTGTCTATTTACTCATGGAATCGAATTATTTCACGCAAATATATCGACGATAAGATGACATGAACGACGAGTTAACATCTGCATGCCAAATTGAAAACTAAACTAATGCGGTGTGAATGTTTTGAATTCTACTATTCGTCGGATCAGACGAGAGCAGCTTGGTTGGAAGCACGAGAAAGCATACTAACGTCAATTATTCGTGCAGAAGGCAAACAAGCTTAAAAGATTGGCGTTTTGTCTCAAAGCTTTAACGAAGAAAGACACGTTTGAAAACGTGATACTCAACGCACTAAAATAGATATAACTTGGCAACAATAATAGCGTTGACACTTCCGTGGTCACATGTTACGAAATACGGCAAATTGAATTAAAGTTTGACAAACGCATTTTAGCTGCAGAACTTTTTCAGTGAATTGTATTCGGTACATGTTGGTCTATCAGAGCTAACAGTAACATCTACTTTGTTTCAGTAGATTGCATTACTATGATTACGATGAACAATCCGTTTTCGTATTTGGAGAACGTTTATAAAATCGATGTGGCTATATATAGGTCCGGTTACCGGAACTTGTTCGGGAAAAACTAGAGGTCCGGCAGTCAGTAATCGTAACAATAATTCTAAAATAAAACCTAATCATAACCCAAATCCTAACCCTAACCAAAATACTAACCCTAACCAAAAACTATGCAGAAAAGGCAAACTATACCAAACTATATTTTTTATCAAACTCGACCGGAAATCGCGCGTTGTGAACGAACGCCTCTATATATTGTTGTAAAATCTGCCGGACGAGTAGACACTTCGTTATAAAATTTCGTCGCCGTGTAAACGAGACATGAAAAAGCTTCACCTGTGTGAACTACTTCGCCCGAAACAGCACTAGAATACAATTATTATTCAATATATTCATACGTTCCTCGTGTTGTGGCCAATTCTATTCAAACCTGTCAAGCGATATGTTTATTTACGACGCTTTTAGTTTCTTCAACAAAGGCATTCGAACCGTTCAAATCTAATTTTGTTAATGATAATTTTTTGACTTCCTATTAACTTTAAATATTTTCACTAGCAGATACAGTATTCAATGACGTCGGATAGAAATTTCAATCCCATTGGAACACTCAATCCCCTCAAAATAAATAGTGTCCATTTCTTTTGTTTTGAAAAGTCGAGTCGATCCGGCATTGTAAGCCGATCGAATTTTCGATTCGCTTCATGTAAACACAGAAATGGTTGAAACTTCATGCCAATCCACTTTTCGACACGTGAATTATCAGTTAGGAATCGAAAATGCTAAAAGGTTTGGTGTTGTGCCGAAATCGTGAATAATAGGTCTAACAATTTCGAGAGAAGGCCTTCGTCAGAGATATAGGCTCTTTCTAGTTTCTGCCATGCTATACGCGGCTGACGAAATGCAATAAATAATAATGATCGGGGAAAACGGTTTAGGAATTAAAACGGATACGCGCTATGCCGCAATCATTATATTTTCGTAATACTATCACATTCATTAGGTTCGACGAGGATTCACTGCAAACGGTGCCACGAGTGCAGTATAAGTCGAACATTACTTGAATTAGGTTTTGGACGGCGAAAGCACAACGTTTCACTTTCAACTGCGAATCTCTTGCGCGAGTGTATTCTTGTCATTAGGACATGAAACAGACAAAGAATGAAGCCAAACATGAAGATCTATTTTGCTTTTGGTGCCCTCTCTACATTTTAAACTAAACGCTTTCCATGTCGGAAATAGTCGGAACCCAAGCCATTTTCACACACGCTAATGTGTATCGACCGCAAACCGAACCGCAAACCGAACCGTAACCGAACCGCAACCTAACCCCAACCGAACCGCAACCGAACCGCAACCGAACCCCAACCGAACCCCAACCGAACCGCAACCTAACCCCAACCGAACCGCAACCGAACCCCAACCTAACCCCAACCGAACCGCAACCTAACCCCAACCGAACCGCAACCGCAGTGTTAGGTTATTTCTGAGCAGTACTGTATCGTCACGTGGGCCACTTTTTTGTTCTTACCCGTTCTGACGTCATCTGCGCATCTATAACTGAACAGACAACGGCAAAATGGAATCTATTTGTTAAACTGTTGATTACAAGAGTATTGCCAAGGATTATTTTGTCACAGTAATACCAGACTATCAAAACAAGTCAGTTTCGACACGAAATCAGCGAATACAGTCATGTTTTTTTAAATAAATTAAAAACAAACCATAACTATTGACTGTAGCAGCAGATTTCGTGTAGAAACTGTTGACAGGCACCTCGACAGGCAAGCAAGTTTTATTTTGAATTGGTTATGTAAAGTCATCAGTTAAGCAATTAGCAAATAAAGGTAAATAAATTAGTATTCACAAACACATAAAAAACTCTAATCACCTGCTTGTGCTTTGCGCTTATGTGTATGTCGTGAGGAAAACCATACTTAACTCTTAGACTTTGAGTGACGAAGGGCTTTCTCTCGAAAGTTTGAATAGACCTTCTATACACACTATTTCGGCAGTGCACCAACATTTGTATTTCTATTGCCAACGCAGTTTGCAAAAAACAACCCCGTTGAACACAATTACAGTACTTAATATAGGTCTGTCCGTCTGGATAAATTCCCAGAGAACGCCCGGGATTGGTGAAATTTCGAATTGATTGGTACATTAATTCATAATATCAACCAATCAAGAGGTACATTACTACAGTGGTACAATAAAATAAACTATCTTTCTCACCTCTCTCTATAACTTGAGAGCGCTTGTTCAACGTCATAAACCGATTCCTTTCTGACAATTTCCAAGACTTCCATACCTATCTAAAACAAGGTAAAACACTCCAGATTGACAACAAATCTGAGCATTTACACAAAGTTAACCAAATGGATTACAATTACTCGATATACTTGTATATTTTTTACTCGCGAGAAGGTTTTACCTGGATATGACCACATGAGTGACTAATGTTCACAGCTGTCTCGTGTTTGTCTCCAGTTAATACCCAAACCTAAATTAAGAGAAAAGCTTTTCATAAAAAATATTGAATTCAAAAGCACAAGGCAGGAAACAGACACAATGCCTTAACCGCAAAAGCTAAGACGTTTATACCTTAATACCAGCATCACGAAGAGCAACAATTGTTTCTTTAACTTCATCTTGAAGCCTGCAGTGAAATAATAAATAAACTTATAAGTTTCAATTTTATTGAGATAAAGAAATTAACAAATGGAATATATTGTTATAGCAAGACATGATCACCTGTCTTCAATTCCTGTTGCCCCTAACAATGTAAGTTTGGATTCTACTTCATCATAAACCTTGGCAAGCTGTTGGAAGGAATTAGATTTTTTAACGACTAGAAACTACAACATGCATCTGCTCACTCGAGAGCTGGTCCTCATTAAGATAAGGAGTAGTCATATCGGCAAATTTACCTAATTATACAATAGCATGTTTTTTATAATCGTTTTACGACAAAATATTTTAAAATATTAATTAATATTAGATACAAATGATCTAAAATGGCAACCAGGCAGTGGAGTTAAATATGTTTAACATTCGCAGTGAATTTCGGTGAATACTATTAGTTTCCATCTATGAAATTGAGGTAACGTCATTTTGTCCTTCACGTTTCTTCTTTTTAGGATTAGTGTTTTCTTAGAATTAGTTTTATGGTTAAGGGTTAGTATTCGGTATTTATTGGCACAATTTGTTGATAAATTACCTCACGTCAATTTCTAAATAACCACACGTCAATTTCATAGATGGGAACTAGTGCTAACCGTCAATTTTACGACTGTTAAAAATTTCAAATGACTTCCACGTGATCCGATTGTGAGGAAAAGGACTGGAACTGAATTAAAATACTTTATTTAATGAGAATGACACTCGACTGTAATGCAGTGGCCTGGAACTGATAGCTAAATTGTATTTCTACACTGTTTACATTGTAGCAGCACAACACTTTTATATCACTACAATATTAGTACAATATATACCTGTTCATCTCTTTCACTGATGGCTTCACTGGCTGCCTTTAACTATTTAACAAACCAAATACAACATCTTTAAAATAATACAACTAAGGTGCATGTTTAAAAATAACTCCAAATGAATAACTTTAAATTGAATATATACTAATGGTTAAACAGTCGACAGACAATATATACAAGTCATTATCTTGACTCCCCCCTCTCATCATCGCCATGAAAATGACCACTTTGGTTGAAATTGTTTAAAATATATTTTTAATACTTTAATTAAAAAAAAAAAAAAAAAAGAGATTATCCCAATTTTCCAACAAACGCTCCACAGGTTTCCCAGTCCAGGTTTCGACAGATATTGTACTTGGATTTTTTTACTTCGAATTGAAAGACTGTATGCATGTGTTCTAACTAACATGTGTTCTAACTAACTGACATAATATGTTCATAATCAAATATGCATATGTGTTTTTAAAATTATTGTACTTTGTACTATAATACAATCTAAAAAATCTAAAAATTACTGATTATTAACCAAGTATATATGAGGTTTTCGTTCGTCGCTCTGTCTCCGCGAAAAAACCCAAGGACAAATACTCTCCAATGATAGACCTAACAAGCGAGGATAATAAGGAATTTATGCATATGGATATGGATTTTGGTTTTCTTCTTCATCATTTTTAACGCTATTTTGTTTTTGCGAGGTGGAGGATTACACGATACATGGACGATCATCAAGCTCAAATCCTCAGAAAGTGTTTCTGAGTCCCGGACAGGAATCGAACCTTTAACCTTCTGATTGCTGGCGAGAAGCTCTAACCATTGAGCTACCGAGACTCAGATGAAAAGCGAAGATTACGATGATGTATGCATGGTTCGATTGATATATATACTGTCTATGCGGCAGTCACTATTATAAGTATAATGCTTGGTTTTAAGTCTAGGTAAACGTTTACTGTATATAGGTATATAGGTTTAAGTATAGGTTTACGTTTACTGTATATAGGTATATAGGTTTAAGTATAGGTTTAAATTTAATGTATAGGTTGCATAGGTTTAAGTCTAGTTGTAGTCTGCGTAGTGCACAACCCGTCTGCATGGTTATAGGGTTGTATCGGGTTTACCGTATAGGTTATATAGGTTTAAGTTCACTTGCTTGTTTTTAACCATGACTTCATGTCTGTTTGCATTAATTCCTTTAGCTTCTTTGCTTAAAATCATCGACAGGGACTGAATTACGTTCTAAAGCAATTTTCTGCTGTTAACTGTTTCTAAAACGTAGCTAAACCCAGTTTGTTTGTCTCAAAATCGGCCCAGAAATTCTCCCACCAAAACTAGCTGGTCTGCATATTGCAGTTAGGCAGTCAATCATAATCATAATAATAATAATTTAATTGCAAAAAAAAGTCGAGTTTTCTCGTGTGGATTATTAGAGGAAAACTCGGGGAAAACGCGGCATAATCCATATGTTTTCCCATGTTTTCCATGTGGATTATTCGGAATAATCGTCGAATAATCCATGCGGAAAAAACAGTAAACGTGCAATAATCTTGAATTTTCCGTTAGCGGATTATTAGACGTAAACCTTGGTTTTCCACAGATTTTCCGGATTAGATTACGTGAATAATAAAAATAATTATATGATAATTTACAATATATAATTATATTACATTCAAATAATAAAAACAATTAAGAAAGAACTAAAATAAGTTATAAAGTTAGACTAAAAATTACTAAAAGCTGCCCGAAAAAGATCGATTTAATTTCGCGAATATGGATCGGGAGACTATTCCACAGTTCAGGAGCGGCAGTAGAGTAGGATCTGGCCCCAAGTGTTGGCAGCATTTTCCCTGTAGGGTGCGCGAGAAACAGACTGTCACAATCAGCGTGTGTTATAATGTGGATAGTCAGTTCAATATATAACTGGAGGACTATGTTCCCGCCAAAAAATGAAGCCAAACATGGCGGTCGGTTTTGTACGTCAGTTTCACTCTCCCATGCGGTCTTGTACGTCAGTTCCAGGCCTTTTCACGACATTGTAATTTAGATTTTGTTTGGTTCGGTTACGAGATCATTTACAAGAACGAAAGAAGTCCTCAAAAAAATGAAACCGACAAACTTTTAGTAACCGAATTTTACGATGTGACAGTGACATCAGTTGTCTAAAAATGGGGGAAACGATAAAAAGAAATGTTTGTTAACCTGCTTTACTCAAGTACTTTTTCGTCATTTTGTGTTAATTCTGAAATTTGTTTCTATAAGAAATGTACCATTTTGACTCGGCTTGACTTTGGTAATATAAATGTGAAAATATTGGCTTATTTCTGCATCTTGATATTATGTTTTCAAAATGAACAAAGTTGAGAAAAATAAAGTTGCGTGGGAGACTGAAACTGACGTACAAAATCACCTGCTGTAGTCCTCCAGTTATATATATAGAGCTCCCTGGTACAGACAACTAAATGAAGGCAGTCGTATAATAAATTAAAATATTGAAGAGAAATTATGATCAATAAAATTAAATCATACATGTACGCCTTGGATACCTTTGCATTAATAATCTCATACTCATCCTTCAAAATAACTTTCTTTGCAATGGCTAAAGTGCGAAGACCTTTCTGCAAAAGATTTCAAGGTAAAAGGATGTTAAAATTATTATACATAATACAAATAATACAAATAAGCCCACAATTGCCAATGCGACAACTGACTTCATGATACACAATTATGCGCTTTCTTTAACGTACGGAAGATGAAATACATAATTGTGAAGACTGTAGGTTGGTACATACGGTTATATATCTTGATGAAAACCAACCTCAGCATAACTATTGATATGAGAAAGCGTCACATCCTTTGGTCCACTGATCGTTTTCTCTAAAATTGCTGTCTCAGCACCTTTACAGTACATGATGGTGGTTCCTTCAAAAAATATTTTATAGCATCAGTAAAAATGTTTCCTATACTAAGACACACATTGATGTCTCTAGTAGAAATGTATAATTTATGCATAGTTTAAAAAACCAAAGTGGTAACAAAGCACTTTGGGTGTACGCCTTTTAACAATAAGTTACCAAAGTGGTGAATAATATTCTTTAAATATACAGACAAATTGAATACTCTAAAAGGTTGGTGTCTGCCACTCACTCACTAACGAAGGCCCTTTTCACTCTAACGAAGGCCCTTTTCACTCTCAAACGAAGACACTTTTCAATCACTAACGAAGACACTTTTCAATCACTAACGAAGGGCCTTTTCACTCACTAACGAAAGGCCTTTTCACTCACTAACGAAGGCCCTTTTCACTCACTAACGAAGGCCCTTTTCACTCTCTAACGAAGGCCCTTTTCACTCTCTAACGAAGGCCCTTTTCACTCTCTAACGAAGGCCCTTTTCACTCACTAGCGAAGGCCCTTTTCACTCACTAGCGAAGGCCCTTTTCACTCACTAACGAAGGCCCTTTTCACTCACTAACGAAGGCCCTTTTCACTCTCTAACGAAGGCCATTTTCACTCTCTAACGAAGGCCCTTTTCACTCTCTAACGAAGGCCCTTTTCACTCTCTAACGAAGGCCCTTTTCCACTCTCTAACGAAGGCCCTTTTCCACTCTCTAACGAAGGCCTTTTTTACTCTCTAACGAAGGGCCTTTCTCTAACGAAGGCCCTTTTCACTGACTAACGAAGGCCCTTTTCACGCACTAACGAAGGCCCTTTTCAATCTCTAACGAAGGCCCTTTTCACTCTCGGACGAAGGCCATTTTCACTCTCTAACGAAGGCCCTTTTCACTCACTAACGAAGGCACTTTTCACTCTCTAACGAAGGTCCTTTTCACTCTCTAACGAAGGGCCTTTTCACTCTCTAACGAAGGCCCTTTTCACTCACTAACGAAGGCCCTTTTCACTCTCTAACGAAGGCCCTTTTCACTCACTAACGAAGGCCCTTTTCACTCTCTAACGAAGGCCCTTTTCACTCTCTAAGGAAGGCCCTTTTCACTCTCTAACGAAGGCCCTTTCCACTCTCGGACGAAGGCCCTTTCACTCTCTAACGAAGGCCCTTTTCACTCACTAACGAAGGCCCTTTTCGCTCTCTAACGAAGGCCCTTTTCGCGCTCTAACGAAGGCCCTTTTCACTCTCTAACGAAGGCCCTTTTCACTCTCTAAGGAAGGCCCTTTTCACTCTCTAACGAAGGCCCTTTTCACTCTCGGACGAAGGCCCTTTCACTCTCGGACGAAGGCCCTTTTCACTCACTAACGAAGGCCCTTTTCGCTCTCTAACGAAGGCCCTTTTCACTCTCTAACGAAGGCCCTTATCACTCTCTAACGAAGGCCCTTTTCACTCTCTAACGAAGGCCATTTTCACTCTCTAACGAAGGCCCTTTTCACTCTCTAACGAAGGCCCTTTTCCACTCTCTAACGAAGGCACTTTTCACTCTCTAACGAAGGCCTTTTCCACTCTCTAACGAAGGCCTTTTTTACTCTCTAACGAAGGCCCTTTTCACTCACTAACGAAGGCCCTTTTCACTGACTAACGAAGGCCCTTTTCACTGACTAACGAAGGCCCTTTTCACTCTCTAACGAAGGCCCTTTTCACTCTCGGACGAAGGCCCTTTTCACTCTCTAACGAAGGCCCTTTTCACTCACTAACGAAGGCACTTTTCACTCTCTAACGAAGGCCCTTTTCACTCACTAACGAAGGCCCTTTTCACTCACTAACGAAGGCCCTTTTCACTCACTAACGAAGGCCCTTTTCACTCTCTAACGAAGGCCCTTTTCACTCTCTAACGAAGGCCCTTTTCACTCTCTAACGAAGGGCCTTTTCACTTTCTAACGAAGGCCCTTTTCACTCACTAACGAAGGCCCTTTTCACTCACTAACGAAGGCCCTTTTCACTCACTAACGAAGGCCCTTTTCACTCACTAACGAATGCCCTTTTCACTCTCTAACGAAGGCCCTTTTCACTCACTAACGAAGGCCCTTTTCACTCTCTAACGAAGGCCCTTTTCACTCGCTATCGAAGGCCCTTTTCGCTCTCTAACGAAGGCCCTTTTCACTCTCTAACGAAGGCCCTTTTCACTCTCTAACGAAGGGCCTTTTCACTCTCTAACGAAGGCCCTTTTCACTCACTAACGAAGCCCTTTTCACTCTCTAACGAATGCCCTTTTCACTCACTAACGAAGGCCCTTTTCGCTCTCTAACGAAGGCCCTTTTCACTCACTAACGAAGGCCCTTTTCGCTCTCTAACGAAGGCCCTTTCGCGCTCTAACGAAGGCCCTTTTCACTCTCTAACGAAGGCCCTTTTCACTCTCTAAGGAAGGCCCTTTTCACTCTCTAACGAAGGCCCTTTTCACTCTCGGACGAAGGCCCTTTCACTCTCGGACGAAGGCCCTTTTCACTCACTAACGAAGGCCCTTTTCGCTCTCTAACGAAGGCCCTTTTCACTCTCTAACGAAGGCCCTTATCACTCTCTAACGAAGGCCCTTTTCACTCTCTAACGAAGGCCATTTTCACTCTCTAACGAAGGCCCTTTTCACTCTCTAACGAAGGCCCTTTTCCACTCTCTAACGAAGGCACTTTTCACTCTCTAACGAAGGCCTTTTCCACTCTCTAACGAAGGCCTTTTTTACTCTCTAACGAAGGCCCTTTTCACTCACTAACGAAGGCCCTTTTCACTGACTAACGAAGGCCCTTTTCACTGACTAACGAAGGCCCTTTTCACTCTCTAACGAAGGCCCTTTTCACTCTCGGACGAAGGCCCTTTTCACTCTCTAACGAAGGCCCTTTTCACTCACTAACGAAGGCACTTTTCACTCTCTAACGAAGGCCCTTTTCACTCACTAACGAAGGCCCTTTTCACTCACTAACGAAGGCCCTTTTCACTCACTAACGAAGGCCCTTTTCACTCTCTAACGAAGGCCCTTTTCACTCTCTAACGAAGGCCCTTTTCACTCTCTAACGAAGGGCCTTTTCACTTTCTAACGAAGGCCCTTTTCACTCACTAACGAAGGCCCTTTTCACTCACTAACGAAGGCCCTTTTCACTCACTAACGAAGGCCCTTTTCACTCACTAACGAATGCCCTTTTCACTCTCTAACGAAGGCCCTTTTCACTCACTAACGAAGGCCCTTTTCACTCTCTAACGAAGGCCCTTTTCACTCGCTATCGAAGGCCCTTTTCGCTCTCTAACGAAGGCCCTTTTCACTCTCTAACGAAGGCCCTTTTCACTCTCTAACGAAGGGCCTTTTCACTCTCTAACGAAGGCCCTTTTCACTCACTAACGAAGCCCTTTTCACTCTCTAACGAATGCCCTTTTCACTCACTAACGAAGGCCCTTTTCACTCTCTAACGAAGGCCCTTTTCACTCTCTAACGAAGGCCCTTTTCGCTCTCTAACGAAGGCCCTTTTCACTCTCTAACGAAGGCCCTTTTCACTCTCTAAGGAAGGCCCTTTTCACTCGCTAACGAAGGCCCTTTTCACTCTCGGACGAAGGCCCTTTCACTCTCTAACGAAGGCCCTTTTCACTCACTAACGAAGGCCCTTTTCGCTCTCTAACGAAGGCCCTTTTCACTCTCTAACGAAGGCCCTTTTCACTCTCTAACGAAGGCCCTTTTCACTCTCTAAGGAAGGCCCTTTTCACTCTCTAACGAAGGCCCTTTTCACTCTCTAACGAAGGGCCTTTTCACTCTCTAACGAAGGCCCTTTTCACTCACTAACAAAGGCCCTTTTCACTCACTAACGAAGGTCCTTTTCACTCTCTAACGAAGGCCCTTTTCACTCACTAACGAAGGCCCTTTTCACTCTCTAACGAAGGCCCTTTTCAGTCTCTAACGAAGGGCCTTTTCACTCTCTTACGAAGGCCCTTTTCACTCACTAACGAAGGCCCTTTTCTCTCACTAACGAAGGTCCTTTTCACTCTCTAACGAAGGCCCTTTTTACTCACTAACGAAGGCCCTTTTCACTCACTAACGAAGGCCCTTTTCGCTCTCTAACGAAGGCCCTTTTCACTCTCTAACGAAGGCCCTTTTCACTCTCTAACGAAGGCCCTTTTCACTCTCTAACGAAGGCACTAACGAAGACACTTTTCAATCACTAACGAAGGGCCTTTTCACTCACTAACGAAAGGCCTTTTCACTCTCTGACGAAGGGCCTACGCTTGAAACGGCCTCCTACACTATTGCGGCAGTACACCAACCTTAGAGTATTCGATTTATACTTCGACACTGCCTACGTAGCACAACACTTTTGTACTTTTATACATCCATATTATTATACTATATACTGTAGCTATATTATACATGTACATAGTAGCTGTATTTTTTAATATTTACTCGTGTGCTAACAATAATTGATAAAAATAAAATGTCATTACTTAATGTTAGTTGAATGTTCTTAAAAGAAAATGTCATTTCGGCAAAACGTCTGTCGGCAGAATGTATATTCGATTTGTATCTATAATAACTATGTGAACATACATTTTTTGTACAATTAAAATAATATGCTGTTTCACAAATTAAGAATTCGCCCCTTTGGTGACTCATTATTACTCGCTCATTGTTATGAAAGCGTTCACCGAAAGTGCTTTGTTACCACTTTGGAGCAAAAATGTTCACTGAAATAGTGACAAAACATTGTGTCAACAAGTTTGTTAAATTTAAGTTTGTTTTTTACTTTATATTATTACTAAATTAGCACTGTAATATTGTTCTGACGGCAAAATGTCTATCGGCAAATAGTCATGTCGGCAGAATGTGCTGTCGGAGAAACGTCTGTCGGCAAAATGTCCTGTCGGCAGAATGCCCTGTCGGCAAAATGTCCTGTCGGAAAACCTTTGTTGGCAAAATGTTCTCTTTGCAAAATGTCCTGTCGACAGAATGTCCTGTCGACAGAATGTCCTGTCGGCAGAATGTTCTGTCGACAGAATGTCCTGTCGACAGAATGTCCTGTCGGCAGAATGTCCTGTCGGCACAATGTCTTGTCGGCACAATGTCCTATCGAAAAACTTTGTTGGCAGAATGTCCTGTTGGCAGAATGTCCTGTCGGCAGAATGTCCTGTCAGCAGAATGTCCTAGCAGCAGAATGTCCTGTCGGCAAAATGTCCTGTCGACAAAACATCCTGTCGGCAAAATATCCTGTCGGCAGAATGTCCTGTCGGCAGAATGTCCTATCGGAAAACCTTTGTTGGCAGAATGTCCTGTCGGCAGAATGTCCTGACAGCGGAATGTCCTGTCGGCAGAATGTCCTGTCGGCAGAATGTCCTATCAGAAAACCTTTGTTGGCAGAATGTCCTGTTAGCAGAATGTCCTGTCGGCAGAATGTCCTGTCGGCAGAATGTCCTGTCGGCAGAATGTCCTGTCGGCAGAATGTCCTATCGGAAAACCTTTGTTGGCAAAATGTTCTGTTGGCAAAATGTCCTGTCGGCAAAATGTCCTGTCGGCAGAATGTCCTGTCGGCAAATAGTCCTGTCGGCAGAATGCCCTATCGGCAAAACGTTTGTCAGCAAAACGTCTGTCAAATTATCCGTCGACAAAGTGTCCGGCAACCAAAACAATATGGCTAAGAAGGAAATATCTAGTGAACATTTATTTCAGGAATGGAAAATTTTCCACTTAGGAACCCCTTCACCATATCGACCGCTACGGCGAGCTTAAGGTATAATGTTAAAGAGGACGATTTTTAACGAAGAAATTAAACACAACGAATGTTGCACAGAAACTTGATGCGTGTAACATGTCATTTTTCGTAGGTTGTTAATGAACTTTTGTTGCGGAAATATGTTGCGTTAAAAATCGTCCTGCGCAATGTTACCTTTTAAGGTATTTTTAGATATTTAGGTCAGCAAAGTGAATTGAATTGTTTATGCAATAAAGGTCAAAGACAAACCAAGATAATGTTTCTTGTTTAGCACTTGAGACACTCCTTTGAGAAACGTATCACAAACAAGGCGATCAAGAGCCTACTACAAATTGACAAAATTTAGATAAGTCTATAAATAAGTCTATAAAATACGTCTCTTACCATTAGGATCACTAACAATGATACTCATCCTTTTGCGAGTAGAATCAAATTCCAAAACATGGAGCAGCTTGTAACTATCAAGAAAAAAATATTTCTTAGCATATACAGTACTTTATTATTAAGATGGTGAGAACCTAAAAAACAGAACCTAAAATACCATAGCAAAATGTACACTAACTCCGCATTTCACCATTACTATACCAACCACTTTGATTGAAAGCCGAAAATAAATCATTATTATTATCATCATTATTATTGAGACGATACATGGACGATCGTCAAGCTCATATCCTCAAACAAATTATTCCCGGACAGGGATCGAACCTGTAACAACCTTCTAAGTTGCCGGTGAGACGCTCTAACCATTAACGCTCTAACCATTAACGCTCTAACCATTGAATCAGAAACATTGAAAAAGTCTGTCGACTCCAAGCTCTCTCACATCCTCTACAGCAGTGTATATATTAACACATCATATTAACACAATAATAAATAACAAAGCACAGCAAAAAACACGAAATATTTAAAAGGTTTAATATGCCTAAATTTAAATATGCCTATATTTCGTGTTTTTTTCTTGACTTTGTTATTTATTATTCGATTACGATTTCCGCCTTGCCTGTTATTATTATTATTATCTTATCCGATGGTTTGGCAATAATAAAACCGGCATTTTGATACTTGTTTCTCGCATGCTCCCTTGGCCTTTCAGGGCTCTTAAAAATACATTATCTGGCTACATTATCTGCCAAACCTGCATGGAACATGATATATGTATTTACTAAAACTGGTTTAAGACATTTTTTATTTTTACCTTTTTACTTTATCTCCAATTGCCACCAGCATATTATCCCCTGACATTCCTCGAAATGTTATCCCATATCTAAAACAGTGAACGTAACAACTTATATTTATCATTTATAGACCCGGAGCGAGGGGGATTCGACGAAATATTACCCCGAGGGAATTCAAAATCCATTTATATTTAACAATTATATCATGAGCTCAAAATTGTTTTTTCAAAATTTCTTCAAAATCTTCAAATTCCGATCTCTAGAATGTTACCCTGTCAAAATAAAGTTTACCATTCTTGCGCAATCACTTTAGCAAAACAATCCTCTATTTTGTTTTTTCATTACTAATAGGATATGAGCTGATAGCCTGCTCGTATAAGAACCAATCCGATTGCAGAATAATATCTAATAGATGTCTATATTATAATAATCAAATATATATATATATATTTAGCAAGGCAACGAAACCAGATATATAGCAAAGCGAAAAGGTGGAACTGTCGTGAAAGGTGATTTTAGCAACGAAATGCTGACGTTTCGTACGCAGGTCTTACTCTGATGAAGGGAGGCTCCGTTCGAAACGTCAGTATTTCGTTCCTAAAATATCTACTTTTTTGAAATACTCTACTTTTTTGAAAAAAAGATATGTCCACCGCATGATGTGTCTGAGCAATTAAGGTTTGGAAAAGGAAACCTTACCTATGTGTTGCTTCTACAAAAGCTTTTTCGTCTGGTGATGATGCCTATAGAATTACACAAAAAGATGAGTTGAAATTATCAAAATACAGTAACAAGAAAATGAAGACGATACCTGATAATGAAACGGATACACCGCATCAGAATCTTCCTCTGGTGTTGCTTGAACAGTATGGCATAGAGAGAGTGTCAAGAAAAACTCAAACATGTCAGGCTACATACAAAAGAAAGGTTTCACAATGACAATCAAGAAGTTATATAAAACATGAACACAATGGTTATTTAGAATAAACATAAATCAGTATTAAATGTAACAATCTCATTGGCTAAACAACCTGCTATATAGTGGTCGAATTTCTATGAGGCGATAGGTATTGCGCCTTCGTCAACTATCATTCGTCAACTATATCATGCAACAAAAATGTTATTATTATTGCTGTATATTGCTGTATATTGCGATGAGCTGTATATTGCGGGGGAAAACATTGTGTAGACTGTATACAGTGATAATTAAATATAGTGTTTGTATAATATGATTATATTGCTAAATTTAACAACTTATCACAACTAAGTGAGATATTGAATTTGGATGTTCTGAACGAAGTGTAATCATTGCTTATGAATTTCACAGACCTTATTGAACTATATAGTATTGAGGATTTCGAAAATTGTCAGAAACTATTTTTCGGTTGCGTGGTGATTTCATTCTGTGAATTTCACTGTAAAATCATGGAACCGAAAAACCGTTTTCCATCGTCGAGGTTAACATAAATTGAGATAAATAGACATAAATTTTTCATCTTAAAAAAATTTAAAATAAATCTTGTAAATTTGGCAAATATTTGTATAACCTCGTAAGCAGGTCTCACCTCCGCTACCCTACCTCCTCCCCCCCCCCCCCGCGCAGCGGGGGTAGTGGAGATAAGATCCTGGGTACGAGGTTGATATTTTTCGGGAAATTATTTTGTTGTATTGAATTTATAAACCGGGCATTCGTACATGAATGTACATTCGTACATTTCATCCTGATTCGCAAGCTTAAATCAGTTGGTGTTGACAACAACTCGATTGAATGGTTTGAATCGTATCTAATGAATATAAGTCAAGTTACAGCCGTTGGTAATGTTGTCTCGTCAGTTGCTGCTATGAATATAGGGGTACTGTACCTCAAGGGAGTATATTGGGGCCCTTATTTTTCTTAGTATACATAAACAATTTAACGACATGATGCAAACTCCATTGTGACATTACCCTCTATGCTGATGATACGGTATTGTACTATCCATCTAAGAATTTAAATGACCTTCAACAAAAGTTAAATGCCGACCTTGCTGTAGTTTCCGAATGGTTTACTGGAAATTTATTAACTTTAAATTCATCTAAATGTAAGTTTATTGCATTTAGGAGCCCACAAAAGCTTAGAAATGTATCAAATATCTCCCTTCAAGTCGATGGAAAGCAGTTAGAAAGAACGGAATCTTTTAAATATTTGGGTGTTACGATTCAACAAAGCATGTCTTGGACTGACCATGTTGACATCATGAGCAAGAAAGTGAATCAAAGGATTGGTGTTATCAAGAGAATAAAGTATCTTTTGCCATTAGAGGCCAGGCAAACTATTTATAACAGTCTAATTATCCCATTATTTGACTATGGGGATATTGTCTGGGAGATAAAAACAATGAAACGCTAATGAATCAACTGCAGACCCTGCAGAATAAGGCTGCTAAAGTATTGTTGGATCTACCACCGAAGTTCAGTCACTGAAGCCCTCAGAACTTTAGATTGGAAGCCGTTATCAGGCAGAAGAAGTTTTCATCGCCTTACAACTATGCATAAATGCATGCATGGAGGAATTGATTTTGACTTTTCATTTATGAAAAACAGTTCTGTTCATAATTACAATACTCGTAGTCTAAATAATTTGCATCTTCCCCGTGTACGTACTAACTGGGGAAAACAAAGGTTTATTTACCATGTAGCAAATGAGTGGAACAGTTTGGATATAAATATTAGAGAAATCAAGTCGCTGCCTCTTTTTAAAACTCATCTTAAGAACTTTATATAAATTGTTGTATTTTTAGCTTTGTAGCTTTTTTAAATTTTTTAACTTTTAAATTTCTTTGTATTTAGATATATTTCAGGGGGGTTATGGTTACGGTTACGATTAGGGTCAGAATCAACTAAAATGATGCTACCGACTGTATAAGGAATCCAAATATGCTTTGACGCCATGCAGGAAACTGAAAAGAATGCGTGCGTCAAATACGAGTAATCCACAAGTAATTATCCACAATCGTAGCATTGACTCTGTTTTAATGTGCGAATGCCGGAAGCGATCGTTTCCGTGAAAGCTTCATGCCTGATATAGATTATAGAGAGGCTTTAAATTTAATGTAAACACTGTGAATTCAGTGCTGTACTTGAGATAACGTGAATATAATGTGATGTACTAATATAGGAGTGGTTAGAAGCAAGTGTAAACAGGGAATACAGAGACTGTATTATAAACCGTTATGTTATACAATATGTTACAAATTAAAAAAAAAGAGTATTACTTTTTAATACACTAACAATTAGATAAGAAATACTCCCTTAAAGCCTGTACTCCACACGATATACCAATTTAACGGATCCGATTCTTGTCCGTTTCCGAAATCCTAACCAAACCAACACGTAATCCAGACATCTAAAAATCTCGACTAAGTACTTACCGTAAAATCCGAAGACTCGAAATTTTGCGAAAGTATTCCACCAGCACAAAGCAATCCATCAATCTCCTAGGAATTACCAAATATTAACATAACATTTCATTTTCAATAATTAAAACGAGATTTAAAACAAAAATCAAATCAGTTAATAAAGAAGTAAAGCTGTACCTCAAACTTTTTCCCGTTTATAGAACACGTTCTAAACTGCATATCATTCTCTGTTAACGTTCCAGTTTTATCAGTGAACACATAACGGATCTAAAAAATCATTAAGACATTGCAGAAGGCCTGAAACTATATGTCAAAAGACATTACAAGGCATGTTAAAAGATATGGAAAACATAAAAAACATGTCAGCTCAGCTTCCAAAGTATAGGTTTCTTCACGATAATTTAAAAATTATTACTGCGAGGAAAACCCCCAACATTAATTCAGCGAAATAATGTGATAACAATTTAATGTACCAATAGTACACGAACCATTATTTTGAGGTACAAAAACAATGATCTACTTAGGTATAGAAACTTGTACGATCGGTTTATTAAAAATAAACACAAAAAATTCGAGCAAAAACTCTTCTGCTCAATATCTTAATTATGTCAGCAAATAAAACTGCAAAAATTAACATGTTTCTCAACTTCACATACCTGACCTAATTCTTCATTAAGATCAGATGTATTTGCCTTGGCAGGCTCGTCTGTTTCCTAAAAAAAAGTATCAAGTATCAAGTATCGTGTCAAGTGCGTCTCACTTTAGCTCTGTCTATTTAGTGTTTTGTTTGGTCCGTTTTTTGGTTCTCTTTATGTAATTTCTGGATTGTTGGTTTGTTAAACATTCCGCCATCATTCTGCTTCAAGTTCTGGATTGTTTGGTTATTTTTTCGTGGTTTTATTTTCGATTCGTTTAATTGACCGTTTGACCTGCGGCGTATCTGTAGTTCGTGTACTCTTCGTGAATTTGCCCAAGTATATTTGTTTCTCCGTGCCGTGTTCATCTATTCATCAGAAACTTCACAGTCCATTTGGTGTTGGTATTCTGATAATTTTGTACAAGTTCTACGTTTGTTCGTTTAATCATTTTTGAATTATATATCATTCTGTGTTTGACCGTTAAATTGGTTTGTCTCAACAGATGTCTCCTAGCAACATCTAAATTTGAATTTTCTGCGTTAATCTAGCCTGCGTAGCAGACTCCGCGTCCCGAATATAACTCCCCTCCCCCCAAACAACCGTCTGCTACGCAGGCTAGCGTTAATCCTGTTAATCCTGCCTGTGTATATCCGTCAAATATTTACCAAGATTCAGTCTAGTCTGGAGGTGCTGTCTTTCATATCGTCTAACCTTGGTTTTGGTTGTCTCTAATTCCTAATCAAGAATGCTGCTATTCTGAATTATTGTTAATTCTATAATCCGTTGGTTTGTTTCCCAACGTGTCTTGGTTTGAATACTGGCCTTCGTAACCTGAGAAGCCGTTTCTTGACATTTTCTCCGTTTCTTCACCGTGTGCGGGATTTCCCCTGGTTATAATACCCATCATGGCCATTGACCTAAAAACCGTTTGTTCCGTTTGTATATCTTTCCACGAGTTTCACCATTGGAACAGCAGTTCTTCAACAACTCTACCCAACCTGCACCAGTTGTTGTGCGCGAGTTTTAATATCACATTTGTTAAAACTATGGGTATTAATAGTCGCGCTCGTTGGCTAACAGTGAAACAAAATCCTTTTACGAATATGTTTCGGAAACCTGTGTTTGACGGCCGTTTTTTACTCCATATCTCCTACTTATCATTTTTTCTAATTAGTTTATCTGGTGATGTTCAAACTAATCCCGGACCATGCGGTTCTCTTAACGTTTTGTGTCAGAATGTCAGAAGCTTAAAAGCAAATTACCATGACCCTTCAACGAATTGTGGCCTGAACAAATTTTCCTGTTTACAATATATTGTTTATGGCAACAGCTTTGACGTTGTTGCTTTAGTAGAGACTTGGCTATCCAACAACATTAGTGATGATGAAATCTTGCCTGCCGGATACAAGCTTGTTCGATGTGACCGGAGTAATGGTAAAAGGGGAGGAGGTGTCCTGTTAGTTGTGAAAGATTCAATCGGATGTGTACCTACCGATTTTTCTTCCGATACATTAGAACTTGCCTCTGTTGTGATTAATCCGTCTTCTAATAAAGTTCTTGTCGCTGTTTGTTACCGTCCACCGGATTCTTCTTGTGAATTCTTGCATGAGCTGAATCGTTCCTAACTCCTAAGATTTGTTTCTGACTCTCAATTTAAGGATGTTGTATTGTTTGGTGACTTTAATTATCCTAATATCCAATGGACTAACGGATCTGGTTTCTCCACTTTGTTATCTGAAATTGGTTTTATTGACGTTATTACTGACTTTGGTTACTTTCAACTGATCAATTCACCTACTCGTGGCAACAATCTCATTGACTTGGTTCTTACTACGAATGAACATTTAACGGTCAACTTTGAAGTTGCTGATGACAACTCCATCTCTTTGCACTCGGATCATAAAGCTATAACTTTTGACTTAAATATTCACCAACAGCCTAAACAATCCACCGAGCGCATTGTTTATAACTATTCCAAAGGTGACTTCAATGGTCTTATTAATTATCTTCAAAATACTCCCTTATACTTGATATAGTTCTCAGTGAGAGTGACAACGTGAATCTTGCCTGGTTAAAGTGGAAAACTGCCTTCCTCGCTGCTGTCGACTCTTTTATACCTAAAACCAAACTAAAGCGTTCCTTTACCCCTCCTTATATTATAAAGGACCTACTTCATGCCATAAAAATGAAAGATTCCCTCAGAAGAAAAGCAAAGGCTAAGAACTCGCCTCAACTATGGGAAAAGTTCCGCAAAAGCCGACAGCATGTGAAGTGTTGGATTAACGCTAGAAAAAGAGAATATTTATCTAGTTTATCGGAATCTATATACGTTAATTCTAAACCTTTCTGGAGATTTTTTAAGTCTAAATCGTCAAAATCCTCATTACCTGATGTGATGAAATTAGGAGGTCTTAAACTCTCTTCTTCAAAAGAAAAGGCTGATGCTTTTAACAACTTTTTTGCGTCAGTCTTTAACCCTGACTCTGGTTCTTCTTCTTTATCTTCTCCTTCAAAGTCTACTCTCAATTCTCTTGACTCCATAATTGTTTCTGAATCCTTAGTACAGTCTCTATTATCTAATTTGTCACCTTCTAAAGCAACTGGCCCAGATGGAATACCTGCTTATCTCTTAAAACGATGTTCTGAAGTTATCGCTCCCTCCCTGGCTGCCCACTTTGAGTTATCTATCCAACAGGGTGTAGTTCCCTCAGAATGGAAACATGCTAATATAGTTCCAGTCCCTAAGAAAAGTTACTAATTACAGACCAATTTCTTTACTATCCCAAGTCTCTAAAGTTCTAGAACGTTTGATTTTCACTCAAGTTTCTTTTTTCATTAAGAACTCTTTATATATGATCTCCAGCATGGTTTCCGCTGTAATAGGTCATGTGTTACTCAACTTCTTAATATATTTCACGACATTGGTAGTGCCCTCGATGCTATGGTAAAGAAATTGACCTCATATATCTTGATTTTGCTAAAGTTTTTGACTCTGTCTCTCAAGTAAACTCTTATCCAAGCTGAAAACTTACGGAATTTCCGGTCCTCTTCTTAAATGGTTTGCCGATTATCTTCATGATCGGAAACAGCGTGTTGTTGTTGAAGGAGTTTTTTCGTCGTACCTTAGTGTTAAGTCTGGTGTACCGCAAGGTAGTGTGATAGGTCCTCTTCTTTTTATTCTATATGTTAATGACCTTCCGGAGGTAACCAGCAACAGTACTGTTGCTCTTTTTGCTGATGACAGCAAGTGCTTCCGCTCAATTGAGTCACCAACGGATAGAGATCTTCTCCATGCTATGAGCAACTGGTCACAGTCCTGGCAAATGAAATTTAATGTGTCTAAATCTCTCTTACTAAGGATATCCCGAAAACGTACTCAATCTATAGTCATTCCTACCACCTCAACAACGAATTAGTTAAAAAGTGTAACAAATCAAACCGATTTGGGTGTGGTCATCAGCAATGACCTGAAGTGGTCCCCCCATATTGCTAAATATGTTGCTAAAGCTAATCGTATGCTTGGGTTTCTTCGCAGGAACTGTACTAAAATGTCAAATGTCCGTTGCCGTCGTCTACTTTATTTAGCGCTCGTCCGTTCTCACTTGTCTTACGGTAGTGAAATCTGGGATCCTCAGGATAAGTCACGTGACCTTTCACTTCTTGAGGGTGTTCAGAGAAGAGCCACGAAATTCATACTCTAAGATTATGAATCGTCTTACCCTGACCGTCTTAAAAGGCTTAACTTATTACCAATATCATATTGGCTTGAAATTAAGGATCTTCTCTTCTTTTTTAAGTGCAAAAAAGGTCTCTACGATCTAGATATCTCCCGTTTTGTTACTTTTTCTTCTATCCGCTCGTCTCGCACTCGTTCAAGTCAAAACAACTTGCTTGAAGCCAATCCTTGTAGGACTTCTCTTTTTAGAAATTCTTTTTTCAACAGAATTGTATTTCTCTAGAACAATATCTCTCCGGTAGTTCGTAATAGTACTTCTGTTTCCATTTTTAAACAAACTTTATATTCACTACTCTTCTAAGTTAGACTCCAATTTCGATGCCAATAGATTGCGCACCTGGAAACGTTTCTGTTTTAAATGTCGTTCTTTCAATCCAAGTTGTTGCTCTTAAATCTTTATTCTTATGTAATTTGTGTATTAGTTTTTTTTGTGTTTTTACTAAATGTTTATTATGTATTAAATGTTTATTGGTTGGTCTTCATATGGGACGTCCTGTCCTGTTGATCATTCCTTCAATCATGTTCAAGTACTGCACACTTTATTTACTGTATATTTGCATTCTTGTATGGTTGTAATGTTAATAAATTTAAAAAAAAACACAAAAAAACAATAACGTTTACCCCGAAAGAGGGCTTCATAGATTATTTCCACCACTGCCAACGGGGTATTTAACTTTAATTTATTTAATAATTAATTAATCAATCAGAAAGCTCCGGTCAGAGAAGTAATTTTCAGGTAGGCCTGCCAAAGAACATATTAACAAATAGTATGAACGTTGACTAAACGTTAATGTATGACAGACAGACAGACAGACAGACAGACAGACAGACAGACAGACAGACAGACAGACAGACAGACAGACAGACAGACAGACAGACAGACAGACAGATAATTTTAGATAATTTTAGTAGATACTTTAGTAGATACTTTAGTGGATACTTTTAGTTGATACTTTTAGTAGATACTTTTAGTAGATACTTTAGCAGATACTTTAGTAGATACTTTAGTAGATACTTTTAGTAGATACTTTAGTAGATACTTTAGTAGATACTTTAGTAGATACTTTTAGTAGATACTTTAGTAGATACTTTAGTAGATACTTTAGTAGATACTTTTAGTAGAAACTTTAGTAGATACTTTAGTAAGATTTTTTAGTAGATACTTTTAGTAGATACTTTTAGTAGATACTTTTAGTAGATACTTTTAGTAGATACTTTTAGTAGATACTTTAGTAGATACTTTAGTAGATACTTTAGTAGATACTTTAGTAGATACTTTTAGTAGATACTTTTAGTAGATACTTTAGTAGATACTTTAGTAGATACTTTAGTAGATACTTTAGTAGATACTTTTAGTAGATACTTTTAGATACTTTAGAGATACTTTTAGTAAATACTTTAGCAGATACATTAGTAGATACTTTAGTAGATACTTTAGTAGATACTTTTAGTAGATACTTTTAGTAGATACTTTAGTAGATACTTTAGTAGATACTTTAGTAGATACTTTAGTAGATACTTTAGTAGATACTTTAGTAGATACTTTAGTAGATACTTTAGTAGATACTTTTAGTAGATACTTTAGTAGATACTTTTAGTAGATACTTTAGTAGATACTTTAGTAGATACTTTAGTATAGAAACTTTTAGTAGATACTTTAGTAGATACTTTAGTAGATACTTTTAGTAGATACTTTAGTAGATACTTAGATACTTTAGTAGATACTTAGGAGATACTTTAGTAAGATTTTTTAGTAGATACTTTAGTAGATACTTTTAGTAGATTACTTTAGTAGATACTTTTAGTAGATACTTTTAGTAGATACTTTAGTAGATACTTTAGTAGATACTTTAGTATAGACACTTTTAGTAGATACTTTAGTAGATACTTTAGTAGATACTTTAGTAGATACTTTAGTAGATACTTTAGTAGATACTTTTAGTAGATACTTTAGTAGATACTTTAGTAGATACTTTTAGTAGATACTTTAGTAGATACTTTAGTAGATACTTTAGTATAGAAACTTTTAGTAGATACTTTAGTAGATACTTTAGTAGATACTTTTAGTAGATACTTTAGTAGATACTTTTAGTAGATACTTTTACTTTAGTAAGATTTTTTAGTAGATACTTTAGTAGATACTTTTAGTAGATACTTTTAGTAGATACTTTTACAGCACATGCGTTAGATCAATCTTAGAATTTAGTTGCCAGGTTTTTCACTATGCCTTGCCTGATTATCTATCCAACGCTATAGAACGAATTCAGAAGAGAGTTTTATCCATCGTTTATTCGATGATACAGAGATAACCTTAAGCAAAGCGGTCTTGCATCCCTTAGTGATAGGCGTACAAACGCATGTTTGAAGTTGTTTAGTGAGATAATATAATTAGTAATCCTGATCATAAATTAGCGCATCATCTCCCACCAAAGAAAGTTTCATGTTACAATTTAAGAAAACCTTGTGCTTTCTCACTGCCGCGTTCCAAAACTGCCAGATTCCAAAAGACTTTTATTCCTTCATCTAGCTCATAGTTATACATAGATTGTTTTAATTCCTTCTTTTTCTCCTTTTGTAAATAGTGAGTAGTTTAATACCTATTATTTATCTAATTGTTGTAATTATTTAGTATTTTTTATATGTCAATCACACGCAATTCAATTTTATTGTAAAGTGTTGGGTTTTCATTATTCAATTATTAAATAACTTCAGGTAACACTGAGACTACGTACTTACCTCATTGTACATTTCTATATCCCAGTTAAAAAATAATGAACCACTAAACTTCTGAAGTTCTGGTAAAACAATAGACAAACATTACATTATTTTATGTACAATATATCATCAACCTAAAATAAATAATTTGTAATATGATTTTCAGGAAGTCAAGCTCTTTAGCTCACCTATTGTAACGTACAGTGAGATAGGGATTACATAATTGTATAAAATCAGGAACGACAAAAAGTCTTCAATATTACGTCCGAACTAGAAAAAAAAGTAAAGTACAAGAGTCAAAGGTATTCTATGGCATGCGAAAATAAAGAGAAACAAGTTGACATGACATATCTTATTGAAAACATTAAACAATAATTTGCGGTAGCTGCATGCAGAGAATATTGCTAGAAATAGTTTACAGGCAGTACATATACCATATCGAATTAGTATACATCATTGTTACCTTCGCTCTCCATATGAGTCTCGATGGCTCAATGGTTAGAGCATCTCACCGGCAATCAGAAGGTTACGCCCGTTTCAAACGTCGAACTTTTGTGCCTAACCTAATGCAAATGACTTGAACAAAGGATTTTGCTCATTTACATTTAAGTTCGGCACATGAAAATTTCGACGTTTGAAACAGGCCTTACAGGTTCAATTACTGTCCGGAACTGTCCGGAACATATTTCTTGAGGATATGAGCTTGATGATCGTCCATGTATTGTCAATATTGATTTTTAGTCTAGTAGTATTTAAGTAGTATTGTAATTTGTAGTTACTTAATACTATTAACATTACGTCTACTTTTATTGTAAAGCGCTAAGAACAGCAATCTAGAGTAGGGCGGTCCTTAATTTAATTTAATTTTATTTTATATAGTCTCATCCTCTTGAATGGTTCCAATTGGGTTAAAAATGCTGTGTGTAAAATTGTATAAAAAACTATTGATATTTAGGGGTAGCTCAAGGACCCTGAAATTTTTACTGTAGTATCCCTATGAGAAAATCAGCCAAATTGTCCAATATGCTATAAGTCCTCAGGGGAGTGTAGGATTGGTCTAAAAATCCATTAGTGAGTAGTTTAGAGCTGGTTTCCTATTTGACTTTAAGACAAACTTATAGCCAAAAATGTATGGTTTCCGAGATATAGGGCTCCAAAGTTCTTAAAATTCTCATTGGTTAAAAAAGTTTGGAGCCCTATATCTCGGAAACCATGCATTTTTGGCTATAAGTTTGTCTTAAAGTCAAATAGGAAACCAGGTCTAAACCACTCACTAATGGGTTTTTGAACCAATCCGACACTCCCCTGAGGACTTATAGCATATTGGACAATTTGGCTGATTTTTCGCATAGGAATATTATAGTAAAAATTTCAGGGTCCTTGAGCTACCCCTAAATATCAATAGTTTTTAATACAATTTTACACACAGCATTTTTAACCCAATTGGAACCATTTAAGAGGGTGAGACTATACAAAATAAAAAAAAGTAAAATAAGGACCATCCTAATGTAGAGGCGGTATATAAATTGAATACTATTGCTTATTATTAGCCATGGTAAATGGCGATTTTCGATTTTTTCGAAGTAGAGAAAAGTAAACTAAGAAGAAGCACGATGCATTTCGGAAGACAACTTATCAAGTGCTATATTTATGGTCGCGGAGATGACGTGTCATCACGTGTCATCTTTGCGAGGGTTGCGATGACAAAATCAGGATAGGAAAGCTTAATATAGAGAGTTGATAAATATGTATCACTTGAATAGAATAGCGTACCTGTAGCGTCTGGCTGCTATTAATAGCTCAAAATGCGGACAAACAAACCAAATTTGACTCACAAATTATTGCAAATGAGCTATTTTCTTTTGTTATGTCCGCAAGAATTATGGGTAAAAGCGGACAAACATCGATACCGACGTCACTCGACGTTGAAAAGAAGATCGCGGCATTTTGAAAGAATTCTATAGGTTTCAGCGCATTGTTCATTAGACAAAAGGTGCGTGGCGATGGTGAGTCACAATTAATTATCGCGAGTCGAAACGGCATTGTCGCTTAAGTTGTTGACGAGATGGGTCAATTTTGTTGAATGACGCTAACTACATGTTGCTAGCATTCAGCCTTTGGATTGTTCTACCAACATAGCGAGAACTGCACTGACAATTCATAGATGACACAACTGGACGAAAAAGCAGGTAGAGATTCCTTAGGAGTTGGTGGTAGGATTGATTTTGTCGAAAATATACACCTGAGTTTACTCACAAGAAAAGTATTGTCCGTTATTAACTTTATATCCTTCTCAAAGTTTACCGAGATTTTACCTATCCACGAAAGCTTTAAATAAACTGGACATTTACCAGGCACAATAAATGGCTCTTTAGTTAGGTTATTATTATTAAACATCTTATCCAATACATCGAATTTATAAAGATGGCGGCCAATTCTTTTATGTGCATATAAATTAGCCTTTCTAGCCTCGACCTTGTGTTTAAATTCAAAAGAATTTCACACAAGGTCGAGGCTCGAAAAGCTCATTTATATTCACATAATCGAATATTAATTGGCCGCCATCTTTATGAATTCGGTGTATAATCGTCAGACTATAAATATAGGTCCAATTTTGCATAACAAATTTCGAACCGAGTTCTTTTAAGAACTATCGAAAATCGCCATTTACCATTGCTAATACGTTTTCCTATAGGTATTTTATTGTATTATTAGAAATACGTGTGTGTAACAGCCCTTTGATACGCATTCTAACGCGTAATAGCACTTTACGCCCGCCAGGGCCCAGCGGTTCGCGACGTCGGGGAAAGAGCATTGTATAAAAGTGTTAATAATAATAATAATATTAAAGACGTTTTAGGAACATTATATAATAGTCTCAATGTTCTTACAACAATACATTCTGGTGTAAGGGAAAGGTGCAAGTGAATTATATGCATGTTACAGTATTATTATAGGTGTGTATAAAGAACTGCACGAGAGTGTATACCCCTTCTTTTGCTTCTTCAACGTACGGAGGGCCACCAGAGTCTGTATCTTGATACCAAGATTTTAATGCTGTATGTAAAGTGCACAGCACTAACAACACGACAAGAAAGATTAACAGAAACGTATTCATTGTCCTAAACAAAATGAAATGAATAATATACTAAAACAACATGCATGTCCACCTATCCTGAGTGAAAACAAAAAATTTTCGCAGACCGTTATGGTTCATTTACTACTTTACTGTAGCAAGGTACACACGGTTATTACCTTTCAACTGATGAATATTTGTGAGGATTTTGTTTCTGGTTTAATGCCATCTATTTAAAGATTGATAAAATGTAATCAGTCACACAATAAATATGGAAACAATAGTAAAAAACAACTTATAATCAAGTCTACTTTTAAAAAGTACTACAAAGTGCTCACTTTTGTGTCCATTCCAGTGTAAACAGCAATGCCTAAAATAACATGAAACTAATTCATTATTTTTGGATTTTAACGAAAGAGAATGGATCATGCATAAAACATAATAATGCACGAAATCCTGAGGGTATGAGATGCCCCCCCCCCTCTCGAACTTCCTGATGTGCTCAGGAGGAGTGACAAAACCAATACATCCAGCAACAGGTCAGCTGCAGCAGTTACCGGGTGTTGTTACCCCACCCGCCTTTCGCGCCTACCAACGCTTTGTCCTTACAGGGACACCCACAAAGCAGGGGGAACAAAGCTGATTGTTCAAAATTTTCAGGTTCCTGATGGACCCGGGGCGCAAAATACTGTTCAAATATAGGGTTAGGTTTAGGAATAGGTTCAATAAAATCGTTAAACCTTTCTAAAATATGTCTCCTAATTTTAACCCTAATACTAACTATAATCCTATGTTGAACAGGTTACAAAAAAGAAATGTTACCCTGAGGTGATCATGTAACAGTACTGTACAAGGGTAAGACCATGAGCCGATTTCCATCTTGGGACCATCATTGATAACAAAGAGCCCTCACTAAAATAGGTTATTCTATCAATGTAAGGACTAAACAGGAAGAATGTCATGTCTCTAGTAGAGGCTGAATAGCTCAGCTAGTTAAAAAAATAACACATCACAAGATCTGATCGTCTGCTCTATTTTACAATTTTAGATAGTTGTAAGAATTAGACCATAAACATTTAGTCTAACCCCCTTCTCCAGTCCACGCAAACTTTTTATGCGTTTTCGCCTTCCATCCACATGACGTAACCAATGTGTGGGTGGAGTCGTTTTCATCGAAAAATGTATGAGCAAAGACAGAGTTGGAAGACACTTGGACAACAATCATAAAGACAGAAAGGAGAAAGAAGAGATTGCAGGTTTCATACTCCTGACCTTGGAAATTTTGGATTTGTCCATAAAAGAATGAAAAGAAGAATGAAAAGGATGACGCTGATAATGACAATGATGACCTAGACAATTCAGAGGACAATTTTGATATGTTGTTTTAGAAGGAATGTTGTTTTAGAGGTGGAGGAGGTGGGTGAGAAGAAGAAAAGAGAGCATGATGATGGTGATCAAAGGCCCAACACACCGCCCAAGAAGAAAGTAAAGTCTTCTTCTAGTTCTATTTTGGATGACTTCAAGAAGCACTTGGACAAGAAAATGGATGATGTCTGATGTTGATCAGCAAATTGAGAGTGTCAACACACGTTACAGACCTGTAAGAAAGAGGAGCTGAAGAGAGAGGAAAAGACAGGGAGAGGAAAAGTGAAGGTGTGTCCAAAGAAGGATCAAATCAGGGAGCCGAGAGGGCCCTCTTTGAATGTTACGAAGTTCCTTCATCTCTTCTTCAAGGAACCCTCTCTATACTCCGGCCTCCAAGACTTCCTCCACCTCTTCCTCAGGTGCCTGGTGAACACCCACACCTAGGGGGTAATGGAGAGCATGGGCAATTATGTGGAGCTGCACGGGGACAAGAGGGGGCGGATGGACATCTCAGATGTTGGAAAGGAAGCCTTGATCCACTGGAATGGTCCCCCACCGCCAGGGGCAACAGGTTGGTGAATCGGCATTGGATAGGCACTTCCGGAGGGGGAGGTGGAACTTCATCACCAATGGAAAATTCTGTATTCTGTATTCAATACCAAAGGAAATTCTGATAAAACGCGTTTTGTCGATAATGTTTTTGTGTCGAACATACGGTATAATTGGGGATATTTTGGACCCCCACAAATCAGGTTTGGGGACATTTTTTGCAACTCGGTTTCTCTTGGCCGTTTATTTGCCTTTCTTATTATGTAAACAATCTGAATTCTGTTTTTCGATTTTAAAAAGCCTTTGGCATCGTAGGCCACAGAATACTTTTATTTAAATTAGAATGCAACGCAATAATAACTCTACAGCTAATCATATTAATTTTAGCACTAACGCCTAATATTTGTTTCAGTATGATTTATTTGGCTAGTTTAGTTGAAACATCCCAAAGTTCCAACTTTCTTGGCTATCATCCTCACAGATGGTTGACAGATTTTTACTAATCCAGGAGTTCAATCCTCAAGGCTAAGTGGCTCGAGGGTTAGTTTAAGGATAATAAGTTGATTTTGGGTTAAGATAATTTTTTTCAATTCCTAACACTCACCATTAACAATCACCTTTCATACTAACACTCAAGCAATTGTTTCTCAGTCTCCTGCGGAAACCTTATTTTAAAGTATACTTTTAATTTTACTACGAAAATGCAGGTGTAACGCTGTTCACGTGGTCAGCGGACCACTGGTCAGCGGTTAGGCGGGCGCAAGAAACGTATTCTGGTCGTACAAGAGACGAAGCGTTAAGTTGATAGTTAAGAAAAGAGAATGTACTTATACGATAAATAAAGTTATACTTTATACAGGGTTAAATTCTAAATAACTTACCAAAAACGTGAGGTGTATTTTTTAACCTTGCTCCTCTAAGGAGAACTTGTTGAGGACCTAAAGATCTAGTAGTAAAAAGATACAATTAATAAACAATTAAAGTCGTCTTCTGAATTATAATTAGGATGTTTATCTTTTGTAACATAAAATCAAAGGAATTGCATAATATTAAGTCACAAAGCCTGGATGAACTTACTTAGTGCTTTCTTCTTCATTATTTTCAAAAATCATTCGACCTTGGTACCTAAAATTTAAATTCAGCTATTATAGAGAGGGAAAATAATTAACGAAATAATTACACAGCTCTAGACCAATCAAAATGCGTAATTTTGTCATGTAAATATATACGCGCAATCAATTACAATATAATGAGATCCACTGCAAGAACATAATACATGGGCATTGATCAATAAAAGTCTTCTTATTTTTAAACCTACTTGTAGAGATCAGGCATTGGATGTTCACATTCTATCCGTGCGTTAAATTGAAAGAATTCTTCCGATTCTTGAAAACCAGCCGTATCTGACAAAGAACTGTGGAGCTAAATGTTAAAACATTTTGATTAATTATTATAACAATTGAGCTATCAGGCGGGAACTGTAGTTATAGTTCAAGAGTTCTTTCAAACAAAAGAGCTATTTTACAACTGAATTTTTCATTGCATATGCACTTTAACAACTAAAACAAAGTCAAAACAGGACAAAAATTAATAACATTAATTAATCCAATCTAAATAGTACATCTACTAATATATGAAAGAGATAAAAACCACACCCCTCAGCAAAAATTAATAAAACCTTTGGAACATGGACACAAGTTACAATTAATGTAGTGTAAACTAATTCAATTCTCAATATATAATATAATTTGGATAAAAGTATTCTGTATTCTTATTCTGTATTCTTGACTAGATCTTTGTTCATATTTACAAGAAAGTCATTGACTAGACCGTTATTCATATTTACAAGACGTTGATTTGCAGAATGTGAGAATTTGCAGAATGTAAGAATGTAAAACAACAACTTCTCTTTTATTTTTTAAGGAACAATTAAAGTGTTATTCATAAATAAAGAATCTTCACCGCTCTCCCCGTTTCCGTGTTGCTCCCAAGGGAAGTAGTCTGTTCAGAAACAACATTGCATGGAGAGAGGGAGGGGTGAGTGTCGGTTATAGGGTCTTGCTTTGTCCAAAATTGTAGTTTCCATTGAATGAAGTGGAGAAAAGCCCGATTGTTTTGAAATTATTTCATTTGAAATTATTCAATAAATTATTGCATTTGAAATTATTCACCTTTAAATTTGTTTCTCCATCCAGATTCGCTGTCGTCACATGACACTTTCCTTCTGGATCGTCAGAGGAGAGCAATACCAAGTCACAAGGAAACTCTTCATCAGATTTTACCTTTACAATATCACCAATCTATTGCCCAAAAGAAGATCTATTATTTATCTACAGCTACGAGAAAACAGGAGAATGACAACATGTCCGCTAGGATAACCACAACAAATACACCATAACCAGCATGAAGAACTAGTATCACATAAACCTTAACCTAAAAAACATTTGATTTTATACGTTGGTTTGATTTTCGGCCATGTTCCAGTTTGAACGTCATTAACGCTTTATTATGAACTTTCCCATTTTTCCCGACACTTCTTCTTTAGGTATATTGAAGCTTGAGACTATGCCTGTTACTTCGCCTACTTATATCTAATTCAAATGGCACATTTTCATTTATATCTGATTTCTGGTTTTCGAGCTGTTGAATTTATTACGTTGTCGTTGGTTTATTTTCCAAGCTCAGTAGTCATCATAAATAGTTCTCTTCGCTTCGCTATACCACGGACAAACTTTCGCAATTTTTTCCGTTAATTCATTACATTTTCGCCTGAAACTTTGCCTATTACTACGTCCCATCAATCATATAGTAATGCTTTATTTTTATCCGCAAACGATGTTTCGTTTTGATGTTATAGCTATTTTAACTAGGTATCACCAATAAAAATCGCATCACCAATAAAAAAGCAGATACGATATTTTTGTGCCCCTAAACTCAAATTTTTATATTGTCTTATTTGGAAGAACTTCTAAAACGATAAAGTAACTTCTTTTGAAGATTTTCGTTTCTTCGCTTTCTTTTTGAGATATATCAGTTTGTTTGATATGCAAATATTCGGAATTTATGTCACACATGCATAATGACTTATTGGATAAATGTGTGTATCTCTTTCATTCTCGAACGAAATCCTTTAAAATCGAGAAGTTTGGTGTTGTGGGAGAAACACGCACACGTATTATTCACACTTTAGTGTTTTTATTTGATGAACGCAAAGATATATAACATTCTCTGACGTAAATTCCGAACATTTGCAAATCAAACAAACTGATATATCTCAAAAAGAAAGCGAAGAAACGAAAATCTTCAAAAAAAGTTACTTTATCGATCATTTTAAAAGTTCTTCCAAATAAGACAATAAAAAAATTTGAGGTTAAGCTCAAATTCTCAGATATATTATTTAAGAAATAGAAAACATTTTCCGTGTTTACATACAGTTATATAAACACGAGTGGCAGTTTGGGAGAACGAGAAATCATAGTGGGAACACGAGCCCGTAGGGCGAGTGTTTCCACACGATTTCGAGTTCTCCCAAACTTCCACGACTGTTTATATAACGTATGGGAACACGGATAAAAATGTTTTCTATTTCTTTTATAAAATAACCCGTAGAAAGCAAATAAAATGTACAAATATCTTTTTTATCAACACGTAAATTCTCCTTACTGCGTATGATGGCGCCGTGATGTCTAATTGATGGCGTATGATGGCTAATTGATGGCGTATGATGGCTAATTGATGGCGTGTGATGGCTAATTGATGGCGTATGATGGCTAATTGATGGCGTATCACGATGGCGTAATCCATCCATGTTATATAGCCTGATATAAACACGGTAACTGACCAATCACAGCGTGCGTAACACGACTTATTTTATAAATATATATATATATATATATATAGGTAATATTTGGCATTTCACTCGATCAAACTACATGTTGAAAGGATTTATGGTGAAGGAAAATTTCGAGTGTTGGAATACATACATTTTTAAGACCAAACCGGGACATGCAGTTGCGAAAAATGCAACTTCAAGGCCTTCCGGCTGGATGTAATGCTCGGATGTTTACACTGATGTAGTTGTTTATACACATTCACTACAGTAGTGCATATATATATATACTGTACAATTTATTTTTTTTGTATTTTACTGTTTTCAAAATGAAAATCATTACTGACAGCCGCATATATAGGCAGTATACATATATCAGTCAAACCAATACATCATTGACCTTCGTTACATGAAGTTCGAAATTTCTATGAGGGCGAAGCCCAAGAGTTAACTATCACCTCACAGAAATTGAGAGCGAATAGAAACTAACTTCTGTTTTTTTTATTTCTTCAAAATTATTTCGAAAAACGAGACATAAGCATTGTTTTTTGGCGAAAAACTCGGCCATATTACGTCACTCGCTGCTATTCGCACTCTAAATTTTGATAAATATCGTGTAGCGTAGCCAATCAGCTTGCAGCATTTGCATTAGATTACTAGTAAGTCTCTAATAACTATTATTATTACATTGAGTCGGTTTCCTTTGATGTACCGCGGGATGTATGCGCCATACATCCCTATGAATAAACGAAGAAAAAACTAGGAAAATCTTTGTCCATGGACAAAATCGACAAAACTTTGTTGGAAACCTCCTCGATGTAATAATAAGTGAGATAAACACCTCGAACGTCGGGATTTATGCGATATACAGCCCTCGGACGCTACGTGTCCTCGGGGCTGTATGCCGCATAAATCCATCGTTCTCGGTGCTTATCTATTACTTATTACATGATTGAGTCGGTTTTCTTTGATGTACCGCGGGATGTATATAGCATAAATCCCTCGTTCTCGGTGTTTATCTATTACTTATCAAATTCATTAATAATTCATGAAGAAAAAAACAAAGGAAATCAGTGGCATGACGGAGGTTTTTAATCGGATAAAGATTCGTCCTGATTTACAAAAACGTTTTCTTCGATTTCCTCAGCTAAAACAGCTTGCATCTTCAAGATAGTAGATACAGTACCTGTAGATATGAATTGCATTTATGTGTATTCATTTGATAAGCCAAATAAAATATTCGCGTCCCATGTTTATCTGATAAACAAACGCGCTCGCCTTCGGCTCGAGTTTGTATATCAGATAAATATCGGCCACTCATATTTTATCTATCACATAAAATGTCTTATTTTATAATTCTGGCATGTTTACCTTGATATCTCTTGATATAACGCTGACAAGTACGCCATTAACACTACTAACAAGTTCATATTTCCTGTTATTTACTTCTTTATCAGCCTGATGTCTTTTCCAATCTTCATAACCCTGGAAAATATTTGAAAGTAATTTCACTTGGCATTCGATGGTTTGGACTGTAATCAAACATATTCTAAGAATGGTATAACGTTAGAACAACACAATGTTACCTTGTCGGCAATAGGCGAACACTAATTTACAAAAAAGTATGCATCTTATGAAAATATAGGAAAATGGATACATTAATACTCTCACAAACTCACCTGTTTCAGAGCAGTAATAAACACAACAAACAATAAGGGAAGAATACTTGTCATTGGACTGACTGGGCTGTCAATGAAAAGCTACGAAAACAAATTAATATTAAAAATTACATGTACTCGACTGATTCAAAGGTTACATGTACTCTGAACTAACTTTAATGTATTTATATTTTTAACACCACCACAACTTGGATGATCAACTTCACACATCTAATGATACTCCTAGGTTCAAACCATTTACTTTGATACAATGTATCTTAAATGATCAATAGAAAAACAATTACTAGTTAAAAGGTTAAAGTTGTCCTTCAGTAGCATGATATAAATGGTAAAGTAAAAAATCAAATGAGGCCAAGTAGCTACTGTTTTAAAATAATTTAATTTGTTTTTTATAAAAAAATGTATTTTAAAACAGTAGCTACTTGGCCTCATTTGATTTTTTACTTTACCAATTACTAGTTAATTATGCAACTCTATCTCAATTTTACTTAACTAAATAGTACAGTTCCTGCATTTAAAACAACATAAAAATAATGGAAAATTGAAATAAACGTTTACCTGGACTATACTAATGCACAAGAAGTAGAAATTTGCAATTCGCCTGAACTGTTCAAAAAGATTTTTTGGCAGGAAGTTCCAAACCGTATACTAGAGAGAAAAATCATAAAAAGAACAGTTAAATGAGAAACACAGTTGAGGTATATATTGCTTAAAAAACACGTAAGTTTGAGTCCTAGATGGGAATATAACTCAAATAGCTTAATAGATCTTTTTATAAGATATTTAACAAATAGAAAACATTTTCCGTGTTTCCATAGCGTTATTACCCTGGATGCCAGAGGTTCTTTCACGCTCGTAGGTATAACGGGGCGAGGCGGGCGGGCGAGGCGGGAGGGCGAGTGTTTCCACGCTATTTCGAGTTCTCCCAAACTTTCACGAGTGTTTCTATAACGTATGGGAACACGGAAAGATGTTTTCTATTTGTTTTATAAAATAACACGGAGGAAATAAGTAATAAGACTCTTTTATCAGCGTCGTCGGCTGCTCAAATGAATATAAACGCTCTTAACTGTGAAGAAAAGCATCCAATCTTCTCGTTTTTCTTCTTGTTGGCTGCCACAGAACATATTTATCGACATTTTAGCTGTTTGTGAGCAAAGGTTCGTCTTACAGTCCATTTTATAAAAATGACGGGGAAAATCCATGTTTTCCATCGAGTTATAGAAACACGGCTTTCAGCCAATCAGCGCGTGCTTTTTTAATTTATTATTTTATAAAGATATTTGCTTGCTTCACCTATCTAGCAGTTAAATACCAGCATGCATCACTTTCCATACTTGATATCAGGCATATTCTTTGAATTTATGGAGAATACAAGAATGCAAAAGAATCTCTCTTAAATGTCAAATGCAGAAAATGATACACTTTATTTTGTTATGTTAAAGCTGGTGATTTTCATATCTTCAGATTACCTTGAGGATGAAATATTATTGTCCTTATAATGTTACTGTACTAGATAAGCTGTTGCTGTTGTTGTTATACAATGTTATCTGTTAAGTTGTTGCTATTGTAAGTTGTTCTTTTTATAAGTTGTCATTATTGTACGTTTTTTGTAAGCAATTGTTGCTGTTGTAAGTTGTTGCTGTTGTAAGTTGTTGCTGTTGTAAGTTGTTATTGTTCATACTCATTCAGAATCGGTGTATCATCTTTCTTCTTTTCGAGGACAACGGGAGCTGCCCAAGGGGAGATGGAGGGTTCTATCACATCATATTTAGCATTGATACGACTTCGTTTCGGATCAGTTCTCGTCGGTGGTACGGTACTCGACGTGGTGGAACTCTTATTGGATTTGCATCTCCAGTATTGATAGAATGCTTCACTTGTGTTACATCTCCCAAATCATCGGTCCCTAGCGAGATAGTCTTGTATAGTGTTGTGCTAGTATCTCGTAGGTGTTAGCTTTGTCAGCTACAGTAAGTTTAGGATCTTTAATAGGGAACGGTTCCTGGATCTGTTCCGTTACAGTGTTTGCTGTGGACGGTGATGACGCGATTCACAGTTCTCCTTCGTTGATTCCTGACTTTGATGAAGTCATGGATGCAAGTTACCAATCGTGCTCCCTTTGTAAATGCGCATTGCTTAATCAGTCGGATTGAAGATCCGTACAGAAATATACCCATCTTTAACGGCCGCAGCAATCCTTAAGATGCCTGTAGCGCAGCGTTCTTCAAAACGTAGTTGTGGTTCTAGCATCCCTGTCATCTTGGCATGTGCGCTACATGCGTCTACTTTGCCGCATATGTTGATAAGCGATCGTACAGGTATCACACGTGATTCTACCGTCACTCGCTCCAATTCACTTCGAAAGTTCTCTAGTAGCTCTATGGTATCTCGACTGAGGTCAATCACACACCCATTTGGTTTAAGGAAAGCGACCCCAAGCAACGACGACTGCGACAAATCTGTACATACACGTACATCTTGTTGTACCGTAACACCCGCCAGATTTCATTTCATTTCAACTATTCCCATAGGCGGCGGAAGCGGGGGCAGGGTGGGCTAACCCCCCCCCCCCCCCACACACACACACACACACACACTTTGTAAAAGTGAAAAAGGGCAGGGGGCTAAGCCCCCCAGTTTTGGCCCCGAGGCTGAGGGTTGTTAGACCATATTATTACACATTGAATATTTGTGCATCTTAGATATAAGGCAGTTTTTAAATTCCATATCATTGCAAGATGGCAATCGTCAGGGAAAATCGTGTCGGGTGATCGTTTAATACTTATTTCATGAAGTACTTTGTCCATTAGTTATTGATGACTGCTGACCACAAGTATTATGAATGACAGAATGAGCCAAAATTTACAATGGTAATTCAAGATTGTTCAAATATGCAATCGCAATGTAATGCAGTATTTCAATCTAAATACAGTCAAAGTTAGACGGATTTTTTATTTTAGTCAAGTTACGGTATGTTACTGTATTTAGGACTGGTTAATTATTGAAGTTATATAGTTATAATTGTTTGAAAATTTTGAATTTCAAGTCGAATTTCGGTTTCCTGACAATAATTTTGATAATAGACAATGCAATATTGTAAAATGTAAGTGCTTGATGACGACTGTAATAGCAGTATGACTATACAAATTGTAGAAAACAGGCCGAAAAATTGAAGTATGGTGATGGTAAAGGTTTTATAAGGCTACGATTCTGTACAATCTTCTCCAAAATCGCAGGAAATGCCATTTCAGAGGCTGTAGATTTCAACATTTTCCAGCGGAGTATGCCCCCGGACCACCCTAGGGGTTACTCGCGTCTTCGCCGCTCGCAGTTCAGCCCCCCAAACAAAATCTTCCGCCGCCTATGGCTATTCCACGCAGATCTAATGGCGTTATTCAAAGTTACCTGGCTTATTTTACGCAATTGCATTTCTTTTGTTCTAACCTGGTTCAAAAGATCCGCATGCATAATATTCACCGCAGCGCCCGTATCGACTAATGCTTTTACTTGAATACCATTAATCTAGTATAAGACAAATATAGTAATCTGAATATAGTATTGGGACGAAACACTTGTGACGCTTTCAATTGGTTGTTGCACGGGCGAGGTCGTACGAGTGGTGTGGCCCCACCCTGTTGTCGTCCCCCTGCTTTTCACCCAATATATCAGGTCAGTCGTGGCGAAAATGTCCCCCTTCCCACAGTTGTAACATATTTCCTCGAAGGATTTTTTTAAAGTACTGTACATGTAACTTTGATTGTTCTTCGAAGTACATTGCTTGGCGGAACGGTAGTATTTACAGATGATTCCGCCATTGTAGTTTCCGAAGTTTCCGGTGTCTTATCTTTGCCCAACCATGTTTACATTTCGCTGTTGCTCAGACCAATGCTCTCAATTCGCATGGCAATCTTCACCACTTCATCCAAACTCTCAGGATTCGCTTGGCTCACAACCATTCCTAATTGTTTGCTGTCAAGCGCTCTTACAAAATTGATCAACCGAATTCGTGAAACCGAATTGGTCTCCAAGAAAATTTCGCACAATGCCTTTTTTGTAGTTAAAAAAAATTCATTCCACAAGGCCATTAGGTATTGAATCAACCAAAAATGGTATTGTAGGTGTTATTTTATTAATTTAATTTTTTAATGTGTCATTTCTGCATTGGAATGTATTTGCAACTTACTGACATAAGAGACATTAGAAATCATACCTTTGAGGACACAACTGCATTATCAGGAAACCTGTGGTATTGTTGTGCAATTTCAACATTGTTTTCTGGCAAGCGATGCATAAAAAACACAGTTCTAAACTCTTCCTCATATTTGCCTGACCAGCAACCCTAAAAACAAAATAAATTAATTTTGTAAAATATACAGTTAATATTACAGTATATATCAATGAACAGAATAATTGATCCTTCAAGCATATTATTGTAGCCTGCAGTGCAAGTGTTATAAATCAAGCATATGGTTATAAACCTTTTGGTCAGTGTCTGAACAAAAAATGTGGTCTCTACCATACTTGTACAGTCTAATGGACCTGTACATACAAAGCGCACTCCTAATGAAAAATATTAACATATGTTAGAATAATTATACTGCAAGCAACAAACAAGCAAGCTAGAAAACTCCATAACGCCTCAATAGACTTTCCAAACTCAATACTCGACCTTTCTTAACATGAACAAGAGTGCATATACAGTACAGTATAATGACATTTTGAATAAAATCGAATGTGAATCAAGTTTGTCAATGAGTTTCTTGAACCTGTTGAATATTACATGATTAATTGCGTTCGACGAAGGAGAACGCATTCTAATCTTGAATGTTATGGGTTACTGTGCTTTACACCTAAAAGAATCAAGAAAAAATCTTCACCCTTTTTGAATAAATTACCGTTTTGGAACTTGGAATAAATTATGGCATTAGTACTAGCTAGGAAAAATGAAAATGCTGCCTCGGGACTAACACAGGAGCAGTGGATACGTAGAAGTGTTCAGGATAAGGCCAGCAGAATGATGCTAGAAATTTTCTATAGCGTGAAGGATCAAATAAATAGAATGTAGAATATAAACCACGTATAAAGGCGATCATATAGCCTTGTAATAAATAACATATGGCATAGTCATTATATACATACCATATAATCAAACCATTCAATTTATACAATAGAAAAGTCATCCGCGCGACTATATTCGCTTAATCGAAATCCACCTTTACTCGAAACGAGCAAGCCTCGCGAAGTTATAAATTTTCATTCCAGCGACACTTTTGCCAAATCGAACTTCACGTTTGTAATATTTGCTGATTTATCTAGCGGTCCGTCGAGCGGTCATATTTCAAATTGAACTGTAAACGAACGGGGATGCGGGATGTCACCGTTGTCAAAAACATTGAGGTTTATATAGTGTCTCCTTGAATTAAGACGCTGTCGTTTGTTGCATATTTGTAACATCCATACATCTAATTCGAACAACATTTACTCAAATTCAAGCGAGTTGCGAGTTGTAATATTTCTGAATTGAATGATTTGCAGGTATCTGCCTGGCGGGCAAATTTCAAATCGAACAAACGAACGGGAAATATACCCTCCTAATATTAAAATAACGTACGGAAATCATGCAGGATGTCACCGTTGTCAAAAACATTGAGGTTACAGTATCTCCTTCAATTAAGACGCTGTTATTGCTGCCGTAGGCAGCACACTAATCTTGACTTGGGTTGTTGTGTCTCGTGCCCAGACCTCTTCGCGGAACTATGTAAAGTCAATCGACCTTAAATAGCGTAGAGTCTGGCTGCTATTAATAGCTCAAAAAGCGGACAAACAAACCAAATTTGACTCACAAATGATTGCAAATGAACTATTTATTTTGTTATGGCCGCAAGAATTATGGGTAAAAGCGGACAAACATCGGTACTGACGTCATCTCGACGGAGCGCTATTACGATCATGGATGTTTGTCCACAGATTTATGACGTTTTATGACGTAACTCGTAGATGTTCGTATAATCGTCGGATGCGTAAACTATCCGAATCAAATGTTCGGAACTCGCCAACGGAAACAAAATAAAATGTCTTATTACCTACGAGGGCCATCATACTTTGGAAGAGACCTTCATTCGTCAATCGTCATATAACGTGTTCTGCTTTAGTGATGAACTTCTGGCAGCTGTGCTTTAATATGCTACTCGTCATGGTTATAAATATCACAATTATCAAATTCTTTGTTTGTGAATAAGATTTACCTTCTATTTTAGGTGTATATTGGTGTGAGTTCATCGTTTCTCACGATATTGAGCATGCAGATGCACATCCGTGTCCCTCATACACAGCTGTGAGATATATTGAACTGCATTTTTATACAAGTTTATCAACTGTTATAATTTCAACTTTTTGTTTTCATATTAAACTGCATTTTTATGCAAGAACAAATTCTGATTAACTTAGTTTTATCAACTGTTATATATAATGTCAACGTTTTGTGTTCACATTGAACTGCATTTTTATTCCAGCCTTGTACAGAGAACTATGTTACTGCATGTATACAACTATTTTATCTTTATGTTCAACTGCATTTTTATGCAACTGTTCAACTTACATCTGTTTAATATTACACATGTTCATGAACTACTATATTGTGAATAGATGTTGAGAACGGTTAACACAAAAGTGGGGCACTCGGACGTGCAGCATGACAAAGCATGTCATGTGCAGGGGCCCCTTGCTGTGCATAATGAATGTCTTACCCCAGATGGCAGATACAGTAGATGTCTAACGTATCCCAGAGTGCCCCATAGTTAGTACGTACCTATGGTCCAGCAAGCTCATTGTGAGCTCCATATATACGTAGAACCCACTGCTCTGGTATTACCTAAACCATAACCGCATGGGTACGAAACTGTATTACCTCCGCTGCGACTTTGACTTCAATAAGCCCACCACTTATTTTTGCAATTTTGCACAATATCACAACTGCCTTGGATTTCGAGACAGCACTTCCCTTGCGATAGTAACTTCTAGTATATTTATTAGCTTTATTTATATTCATAATTCGTTACAGCATAAACCAATCTTCATTCACCATTTGCTGGTCCACATGCGTCGAACGCACTTACATAATCTTTGATTACTCCTAGTATAATTATACTAGGGGTAATCAAAGATTATGTAAGTGCGTTCGGTGCATGTGGACCAGCAAATGGTGAATGAAGATTGGTTTATAAATATATTATTATGCTGTGACGAATTATGAAAATAAGTAATGCTAATAAATATATTACAGCGTCTTAATTCAAGGAGACACTGTAACCTCAATGATTTTGACAACGGTGACATCCCGGTGATCCCGCATGCATGATTTCCGTATGTTATTTTAAAATTGAGGGGTATCCCCGTTCGTTTGTTGATTTGAAATATGACTGCTTGCGGACCGCCAGATAAGTCGTTCAATTCAGAAATATTACAAACGCGTGAAGTTCGATTTGGCAAAAGTGTCGCTTGAATGGAAATTTTATAACTTCGCGACGCTTGCTCGTTTCGAGTAAATGTTGTTCGAATAATAGATGCATGCATGCGTTTAAATGGTCCGTTTAAACGCGCCATATGATTACCGTATGTTATTTTAATATTAGAAGGCTATAATGGGCCATATGATCGCTTTGATACAAGGGTTAGATTGTCATCAAGTGGAACACGGCAACAAACGACAGCGTCTTAATTCAAGGAGACACTTCGGATCCTGCATGATCCTGAGGGTATTCCCGTTCGTTTGTACGATTTCAAATATGACCGCCAGATAAGTCGTTCAACTTCAGCAAATATTACAAACTTGATGTTCGATTTGGCAAAAGTGTCGCTTGGCCTGAACCTGAACACTGCTCCAACCTCGTACCAATAAATTTAAAATATATTTTTAAAATAAATTAAATTTTTAAAATATTTTTAAAATAAATTTTTGTCTGAAACAAAAATGTTTTTGTCTGAAACGACAGCTTACGATTTCCAGCCGAAGATCAACGTCAATATTCGCTGGGGAAACAAACTGCATGAACATAAACAGTTTTTACGAAGAGTATGCACGTTCTCGTAAAAAATTATAAAACAATATTACAGCTCTATGCACGCTGTCATTGGTCAGCTTGCCAGTCGATCAGACCGGAAATTCGGAATGACGCCAGTAACTAATGTGAATTTGCATTAAATCAAAATCAAAAGCGTTATATATCATTATTATTCAAAGTATAAGCAATTGTTTCTGAATTATTTTATAAAAATAACAGAATACGTTTACCCAGGTTTCTATAACGTGATCAAAGCCTTCGTGAAGTAATAAAAAGACTCGAGAAGTTGGGAAAGCACTCACCTCGCCGGCTCCTGCTTCTCCTTACACTTCTCTTGTGTATTTATTACATCAATCGAGTTCATTAACGACATAGAGACCCGGGCAAACATATTCTATCATTTAAATAGACACATACTGTATGTTATATGTATTTAGACTCAGCAATTCCAAATCTGTTTTCAGAATTAAAATCGGTTAAATATTAGCCGAGATAACGTAACATTAACAATTACAAATACATGACGTGCGAGGTCTGCGGACAATGGATGGGAAAAATCCCGCAGGGGGTTAGGAGAAACTCTAGGGTGGGATAGATCAGGCGAGCAAGGGGTTATTGCGGATACGTATTTCTAGTATAAAGATGTTATACTGCTAAGGTTTTACAAGAAAAGAAACAAAGCCTCGCTACCTGGGCAATACCTTTATGCTTGATTATTATTTTTCATGTTACAATTGTGAAGATCCTCGTACGTTCAAATCTATTTGTCTCAAATGTAACTCTGTTCGTAGTCTCCCTGGTTCAATTTCTTGTTGTATGTAATATTCATATTGTAGTGTGACATTTTTTTCTATAGTTAACATTCTACCTTTTGTATACGTCTAAGGCCCACAGTAATTGACGCTGTTGTGGATCCCCTGCCATTGTTAAACTTATTGTTTATTGTGTGTATTATTTGTATGTATTATTTGTATGTATAGGTTACATATGGCGAAGCTAATAAAATAAAATAAAATAATTTGGGGGAAGGTGGGGGGTGTTATATTACGTAAGAGCCTGCTTTCCTTTTGGTCTGTGCCAAGAAACGGAGGCTCTGGGGAACTCTGATGAAAAAGTCCCCAAAATTGGATAGGCACAATTACCGTACATATTCCATATATGGAAGAGCACATACATTGCCCTAACGCTCTCTCCTCCGCAGAGGTTTCCTTAATTTTTTTCTGTGTTTTATAACAAATAACAAAGGTCCTAACCCCCCACGCCTTAAGTGTTTTCCTAACACTAAAACCCCCCACCTAACGAGTTTTCTAAACCCTAACCCCCGCAAAGTTTTCTCGCAAAGTTTTCTCGCATGAGGGCATTCAGAGGTGAAACGACAATGATTGTCGTATTGGGATGGAAGGGTTGAGGGAAAACATGAAATCAAACACAGCTGGTAAAAGTTGTTAAATCAAAGATTTACCAAACCATGTTGGCAAAATAACAAGGCAGTCGGCAATCCCTATTGTCAATTGTCAACAACAATAGCCTTCAGTGCTTTGTACTGCTCGTCTTTCAACATCGCAACAAATTAATTTCATGGAACAAATTAATTTTATCCATCTTCAAAATCAAAAATATAAACTTGCTTTATTTAGCATTTCAGGAGTTAGGCGGCCTGGAGTGAGGTTGTGAGGGCTCTGGGAACAAAAGACCTTATTTTGCATATAGACTTATAGTTATAGTACATATTCCATTATAAGGTCATATTGGATGGGACTGGGAAGAGCAAATACGTTGCCCTAACAAGCTTGATATATATGTCCATATACGTCCATATGTCATATACATTATGTCCATATGGACTTACAGTATAGTACGTATTCCATATACATGTAAGGTCATATCGGACGGGACCGGGAAGAGCAAACATGTTGCCCTAACAAGCATATTTGTTGCGTAGCCGGCGGTTTTTTAGAGTTGGGGTGCGTTGGGGTTTAGCGTCGAGCAAGAGGCTAATATGTTGCGCTGATGAGCAAATACATTGCCCTACTGAGCGTATTTTATACGAGTAATGAGTAATTTATATTCGATCTTATGTTCGCTCCATCGGAGAAAAAGTATATATTAATTACTTGTTAAGCATGGCGATAATCTCAGTGTCTCACGTTAAACCATACAGGCAGACCGACTGGTTGATGCTGGCTGATGCGTGCTGTGATCCTTGTTGCTTGGAGAAGATCAGGTTGACTGAGCCTGTTGGTCCTGATCCGATAACCAATCTGAGAACGTATATGTCAATGAAGTTCTCAGCCTCCAAGCACCCCTTCCAGTCCGGTCAAACCATATGGGTCTGGTCACCCAACCGACTCTTTAGCCATGTTTCGTGCATTAGTGAGTTTGTTATACCCATGCTAAGAATGGGCTCATAATGCCCATGCTCGGAATGGGAATGTTATACCCATGCTCGCTCGGAATGGACTATTAATTGTACCTTTGGCTTGCAATGGGCTTTAGAGTTGGGGTGCGTTGGGGTTTAGCATCGAGCAAGAGGCTAATATGTTGCGCTGATGAGCAAATACATTGCCCTACTGAGCGTATAACAGACAATTTCTAATCCCACATGCTTAGTAGATGTGGTGGGAGCTTATAGGGACATCTTGAAAACACAGCCGGGGGGCTATAGTCAGGGCCGTACTCAGAAAATTTTACAGGGGGGTGTAAGCTCACCTCAACCGACTGATGCACTAGCTTGTACCGACTACATCCTATCAATCGAAGCTTGTCAAAACAGTGGCAGATCCAGGGTTGTTCGGAAGAGGGGGCGCACATGAAGAATCAGCATGTTGTGGTGCATCTTCGCGGCATACGTCGCCAACCCACTAGGGGGTTGTGGGGGTATGGCCCCTAGGAAAATTTTTTATTTTGCAAAACCCAGAAGTGCTTTTGCGAAATTAGGGCACCACGTACGCCATTGCTAAAAATGCACGATTACAAACAGGCATCAAGATTATGAAACACTTTAATATAAATTCAGAAGTAGTACAGAACGAATATACACTTTATAGCCTTTAGGCATCTGGAAACGTCCATCGTTTTATCTTGGAACCCATGTAAAATATCTATGAGTGAAACTGGCTTTTGCAATGAAAATTGGATAAGCTACCAAAACAAATCGGTCATATATAATATTGCGTTTATCACTCCGACTTCTTCGTCTTGACATGGTAAAAACAGAAAACACTTGTTTGCGGAATTTGCGGAAGGGGGCGCGCGCCGCGTGCGTGTATCCGGCCTACTAGAATGACCCTGGTCAGCTGGTGAAATGGTTAACTCTCAATGCGAAATGAAAACACGATGAGCTAAAAGTTAATGATTCTACTTATCCGTGTTAAATCGAACACGTCTAAAATATATTTTCTGCCGACTAAAATATAACTTCTGCCGACTGAAACTCGTATAAAGATTTTTGGGGGGTCGCACCCCCCCTACACCACCCCCCAGTAGCTCCGGGCCTGGTTAGAGTTAGAAAACTCGTTAGGCAGGGGTTAGGATTGGTGTTGTATACAACGGCACCAATATCCATGATATTCCAGGGGAGGGGTCCAAAAATGTGACCTAGTTGGGAAAACATACCTTCTCGAAATTGCATTCAAATGGCAAAAAAATGTTGTTTAAACAACATTCGAATGGCATTCAAATGGTTCTCATCAACAATTGAATGGTTAGGTGAAAAATACGAACGGCTACCTACCAGCATTTGAAATTTTTTGGGTAATTAAATTGTACAATTATTAACATTTCTGAATACAATGCACTTAAGAGCCTCTAAAGTGATTTACTTTTTGGTATAGCCCCCCTTTAATATACTGCCCTGGCTGACAAGGTTTAGGATTCAGTTTTTCCTACCCATATGCCCTTTTAAAACATCACAATTTATAAAGATCCTAAGAGTTTCATTTACGTTAAGCACTTAATTCCAGGATTCATACAATTAGTTCTAAAAAATTAATCCTAATAAATGTTTTGGGAACACCAAAAATGGAAAAACCAAGGGGGGTCTACCCCTACTGCTTACTAGCAGATATAAATGTGTTGTACTGCATAGATGGTGTAAAAATACAAATCATATACGTTAAACGCCGTGGTTAGAGGTCCGGCAATTTGTAGGAATATTTAGGGTTAAGAATAGGAATATTTCGGGTATGAATAGGTTTTTAGGGTAAGGATTATGGTTTTTAGGGTTAGGATTAGGGCTATTTTGTCAGACCTGTATCCACGATGTACTCTAAAAGGTTGGCGTATTCCCAAAACAGTGTGAGTAGGAGATAAAACATTATGAGCAAAGGTCCTTCATCAGAGACTGAAATGTAAAGGGCCTTTGTTCAAAACGTTACGCCTCCAACACAATATTTCTGCAGTACTGTACACTTAGAGTATTCGATTGTATTATTACTACCAGATATTTACTGTAGTTTATTTTTGGACATTGTAATCTTATATATTACTAGAAACAGAATATATCGTCAATGTGTATGAGGCAATTATAACGAAATAATAACATTAACCAAATGTTTAATACTAAATATAATTTTTACAATACATTTCTGTAATAAACGTCATGTAATGCGTCTGTCAAAAAATAATTTGTGTCTCCATTTCAACCCGTTTTAATACAGCTTAAAGCAAGTATGAATAAGAATTTTTATTTTAAAGAATAATCTATAAATGACTAACATCCGCGGCTAAATCGAGATCTAAATTACATGTGATAGTGTATTATTTACTGGAATTTTAAACTTACCAACCAATCTTTAATGCTGTCAAGAGCCATGATACCAAGTAAAACACAATGTTATACAAATGAAGTGGTTTCCATCCTCCATTAAGCCATAGAAAATACTAGCAAAGTGAAAGCAGAAGTTCCTTCCGTGTTGCACTTATTAATCACTATTATTTAATATTACGTTCCAAAGACAAAGCAGCAAGGATATGTAAAATACTTCATGATTTATTCACGTTTAACACCTGTCTATCAATGCGTAACAAACTGTATATTTGCCTGCCTTGGTTACAAATGACGATTCGAATAACATGGCCACATGCAACCACAGGAATAGATGAGCTTTTTATTGACATTAAGTATTATTCGTTTGCAAAATCTGAAATTATGGCAGTGAGGAAACTGGGACTAACAATTATTGATGCTGATATATATAATCGTCAGAATTTGTCACTTAACCACAGATATCCCAAGCTCATTATATGGCATTATGGCCGTTCTTTTAATATTTTTTTACTTTACTCTTAAGTTAACTTAAAGGTATATTTTTAACTATTAAACTATTTTTAACTATTAACTATTAAAAGGTATATTTTTGCTTTTGTTTGTGAATTTGAATTTTTGATGAGATTTTGCAGGCCATCCTCTCCGAAATCCTAAAGAAGAACGCTGAACGCTTGTACTGCAGGCTACATGTAATTTTATAAATAACCGTCAGTTTATAAACAGTTTTAGTATCGCAAAAATTCCACAAAAATACAAACAAATTTAACTTTTAACTGCATCTACCTGTTCTTTGTCATTTCCTTTATCTTTTGTGAAAGTTTGAAACCATCTTGTTCAGAATTGAAGTACTTGTACTCGTGGGAATAATCAACACGTTTTGCTCAAAACGTGTTGATTATTCCCACGAGTACAAGTACTTCAATTCTGAACAAAATGGTTTCAAACTTTCACAAAAGATAAAGGAAAGAACAGGTAAATGCAGTTAAAAGTTAAAATTTTTTGTATTTTTGTGGAATTTTTGCGATACAACTGTTTATAAACTGACGGTTTTATAAAATATACATGTAGCCTGCAGTACAAGCGTTCAGCGTTCTTCTTTAGGATTTCTGCAAAATCTCATCAAAAATTCAAAATCACAAACAAAAGTAAAAATATACCTTTTAATAGTTAATAGTTAAAAATAGTTTAATAGTTAAAAATATACCTTTAAGTTAACTTAAGAGTAAAGTAAAAAAATATTAAAAGAACGGCCATATAATGAGCTTGGGCTACCTGTGACTTAACCATGCAAATAATACTATAGCCTACATGTAGACCCCCTACGGGTTTCTGTAGGGGGTCTGCACGTAAGCTATGCAAATAACCACTAATTCCAATACAACTTAACCCTAACCCCCGCCTATAGAGTTTTCTAACCCTAATTACCCTAACCCCAGCCTTAAGTGTCCGGCCTAACCCCTGGGTGTATTTTCCATTCCTTCTTTGATACTACTCAGTTTGGTATTTATTAAATGAGCTACCAAAGCAATCAAAGATCTGCGCGAGTAATTAACCGTGTATTATGCATAGCTTGGTGGGGATGACTAAAAGGGATGACTCAAGAGAACCTTTCTATTTTTGTCCGATCTCAGTAATTTATATTCGATCTTATGTTCTCTCCATCGGAGAAAAAGTATATATTAATTACTTGTTAAGCATGGCGACAATCTCAGTGTCTCACGTTAAACCATACAGGCAGACCGACTGGTTGATGCTGGCTGATGCGTGCTGTGAGCCTTGTTGCTTGGAGAAGATCAGGTTGACTGAGCCTGTTGGTCCTGATCCGATAACCAATCTGAGAACGTATATGTCAATGAAGTTCTCAGCCTCCAAGCACCCCTTCCAGTCCGGTCAAACCATATGGGTCTGGTCACCCAACCGACTCTTTAGCCATGTTTCGTGCATTAGTGAGTTCGTTATACCCATGCTAAGAATGGGCTCATAATGCCCATGCTCGGAATGGGAATGTTATACCCATGCTCGCTCAGAATGGACTATTTGTACCTTAATTGGCTTGCAATGGGCTCGTCGTCCCCGGAATGGGCTCCTCAAACCTATACTCGGAATATGTTCGGAGAGTGCTCGTCATCCGCCTGCTCGGAATGTACTCGGGATGGGCTCGTCATACCCCTGCGCGCAATGAGCTCGTACCCATGCCGGGATGTGTTCGGGCTGGGCTCGTCAAACACATACTCTATCGGAATGGACTCGTTATACACATGCTCGGAATGCACTCGTTATACCCATGGTCGGTTTAATGGGCTCGTTGTATCCATGCTCTCGCTATACCAATGTTCGTAATCTGCAATTAGTCTGAATATTATCAGCAACAATAACATAACCATAACAAGAGCAATACAATAACCCTAGATTAGCAATAACCACTGGTTATTAACCAGTCACCTAGGAGTGTCAATTATTGTGCATGTTAGTAGCGGCGCAACCTTGTCTAAAGTCACTGGTGTCCTAATATACAGTTGATAAGCGTTGCTCTCCCAGCGGCCGAGAGTTATTATAGGATATATGGGATCCACTTTTGCGCGGCTGTATAATAAGCTTCTCCAATTCTGAAACTGTGGCCGGAGAGCTAGTTTTTCCGAAATTGGAGCCATTATGACAAAGTGGCGCGTGTGACAGTCTGTCCATTCTTATGAAGAACTAGTGGTCCTGCCTTGCTGTAGGAAAAGAAGGCTCTCTTCACAGGGTAGCCTTGCTGCCGCGGAGACGGAGATAACGAAGAACTGATCTCACCGCCACAGATCGAGGACTATTGATCGGTTTTTGATGCTTTGATTTTGACAAGCATGTATTTCGGACATTTAAGTTTGACGACTTGGATGTCCTGAACGCTGAGGTGTCGCAATCAAAGGATGAATTTGATGAAACTGTGAATTCGCAAGATATCAGAAACCCAAAGAAGCCGAGGAAGAAGCAGCCCAAAACATGGCGTCGTCGTAGCGTGTCAGTACCATGCAGTTGGCGTTCGATTTGCCGTAATACCTGGATCGTCACGGAGCGTCGATCCCGTTTCTCGCTGCCTTGTATCATCTTAATTTCGCGAAGAACTCTTTCCAGGCGCAGTCTGTTTCCTAGAGGGTTTGCGAATCCTTGCTCGACATGAAGAGAACCTACACCGGACAGGTAAACCTTTATCGATGCTGCTTTCAACGATTCAGCTAGATGTACGACAATTAGAGAATCAATGTCCATTCGGACGCGGGCATGGGATACCTGATGATGCGAATTCAAGGAAACGTCGCTGGGCTGTAGTGTACGTGCGTCTTGTGGAGGTGGCTATTCCATTTGCCATGAGTTAAATTTCCAATATGTTAAAATCTGTCGACCAGACTTTGTGGGATAGCGACTGGGTTGGCCGAGGCTCACTGTACAGGTACCAAGCGGAAGAACTCCTGAAAGCGAAATCAGGATAATGCGTCAGCAATCTCGTTATCCTTTCCTGGGACGTGTACGGCCCTAATTGTAAGGATGAAACGGGCAGTGAAGATGAAAAGGAACCGGATCAGATGCATAATGCTTGGGTCCTTCGATGAACCAGTTTGTAACATCGAAAATCGAAAATGGACCCGTTCATGCTGTTGCCATTGCGAGCCCCACAGCGCGCATGCTAATACAATAAGGAAAAGTTCGTTGTACGCAATGCTCATTGGTTCTTGGAGCACTGACCAACGAGCGTTACACCATTGGTTGTCGTAAAACGTCCCATAGCCCAATTTACTGGAGGGGTCAGTAGAGATGTGGATGTTGGCGATCGGTTCCCACTCTGGATGTTCGAGTTTGCATTCTCGGGATAGGCGGTAAGGATGAGTGGGACATTGGAGGGTGCGGAGTGCGTTGAACAGACGGCGCAGAAACGTACGGCCCGGTCTGACGATTGCGAAAGCGTGTTGCAATTTTCCGACCAGGGATTCCAAGTCGCGTTTCGTGCAAAATTTCTTTGTTTGCCAAGTTTTAATTAATTCGCGTAGCTCTGTCAGTTTGTGGACTCATGGGAGACGCGCACTCAGCTCAATCGAATCCAGTTCGATGCCCAGGAATACTATACATGTGGTAGGGCCAACGCATTTTTCAGGCGCAAGATGAGGAATCCGAAGCTCGGCGCAGGTATCCGCCTTGATGGTCGCTAAAGATTGGCCACATAAGTGAATGGGATGGGCCGAGGGTGAAGTAATCGTCTAAATAATGCAGAAGGTCAGAGATCCCGTCGTTATATTGCGTAAAATCCATTCGAGCATGTCGACCCATTGTTGAATATAAAGGGGGCAGAGCGAAGACCAAAGGGTAGTGCTAAGTCTATGAAATATTTCCCCCGCCATTTCATACCCAGCAAGTAACGATCCTTGGCGTTGACCGCGATGATATGAGGGCTCCTTTCCCTGCAGCCATTGAAAGTTTATTGCGTCATCCACTTTGCTATGGCATTGGAGGGGTACTAGAAGGTACCGCCATGCGACCGAGATGAATCTCTTTAGATAAATAGTCGTCGATAAACTCTATAATGTGCGGGTGCATGCACTATAGTGCGCAATTACAGTTTGCAGTTGCCGGTTTCAGTCTGGATTCAGGGTTAAACATAAGAGAAAAAACCCTGACGCAAACCACTGATGTACTACGTAGTCGACTTTGGCGCGATCGGGGTGCGGCGCCAATTCGACTTGGAACTGTTCAACGTTGACTGGCAAAACATAAGTATATTGGTCTCTCTGGTCAAGTTGTTATACGCAGCCTACAAACGGTTTTTTTTTGGCAGTTGATCCTGTGATGGCTGCTGAGACATCCCGGGGGTATCGAACCTGTGTTGGAAATTACAGGTGGCATATTCCCCTTGATGTGCGGTGCTTGTAGCCTCTGTCATAATGGAGCGACTTCTGTCCGCCAAAGCGTTCAGCAGTGCGACATGTAAACCAACAAGTTGCGGGAACGCAACGGGTTTTCAGCTGTTAGGACCGACATTAACTGATCACAAAACACTCGACTAAGGTCACCATATCATGTATTCCTTCCTTTTAGGATTAACTGGCAAGGCATATTTTAAGGATTTTGGAGTGGGGGGCCAAAACAACGATAAGGGCCCAATAATCTCGCGAGCCCGGTAGGGGGTCCGGGGAATCCTCCCCGGAAAATTTTTAAATCTATTCGCTTCTGATAGCCGCTTTTTTCATTCAGCTTTTCGCTTCTTAATTGTGATTTGGCTATTTGACACCATTTTGAAATTTGATAACGTTTCACATGCGCCCGCACTACATTGGGCCATGCATTAACTGCATTACTTTGTGTAACTTAAAATAAAGGTCGTTTTGTTCAAGGTCTTCAAACTTTATAGCTGAACTAAGTGAACTTAGCATTGTTTCGTCAAATAATCAAATCATTCACACTGTGACCGACCCAATGTATTGCCTGACATGTCTCTTGTAACGATTTAAGTATGGTAATGTGTAGAAAAGGGCACAGGGAGTGGGGGGTCAATTTTGTGTGATGGGGGGCCAAATGGCCCCCTAGTATATATGTTAAAATATGCCTTGTTAACTGGGGATGAGGTAGGTTCCAGTGAACGCTTGCTGCGGGTGTTGGAGAGCATCCAGATTCTCAGGAATGAGATCCGCCAGTTCTATAAATTAACTGCCCAACCAGAATTTACGTGACAAGAATGGGGCATATATATATACCCCACTATTCGTAAGGGAATCAACGCCTGAGATTATATTTCGGCTATCGACCATTTCGGTATATATAGTCTGTCCGTGGCTCGTCAAGAACTAAACCGGGCTGTGGCACTGAAGCGTCACCGTCAACAAGCGAGACAAAAGACGGGGCGTCGTCATAAGAAGGACTGTCATAAGATTAAGGACTGTTAGGCCCAGGTCAAACGTCGAACATTTCATGATGAGTCGAACTCAATACAAATGAACTTAAACAAAAGAGTTTCCTAATTTACATTGAGTTCGACTCATGAAAAGTTCGACGTTTGACCCGGGCCGCCTTAGACATACCTTAGGTATTATTTTCAACCTGCAGACGATTCTCGTTCTACTGTAATGTTGTCGTGTGCTAGTTTGTTGACCAAAGCCGGTTTGATCGCTAGAAGACAAAGCTCAGAGCCCCACTCAGCTGTACTTCGAAGGCCTGGCTTCGCCCCGTAGGATGACTAACGGTAGTGGGGCTTGGTCGTTGCTTCCGAGTGCTAAATTTTGCTGCTTCCCAGCGAGCACACGACGTTGTTTCGACGTCGATTTTCGGTCGAAATCGGGTCGCGACGTCGATCAACCACATATCGACGTCGATACAACCACAGAATAAATACTCAACCAGAAGTCCAACTCCCGTGAAAACATGTCCCATTTTTTTTATGCGCATGCGCGAGTCGGCCATTTTGCTAGCAAGCGTGCATATATATGGTGGTGGTAATGCGAGGATAAGATTCTGGGTATATTATAGATAATATTTGGCATTTCACTCGATCAAACTACATGTACATGTTGAAAGGATTTAAGGTAAAGGAAAATTTCGAGTGTTGGAATACATATACGTCTCGGTAAATATCCACCACTATTCACTTCCACTTCGGTGAGTATTTATTCTGTGATACAACGTCGCTTTGTCGACGTGTTATCGACGTCGGAAACAGACGTTGTTTCGACGTTGAATTGACGTCGATATCGAGTCGTTAAATCACGTCGCTTCACGACCAAACATCGACGTTGTTTCGACGTCTGCTTTTCGACGTGTTATCGACGTCGGAAACAGACGTTGTTTCGACGTTGAATTGACGTTGATATCGAGTCGTCAAATCACGTCGGTTCACGACCAAACATCGACGTTGTTTCGACGTCTGCTTTTCGACGTGTTATCGACGTCGGAAACAGACGTTGTTTCAACGTTGAATTGACGTCGATATCGAGTCGTTATATCACGTCGGTTCACGACCAAACATCGACGTTGTTTCGACGTCTGCGTTTCGACGTTTTATCGACGTCGGAAACAGACGTTCTTTCGACGTTGAATTGACGTTGATATCGAGTCGTTATACACGTCGGTTCACGATCAAACATCGACGTTGTTTCGACGTCTGCTTTTCGACGTGTTATCGACGTCAGAAACAGACGTTGTTTCGACGTTGAATTGACGTCGATATTAGACAGATTTAGATCGACAACGCGAGATCAAAGACGACGTGAGATCACGCGGTATGGCTTGGACCCGAGTAAATTTCACTTCCGGTTTGTATTGCGACGTCGTCTTTGTTGATTTCACGACGTGAAAATCTAATTTTGACGTCCTCGCAAAGACGTCACTGTTTTTGCTTGTTTTTTTCCCAGAAAAAAGGTAAGTTTATTTAAATAACTTGTTTGTGAGTGCAAATACTATTGTGATTATCAACTACAGTTAAATTCTAAATGTTTTGTTTCATTGTTTACATAACTTTGTCCGAAGTAAATAGCGGCTTAATATAGCGTTAATTAGGTTAAGGTAAGACCTTTTCAAAATAGTTCCTCATAACTTTTAAATATTGTGTATTTTTCATAGGATTAGTCGCTTTAGTATAAATAAATATTACACACTTTATTCAGAAAATACATCGTTTTACAAGCCAGGTTCAATTCAAAACATCAAAATATATATCGTGTACGTAAACAACTCACTACATGTCAGTGTTTTTATTTACCATGCAAAATGGAGAAAAATGGAGAAAGCGACTCGAATAAGAAGTAAGCAAAACAACAAAGTGTATTCAAGTGATTTATGCTAATGCAATAAATGATATTAAAATTAATTTTTTGCAACTGCATGTATGGTGGTAGTAAAAAAGACCTACTTTCTGTATACATATAATCAATAGGGCTTTATAGTTTGTATATTGTAACAGGATCTATAACCCTCACCTATCTAGAATATCTATCTCTTGTCAATATATTTGTTAAATAAATAATTGTGAATTCAAAGTATAAAAACAATATTAAAAATTACCTTGTACGAATCTATTGAATAGCTAGTTTGGACAGAGCTGCAGAAGGGGTCTTGTAGCACAAGCTGAAGACACGGGAATGAGGAAGTGGATGGCTGGCTGTTGCCAACCGTTTAAAACCCAACATACCTGCTGTGGATATCACTGGCCAGTCAATAAGAGACCACTTCGGGATGTTGGCACGGAAAATACAAAGTGAAAATGGCCAAACAGGAGAAAGAAACTGGTGGAGGGGGAGAGGATCTGACTGAGAAAGAGAGGTTGCTGGAAGAGCTGATAGAAATGAGTGAGGAAACTGAGAGAAGAGTGGAGGAAGAAAATGAAATAAAGAAGCAGAGTGGTGAGAGGGAGAAGGAACAAGCACTTGAAATGAGGAATAGAGCAATGGAAAGTATGGAGAGACAAAAAAAGAGAGCACTGGAAGGACAAGAAAATGTGAAAAGTGAAAGAAAGAGGAGTTCATGTGATACATTTGAGTGGTTGAGGGAAAAGAGTGCAATGGACAAGAAGCGGAGGGAAGAAGAATTGAAGGAAAAGAAAGAAGACAGAAAGTGAAAGAGGAGCGTGCTGCACTTTTGCAGCAGCTGCAGGCCACACAAGTGCAGAATACGGAGCAGATTAAGTACCAAATGCAGCAACAACAGCAAAACCAACAGTTTTCCATATTACAACAGCAAATGATGGCAATAATGCAACAACAACAACAAACATACTCAAATGTTGGCCAATTTATTCAAAAACATGGACAAATAAAATAATTATAATATTTCAATTTAATATTTGTACAGTATATATAAATTAATTTATTTATTTATTTAATGTTATACAATTGAATTCTGTTCATACAATTATGTATTAGATAGTTAAATCAATTTATTTATTTAATATAATGTAACAAATAATTTCTGTACAATATGCATCAATCACTTTTATATACAAGATAAGTTCTTACAATTAAATAAGACACATTTTAATTTATGAAAATAGTTTTATACAAAATAGTTTTTTACCAGAATTATTCAAATGAAGAAGGTGGTGGAAGTGCAAAAGAAGTTGAAACAATGTTGCCATGAAGGCAGGTACGAGCATTCTCAAGCAAGGCACAAATAAAATACATCTTACCAACTGCACTTAGATTGATTTTCATCTGTCTTTTAAAGTCAACAAAACTGAAAAATTTGGTGATGTTTCCAAACACCACTCCACGTCCTAAATTGGGCAGCACACCTGACTCATACAACATGGTACTGTCGTGTCGTTTACCTTCATACGGACCAGATAAGTTAGCAATAAGGCCGTTCGGCAAAACAATACTTTGGAACTTAATGGCATGTACTCGTTTGTGGCCATTGCCATTGGTATACATCACTCTCTGGTTGTACCAAGTTTCAAGACGATAGTCGTTGTAAATAAGACACAACTCTGACGGATTTCGTCCGAACCGATGTGCCATATCTGTGTACCTGCACGGGTAAGCCAATCTCCTCAAAACAATACACAATCCCTCCATTCCATCGCAGACCGTACCTTGCTGACAGACAACTTTCTCAGGTATTTGTAAACATCTCATCAACGATTGCAAATCATATTTTTCAAAGCGTAACTCCGTGCGACACTCCACGTTGTCCCAAGTTTCTAGATCGAACTCTTCAAATTTCCAATACGGAAAAAGCGGTTTAGACCGGTTGTAATCGTAGAGTAAGATAAATTCTACGTCGATCACATTTTTCATTTTCATTTTCTGCATATGCAAAGGTTAAAGCACCAACCGCCATGTTTCGCTCAACTATATTTAAAAAACTACAGTGCAAAAGTATCACGATGACGATAGCATAATAACTATAGCCCCCAAAACATTTTTATTTAACCACATATAGATAAATTAAGAACAATATGAAGTCAGCACTTTAAATTAAAGTCACCATGTCTGTGTGATGTCTGCTCCTATTAAATACGACGTTTGAACGATACAAGCAATCAAGCATGAGCGATCAAGACGAGGATCATTCTTTTACTGTTCGAAAACATCCAGTTATTCATCTGATTTCAAAAAACTTATTCATAACCACTGTTCAACAACCAAAATGGCAACTAAATTCGAGAACACAAAAACAACGTCGTCTTCCTTTTCTAAGTCATGTTTCGTTCATAACACGACGGCGTCCTCGACCCAGTCCTCCTCGGTCAACTCGCGTCGTCTTTGATCTCGCGTCGTGTTTTCTAAATCTGTCTATTGTATCGTCGAATCTCTCCTCACTTAACGACCAAGCATTGCCGGCCAAGCAAGTTACTTATATAAATGGTGATAAAATATTTTCGTTTCGACATCATATATATTGTCCATCAAAAAAATAGTCCCAAACGAGTCAAAATGCTATAGTTTCTTACTTTATTTTGTATGTATAAAAGCAACCTACTTTATATCAACTCGGACATGCGATGCAGCGACAGGAAAAAAAGCTAGTAATGCATGACGGAAAGATATTCAGGGGCCTATAGAGTATAGACTACTGTAAATCACTGTAGTTGGATTTGAAGTGTCTAGCTTCGGTTCGAAGACTTTGTCGGCGATCAGGGACAAGGACTATGCTTCAAGAACCCATTTGTTTTTGAAGAAACCTGTCTTCCTGTCAACAAGAATTTTTGGCATAAGGTTTACGTTTATGCTGCTAAGCAAGCAAAATCTGAGCCAACGGATTATTCCGCTGACTGTCCCAAATTTCTGGACACGCGACTACAAAAGTCCTCTTGAACCGGGGCCCCTGAAACCCCAGCTACGCCACTGATGCTGCTGTCCGACTACAGCCGCCGCTTTTAAGTCTGAATGCCGTACTTATTGGCTTTTTTTACCTTCTTTGTAAAATCGTATTATTGCCTTTTTTACTTTCTTTGTGAATCGTCGAGTACTGTCAAAGTTATTAAACATATATTTTATGTCTAGTTAGACTAGTTGAGAAAAGTTTTGTTCTGTGGCTTAACTTGTAATACTGCAGTCTGCATGCTCAACAAATTTGTAAATCTTTGAAATCAGATTGTTTAAAATTTATTAAAACTTAGCCGGTTAAAAATTTGAAAACGAAAATAATAGCCATCACAGTTCGTAAGTGCTTTTGCTAATTCATTATATACGATAAATATTACTATATATTTAAAAGGAGCGGGGTGGCGCAGCGGGTTAGTCGCGGAACTAGGTTAAGTTAAGTTAAGTTAAGTTAAGTTAAGTTAAGTTAAGTTAAGTTAAGTTAAGTTAAGTTAAGCAAGCGCGGGTGGGTAGGTACAGGTCACCGGTTGGTCTTCCGAAAGTGGAATCTCATTCCTAAACAACCAGGGCTCCAAAAACGGGGGTAATTTTTACTCCGAAAAACGGACGGTTTTGAACCTTTTTGTGCCTCCAATAACTGAAATTGACGTTGAATCGACGACGTTGTTTCAGCGTTTTCAACCTTTTTTTCAACGTCAAATCGACGTCGAAGAGCGACGTCGTTTCAACGTCGTGAAATTGACGTTGAATCGACGTCGAATTGACGTTGAATCGACGTCGATTTCACGTCGTTCAACGACGTTGAAACAACGTCGATCCAATTTGCGTTTTCAACCTTTTTTCAACGTCGAATCGACGTCGAAGAGCGACGTCGTTTCAACGTTGAATCGACGTCTTTTTGCCCTTGCGCAACTGCTTGTTGAATGTTGAACTGTTCCCCATGACTCCATGGCATCTGTTCGCAGGAACTCTGGTCTGAGCTGTTCGTTTTCGCCGAATCTTCGCATACCCTTGTATCTTCGTGTACCTCGATATCGATTGGGTCTGACATTTCGTTAACTTCCTTAGTGGACTATAAACGTGAGAATTTCGCTTAAACTGCTTGAATGTACTTCGCGCCCTTGCGCTCAGTACAGGCTGCGTGACGTCAGGCAACATAATATATCTCCTTTGGTTTAAAAAAGTAAGCAAAGTGAAAAGGTAGTAAAGTAAACTGCCAAGATTTAACCACGCTTTCGTGCTATTGTGGGGACTGGGTCCCAGTCTTCGAACAAAATGGCGACCATGAGAGAAGCTGATACAGCGTTATGGCTTCATAATAAGTTATCTAGTGACGATATGTGGTCAGGAACAAATATTTGGTCATCACTAACCAAAGATGTGTTACGAAATACTCAAGAATGTTTTCATACCTTAGAATCGCCAGTTAAAATAAAACTTTTGATGTCTTTTCTCTATATACCCAGAAGAAGTGCTGAAGAATTGAGGTCAGAATTGAATGAAATCCTGGAAATTGGTTGCAATGACTCTGATGAATGGGTTAGAATATTGTCAGAAATTTTAAGAAATTTTCCAGAGACAGGAAATCTCAACGTAGATCTTGAAAATGTTAGCCCTATTTTCTCTGAGATTGTTCAAGATTTAAAGCAGACAAGTAAGTTGAAAAAATGACATTAAATATTAAATCTACAGTATAGCAGCTGTTTCATGTTTGTGAGGTGGAAGGGGCTGAACACTGAACATGTCTCATGCATAGGAGGCTACTATTTGTATTGAACGTTTCCAAAGGCATTTCAAAATATTAATTTACTCTCTGGTGAGATTCAAGTTTATTATTTGTTTATTGTCAATATCAGTGCTGTAACAGTTACTTTTATTTTGTAACTAGTTACAGTTACAGTTACATTAGGATAAATGTAACTATTTACCAGTAAAAGTTACAAGACCAAAAAGTAACTAGTTATACTGTAGTTACAAAGTTACTTTCATAAATTTGTAACTACAGGTACAAGTAGAACCTGAGTTTTACAACCCCGTGTTTTACGACCACCTGCCATTTTGTGGCATCACCTTTTTCTGGCACCAACGATTTGTAGTTAAAATGTACCTGCAATTAGCGACCACCTGCCAAGCGCGACCAGCGGTTTACAAGATCAAATGCACAGTGCAGTTTACAAGATCAAATGCACCACGTACAAACAAAACACGATATTAACTGGGACTCAGCTGCATACTGTATATCACCTTTAACACAATTAACAACAAACAGTGACTTACATTTAGAAAGTTGGTGTACCAACTTGAAACATAAACCAGTTAACAGATCACAACAATTACCAACACCATACAAAAGACTTCTTTGCACGCAACAACGAACAATAGACCTACTGACAAACAATACACCCATGCATGATGCAACACCCACTCCAGACTGCAATCTGTGAAATGCGCGTGGAAGAACCCCCCCGAAATATGCGTGTTTAGCGCTCATTATTGCCCGCCTATATGTGGGCTCAAAATCATCAAACAATACATGTCATGGAAATTACACATACATGTACTTATCTCACCATTGAGCATGCCAAAAACATTGTGCATGCATAAATTAACCACCCTACATAAAACATTTTGCTCATATTTCGCTTCTGTGCACTGCGCGCGCTTCAAATTTTGGATGCTCTGCATGCATATAAAAAATAATGCACGTGCATGGAATTTCAAGTGTATGTGGAAGATCTTCTGCGCACACTACAAAGTTTCCAGACTGGCACCCACTCACATTGATTATGACACAAACAATCGATGATGAACAATATTGGCCCATGCTTAATGTATGATGCAACACCCACTCACACTAATTATGACACAAACAAACAATGATGTAATGAGCCAGACATATATATATAGGCAAACCCTGACAAACACACTTTACATGTACTTGACTCTGAAGATGTCTGCCGCTGAGACCGTCAAAAGACTCAAAACGTCAGTTACCAACAATAGTCTTTCTCGAGACTACACTAACAACAACCTGGACGATCAACTTCACACATCTAATAATACTCCTAGGTTCAAACCATTTACTTTACACATGTACTATTACAGTATATACACTGTATACAGTATACTGACCAAATCAATACAAGTTGTGACTTAAAGAAGTAAAGCCATAAAAAGTAAATTGCATGGACATGTTTTTGATGCAAATTTGATAACGAAGTTAGGCATTCCTGAGTAAATGGTGAACAAAGTAAACAAGTTGGCATGTTTGTGATTTTAAATGGAACATACAGTACATGTACAGTATATTAGCCAAATATGGCCATGGGTTAGCAAACAAACTGCGAATACATCTTGCTTTGTTTGTACTGTATCATTAAGCTCCTGCAAGCTTGTAGGGTCAGTGCATTGACTAAGGAAGAGGACAACTGCACATATATATTGATCAGAATATATTGCAGAAACGTCGAATGGAGATTTAAGACTCTGTGGCCTGGGTAAAAATTTGAGCAACATCCTGCTTTTATATAAATATATATATATTTATAAAAATCTCCGCTTAAATAACCTACTAGTCACTAGGCAATTACAAAAATGGAAGTGGTTACAGGTCCGTCAATTTGTAGGGATATTTAGTGTTAGGAATAGGGATATTTAGGGTTAGGGTTTTTTAGGGTTATTTTGTTGTAATTGCATATATGTTTTAATGTTTATAATTATATAGTGATGTCAGACTAGGGGCATTTAGTCTATGGGGTCTGGTGTCCAACCTGTATCCACGTTGTACAAAAATAAATTTGATATAAAGAGGAAGGAAAGAATTAATGAGTTGGGGTGTGTCATCATCAGGAAATGAAAAATCAGTTAATTATGGCCAGTTTTGATGTGAAGTCTTTGTATACTAACATCCCTCTGGTGAAACTATTCAAATTATTCTTGATCAATTGTTTTCTACCAGCCGTTTATATCATGGTTTTACTAAAAAATCATTTGAAGAGTTGTTAAATTTAGCCGTAAAGGATTCTCACTTTTTGTTTAATGGCAAATTCTACAACCAAATTGACGGAGAGTAGCCATGGGTTCTCCACTCGGTCCACTTTTCACTAACATATTTCTCTCACACCATGAAAAGATATGGTTAGATAATTGTCCTAAGGAATTTATACCACTTTTTTTATAAACATATTGACGATTTGTTTATGTTATTTACATCTTGCAATCACATTGGACTTTTTCTAAATTACTGTACTTGAATTCACAACACCAACATTAAGTTTATTTGCAAAATTGAGACTAACAAAACATTTCTCAACATAACAATCTGTTGGTCTGATAACTGCTTTGTAAGTTTGTTACTTCCGTTTAATACTGAAACCAACATTCACTCATGGTCTTTTCACTAATTTCGAAAGTTTTTTACTTATTATTTATATAGGTGTCATCTATACTCTTTTGTTTCGCTACTTTATCATATGTTCTTCTTATATAATTTTTAATTTAGATTATATTAATTTATATAATTTTTAATTTAGATTTTAATTTTAATTATAATTTAGAGTTTTTTACTTTGATAGGCTACCCTGAACAGTTTTTAGACCAGTGTTTTCACATGTTTTTAAGTAAGGTTTTTGATCCTTGCCGATTTCGCTTGTTTTACCATTTACTGGAAATCACGGACTACAAATTCGCCAACAACTTTTGAAATTGTTATCATCGGCCTACCCGCACATTAGCCTTTGAGTGGTAATTTGACCAGTCTGCCGAATTTCGATTTTTTTTTTAAAGACCGGATTCTAATGCATCTAAGATCCAATGTTGTTTATAAATTTACGTGCGAAAGTTGTTCTGCTTTATATATTGGCAAGACCAAGGTCTGTGAGCATATGGATATTTCGGCCTAAACAGGTAGATAATTGGGCCGGGAAAGAAATCTCATTATTGTCCTAACACACAAGAAAAAAATGGACATTCGATTTTGTTTGAAGATTTTTCTATTCTCTCTACTGGCCACTCATGACTTTGATGTCCTTCTTAGAGAACGTTTATAAATAGCTAAAATTAATCCTTTCCTTAATGCTAACATTAGTTCCAACATTAGTTGTCACATTTCCAACTTATTAATAATTTCCTTCTTAACATATCTATATTTCTGTAGTTACCTCGGTTATTTAAGCCAAGATTTTTGTAAATATATATCACGCAACTGCCGAGGTACAGTCTGTGAAATGATCCACATATTGGAGAGAGTTTCGCCCTTTACCTTGATGGATGGAGGAGAAGTGTTGGGATGAGGGGCTGGTTATTTTCAGATATATCAATAGAACAAAGAGGTGTTTCAATTTGGGACGTTTTTCAGCCGTACAAGAAAGAGTTAATGATGTAAATTTTCACTCTTATTTACTGGTAACTGGATTTCTGTAAAAATGTTTTGTATATACTGTAATATTTTCGTCAAGATTTCAGCGATAGAGATGCCAGGCAGGAAACGTAGAAGTCTGACACCGTTTGGAATCAGCTATAGCCATGCCTTTTGACGGTTGAGAAAGCGAGTATTCAATGAACGGGACATTTGAACCGATCAGAGACATAGATAAGAGACATCAGAGACATGGATCAGAGGCATCAGAGACTATGGGTCAGAGACATGGACAACCTACCGACGCCACATCAAAGCCCTTGAAAAATGGCGAGATAAACGAACGAACGTCAGCATCCTTGAGGAGACCAAAACCTCCAGTGTTGAGTCGATTATAGTCAAAAACCAGTTTTCTGCTTATAGGCTTTTCCTTATAAGTTTTCTCCTTATAGGCTTTATCCCTACTAGCCTTTCTCCTTATAGGCTTTCTCCTTATAGGCTTTCTCGTTATAGGCTTTCTCCTTATAGGCTTTCTCCTTATAGGCTTTCTCCTTATAGACTTTCTCCTTATAGGCGTTCTCCTTATAAGCTTTCTCCTTATAGGCTTTTTCCTTATAAGCTTTGAGAAACATGAAGTGGTGTGCGGATGTGCTATGTTTCAGTCTATAATAGATATCAGCAGTTTGCTCGATGTATGGTCAATGGAAAATGACAGAAATTTGACATGGAAAGTTAATCAAACAGCCTGCTTGACGTTTTCTGATCATCTTATATTTACTCTGCAAATTTACTTTTAGGACGATCTCGTCTTTGAACAACAAGACGGTTGTTGTACATCACCTGGAAAATGGCAAAACGGACTGATCCAAACTCCAGAGCCTTTCAGACTCCGGGGTTCATGTTTTAGGAGTAAGATATTTAATTTACGAACATACTAGATTGTCACAAATTGACAAACAGAGCTACTAAAAGCAAGAATTTGTTAATTTTTTTTACGGTGACAGTATAATTTGTTATATAATATAATATATAATTATTTGTATTTCTTCGACCACTCGCTTGAAAAATAGGAACGCCATAGATGTATAGATAGTAACAAAGATGCCCCAATTTCATACCAGATGTTGTGGTCTAGTGGTTACGACACATGTCTATGAGCTGGGAGACACAGGTTCAAATCGGGTCGGACCACCACTCAGGGTCTTTAAAATAATTGAGGAGAAAGTGCTGCCTGCAATAATACCCGCAAATGTCTTCTCTGATAACGACCTTAAATCGTATAGGCCCTCGGAACCCCCATCAATTGGGCTTCTCGCCTGTTGAGGTATTCCGTTCACGGTTCATCTAAAAGAGCGATTGTTCATACATTGACGTCCATTGTTCATACATTGACGTGAACTTGGAGAAGGTCCATTGGTATACACATACAACGACGTCAGAAGTTTACAATATATTATGCAACATTAACCCTAATAAAGCAAGTGGTCCTGATAACCTATACCTGGCAGGATATTTTATTCAAATAGGTCGCAGCCGAAATCTCACCATCTATTTGTCGCTTGTTTAATCTTTCATTAGAGAGCTTAAGCAAGTGACGTTCTTGATTCACGGACGACAACCCAAAATCGTGAACGGCGTATTTTTCAATAAAAATTATCATACAAAACAAAGATTTGAAGAAAAGATTTGAAATCTCAATGCATGGAGGACTATAAAAATGTAAAGCGTGATGGTAACTGTGAATCAAGCGACAAACTTAAATGTAAAAATGAAGTATAACTAAATTTTTCTAGTTAATTCAAACTTCGAAGTTTCTGAAAATTCGTCTAATCAGTGAGTCAACGTTTAACATTACTAACTGTCCTTACTGATGCTGACGTTCTAGCAGTTGATCAACGTTGTCTTCAGAACACGAAAACACCCTCAGTGACGTCTGTGTACACTGTAGAACAAAGATGACGTCAACTTTACTAACTGTCCTTACTGATGCTCACGTTCTAGCAGTTGATCAACGTTGTCTTCAGAACATGAAAACACCCTCAGTGACGTCTGTGTAGAACAAAGACGACGTTTAACTTTACTAACTGTCCTTACTGATGCTGACGTTCTAGCAGTTGATCAACGTTGTCTTCAGAACACGAAAACACCCTCAGTGACGTCTGTGTAGAACAAAGATGACGTCAACTTTACTAACTGTCCTTACTGATGCTCACGTTCTAGCAGTTGATCAACGTTGTCTTCAGAACATGAAAACACCCTCAGTGACGTCTGTGTAGAACAAAGACGACGTTTAACTTTACTAACTGTCCTTACTGATGCTGACGTTCTAGCAGTTGATCAACGTTGTCTTCAGAACATGAAAACACCATCAGTGACGTCTGTGTACACTGTAGAACAAAGACGACGTCAACTTTACCAACTGTCCTTACTGATGTAGACGTTCTAGTAGTTGATCAACGTTGTCTTCAGAACGTGAAAACACCATCAGTGACGTCTGTGTAGAACAAAGATGACGTCAACTTTACTAACTGTCCTTACTGATGCTGACGTTCTAGTAGTTGATCAACGTTGTCTTCAGAACACGAAAACACCCTCAGTGACGTCTGTGTACACTGTAGAACAAAGATGACGTCAACTTTACCAACTGTCCTTACTGATGTAGACGTTCTAGTAGTTGATCAACGTTGTCTTCAGAACATGAAAACACCATCAGTGACGTCTGTGTAGAACAAAGATGACGTCAAGTTTACTAACTGTCCTTATTAATGCTGACGTTCTAGTAGTTGATCAACGTTATCTTTAGAACATGAAAACGCCCTCAGTGTCGTCTGTGTAGAACAAAGACGACGTCAACTTTACTAACTGTCCTTACTGATGTTGATGTTCTAGTAGTTGATCAACGTTGTCTTCAGAACATGAAAACACCATCAGTGACGTCTGTGTAGAACAAAGATGACGTCAAGTTTACTAACTGTCCTTATTAATGCTGACGTTCTAGTAGTTGATCAACGTTGTCTTTAGAACATGAAAACGCCCTCAGTGTCGTCTGTGTAGAACGAACACGACGTCAAGTTTACTTTTGGGTCTTTGAATTATTCATTTTCTCTGTTTTACATGGAAAATTATATTGAAATAATACGGCGTCTGTGGTTTAAGAACGTGACTTGTTTAAGTTCTCTCTTGTCTTGTCTATAGGACATTTTCCTGCGCAATGGAAGTTGAGGAATTTGAGTCCCATTTTCAAAAAGGATGATCCAACACACAGACCTAGCCCACTGCTATGCGTCCTTTCAAAAGTTTTTGAAAGATGTGTTTTTAACCAATGCTTTGCTATTCTACTTCCTAAATTTTATAATTTACAGCATGGATTTCTAAAGGGCAGATCGACAAATCGACAATAAGACAACTTTTACAAATATATTTTTTTATGATATTCTTCAATCTTATGAGGTAGATGCCATCTTTCTCGATCTCTCCATGATCTCTCTAAGGCCTTTGATAAAGACTGTTTTTCATATGCCGAACTGATTCAAAAACTGAAAACGTTTGGAATAGATGGGAAATTGAATAATTGGTTTAAAACTACTTAACAGGAAGAATCTCAATTGATCTCATATATAATATATGTGTATGTAAATAAGACCTATATATTTTTATCTTCGATTCTATATTTTAGATGTTTTTGGAGACCGATGTCGATTGGGGCAATTTTCCCTGTTTCTTTCTCCTGTCGGCCTCTTTCATTTTCCTTTTTGTAATTAATTATAATTTTAGTTACAAATATATTAAATTCAAAATAAACAACTAATACCTACTTGATATATGCCTACAGGATTGTAGATATTAACCTTTTTTCTCTTTTTAGTGAGCAACACAAAGAACACACTAAGTTTACTTCCTTTGGAATGTCCTTATTTGAATAGAGGAGCTCTAGTTGCTTCAATGGGAGTACAACTTGCACCACCAAAACATTTCACATTAAGAAGAAAACCAAAATCAGCTGCACTTAGGGCAGAACTTTTCCAAAAAGGTACAGTGAATACATTTCTATACGGTCTTTTTACATGCATGGTCCCAGCGCTCAGTATGATATTTATCAAATGAAAAAAAGGGATCCACTATATGTACAGCACTTCATGTCGTGACGTCAAAATACAACCTCTAATTGTTCGACTTTAAAATTAAATAAGGTTATTTATTTATTTATTTTGTTTTGACGTATTTACATATACGAGGCAAGACACAACAGTGATGTTCAGTCCTAGTCATGGTGTCTATAACCCTAAGTATATACTATCATATACATGATATTACTATATCACAGTTTGTGCTACGATATCGCTTATTATATCACTTATTACAACAAATACATTATACTAACACACGCACGCACAGTTCATATTAACAACTAATTCTGAAGTTCTGTGATTCAAGATCTCTAACAGATGAGTGCCAGGTAGATATAATATCAGTATTGAATGTGTTCTGGAGAGCGACAAAGTATCTTGATTTTAAATAATTTTTAAAGAGACTATATGTGTTAGGATTAGGATGACGGTTAGGATTTGATTTTGGGTAAGAGTTAGTTTTGTACCTATTTCTTAAGGGTTAGTTTTGTACCAAATTATAGTGTTGAAATTGTGACGTCATGACAGAAACTGCTGTACAATGACTCCCAATGAGAAAAAACAACCGGTTAACGTTGTCGATTTCATTCCGATTCCATTTCATATCGCGATCACAATCCCTATTTTACGTTTACACGGACAGCTAGCGCGATTGCCATCCATATTCAGATCGTTCTCGAAAGCCCGAGTTGCTGCCCTCATGTTCGGGAGCTACTGCTCTTTGGGGGGCCTCTGACTGTTCAGGCTACAAATAAAATGGCGGAGCATGTTTGGCATTTATTTATTCCAACTATTTAAAGTGAATAACAATGGTTGGTGAACATTGCGAGTTGCGACGTGGTAGACAAGTTACATGTACTTGATGATTTTAACAATTTTGAAAATAATTTTACACGTAAAACCACCATGGAAATGTTATACCGGTATGTATAGCCGTATGAGAAATGTATGGCCAGTAAGTGTTCTAATTCGCACATGCGTGTTTATTCGGATCGCAATCCCAAAACTATTTACACGGCTATTTTGATCGCGATAGCCCGCAGATCGCGATCGCAAATCACCTCCAGAACTGGATTAAATTTATCGCGATCGAGTATTTACACGACAAAAAGCTATCCCGATAATTTGGCTATTCGCTCTCCGTCTGGGTATATAGCTCAATGGTCAATAGAGCATCTCACCAGCAATCAGAAGATCACAGGTTTAATCCCTGTCCGGCACTCAGGATTTGAGCTTGACGATCGTCTATGTGTCGCTATGTATCTATATACAGTATATCGTAGTATTTAGAGTCTATTTTAGGGTCCATTATCAAACAATATCTTGTTTTATAATGCACCTGTCGATGTTAAGCCCCAGAGGGGGGGCGGGGGTTGGTATCGGGTATATGTGGGGCATTTGATTTTTCATGCAAATGTTAGATCAAATGCCCCCCTGTCGGGCAAAAATATCTGTCAAATGTAATCAAATATCCCCACGTGGGGATTACCTTAGAGAGGCAAAATAGGCCTTTCGTCTCAAGCGAAAGATATGCGATCCTTTGGTGAGATCAAATCGCCCCACCCTCGGTCCAAGAATAACGATCAAATTCCCGACAGTGGGGCGAGAAAACAAGATCAAATGCCCCACATATGCCCGATAGCCCCCTCTGGGGCTTAGCATTGACAAGTGCATAATTACCTGGAAACAGAATAATTTGTGTTTATTTATTATTATATACAGACACTAAGAAATTTACTGCTGATTGACTTCTTCATGAGAATGACAAAATATTTTTGATCTATTTTATGATGAATCATATTTTTTTCAGCAACTGAATCATCTTCCTCGCAGAAAAGAGTACATTCATCTGTAACTGGAGCATCCTCAGCAGCCTCCGGGTTACGAAGATCTGATAGTACTGGTATGTTGTATCCCATCAGCCTGTATGGTACAATTACGAAATTTCCACTTGTTAAATGTAACTACTTCTTACAAATCTGTGGACGTGGGTGGATTTGAAAGAATCGACGGAACTTGCAGGCATGAATTAAGACTGCCGAAAGCAGGTGCTTTCGTTGCACTATACAGCGACCATATATGAACATTCAGAAATTAAGTCTTGGTTATAACGCTGGTTTTGTCGCGAGTTCAATTCCCAACCGGAAGTTCCATTTTTAGTTGCAAAGATTCAACACTAATATAATTCACGACAACTTTTCTTTCATCTGATTCACCGAGTTAAATGCAAAATATTAACTTTAATATCCTCTAGTGCACCATTAGAATTACCTACTGTACATACATACAAGCTCACGGCAACGGCTTGTGTACCTCAGTCAGTTAGACCGCTGGTCTAGAGATCCAGCGTCTCGGGTTCAATTTCCAGCAGGAAAGCCTTGAAGTTGCATTTTTCGCAACTCATGGTCCCAGTTGTTCATTGACATATATTGAGCATACGTACGTAAACGTACGTTAAAAAACGCATCACTGGAAAACAGCCTTTACTGTGCTTGATTTAAGAATTATCACGCGCCTGCATAAGTTAAACAAACATTATACTATTTACACATTGGTTTATGGTTTCACATTAACACATCAATCAAATGTAGCGCTTGTTTAGTGCGGATTTCTTTATAATCATGTTTTGTTTGTGTATATATAAAAAAATTATATAAAAAACTGGAAAAAATATATCTACTGTATTAACTGCAAGTCTTCACTTTCTGGCACAGGAAGTTCTAATTGCTACTCAATTTACGCAAATTGCTACTCAATTTACGCAAACGATTAATCGATAGTTGAGGATGATTAATCGATTATGAATTGAGCCCATTGGGCCCAGCTCCCAGCACAGCCTTGGATTCCCTGCAATCCCAGCATAGCCTTGGAAACTATTTGACTCAGAAAAAACATGGCTCACACAACTAAGAAGCCACAGAGTTGCCTGCGGAGGAGGCTATGCACTGTACTACTATATTCAAGTGAAAGTAAACCAGTGCTTTTTTCAGGTCACATGAGGGATGAGTTGTTAAAAGGGTGATACTGCTAATCCTTGTTTAATAACATTACTTTTGTTCTCTTTGATAACTTTACTTCAAACGTCCTGACAAAACCTTCCTATATTTTGTATTTCTTTCCCTTTCTATATTTTGTATTTTTATATTTGTATATCTGAGCAGAAAACTTGAAACATCTTTGCCTTCATTTTCATAATTTCGTTCACAAATCGTTCACTAATTCTGGATTAAGCTAATTGCCTTTTGAACAACCTGGATCAAGTTTTCATATATTAACCTTCTCAAACTCATTAATAATTCATGAACCAAAAACAAAATAAATTAATGTTTAATTAGTGTTTTGAAACCGGAGGAAGATCCATCTCGATGATCACGTGATGACGTTTTGAAATATTTCAAACTGCTAGGACTTTGAAAATATGTAAATTACTATGTTTGAGAAGTCAGTTCAAACACTCGACGTCAGAGGCACTCGGACTTTGAAATCCCGGTAAAGTCTTCCGTCTCGTGTTTGTACTATTACAGTACTTCAAAAACTCATTAATATTCATTAACCAAATTGTCCAATCACATTTCCGTATTTAGTCACGCGCAAGGCTTTTATACCTGATAAAATCCATGAATACTAATCAGCATGAAAATTATATAAAGTCTCTAGGAACTTTATATAAAATTCCTGCTAATTTGCATTTCATATACATCAACCCAATTTACCTCTAATAGAAAATAAAAACCAGTACACTCCCTAGTGATTACAATCAATTGTTTTTGAAGCTATTTAAAACACTCGAACTCGCGTTTTATCATATCTAAAATGCTCGCGCTGCGCGCTCGCATTTTAAATATGATAAAACGCTCCTTCTCGTGTTTTAAATACTACTTCAAAAACTAATTAATAATTGATGAAGAAAAGACAAAGGAAATCAGTGGCATAACGGTGGTTTTAAATGTGATAAAAAATCATCCTGATTTACATAAACTTACAAAATCTTTGATTTTCTCAGCTTAGACAACATTAATTTTCAAAATTACTACGCCCAATCAACTTATCAAATGGGTCGTTTTTGAATCCGTTTAATAAACTCGCAGCACGTGTTTTATCCGATCTAAACCCTCGTATTTTAAATCTGATAAAACACTGCTGCTCGTTTATTATTAAACAGAACTTACAGTAACTATTTATATTTACAGTTTTATTCACGAGTTTCCTAACTGTTAATCCTAACGCACTCTGTCAACATTCGCTGTGGGAAGAACCCGGAGAAAACTCACGACTTTTGGCAAAGAGTTGACAAGCTCTCCCCACATAAGATCAAATATTCGAACATAGGAACTCTGTTGCAGCCACTCTAATGACTGAGCCACCAAAGCTTTACAGGAAACCCACAATAGTTTGTCTTAAATATATCCTAACTTTTAATGTTTCAATATATTTGGTAGGAAAGTCTCCATCAAAGCAGACGCCATCATTATCTCGTTTGAGCTCGCATAATAAGTCCACTTCAGGAGCTGCTACGTCTGTATTACGTCATGGCCTTTCAGCTGCTTCACTAAAACAACAGAATAGAACAGCCAAGGTAAAGATAAACTATTCATGAATAATTTATAAGAAACAAGACGCCCGCTAGGCGTTAACCTAGACCTCCCAAGACCTCGCACGCCATGTATAATACTATATAATTGTTGATCACAAATCGGCAAAGGATGCATGTTTAATCGTAGATTTTGAACGTTATCTCGGTCAATATTTAACCGATTTCAATTCGGAAAACAGATTTAGAATTACCGAGTCTAAATACATAACATATACGTGTCTTCAGGTAATATCAACGCAGCATGTTTACCTGAATTTGAGATCGCGGACCAACCCGTTTCGAAATCGCTCCTCATCTTTTAGTGTAGCCGTCTACCGGGATCGGCGTGTGCAATTGTATTTGTAAGCATTGTGAGCGTATATAAAACCACGATACTTGCTAGCAATTCCAGCCGGAAGGCCTTGAAGTTGCATTTTTCGCAACTGGTCCCGGTTTGGTCTTAAAATGTCCATAAAACATGAGGTTTATACTAAAAGATGTTTGATTCAAAAATTACAGTCGTGTATATTGATTTATTTTTGTTCATTTATTTGCTCTAGCTGTTGGACATTAATGAACAACCAATAGGAGGAAATGTTAGAGAAGCAAAGCGACGCAAGAAACTCCAAGGTATTCTTTTGAAACTTTAGATTTTCTAGTCTTGTGGAAGAGTCTGTCACTGTGCGTTGATCTTGTTTTATACTGCATGTTTTATTTAGCCTACCACAATACTCCAACCATGACTTGTACTCTCACTGTTGTTGATAATACTTTTGTTTAAAATATCAACATTTTCTCAAAAATAATTTATAAGATCAGTATAGTTCTTCTATTTTGTCACATCCATATTATACATGATCAGTAATAACTTCCGCAAAAACATATGAACTACGTGTAGTTAAAAACGAGACTTAAAAAGCAGACGCTAAAATGTAAAATTTCTGCACCAACTGAGGTTTGTTAGTTGCGGTAGTTATATTGTATTATTATATACCAAGTGTTAAAATTCCCTTTTTCTAGTATGTCATCCGTCGAGAGTGTATCACATGATTTGTTTTTGTCATATAAATGATATAATATGTTGTCGACCGTCAATCATGCAAAAAAAACACTTGAAATACCAATTTGAACGTGAAAATGCGACCTTTGAAATGAACTCTCCTTTCGCCTTAATTGTATTTAATTTAATGTTTGAAGAATAAAATATTTCATGTTTTTACGTTTTGTTTTTTCTTTGACACTTTGTATGATAATAAAGCACTCATTTACTGGGACCTCTGGAAAGCAGTATGTTTTGTGGTCCCTCGACCGTCGATGTTTCCCTCGGCTTCCCCTCGGGAAACATCGACGTTCTTGGGACCACAAAACATACTGTTTCCCTCGGTCCCAGTAAATAAGTGTTAATTAATTATATACACTGCGGTAGTGAATGTGGAGTGTAGACAGACGAACATGGACGTCAAGCTCATGTCCTCAGAAAAATCATTCTGAGTCCCGGACAGGAATCGAACCTGTAACCTGATTGCCGGTGAGACGCTCTAACCATTGAGCTACCGAGACTCAGATTACAAAGTTTCAAGGATATGAGCTTGACGATCGTCCATGTATCGTCGGTAGTTATATTATTGGTCTACAATTTAAAATTAAACAGCCAAAATCGAGCATGTTACCATGGTGCGGTGTTGTTGAAATATTTCCCTATTGTGCATATTTTTAGCTGAAATAGAACTGTCAGAAGATGACAAAAAGAAAAAAGATTTAGGAAAAACCCAGGAACCAGCAACACCAGAATATGCAATAGGACTAACAGCACCCACTGAGGTCTTTTTTATTTAATTGTTGCTTATGAAATTATGTTCACAACAATAACTACTGTATCTTCTGTACGTTATATTTATTTATACTGTTAACATTTTTAGGTATCTCAGGCGACAACGTCAAACACTCAACTTCCTACTCCTGTTACTCCTTCCTATGCTTCAATGGCTGGTCTTACGCGACAACCACATCTTCCTTCTACAACATCAAAACCTGATACGACACCCGTGGACGCATCTTTATCAGCCAATTTTAATCAAGAGTTACAAGTACTGTTGAACATAATTCTGTTTTGTAAGGTTTGGGCGTTATAAGAACTAAGAGTGTCGAAGTTAAAAGGATTTGCATTTTGCAGTTGTCGATTTAGTAGAAATACTATCCAAATAGTGAATAAGAGGTCTAATGCATTAGATTTGAACTAGATTAGTATTTTAACACTGCCTACGCAGCACAACACTTTTATAAACTCAATAGATTTAGATGAACAAGACATATTTAATGGCGTGTACAACTGTACATGCCTCGTGATATTTGAAAATTGGCATCATTCGTAGTGTAAATCCTTAATTGTACTCGCTATCATATCTGCATTCGTGTACTTAATTTGCTATACTACAAATTTTACTATAAATACTTTAAATTTTCAACATATTCATCATAATAAGAAATCAGTCATTTCTTTTGTAATTACTGTATTTGTATCCCATCTGTACTCCATCGCTCATAAGAAATTTCATCTTTTTTATTAAGATGCACCTTGAAAGAGAACGTGAAATTATCAGGCGTCGTACAGGTATGCAGGCTGCAGCAGCCACAACATCTGGTCACCAACCAACAACAGGAATTACGTCATCATTCAAACCATCAGTGTCTCTGCAACCAGCTACTGTAGCAGCAGCACCATCTGCCCCTGGAGTAGGGACTACTCGTAATGTTCCAACAGCACCTGTGAACTCATCCAATCTTTCTAACCAACCTAAAAGAGACCTGAAATTGACGGTATGTCTTTTTGTGTATAATATTTCATAATAATGATGGTGGTGTTAATATACACACTGTTGTAGTGAATGTGGGAGAGCTTGGAGTAGACAGACGATACATGGACGATCGTCAAGCTCGTATCCTCAGAAAAATGATTGTGAGTCCCGGACAAGAATCGAACCTGTAACCTTCTGATTGCCGGTGAGACTCTAACCATTGAGCCACCGAGACTCAGATGGAGAGCAAAGATTACAATGATGTACAATGAAGCTCTCCCACATTCACTACAGCAGTGTGTATATTAACATATCCAAACCTTACCGATATATAGTGACTGCCGCATAGGCGGTACATACATCAATCGAACCAGTACATCATTGTAACCTTCGCTCCCCATTGAGTCTCGGTGGCTCAATGGTTAGAGCGTCTCACCGGCAATCAGAAGCTTACAGGTTCGATTCCTGTCCGGGCTCAGAATAATTTTTCTGAGGATACGAGCTTGACGATCGCCCATGTATCGTCCAATGATGGTGGTGATGGTGATGATTATGATGGTGGTGATTGTTATTATGATGGTGGTGATTATTATTATGATGGTGGCGGTGATATTTGTGGTGATAATGGTGATAATGACGACGATGAGTACATAATTATATAGATATAACATTTGAAAATATATTCATATTATATTTATGAAAATAAAAACTTGATATTTAATGTTTGTTTCATTTTTTTCTGCAATCTTAATGTTTTTCACTTGAGATTGAAAATTATCTTGTTCGTAACTTTATATTTAAATATTTTTAGCGTGAACAAATGTTAGCAGCTCAAGAAATGTTTCGTGGTGCTAATAAAGTTACTAAACCAGAGAAAGCTTTGATTCTTGGCTTTATGGCGGGAGCAAGAGGTCAGTATTCCATATCCTACATCTTTAAAGACAAATCAAACCTGTAATTAGTTGTGTTGTTGTGTTTGATAAAAGAGATTTCATTGATCGAGTATAAAAGCATTTTAATTGAGAAAGATATTTTGCTATGGTGTACCTGTACCTCCCCATCATTCCCATCATAGTGTACATGTACTTCTTCGTCAGTGTTCCACCCCGTCACAGTGTACATCGTCGTCATAGTGTGCTGCCCAGTCATAGTCAGTGTGCCGCCCCGTCATAGTGTGCCGCCCCGTCATAGTGTGCCGCCCCGTCATAGTGTGCCGCCCCGTCATAGTGTGCTGCCCCGTCATAGTGTGCTGCCCCGTCATAGTGTGCCGCCCCGTCAGTGTGCCGCCCCGTCAGTGTGCTGCCCCGTCAGTGTGCTGCCCCATAGTGTGCTGCCCCATAGTGTAACGCCCCGTCATAGTGTACCGCCCCGTCATAGTATACCGCGCCGTCATAGTGTACCGCCCCGTCATAGTGTACCGCCCCGTCATAGTGTACCGCCCCGTCATAGTATACCGCCCCGTCATAGTATACCGCCCCGTCATAGTGTACCGCCCCGTCATAGTAATAATAATAATTTATTTCTATAGCGCCGTTTCCTATAGCTCAATGGCGCTTTACAATGCGTTACTTAGTGTTAGACTATTAACAAAACCATCAATTTATAAATATTATAACTACTATAAAACTACAACTACTATAAAACTACTATATATAACAACTATAAAATTTAAGCCACTTAGTCATAAAACTGTTTAAACAAATATGTCTTTAATCTTATTTTAAAAGTAGATAATGATTCACTGTTACGAATGGAGTCTGGTAATTAATTCCACAACTTAGGCGCAGCATATGAAAACGAACGTTCACCATAGTTCACTAGTTTTGCTGGAGGTACTGTAAGAAGTCTTTTCGATGATGAACGCAAATTCACTGATGATGTAAATGGTTTTAACATATCCCTAATGTAACATGATGCTAGACCATTAAGTGCTTTGTAGGTAATGAGAAGCATTTTATAGATGATACGTTGACTGACGGGGAACCAATGAAGCTGTTTCATGACAGGAGTGATATGATCAAATTTTCTATTTCTTGTTACCAAACGGGCAGCACAGTTTTGCACTTTTTGTAAACGATCTATAAGGGATTTAGGCAGCCCATATAGTAGAGAATTACAACTATCTAGTTTAGATGTAATAAAGGCGTGAACTAGAGTTTCAGTGTCAGACATAGATAGGTAATCTCTTATTCTTGCTATATTACGCAGATGGAAAAAACATACTTTGCAAGTGTTAGTGATATATTGATCTAGAGTCATATGTTGATCAAAAGTTACACCAATAGTGTACCGCCCCGTCATAGTGTGCCGCCCCGTCATAGTGTGCCGCCCCGTCATAGTGTGCCGTCCCGTCATAGTGTACCGCTCCGTCATAGTGTACCGCTCCGTCATAGTGTGCCGCCCCGTCATAGTGTGCCGCCCCGTCATAGTGTGCCGCCCCGTCATAGTGTGCCGCCCCGTCATAGTGTGCCGCCCCGTCGTAGTGTGCCGCCCCGTCGTAGTGTGCCTACCCGTCGTAGTGTACCTACCCGTCGTAGTGTACCTACCCGTCGTAGTCTACCGCCCCGTCGTAGTCTACCGCCCCGTCGTAGTCTACCGCCCCGTCATAGTGCATACGTCCATTTGCTTTTATATGAAATTGACAATAAGCGTATATATTGATTTGATCTTTAGCCGTTGGCCGATATTGACCCCCAACGTTATTCTGTGTATTTTGTTTTGTATTTTTAGAAAATCCATTTCCAAACCAAGGACCTGTTATTACTATAAAGCTAAGTGAACACACGGAAGACGCGAAGGATATATCACAGACTCAACTTGTTGAAATGTTGTTTGAGATGAACTATGATACTGGACATTGGAGAAGGTTAAAAAGAACCCGTGTACTTGCCAGACAACAACCTGTTAATCAAGGAAATCAGTGAAAGTAAAAAGAGGGAATTTCATAGAATTTCTTTGGGTCTAGATTAAATAGTTGTGGAACCATTATAGCATTTGTGATATCAATCAATCAATCAATCAGCTTAATCCGATACTAATTTGAAACGCGACTCTAACATGAAATGATCTTTATAAAGTATATCGTCTTTGAAATTTGTCATCGTTGTTTTGTGCCGTTGCTCTAAGTACAGGTACATGTAGGTATGATGCATGATGTGTGGATATTGATGTGTAGCAGGGAGATGAAGGAACCAAAGAATGTACGTAATTCTTTAAGAACAGGTGAAATATTTTTATGATCTAATACCAGTGAGGAAGCACTATAAGGGCAAGCATTGAAAGGGAAATGGAAGATCAATATTTTCACCAAATATAATCAGCCTACCTGCATGTTTGCATGCTATTTTAAACGCTCCTAATCTATGGTCATTCATGTCTTCAAAACAATCATTAGATAAATGTTAAAGTGCCTATGAAACGAAAATTAAGTTTGTTTTATTTGAAAGAACTTTTAAAATAATGAAGAATATTAATTTACAGCTCTTTCATATTTCACTTGGTTCTCGAGATATTCAGACTTATGTGATATTCAAATGAGATAACCTATGACGTCAAGGGGTTTGCAATACATTTTAACATATTGGAAAATCGTTTATATCTTTAAGATTATTAAACGAATTCACTTGAAACTTTGCATGTTGATACAGACCACTAAACTGGAGAATATCGTTCTAGTTTCAATGTTGCAATAGTAATAATATAGTTCCCAGACCTCTAAGTCTCTTTGTCAAAATCTTTGTTTTCTGACATAGCTATGTGTTGCACCAAAGTTAAACTTCAGTTTAGAATTGGTTAAGTCCATGAAAATCTGCTAAACCAGTACCAACGCGCAAATGTTTGGGACGGAAGAGAAAACAAATAATTTTATTTTAGAAATCAAGATGTCTGAAAACTAATTTGTTACCATGGCGACCATAAAACCAAAACGATGTTCTCCAGTTTAGTGGTCTGTATCCACATGCAAAGTTTCAAGTGATTTCGTTTAATAATCTTAAAGATATACACGATTTTCCAATATGTTAAAATGTATTGCAAACCCCTTGACGTCATAGGTTATCTCATTTGAAAATCACATAAGTCTAAATATCTCGAGAACTAAGTGAAACATGAAAGAGCTGTAAATTAATATTCTTCATTATTTTAAAAGTTCTTTCAAATAAGATAAACTTAATTTTCGTTTCATAGGCACTTTAAGTATACAGTATCTACCTATAGCTGAACTATTGCAGGCCTAACATATTCCGTGTGTTCGCAAACCACGAATAGATAAAACAATCCCAAATCAATCTCGTATAAACTATACTCCAAGAGTCCAAGGAAACTCATTATAAACCGAAACTCTTGCACTCTAGCAGTAAGAATAGGGTGCTACAATGTTATCAGTAGCGAAGTTGGCCGTAGCAACTGGTCATGCTATGCAGATTTTGAAACGATTTACATATTCAGATCTTTAGAAATGTATTGTTTTCAAAATATGCAGATGTTTATAAATTAGCGTAGCATGACCAGTTTCTATGGCCAGCTTCGCCACTGGCACTGAATGTTATAATATTTCTGATGAATGAAGATAACGAAAGTCCTGTTTAAGAGGTCAATTTTTGAATAAAATGTTGCCTGTCATTTCATTTATATACGTGTTTTTTGGTATTATGTTATCCTTTGAAATAATATGCTACAATGTTTATATACCATCAAGGAAACCTTCGAAAATATTTGGCGACAATGCAGCTGGAGGTAAAAAACAAATGTCGTTCACTGCTATAGTTTTTAAATACGTTAAAGATATTTGTAATTATTTGTATAGTAGTATTAAATTATTAGCAGATGTTCCTAACAGTAACATGGTTCAATATATGAATATAGTGAATTAGTTCAATATAGTGAATCATTAACTGGTGAATTGTTTATGACATGTGATGGTGGACCTTATGTTTGTCTTAAAAATGCATTTACAAATTTATTTTATGATGGAGAAAGAAATTATGAAAGTTGCTTGTTAACTATTGATTGTAACACTCATGTGTTCAAAATGCCAAGGGACTTAATACATGGAATGTTGTCTTCAATTATAGCTATCGGCAAGTAATAACTGAATTAGATTGAAGATCTTCTATTTTGCGATCACTAGTTAACAGCTGCATGTATGTGCGGATTTTTTATTTTACTCACCTCATATGGCAAAATAGACTGCACCTTTACCAAAATATCTTCATATCCGTGGATTTCTTCACTAAATTGTACTGGTTGACCGTGCAATTCACACCCCCATGTTAATTACCATGAATTTATTGTCTATGTTTCTCTCTCCAATTACTTTACTCTTCCCAAAAATAATGAACAAAGCTAACGGCTAGTCCCATTATGCTAAACACAATATATAGTGTCTGATAGTAGCACTCTAAATATTCAATTCTGATCCCACCTGTGCAAATATGTTCTTATAAAAATTTCCAAATATGCTATATATACAACAAAAATCACACAACATTTGCTACATTCTGTCTTGTTACATCGCCGACTCTTGTACCGAGCGAGTAACACATTTCCAACTCTCTAGGGGTAGACACATGCATGCATCGCGTGCCTATTTTTAATAAGATGACACATTAAATAAGGCACGATATCTCCAGTTTTTTTCTTTGGTGAAATATTTTAAAATTTGTAAGATGATAGAGATCTGATACAGTATGACCGTCTAGAACACTTCAACTTAATATCAAGGAAATTGCCGGTGAGACGCTCTAACCATTGAGCTAGTGAGACTCAGATGGAGAGCGAAGGTTAGTTACAATGATGTACTGCTTCAATTGATATATGTACTGGCTATGCGGCAGTCACTATATATCGGGATTGCTTGGATGCGTTAATATACACAATGTTGTAGTGAATGTGGAGTAAATCCTCACAAAACTGTACGGGACTCAGAATCATTTTTCTGAGGATATGAGCTTGACGATCGTCCACGTATCGTCTGTCTACTCCGAGCTCTCCCATATTCACTACGACATTGTGTATATTAACGCATCAAGGAAATTGTAGGAACGCGTTTAAAAGAAATTCACCGAAGGAAACGCCATGAATTTTATATTGGCATGGACAGTGAGTAATGTAGCACATCTTTGTAAGCTTTTTGTTGATTGGACTAGGGGTTAGTGTTAGGATTAGTTGGTGTTGGATTAGTTGGGGTTAGGATTGGGGTTATACAGTAGGTTTGGCTTCATAACATTCCTGATTGGCTGTGGTTATAAGAACAAACAATTAGATTAGGTCTTCCGAGATGTGCGGTTGGCCATTATTATTTCAATATTTATGCATCTTGGCAAGATGTGGATCTTAGCAAACTAGATCTTTAACTGTACTTATTCAATTTATCCTAATTGTTGTTCAGAGTTATTCTCGGTATTTTCCTATACTTATTCACATGAGTGTTTCACAGGTAATATGTAAGAGTTAATTACCAAGAACCACGGCTTTAAGCCATGTCCAGCCTGAGACTGGGCTTGGGCTGTATTTGGTTATAATATAAGCCGAAGTTCGAGGTAATTAACTGACTTATTTAATAGTTGAGGAGGCTTCTTTAATAACATCAATTACCGAATGTGGGTAGTTCGCAGATCGCAGCAGATTATAGTGTCATTATGAAATAGCCATTATTGAGTTGCACACAAGTAAAATTATAATAATTAATGAAGTTCTAATGTTTCATTGTTATAATCACAACATCTTCAGAGAATAATTTACGTAAATTATACAGAAAGTCTAAATATATTGTTACACATTTTTCATCAATTATACATGCATTAACCAATCAGAGAACTATAAAATAAAAGTTACAAGTATGCTATCTACCGTAATAAACAAGGATGAGAGGAAGCTGACTATATCAATAGGAAAAGAGGTGCAGAACAATGAATATTGATGTTTAAAGAAGATTTAAGATTATGAATGAGTAGACTTTTGCCAATGTATTTTATACGCGCCCTGGTAGAAATCCTAAGAGGATCCTATAGGATCCTGATAGGATCGTAAAATTAACAGGATCCTGGTAAGATCCAACTTTAATCAGGATCCTGGTAGGATCCTAAAATTAACGGAATCCTATCCAGTAGAGCTCCTATATTAGTTGAACAATGAACCATTGAGTTACAGGTATGTTTCAGGAAATCAACATGAATAACTTATGTGAATTTAAAAACCCAAAAGTTTAATCAAATAATCATGAACAGGATTCTTAGCACATTGTCAAACCTGGCCAGGATCCTATTATATTATATTATATTATATTATATTATATATTATATTATACATGTATTATATATTATATATTGTATATTATATAATATTATATATTATATTATATACATTATATTATATATTATATTATATTATATATTATATTATATATAGCATATTATATTATATTATATATAGATATATAAATATATAATGGGAATGAAAGGCTGTGGACGAATATATCTTCATAACCTTGTCAGGCATTTAGGTTATTAACATTAAAGGCTTAGGAATTATCAGGTAGAGGCACAGTGGCCCAAGCTCGTGCGCCAATTTGTGTTTATATTGGAATTTATTCAATTTGTCAAAATTAGAGGATATTATAAATTGCAGTTTATTGTTACAATATATAAATGAAATAATGTGTATTTAAATCTACCATAAGGTGTATGTGTCTTTCATTGTAAGTTTGGTGAGATTTAGATTTTAGGACAGTTTGCAGTGTAGCCCCTGCGTGGCAGGCGTTACGTTTCGGGGGGCGGGAGGAATTGGGTTCGCGGCGAGTTGCAGGCGACATGGCGACATTAATTCAATATATTATTTGACACATTGTTTATATCAAACATTATACCTATGAATACTCAACAAAATAAACATTTATAAACCTTGTTGTTCCACTTACATGTTTATTGTGTCGTAATATTCTTCCTTGTGAAACTTCGCACCATTCTGTTCACTAATACTTCAAACCCGTTTATACCGCAAACGGGTTCGAAGTATAATGCGGCAGAATGGCGCCAAGTTTCACAAGGAAGAATATTACGACACAATAAACATGTAAGTGGAACAACAAGGTTTATAAATGTTTATTTTGTTGAGTGTTCATAGGTATAATGTTTGATACAAACAATGTGGCCATAATATATGAATTAATGTCGCCCCAAACGTAACGCCTGCCAGGCTACACTGCTACTGTCCTAAATCTCACCATACTTAAGTGAAAGGTGAAAAAGGTGAAAGAATATTCTGGTAGATATAAATACACATTATTTCATTATATATTGTAACAATAAACTGCAAATAATAGATGAAAATATCCTCTAATTTTGACAAATCGAATAAATTCAAATATAAACACAAATTGGCGCATGAGCTTGGGCCACCTGTGGTAGAGGCCTGCAACATATCCGTAAAAGGGAAATTATTCCATATATGGCATTTCCCAGAGGTCCTAGCGAGTTAATGTTAAGCAGCTGCGCCATATTTGAATTCTCTCGTGGTCCGCGCTGACGCAATGATTTGTTTCTTCATTTTCTTGAATTCTTTGTTTGGTAAATTGCTTTGTGTTGCCAATTCTAAAGAAATGGCTGATCATCAATTATTCATCGATCTTACAAAATAGTGGCTGCGGGAGTAAATACGGCAGTGATGCGATTTCAGGCCTTCAGCAAAGTTCGAAGGTAAGTCTGACCTAACTGTGGTCTGACTCTGATACATGTGTGTAGCTATAGTCTCCTCCGCAGGAAACTACTTCTTAGTTCAAACAGTTGCACTGATCTTATCAAAAACTTGTCTAATAGAGGATTGCATTATGGGAAGAGTTATTTTTCAATGGAAAAGTGTCTAATCAAAATAATTTGAATGATGGAGAAAGCCAATCCTTCATCTGGTCTCAGACTGTACGAACATTTATCCGGAATAACCGTTTACATAACCATTTGTTTATGATATTATAATGATTATAGTAATATAGGCCGTTGTGAAAACCCGGAACGGCGGAATATGCCGGAATATCATGGAATCGGGAATATAATCAAAATCCACGCAGAAAATTGATCATGGTCAACTTTGCTAGTTTGGGAAATCTGCGGTCATAGTAATTTTTTATGCAAAGTGCGTGTACAAAATGCAGAAAAATGTGGTAACAGGACGAAGTTTGAAGAAAACACTGACTGCCCTTGCAAAACCCTCTTTAAAATTGATTACTGTAAGTTCTGGCTCGTACCCTGCCGTCTCTGTATCGTCTAAAGTTCAAATCCTCCTAAGATACGCATTAAAGCCTTGTCACTGGCCAAAAGAACCGCAGGCTCTAGGAACAAGTTGGGTGTGTTGAAATAAACCAGCAACTTACAAATATTTTGCAAAACCTACTCAAACATAAACATTTAAATCTAATTATCTAGAACGTGTCATATGTTACAAAATGTCAAGGCGATAATATATACAAAGACAAAGAATGAATTTGTTATGCTTTTCTTCACTTGATGATTAGAATTGTCCGTATTACACATGAGGCAACAATTAGCCAAAAGCATTGAACGAGAATACTGCTTGTCAATGATTTTCATTATATTCAGGCATATTCCGCCGTTCCGGGTTTTCACAACGGCCTAGTAATATAGTATGAATAAGAATTAACAAAAGATAATTTCTAAGGGTTTAAATCCTTGCAGTTGCTGAAAATCACAAGTTTTGCATGTGATGTTGGTTTGGTTTTAGAAGTGTTGTTATCATAATTTTTATTTATAAATTTAACTTCAAACATTTGGCATTATTTAAAACATTTCTTCATGTGATTGTGCCGGATATTGCATGCCGGTTATCTTTTATTTTTCATGGAATTAAGTGCCAAGTAAATCAGCTCAGATGATACATGAATTATTGTTAAAGGGACACTCCGGCCCAAATACAAATGTAGTTCATATGAAAGATCTTACTGACTTTAGATTATTTCCAAAGTTTTAGTTAAGAAGATGTGGCTAGTTGAAGTTGGAGAGTTTGTCCAATTTCGACGCCATTTTGTTTCTCAAATATGACGTCACTGAGTGACGTGATCTCGTATTATGCCTAAGAAGCTCCTCTACTTTCCTGCATGATGAACTAAATAGTTTATTTCGACTAATTTTCGTCCAAAGACCATTCACAATAACTATCACTATGTGATCGCCATCAAAACAACTCCACTGACGATAAAGAATCACTCAATGACGTCATATTTTCAAAACCAATATGGCGTCAAAATCCACAAATTTTCAACTTCAACTAGCAATATCTTCTCAACTAAATTGATAGGAATGCTGAAACTCTAATGCTGTAATATCAAGACTTTTATGGCCGAGAGCAAAGGTAATACAATGATGTACTGGTTTGATTGCTATATACACTGTTCATTTTCTGAGGATTTGAGCTTGACTTGAAAAATATTATTGAGCTTATTTTGGTAAGTTTGAGTTTATCCACTAATAATTTTTTATTATGCTTGTTAAAGAGCATATACATACATGTTTCTTCTTTGCTGTCGGTCGCGTAGCGACAAAGACTGTTTTCATGAAACTAATTTACTTCACAGCAGCTCTCCAGGCAATTCTCTGTTGAGTCAACTGCGCTAGTTGGTTGATGTTGATATCCCTCTTTTTCAAGTTCCTATTTATGGTGTCTTTATATCGGAGGCGAGGGCGGCCTCGTTTCCTTACACCGTCCGGAAGTTGTGAGTACAGGACCTTCTTTGGTAGTCGATCCGAATCCATCTGGAATATATGGCCTGTCCACCGTAAGTACTTTCTGATGAGCAGGTCTTCCATGGAGGGTAGTCCAGCTCGCTGTAGTACCTCGATGTTGGTGACTTTATCTTGCCATGAAATTTTCATGATCGCTCGTAGGTGTCTCATCATGAAGGCGTGGAGCTTTTTCACTTGGCTTCTGTACAATGTCCATGTTTCAGCACCGTATAGTAAAGTAGACAGAACGATATTAACTATAGATCTTACACTTGACCCTGGTTGACACATGATGGTTGTTCCATAGTCGATTCCGTAACCTTCCAAAAGCAGAGCTAGCCTTTGCCATCCGTTTCTGTAGTTCAGCAATTAGTCGGCCATCCGTGGTGACTATACTTCCAAGATAGGTGAACTCTTGCACACAGAGTAGGTCTTTGCCATCTACTTTAACTGATGGGTCAGAAGTTGGAATTGAGGAGCTTGGTCGGTGTAGGACTTCTGTCTTCTTGATGTTTATCTTCAATCCAAATTTCTTTGACGCAGATGAGAAGGCATCAACGATTTTCTGGATGCCCTCCATTGTGTGAGCCACGAGTGCGCTGTCATCGGCGAACAAAAGTTCCTGCACAAGTATCCTAGTGGTCTTAGTCTTGGCTCGGAAGTTGGAGACGTTGAAGAGGTCTGCGTCCTGTCTGGATTGAATGTAGATTCCATCCTGAAGATCACGAAAAGCTTCATCAAGCATGGCAGATAGGAAGATAGAGAAGAGAGTCGGTGCCAAGACGCATCCCTGCTTTACACCATTTGTAACGGCAAATTCTGGGATTTCCTCAGTGCAGTTGACTCGTGCCATCATTCCGGTGTGCAGTGGCTCAATCATCTTGGTAAACTTTTCTGGACATCCATACTTCCTGAGTAGTTGCCATAGTCCACTCCTGCTAACAGTGTCGAAGGCCTTTGTGAAATCCACAAACACGATGTACAGTGCTTTGTCCTGTTTTATACACTTTTCCTGCAGTTGCCTGAGGCAGAAGATCATGTCCGTTGTGCTCATATTTGCACGGAAACCACACTGTGTCTCTGGTAGTATCTCAGATGTTAACTGTTCTGTTAGTCGGTTGAGAAGAATCCTAGCAAAGGCTTTCCCTGCAATCGACAGAAGTGAAATTCCTCTGTAGTTTCCACATTCCGTTCGGTCCCCTTTCTTAAAGATAGTAACAATGTTAGCATCTTTCCATTCCTGTGGAACCTCATCCTCCGTCCAGGATCTAACAATCAGGCCGTGTAACCTGCTGATAAGCTCTGTTCCACCATACTTCCAGACCTCTGAGGGGATTCCGTCACGACCGGGAGCTTTATCATCAGATAGATGGTTTATTGCCTCTACCAGTTCCGACATTGTTGGTGTTTTATCAAATATGGCCAGTTCTTCTCGTTGCTGAATGTTATCAAGCGCCCCAGTCTCAATCTCACCAGGAACATTGAGTAAACGCTCAAAGTGCTCGGTCCATCTGTGCCTTCTGTTCCCACCATTTCATCTTGAGGCTTCTGGTATGTTTCTGAAGAAGTCTACACGTGTCTTTGTAGGCTGCCATTGTGGATCTTGTGGCCCTGGTTTGTAAAACTATCTGGTGTGCGAGGTTTCTTCTCTGTAATAGGCTCTGGAGATAAGGGTCATTCGGATCGAACCAATCTTGGTGTATGTACTGTACCCTAAATGGATGTACAGTGTACACCCACTTCACAAACTCCTTGAGGGGGTACAGTACCTGCTAATGTTTAAGTGCACTCACAATAATTATCAATCGAGCATTTACGATACTACGGGTATTCATGTTGTTTCACCAATTGACTGAATTGAGGCCACCAACTACAATAAAACATTAGAATATGAAAGGTACATGTACGCTTAACTTAATAGTTGTCCTAAAATTAATGAGCTGTCTAAAAGCCATCCACATAATAAACAGCCATCCAAAAGCTGTGTTTTTGAAGTGGTAGTCCAAAATCAACGATGGCCATCCAAAAGATGACTGGTTAAAACCTTTCCATCTTAGTCTCAGTATACAGGTAGCTCAATGGTGAGAGCATCTCACCGTCAATCAGAATGTTACAATGTTCGATCCCTAACTGGGATTCAGAATTAATTATATATATATATATACATGTACTGTATAGTTGTATGTATCATAATGTTTTAGTAGTTATAATTCTGGGAGTGCACTAATGACATTAAGTTGGTGACTTGAGAAAGTGCAGTGCCATGAAATAAATTGTGAGAATGTAATGCTGTGTATAAACCACATATGCATGTATAAACACGTATATGCACACGGCATCAACATTGAATGACAAGTTTCTCATTTCAATTTTTAAGGTGGATCCAAGTATTGAACAGATGCCAAGCAGTGTCAAAACAATTCTTCAAATAATAGTCAAAAGCTGTCTAAGATGATCCAGAAATAGAATATTTATGGCAAAACATAGAAGTAAGATGTACTCTAGTCTGATAAATGACAAACTGTGCATGTATATAGTGTTTAAGTTTTTATTTTATATATAGGTTTACCATTATTATTGATGGTTACTGCACAGATTGAATAACCAAGGCCATTATTACAAAAGTCTACATATTTGTTAAATATTAAAATTGACCAATCAGTGTTCTCAGTTCTCATGCTTATAACAAAAGATGACACGGTTTAGTCCGGGCGGTGAGTGAGGTAGGTATCACCTGAGCGGGTAATTTACGGGAGTAGGATTTTCTAGACCAGTTTTTGACGTAGAACGCGAATCTGGCAGACAAGGCTGCTTTTAAGAGTTATAGCCGGATATTGCACAATTTAGACTCATTTCCGTGTAAAATCGTTAGTTTTAAATAATTTGTTATTATTACTAGGAATCCCAGAAAAACAGGTCCACTGGACCAGTTTTGTATGTAGAATCCAACTGGCGAGGTATTTTTTAGAAAAATATAACTGAGGCTGTATTTGACTATATTCTGAATATAGCCTCGTTTTCATGTAAATATGTAATTTGAAATAAATTGTGATGCTTATCAAATTAACGAGAATAACTTTTCTACATTTGGAAGGGACATCCATATCTGAGTGTTACAATATTAAATATACGAGAGGTGTCTCAAAATTAGAATTTTCTAGTTCCGAACTCGAGCTGTATGCGTTGTCTTCGTATCCATCATCATTTTCCCCATCACGCTCGACAAGTAGCTCCGGAACGTCGTCAGGATACGCTTCAACGATCCAATCGGTCTTTAAGTTAGGGAGCCAACCTATTGGAGGCAATGCCATGATTGGGTTTTCTCCAAATTCTAGCCCCATAGTTTGCTCTGGCTGTGTGCTTTCGTAGACTGCTGCTACATGGCGGCAAAAGGGAAATGTCAACAACATTGTGCTCTTTGCTCATCTTTCTCCATAAAATAGCTGACCTTGCCTCGTTCACTTGTTTGGTTTTCTTTTCTCCATACAGCCAAAGCACACATACTTTTCAATGGCACCAAATATCTCGTCAGACACATGCATCTCCGTCCACAACCGGCTGAAAATGTCCAAGAACACTGGATCTTTGCTCTCTTGTTTCCAGCAGAAGGGCTTTCCTTTGCGTAAAAAACGTGCAACATAATCATTTCCGCATGGTGTCCAGCCAATGCTTTCTTTTCCTGATTGGTAAGACTACACGAGTTCAGGTGAAGGAGCTTTCTTGTCTTGCCAGAACCGTTGTCGATGTAGACTTCCACATTCCTGATTGGTTCCATTCCAAGTAAAATGATGAGAATATCGATATCACCAGAACTTGATCGTACTACACAGGTTATTGGTTGGTCATTACTGATCCTTGCAAAATGCTGAATCAAATACGCAATTTTAGTATCAGCCTCCTCTGGTCTGTTGCTAGTTCCCTTACACAAAAAGAACCGTTTTGCGTTATCTTGAGGGAGGCGTTCCCCCCTAGCGAAGTATACAACACGCTCTCCCAGTTTATTCCTATTTTGAACCCACACTTCTTCGATAAGCTGAAACAGTCGCTCTTTGTTGTCGCCGTTGCCAAGAAACTTCTTAAAATCAGCAGGTACACGCACATTCTCACTGACCTTGTCGCTATTACATGCAACGTACTGTAGACGATGTTATACTGCCTTGGAAGATCTGAGAAGAGTCGTAATGAAACATCTTTAAACGGCTACGTGAATAATGGCTGCGAGATGGAGAATATAGATTCTGCGAGCATGTGGATCGTCGGGCAGTTGCGCATCGTTTTCAATCAATGAAGTTAACGCGGAATTGAATAGCTCGCTTTTGGCGGGTTTTTTTCTGATTCCATGGCATGTTGCCATCGATAGTGGGACTGGTGCAAGCGGGTTACAAAATCGAAGAACAACGTCAACAACATCGTAAATGTGTTGAAGAATGATTTTATTGATCCCTTCAGGACTGACTTGGACCACGACAAATTGTACAACCTTGCCTCTGGTAGCTCCTTACCAGACGACGTAGCAGAAAGCCTTTTGTCTGTTCAAGAGCGTGGAACATTGTTAAGAGACAAATTCTTTGAGCGATTAAACTCAGAGAGTTCCGAGGAAGATCTTTATTTCAGTCCCATAAAACGAGTTCAATGGAAGAGTTTTACGGAGGTCAGTAAGAAGCTAAAGGTGTCTGCGAAAGGTAAATCTAAGGAAATCACTGTTCCGCGGGACATTCTTTGTCTTCTTGCTGCCAAGTCACAACAACAGAATGCTGCGATAAACATCGATAAAGCCCTGTGTTACCCGCTTGCACCAGTCCCACTATCGATGGCAACATGCGATAGAATCAGAAGAAAAACCGCCAAAAACAAGCTGTTCAATGCCACGTTAACTTCATTGATTGAAAACGATGCGCAACTAGTGCCCGACGATCCACATGCTCGCAGAGTCTATATTCTCGATCTCGCAGCCATTATTCGTAGCATGGTTAAGGTACCAAACACGTTTAAAGATGTTGCATTACGACTCTTCTCAGATCTTCCAAGGCAGTATAACATCGTCTACGTACAAGGTTCGATCAATAAATGAGAATGTGCGTGTATACCTGCTGATTTTAAGAAGTTTCTTGGCAACGGTGACAACAAAGAGCGACTGTTTGAGCTTATCGAAGAAGTGTGGGTTCAAAATAGGAATCAACTGGGAGAGCGTGTTATATACTTCGCTAGGGGGAACGCCTGCCTCAAGATAGCGCAAAACGGTTCTTTTTGTGTATAAGGGAACTAGCAACAGACCACGAGGAGGCTGATACTAAAATTGCGTATTTGATTCAGCATTTTGCAAGGATCAGTAATGACCAACCAATAACCTGTGTAGTACGATCAAGTTCTGGTGATATCGATATTCTCATCATTTTACTTGGAATGGAACCAATCAGGAATGTGGAAGTCTACATCGACAACGGTTCTGGCAAGACAAGAAAGCTCCTTCACCTGAACTCGTGTAGTCTTACCAATCAGGAAAAGAAAGCATTGGCTGGACACCATGCGGAAATGATTATGTTGCACGTTTTTTACGCAAAGGAAAGCCCTTCTGCTGGAAACAAGAGAGCAAAGATCCAGTGTTCTTGGACATTTTCAGCCGGTTGTGGACGGAGATGCATGTGTCTGACGAGATATTTGGTGCCATTGAAAAGTATGTGTGCTTTCTGTATGGAGAAAAGAAAACCGAACAAGTGAACGAGGCAAGGTCAGCTATTTTCTGGAGAAAGATGAACAAAGAGCACAATGTTGTTGACATTTCCCTTTTGCCGCCATGTAGCAGCAGTCTACGAAAGCACACAGCTATGTGGCTAGAATTTGGAGAAAGGCATGGTACGCAATTATGGCATTGGAGGATCCACAGTTCCATGGTTGGCTCCCTAACTTAAAGACCGATTGTATCGTTGAAGCGTATCCTGACGACGTTCCGGAGCTACTTGTCGAGCGTGATGGGGAAAGTGATGATGGATACGAAGAAGACAACGCATACAGCTCGAGTTCGGATGATGAATAATAAAAGTACTGTAACTAACCAATTAGAAAATGTTAATTTTGAGACACCTCTCGTATATTTAATATTGTAACACTCAGATATGGATGTCCCTTCCAAATGTAGAAAAGTTATTCTCGTTAATTTGATAAGTTCAAATTACATATTTGCATGAAAACGAGGCTATATTCAGAATATAGTCAAATAGAACCTCAGTTATATTTTTTGTAAAACGTACCTCGCCAGTTGGATTCTACATACAAAACTGGTCCAGTAGACCTGTTTTTCTGGGATTCCTAGTAATAATAACAAAATATTTAAAACTAACGATTTTACACGGAAATTAGGTTAAATTGCGCTATAACTCTTAAAAGCAGCCTTGTCTGCCTGAATAACATCCAGATTCGAGTTCTTCGTCAAAAACTGGTCTAGAAAATCCTACTCCCGTAAATTACCCGCTCAGGTGATACCTACCTCACTCACCGCCCGGACTAGTTTTGATAGGTTGTATGTTGTGCGAAGCCTAGGAACTAAGAGTAAGTTTTTAATGACGTAGCAATACTTACATGCTAATTAATTGTTATGTATGAGTTTTCAGGCTTCATAATGCATGCACAGTTGCACACTAGTAACAAGAGTAAGTTTGTATACATCTGTATCTATAAATATGTGTATATAATCAATACTGTATTGCCAAGATTATTTTCTTGTACCAAATCTAATGACTCTTATTTTGTACTTCATAGTCGGATGTATTGCAAATAAATACAGGTATGGTGAGAAGGCCTTTGAAAAGTGCTGGAATGAAATTTATGTCAGCCTGAACGAAAAATGTTTGAACAGACTAAAGGCTTGGAAGAAAAAGACTAAAGGCTTTTATGATCGTCAGTACTATTTGGGTTCTAAACAGCTGTCTGTTGTTCAGAGTGAGAAAGATCTTGGAGTGTGGCTTACCACCACTCTCAACTGGAACACCCATACTGATCACGTAGTTGCTAAGGCCCAAAGGATGCTTTGTCTATAGTATATTTGTATCGGACTTCGAGAGACATCGATAATCACACCGTAAAGCGTTTACTCTATTCCACGTGGGTGAGGTCAACACTTGAATATGCTAGTCCAGTATAGTCTCCAATGGATTAAAAGCAACAGGAAAAAGTTTGAAATAATGCTGAAAAAGTAGCCTCTTGAAAAACGACAAGGTGTTTATGGCACGTATAGAGTATGGGAGAGAGTTCCAGAGCCTAGTGACACGAACGAAATAAGAACACTTAAAGACATCTGTATAAGAGTCAAGTCATCAATATTACGCAGACAACGACCCGTACTTCTCCAAGAAATGAAACCACGTGGCATATGTCTACTAAGCCGTGAATCATTTTAAAAAGGAAGACAAGATCTGTGATTTCCTACGCATGTACAGAGGAAGAAGCTGAAGTTGTTCAAGCCTGGTCTTGTAATCTACTTCATGACCTAAAATAAGCCGAGAGGCGCGGCGCTGCACCTGCTCAATTTTGTTCATATTACGTTTCTTGTTAGTTTTTCTGTCTCGTACAATTTCGTTATGTCTTATTCTTTGATTTTATATTAATGTTATACTGTATGTTATTTGTATATATAAAGGGTGACCAATCCTAGGGAATCTTGAATTCTGTTTTTGGTTTACCCTAATACATTCAATTTTTAGTTGTCATACTTTGTAATTGATATGTATTATAATTCTAATAAATAAATAAATAAATAAATAAAGAGAAAAACAGTCACAGAAAATGTACCTGATACTGAGAAATAAAATATTTTAGTACAATCATCTGCCTTCCATATTACTTTGTGTAGAAACGCTTCCAGTAGAAAATTCCTAGGCTATTTAAGGATCCTAAATTGTACAACTTTCCTACATGATCCTGCATAGGAACCTGGATCCTAAAGGATCAAGTAGGATCTTGCACAAGATCCTATAGGATCCTGTAGTTTCTTAATATGACCCTAAGCAGCATCCTGTAGTATCTTGTTAGTGTACATTAGATCCTACAGAATCCTAATAGGATCTTGTACAGGATCCTGCTTAGTATCCTACAGGATCCTGTAAGATCTTGCACAAAATCCTACATGATGATGCAGGATCCTACAGGATCCTGGTAGGATCCTTAATTTTCCTAAATCAGGATCCTATAGGATCCTAAGCAAGATCCTATAGGATCTTGCACAAGATCCTACAGGATCCTATATAGGATCCTATAATAGGATCCTACAGGATCCTGTAGGATCTTGCTTATGATCCTGTAGGATAGATCAAACTTTAGACCACTATCCATACTCTCAATTGTCTCTAAGATACTACAAAGACATGTTTATAATAACTCATATAATTTTCTACAACGTCATGGACTTTTGACTAAATATCAACATGGTTTCAGAGCGAATCACTCCTGTGAAACCCTGCTGCTATCACTATATGAAATCCTATTAAAGTCGATCGAAAAGGGCGAAATCAGCGGATTAATCTTACTTGATTATTTTCAATATTTATATCATTTTCAACCAGATGCAATAAACTGGTTCAGTTATATCTATCAAATCGAAGCCAAAAAGTTAAATTTAAGACATCCTTATCATATTCATTGCCGGTAAATTGCGGTGTCCCCCAAGGGTCAATCTTAGGACCACTACTATTTCTTATCTTTATTAATGATCTTCCTTTTCAACAAAGTGATACAACACCATTTATTGTTGCAGACGATTCTACACTGGTAGCTTCCAGTCTATCAGTAACGAATCTAAATATTTACTTGAATAATGATATCAAAGAAGCATCAAATTGGGTAAATACAAATCTAATGGCTCTAAATGGTAAACAAACCAAAAGTATGAAGATATTCTCAAAACGAAAATTTGATAAGACGAAAAAGCTTAATGTTAAAATAAACAATGAAATGATTGAAGAGGTAGAATCTAACCATAAACCTAGCCCTAACCGTAGCTATCCATAACCTAACTTAAAATAAAAAAACAGAAAAATAGAAAGGTCCTTTTGAGTCATCCCTTTTAGCCTTCCCCGCACTTGTCAGAGTCTTGTCAGCATGGTCTGAGCTTGACTGGTTTTGCGCGCCCTATCATTTGGTGGATCCTGTGGAATCTCGTGCTCTTGCGCTTTGTTGTCCCACCCTCCCACACCTAAGGAAATGCAAGGTAAGTATATAAATTCCACTGCTTTGACAGTGTGACTGGTGCCTGGAGGTGGGCTGTGGTGGGGTTGCCATGGTTACCTCTACTCAGGGGGTGGCATCCCCCCTGTGGCTTGGCACCAATCCTCCAATAACGTCAATTGGCGATCTCTTTTTAACAGCGCTACAATAACCATTCAAAGTCTTTTCGAGACCCAAAATATTCAAAGAAGACCGTACTTTCACACCACATTTGGGACTTTGGGACTCGCGAGTTTACAGTGAAATGGTCAGTCTTAAGACGTGCACGCGCATATGAAAGTGGAGCCAAACGCTGCAACCTTTGTCTTGAAGAAAAGTTGTGTATCATGAAAGCAGATAAAGAACACCTACTCAACAAAAGAACTGAGATCTTGCCGACACAAAATCAAATTTCAAATCAACCGCCTGAAACGCATCATCACACGCCAATGACATCACGTACCATATTAATGAATAGTCAAACCGAATCTTAATCAGTATGTAGTTTGTCGACACTGATGACAAGAGTGCTCAATGCAGGTATACAGAGCAATAATGAATACACGCCTGAAGGAGCACAAGTCCTGCTGTTCTAAATTTCAGACCGAGAAATCAGCAGTGGCTAAGCACTCGTTGGAACAAGATCATGGAATAAAGTGGGGAGAAGCATCACTCATAGCCAACGAGAAAAATTATTTTTCGAGACGTGTGAGAGAATCGATAGAAATACATGTATGTAAAGCGGAAACTATGGAACAAGAAGGGCAACCACTAAATAACACTTGGCAAGCCCTTTTAGTATAAGTAACCTTTAAGAACGTGTTTCGAAAGAACTAATTAATTGAGTAACTCTTGAGAATTTGTTTCGAACTAATTGTAATTTTATTACTAATTTTAATTTGATTACGTAATTCTTGCACGCGCGCGCGCTTTACCGTTAATTACCGTTGAGTTAGCATTTACAAATGTCGTGTATGTGACGTCAGCCAACACTCACTTCTTTAGTTTGCTCTGATCTGTAGTCTCGAGTCCTACGAGACGAAAGCTCAGCTAAAAAAATTATCTACATGGTGTTTCCACAAATGTTTTCATAATTGTTTTTGTTTTGATTTTTGTAATGTTATGTTATGTTTTTTATTTATTTGTTATGTTGTATATATTTTTAATGATGCAGCTAGGGCTCCTCTGAAAACCACTTCTGTGACGGGGACACCCTGATTAAAGATTGTTATAATAATAATAATATATATATATATATAGTATTATTATGTAATATATATATTGTACTATATATATATTATATATATATATATATATATATATATATATATATATATATATATATATATATATATATATATATATATATATATATATATATATATATATATATATATATATATATATATATATATATATATATATATATATATATATATATATATATATATATATATATATATATAATATATATATATATATATATATATATATATATATATTCACTCGATATATATATATATATATATATATATATGGTGAAGGAAAATTTCGAGTGTTGGAATACATACATTTTAAGACCAAACCGGGTCCGGCTGGAATTGAACCCGCGACCCTGCGACGCTAGTGCAGTGCTCTGACCATTGAGCTACGGAAGCCGTTGCCGAGAGCCTAGTCACGAGTTCTGTATATATGGTGGTAATGCCGGGATAAGATTCTGGGTATATTATAGGTAATATTTGGCATTTCACTCGATCAAACTACATGTTGAAAGGATTTATGGTGAAGGAAAATTTCGAGTGTTGGAATACATACATTTTAAGACCAAACCGGGACCAGTTGCGAAAAATGCAACTTCAAGGCCTTCCGGCTGGAATTGAACCCGCGACCCTGCGACGCTAGTATATATATATATATATATATATATATATATATATATATATATATATATATATATATATATATATATATATATATATATATATATATATATATATATATATATATATATATATATATATATATATATACAGTCAATTCAAAAAAGGTTGTCTTTGAAACATATAAACCTTAAACATTAAGCGCGCAATGTAGGTTGGGAATTCTTATTTTAATTCAGGAGGACTTTGTTAGAATGCCGGCTGCATACTGGTTGACAAAAATAGTGGGTATTGAGGTCCAGGTTTAAGTGGGTTTTTACCTACAGATATCGAGTAAAACGATAAATCGCTATATTCAAAAGTTAAGAAATTTAGGAAATGTAAGCACGGATCGCTATGCCATATTATTGTATATCAATACATCCACACGAAGAATTGGTAATAATGGAATTGCTGCTGCAGTATCCAGATAGAGCGATTTCAGAAGTGTTGGACAAAGTATATGAAGAAACAGGGTCCGTCGCAATATGCATGCTCCACTCATCATTACTATATTTAAGAAAAAAACAACATTACTCGGAAGGTTAGTGCATGTCTTGCGTATGATTTTACGATGATGATTTTGTAAAAATAAAAATGATGTGTTAATTAACGGCTTGCTGAAATCTCTTTTATAGTTAAGCAAAATTGCACAACAAAGATGCGAAGATGCGAGAGCAGAATTTCGAGCTTCGAAGCGCTTATTATCTCCAGAGATGTTCGTTTTCCTTGACGAAAGTGGATATCTAAGTTGACTAAGAAATTTGCATATTTTGTGCTGACAATTAATAAAATAGAAACCAGACGGGAATATCAAATTCCCATGAGTCTAAACGCACATAATTATTAATTAAGCATAGTTTCTTTTGTTCTGCAAAAAGCCTTTGGGACCATGGATTGCCATCTTGTTTCTCTTTTAAACCTCTTTCATGGTCAAAGTGAATATACTCTTTTACGTTACTTTAAAGAATCATGAGAACACATGGATATAATTTGAAAGGACGACGGGGTCCACACATCACCGATATTCCAGTGATATGTACGGACTACGGAAGGTTTTATACTCGACGTTGGAATATATACAGTGTGTACAAAAAAACTGAACCGGTATAAAATTAATTAACATTCCTTTCAAACCTATTGTCACCTTGACACATCTGAGCCACGGTGCGTAAAAATATGGTAGTATGGTTTTATATACACCTCGGAACAGATCTCTAACAGCAGCAATATTTCCCAATATTTCCCGTGTGGTTCTTCGCCAGCCAGAATTGCCCTTGTTACGCGGTTAAATGGCTAGTTCCTGTATTCAGATATTTCCTGACGTTTCACAAAACTGTTATCTTAATTTTCCAGGTGTATATAAGACCGTGTTCTAATTTCCCAGCAGTATGACCATTTTCTAAGGTTCAGTTTTTTTTTATACACACTGTAGAGAACACGTAGATGGAGAAACATGCAAGCGGTGTGAAATTTCCCATGGGATGTACGCTTTAATTTTAACTGAACAGAACATCCCTTAGAATAATTCTGCGCATTTAGACTCTCGTGGGAATTTGATGTTCCCGCTTGGTTCCCAATTAATTCATTGTCAGCACAAAACAACATGCAAATTATTAATCAACTTGCATATGCGTCAAGGAAAACGAACATCTCTCGAGGTAATAAACACGCCGAAACCCAAAATTCTGCTCTCGCATCATCGCATCTTTGTTGTGCAATTTTGTTTAAATAGAGATTTCAGCATGCCGTTAATAAATACTTATTTTTTATTTTTTCAAAATCATCATAGTTAAATTTAAAAAAAAAACCCAGTTAAATATATACGCTAGACAATTATCATGAAGAGTGGAGCACGAATATTGCGACCCGTTTCTTCATATACTTTTACAATACTTCTGCAATCGTTCTATCTGGATACTGCAGCAGCAATTCCATTGATTACCATGTCGTTCTTCGTGTGGATGTATTGATATAATACGGTCTACCGATGATAGAAGTGCTGTTTGAAGTACGAAACGTTCAGAAATCATTATTTTGTAATCCGAATACTCCTGTTCCTGTCGGACATTGATTTTTGTATCTCGCTAATTGTTTATTGTACAAGGTTAGGTGATACGTGGTTTCAAAGCCAGCGAATTATACTACAGGGAAAAAAATACTAGGCATTCGTAGTATAAAATGTACGACTATATTTGCAGTCTCCAACTTGGAAGTACAAAACCCTCAATACCCACTATTTCCGTCAACCAAATAGCTCTCCATCTTAAATATTAACTGTATGCGGCCGGCATTCTAACAAATCGCTCCTGAATTTAAATAAGAATTCCCAACCTATCTTGCGCGCTCAATGTTTAAGGTTTATATGTTTCAAAGACAACCTTTTTTGAATTGACTGTATATATATATATATATATATATATATATATATATAGTACAATCTACATAATATATATATTTATAAGTAATACAATGGTTTTTAAGAATATAGTGATTAAATCTCCCGCAAACCGAGGAATGTTGTGAAAGTCCCGAGGGAAAGCATGAGGGCCAAGCCCCAAGGCATCCCGAGGGACTTTCACAAACATTCCGCGGTTTGCGGGAGATTTGATCACTATATTCTTAAAAACCATTGTATTAGTTTGTAATACCATGATGACCGAGGTGAAACTAGTGTTTTCATTGTACAAAACTAATTGATAGTAGGAGTATTGTGTAATACAATGCATGATCAGTGATGTATTCAACAATTTTCCATTGTAGGAAATTAATATAATTGTGTGAAATGTTTAGTGAAAAGTGAATATTAATAAGTCGAGTAATTAACACTTTATCTTACTGTCATTAACATTGTAGTGTAATTATTTTGTTTGTTGTGTAAAACGTATTAACAAAACTCTTTGTCGTGTCTTTGAATTTTGGCTCATGAATTTTAATCAGGGAGAAATTAGAAATCTGCCCGGCTTTGCCGGGAGATTTAGAGATCTCCCCGCTAAAGTCGGGAATATCGTGATTAAACCACCCGGCGAGAACAAAAGAACATCATGGTATTAATATATATATATATATATATATATATATATATATATATATATATATATATATATATATATATATATATATATATATATATATATATATATATATATATATATATATATATATATATATATATATATATATATATATATATATATATATATATATATATATATAATATATATATATATATATATATAAAGTAAAGTGCTGCGTAGACAGTGTTTTGAATATATAGCAAAGTGAAAAGGTGGTAAACTGCCAAGAATTTAGTGACGAGATACTGACGTTTCGAGCGGAGCCCTTCATCAAGACAAGTCACTAAATTCTTGGCAGTTTACCACCTTTTACCACCTAAAAAGGTAGCAGACCAGTTTTGAGGTAAGCGAAAATCTATTATTTGCTCTAACTATATGTTGTTGAGCACTCTTTGCATTTCGTAGACCAAAACCTACACGTATATATATATATATATATATATATATATATATATATATATATATATATATATATATATATATATATATATATATATATATATATATATATATATATATATATATATATATATATATATATATATATACATATATATATATATATATACATATATATATATATATATACGAAAGTATACAATGTGCCCTACCGGCTATCACCATATGGCTTTATGGTAACTGTGGACTTGGGACCCCACTATGTACGGCTACACATTGTTGGATTGCATTGTGGAGTCACCAGAGTGCTCAAACTGCGAGCAGTGAGCAATGCATAATGCTAACAGTAAACGTCTCATTGAGAGAGACTCTCCGCCCAATCCATGAGAGTGCTCAAACCACATGAGCGGTGAGCGTAATATATACGAAAGTATACAATGTGCCCTACCGGCTATCACCATATGGCTTTATGGTAACTGTGGACTTGGGACCCACTATGTACGGCTACACATTGTTGGATTGCATTGTGGAGTCACCAGAGTGCTCAAACTGCGAGCAGTGAGCAATGCATAATGCTAACAGTAAACGTCTCATTGAGAGAGACTCTCCGCCCAATCCATGAGAGTGCTCAAACCACATGAGCGGTGAGCGTAATATATACGAAAGTATACAATGTGCCCTACCGGCTATCACCATATGGCTTTATGGTAACTGTGGACTTGGGACCCACTATGTACGGCTACACATTGTTGGATTGTATTGTGGAGTCACCAGAGTGCTCAAACTGCGAGCAGTGAGCAATGCATAATGCTAACAGTAAACGTCTCATTGAGAGAGACTCTCCGCCCAATCCATGAGAGTGCTCAAACCACATGAGCGGTGGAGCGTAATATATACGAAAGTATACAATGTGCCCTACCGGCTATCACCATATGGCTTTATGGTAACTGTGGACTTGGGACCACACTATGTACGGCTACACATTGTTGGATTGCATTGTGGAGTCACCAGAGTGCTCAAACTGCGAGCAGTGAGCAATGCATAATGCTAACAGTAAACGTCTCATTGAGAGAGACTCTCCGCCCAATCCATGAGAGTGCTCAAACCACATGAGCGGTGAGCGTAATATATACGAAAGTATACAATGTGCCCTACCGGCTATCACCATATGGCTATATGGTAACTGTGGACATGGGACCCACTATGTACGGCTACACATTGTTGGATTGCATTGTGGAGTCACCAGAGTGCTCAAACTGCGAGCAGTGAGCAATGCATAATGCTAACAGTAAACGTCTCATTGAGAGAGACTCTCCGCCCAATCCATGAGAGTGCTCAAACCACATGAGCGGTGAGCGTAATATATACGAAAGTATACAATGTGCCCTACCGGCTATCACCATATGGCTTTATGGTAACTGTGGACTTGGGACCCACTATGTACGGCTACACATTGTTGGATTGCATTGTGGAGTCACCAGAGTGCTCAAACTGCGAGCAGTGAGCAATGCATAATGCTAACAGTAAACGTCTCATTGAGAGAGACTCTCCGCCCAATCCATGAGAGTGCTCAAACCACATGAGCGGTGAGCGTAATATATACGAAAGTATACAATGTGCCCTATATATATAATATATATATATAATATATATATATATATATATATATATATATATATATATATATATGCAAATATATATATATATAATATATATATATTACATCATATATATATTACATCATATATTTTCCATATATATATATATATAATATATATTTATATTTCAAACTATCTAAATTTACACAACTGCCGTTACACGGTGTTTCATGCTTTCGCAATCTTCAGACGACTAATTGACATTAACGTTCTCACTGAGTTTATATTCAATTCGTGCGGCGAGGATCAAAAGTTCTCATATTGTTCGGGCGGTGCTTCTTTGACGTTGCGTAATAAGTATTTATTGATGCAGCGGCAGCTAGAAAGGAGTTCGGTATACGCTTGTTCAGTAATTCGTATTTTTGGAATATGATGTTATATTTTTCATCTAGACAAAGTTCGCATCTTTTCGAACCATTTTGAAATGCAGGTGCTCTGTCGATAATTGACCACTCGATTTTGGGGTTGTTGATGTTTCTGTATCGTAAATTCCAGATGTATTTTGAAAGTTCGGTAGTGTTTATTTTGTTTTCGTAGCGGAAAGAGTTTCGGTGTTTGTTATAAAGTCGATCTTTGAAGGAGTGTTCTGTGAACCCGATGTAGTTTGTGCATTGCTGCTGTCGGTGTCGTTTGTTATGTTGGCACGGTAGACAAGGCTTTCGGTGAGGCATTCTCCTTGCCGCAATTTCTGGTTTCTCGTTCTTCTTCGTTGTTGAGGACTTGTTGATTGTGAGATCTGATGATGCTAGACATATTAGGCTTGCAGCTGTAGCTAACTTTTACATTGTTCCTGTTAAATATTTTGTGGTACTTATGGTTCTTTGGACTGAAGTGTTTGTCGATTATGTAAAAATGTTTTGGCTATATTCGTTTGGACACTCATACTGTATGGAGGATTAAACCAAATGATGTTTCTTTTTCTGTTTTTGTTCGTTGCGGGTTCTTGGGCGGTTGTCTGGTCGAATTGGATGGTTTCGTGATATCCGCTGGAATTTAGTGCTTCGTCGTAGTAGGGTGCTGCGTTGTCGAAAACTTCTTTACTCGATGATAACTGACTGATGGTTGTCACCAGCAATCGCTTGTGTATAATTAGTTCTCATGATGAGCTGTGAAACACGTGTCTGTAGTGTCTGTATATACGTGTCTGAATATATATATATATATATATATATATATATATATATATATATATATATATATTATATATATATATATATATATATATATAGCAAAGTGAAAAGGTGGTAAACTGCCAAGAATTTAGTGACGAGATACTGACGTTTCGAGCGGAGCCCTTCATATATATATATATATAAATATATATATATATATATATATATATATATATATATATATATATATATATATATATATATATATATATATATATATATATATATATATATATATATATATATATATATTTATTTATTTATTTATTTATTTATTTATTTTTTTTTTTTTGCGTGCAATCGATAACAATGAGTCAGTCATCCTTCTTTTGTTGGACCTATCTGCTGCCTTTGATACAGTTAAGCATTCGACCCTATTGTCAAGACTTTCGAGTCGTTTTGGCATTGGAGGAAATATACTTGCATGGTTTAAATCATATCTTACATCGCGTATGCAGTATGTTCAGGTTCATGATTGTAAGTCGACACAACGCTGTCTAGCACGTGGTGTTCCTCAGGGATCTGTGTTAGGTCCCTTACTGTACATACTTTATACATCTCCTATCGCCGATATCATTAAGCTACATAATCTACAGTACCATCTATATGCTGATGACACCCAACTATATATATCTTTTAAAACGGACAGTTTTAGTGAACTTACGACTGCTAAAGTAAGGATTGAGCATTGTATTACAGATATTGATCGTTGGATGGTGAACAACGGACTAAAATTAAATCAGGATAAAACAGAACTCGTTCTTATTAGCTCTAGATATCGTTCTAGACCTTCCTTAGATTTTATTCAAGTATGCGATGAGAAGATACAACCAAAGTCATCAGCTCGAAATCTCGGGGCTATTGTCGACCAGTGTTTAAACTTGGATAAACACGTCAAGAAGATCTGCAAAACGTCCTACTACCATTTAAGAAATATTGCAAAGATTAGAAAATACCTAACTGAGACAACTGCTGAGATACTAATTCATGCATTCATAACTTCAAAATTGGATAACTGTAATTCTTTGTTATATGGTCTCCCTAAACATCTACTTGGCCAACTTCAATCTGTACAGAATACTGCAGCACGTATTGTCACATTAACCAAGAAATACGATCATATTACTCCCGTTATGTATGGGCTTCATTGGTTACCCATACAATTACAGGATTACTTTCAAAATTATGCTGTTAGTATATAAAGCTTTAAATGGTATGACACCACAGTATATAACTGATCTATTAAGTCTCCGTTTAAATACAAGAACACTCAGGTCTAGTTCTCAGGAATATTTAACAATACCAGCAACCAAATTGAAGACGTACGGAGACAGAGCTTTCTCTTCTGCAGCTCCAAAATTATGGAACCAGCTGCCTATCGAACTAAGGAAAAGTGGTTCTGTTGAACTTTTCAAGAAAAAATTAAAGACATTTCTATTCAAACTTGCTTATTAGAGCGAATTAAGAGGACCTTTTATTTATTTATTTTTTATTTATTTATTTATTTATTTATTTTTTATTTTTTTTCTTAATACTTTTTAATACTTTATTTTAATATCTTATTTGTATATAATTCTTGTAAAGCGCTATGGACAATTATTGGAGTTGGCGCTATATAAATATATATCATTATCATTATCATTATATATATATATATATATATATATATATATATATATATATATATATATATATATATATATATATATATATATATATATATATATATATATATATATATATATATATATATATATATACATATATTATATATGTATAGGTTATTGAACCGACCGAGGTCAATTAGTTGTTTATAAACCGAGGGCGTAGCCCAAGGTTTATAAACAACTAATTGACCGAGGTCCGGTTCAATAACTTTCTTATTACCCAACAAAGGAGGTTTTCTATTGGGATTTCACTTTGACGTACGTAATTTAAATTTTAAAATAAGCTATTGAACGCATTAAAGATCAATTTCAATAGATTATTCTTTTTATTTAAATTACGTACGTCAAAGTGAAATCTCTATGGGCTTTGCGATTTACATAAAATTGCTGGGCAATTAGAGACTCGTGGTCAGTGAAAATTTTAGGGAGCAACATGTAATTAGGATGGATGCCTCCGATAGTGACGAGGAGTTTTGGATAACTCAAAGTACATCATTTTCGCGAAAAGATGAGGAAGGTTCGAGTGTGGGCTCGGAGCAGTTGATGAAAACAGATTGGTGAAAACTACTGCAACAAATCGTGATGAATGTGAAGCAAGGAAGAGTGTAGAAGGCCGTTATGAAGACAATTGTTGTTTACCTGGTTTGGTTTCCGACGTTCTTCAAGGAAATTTGGATAGTTTTCTGGATGACGTTGAAGAGCCGAAACGAAAGAAATTGTGCAGTGAAAAGTCTGAGCAAAGTAATGAAGATTGTGGCGAACGCGTTAGTGGGAAGTGCGTGTTTAGTCGGTGTAATTTCTATTTTGGAAAGAATTAAGGCACGAGTGAATAAAACAGTAATAGTTGCGTGTTTATTTCTTGATAAAATGAGTTGTTTTTGTTCGTTTGGGTCGTGCATTTTGTGCTATGACTGGAAACAGTGCTGTATATGCAGGTTATGGCACCGTGCTATATGCAGTATATAGCACCGTGCATTCTGTGTGTTTGCTCCCTTTGTTGTTTGTATTGTGCAGTTCACTCAGCCCCGCTCTCCCCTGGGAATATTCAAATTCCGCCCCCTATACTTTTAGGACACTAAATGACATATTCGGGATATTAGCGATATATATCCCGCGGTAGATCAAACAAAACCGACTTAGTTGGGTAATAAATATATATATATATATATATATATAATTGGAGAGGATTTAATATAGTGAAATACTTATATGAAAAAAGTGACTGCCCCAACCGGGAATCGATCCCTGGTTTCCGAATCAACCTTTCAGCGCTAACATTTGAGTTAGAAAAACCACAAAAAACAACCGTAAACCACTAAAAACACCAGAAACAACCGTAAACCACCAGAAACAACCAGAAACCACCAGAAACAACCGTAAACCACCAGAAACAACCGTTAACCACCAGAAACAACCGTTAACCACCAGAAACAACCGTAAACCACCAGAAACAACCACAAACCACCAGAAACAACCGTAAACCACCAGAAACAACCGTAAACCACCAGAAACAACCGTAAACTACCAGAAACAACCGTAAACCACCAGAAACAACCGTAAACCACCAGAAACAACCAGAAACCACCAGAAACAACCGTAAACCACCAGAAACAACCGTAAACCACCAGAAACAACCGTAAACCACCAGAAACAACCGTAAACCACCAGAAACAACCGTAAACCACCAGAAACCACCAGAAACAACCAGAAACAACCAGAAACAACCGTAAACCACCAGAAACAACCACAAACCACCAGAAACAACCACAAACAACCACAAATCACCAGAAACAACCGTAAACCACCAGAAACAACCAGAAACAACCGTAAACCACCAGAAACAACCGTAAACCACCAGAAACAACCAGAAACAACCGTAAACCACCAGAAACCACCAGAAACAACCGTAAACCACCAGAAACAACCACAAACCACCAGAAACAACCGTAAACCACCAGAAACAACCGTAAACCACCAGAAACAACCGTAAACTACCAGAAACAACCGTAAACCACCAGAAACAACCGTAAACCACCAGAAACAACCAGAAACCACCAGAAACAACCGTAAACCACCAGAAACAACCGTAAACCACCAGAAACAACCGTAAACCACCAGAAACAACCGTAAACCACCAGAAACAACCGTAAACCACCAGAAACCACCAGAAACAACCAGAAACAACCAGAAACAACCGTAAACCACCAGAAACAACCACAAACCACCAGAAACAACCACAAACAACCACAAATCACCAGAAACAACCGTAAACCACCAGAAACAACCAGAAACAACCGTAAACCACCAGAAACAACCGTAAACCACCAGAAACAACCAGAAACAACCGTAAACCACCAGAAACCACCAGAAACAACCGTAAACCACCAGAAACAACCACAAACCACCAGAAACAACCACAAACCTCCAGAAACAACCGTAAACCACCAGAAACAACCAGAAACAACCGTAAACCACCAGAAACAACCGTAAACCACCAGAAACAACCAGAAACAACCGTAAACCACCAGAAACCACCACAAACCACCAGAAACAACCGTAAACCACCAGAAACAACCACAAACCACCAGAAACAACCGTAAACCACCAGAAACAACCAGAAACAACCGTAAACCACCAGAAACAACCGTAAACCACCAGAAACAACCGTAAACCACCAGAAACAACCGTAAACCACCAGAAACAACCACAAACCACCAGAAACAACCACAAACCACCAGAAACAACCGTAAACCACCAGAAACAACCAGAAACAACCGTAAACCACCAGAAACAACCGTAAACCACCAGAAACAACCAGAAACAACCGTAAACCACCAGAAACAACCAGAAACAACCGTAAACCACCAGAAACAACCACAAACCACCAGAAACAACCGTAAACCACCAGAAACAACCAGAAACAACCGTAAACCACCAGAAACAACCGTAAACCACCAGAAACAACCAGAAACAACCGTAAACCACCAGAAACAACCGTAAACCACCAGAAACAACCGTAAACCACCAGAAACAACCGTAAACCACCAGAAACAACCGTAAACCACCAGAAACAACCGTTAACCACCAGAAACAACCGTAAAACCACCAGAAACAACCGTAAACCACCAGAAACAACCGTAAACCACCAGAAACAACCGTAAACCACCAGAAACAACCGTAAACCACCAGAAACAACCGTAAACCACCAGAAACAACCGTAAACCACCAGAAACAACCGTAAACCACCAGAAACAACCGTAAACCACCAGAAACAACCGTAAACCACCAGAAACAACCGTAAACCACCAGAAACAACCGTAAACCACCAGAAACAACCGTAAACCACCAGAAACAACCGTAAACCACCAGAAACAACCGTAAACCACCAGAAACAACCGTAAACCACCAGAGAACACCAAAACAACTGTAACCAGAAAACAACCACAGTGAAACCACCAGAAACAACTGTAAACCACCAGAAACAACCGTAAACCACCGTAAACCACCATAAACAACCGTAAACCACCAGAAACAACCGTAAACCACCAGAAACAACCAGAAACAACTGTAAACCACCAGAAACAACCAGAAACAACCGGAAACAACCGTAAACCACCAGAAACAACCGTAAACCACCAGAAACAACCGTAAACCAACAGAAACAACCACAAACCACCAGAAACAACCACAAACCACCAGAAACAACTGTAAACCACCAGAAACAACCGTAAACCACTAGAAACAACCGTAAACCAGCAAAAACAACCACAAACCACCAGAAACAACCGTAAACCACCATAAACAACCACAAACCACCATAAACAACCACAAACCACCAGAAACAACCGTAAACTACCAGAAACAACCGTATGAAACTACCAGAAACAACCGTATGAAACCACCAGAAACAACCAGAAACAACCACAAACCACCAGAAACAACCACAAACCACCAGAAACAACTGTAAACCACCAACAACAACCGTAAACCACTAGAAACAATCGTAAACCACCAAAAACAACCACAAACCACCAGAAACAACCGTAAACCACCAGAAACAACCACAAGAAACAACCGTAAACCCCAAACAACCGTTAACCACCAGAAACAACCGTAAACCACCATTAACAACCGTAAACCACCAGAAACAATAATAATAAAGACGTATTAGGAGCATTATACAATAGTCTCAATGCTCTTACAACAATATATATATTCTTAAAGTTACTTTTACAACTAATTACAGTTTCATTATAAGATAAAGCCTACTACATATATTAACACTATATGAACAATAACTATTAATTTTAAAAAAGAAAAGTCTTAACTAGAAACAACCCCGAAATAACCGTAAACCACCAGAAACAACCGTAAACCATGCACTAGAAACAACCCCGAAACAACCGTAAACCACCAGAAACAACCACAAACCGCCAGAAACAACCAGAAGTGCTATAACATGAAGTACCTAACGATGATTGCTTCGTACAATTTAATCGCAGGCGCACTTCTATTTATTTGCGGTGTTTTCTTGGAATTGGGAATGGCAGAGTTATCATTTTTTTACTTTATATTGATCGCAAGTTATGTTATTTAATTTTTGTTGTGAATTGTTAAGTTTTCCCTTATAAAAATAAATGTATAGCTTGCTCGTCGTCTCAAGTCTTTATATTTGTAGATACTAGAAGCAATGATGCTGCTAGAAGTTCCGACGAAAGAACTTATGTAATCTGATCTAAGGTAAATGAGATGCAGAGAGGTTTAGTAAGGATCCGAGACATTGGGCAGTGTACATCTTAACACAAAAGTATAGCGTTACTAAATATTATTTTTAGTGAAGTTCTCTTACTTCTCTAAACTATAAAGATGTTATTATTCAGGTTACTATGTATTAAATTTCCTTTGAGGGGGGCTAATCTGTGTTTGTCCGAATGACGTCATCACGCCGGAGATGTCGTTTGCCAAGTCTTGTCTCCACTGGCATAATGTTACTCGCACCGTAAAATGGCATTCAGGAAAATCATTCTTGTTCTTCTCGAGTCGTCGGGAGTCGATGAAACTAGCTTGGGGGAATATATTGCTCAAGCAAGGGATGATGTGATGTTTCTTTCAACTGGAGAAGAACTTTGGCAGAGGGGTATCGCACGAGGGAGGGAAAGTGACGATGACCATACTAAACAAATGATGATTAGGGAAAAATTGGAAAAGTTCAGAAAATCAGCGTTACATCACATACTTGTGTTAGATTGCGTAAAGGATCTTCAAGACGCACAATATGTCACTTCAGAGGCTGAACGACTCGATCTTCAGATATATCGAGCATTGCTCTTAAGTTCTGACCAAACAGATATCTCGATGGACATGGCGGAGACTGTCTGGAGAAACCGTATGGTTCCAGGTCTTGGATTGTCCACTACATCCGAAGCTTATTTACGACAATGGTATGAAAATTTCAACATTGTTTTGAACTATTACTCGAAAATGAATGTACTATCGCTTTATACCGACCGATCACTTATACATGAATTCCTGTTTGGCTATGATCGTGAAGTCGACGATCTTTTCCCCGTAACTTCTTCCCCTAGCTACATTCAATATCTGCTTCTCGATTCCGTACAATACAGACAGCTTTACCATGAGTTACTTTCCATTCTACAAGTAACCAACTTTGAATTTTCACTTCCGGTTTCGTTTGTTCATTGTCCACGTGACGTCACTTGGGTTGGAAATCCAAAAATGTACTACGTGAGCTCTAAACCAAAGGTCGGCGTGCGTTGTTTACTTCTCAAGGTCGGTGATACTAGTTTTCTTATTAGCGACAATCGGGAAATATTCCCTTGTGATATGAACTTGACAGAAATTCCCAAAAATACGGTTTTCGATGGAGTGCTCCTTCCATCAGCACCATTTGCTGATATTCACCCCTGCAGTATCGAGAACATGTTAGGTACCAGTGTTTATCTGATCCATGATATCCTCGCCATATCAAAGAAGGTGATGTGGACATTACCATTCAGTATACGAGCTGCAGCACTAAATGATTTGAATATCAGCAGAGATATCACTGCTATTATCAACGAAGCAAAGCCAATCAACACTGATGAATTCATTCCGGTAAACGTAGAGAGTCGCAGAGCACCAGCCAATGCAAAGATACTTCCAGTCCTTATCGCTCTCAACGAGTACCAACCGTCAACACCAGCTGAAATTGCATCTTGTCTAACCTGCTCAAGCTGTCTACCTTATTTCAGCGGCCTAACCTTTATTCCAGACACGCCATATAACTTTGGTGAGGATTTCTTGGGTTTCTATTGGCAACCGGAAGACCACATTCGTTGTTGTATTGGTGAGAAAAGTCTGGAGTCAAATAAACGTCCATGTCACTTTCCCACTCCTTCGTGGTTTCTGGCGAGTCCTAAGCGGTTCCAAGCAGAAAATGTCATAGAATGTAAATGGAATAACGCGAGCAATGCATGGCAGCCTCTTGTGCAACGTTACGATAAGATAACCCCTGATAGTGATGGAATGGTTGATCATCTTCAGAGGATTTGTCAGAAGCCGTACCCTGAGTCGCAATTGCGATACGACCTTCAAAGAAAGAGTGAAACCCTTCCAGGTTTAGAAAGTGTGCTCCATCCAGCGTTGACCTATGACTTCGATGAACTTTATTCACAGATAACGGGTGAAGTTGATCGTGGTCATGTCAGCAAGCACTCCGATTCTTCTACCAAGTTGGAAGTGTTCCACCGTTGTAACACCGCAGAAAATTCCATCACTCAACTTTGTCAGGATTTCGTTCTTCATCCAGGAACAAAAACCCTGGTGACAATGCCTTTTGTCCAGTTCTTTTCAGGTATGCGTTGTCTTTATTATAAGTATGTAAGGAAGGAAGGAAGGAAGGAAGGAAGGAAGGAAGGAAGGAAGGAAGGAAGGAAGGAAGGAAGGAAGGAAGGAAGGAAGGAAGGAAGGAAGGAAGGAAGGAAGGAAGGAAGGAAGGAAGGAAGGAAGGAAGGAAGGAAGGAAGGAAGGAAGGAAGGAAGGAAGGAAGGAAGGAAGGAAGGAAGGAAGGAAGGAAGGAAGGAAGGAAGGAAGGAAGGAAGGAAGGAAGGAAGGAAGGAATATTTTAATGAGTGGATTTTAATATATCTCCCTTTAGAACCAAGTAAAATCAAATCAAATAATCTGGTCGAAGCAACAATGATATTTGACGGATTACTTGGTATTGCTTTTCAATGGGACAATGAAGTGATGGTGTCATGCAAAGGAGTTATGAATTCCAGACATGTAACATGGTCCAAGGAGTGGATCACCAGAAACTGCCATATCAACAAGTTTAAGGAAGGATACACGTATGTCTTCGATATTATTCGTAAAGGAAACATGACCATCGTGGAGTATCCATTTGATGGTCTCGTTCTCCTTTCTATCACAGATAAAGACGGATACGAGTTACCGTATGACATCATAATGGAACATGGTATGAATGTTGGATTCTTTATGGTGACTCCCAGAATTTTTGGTCGTCTTGGAGACGTGTTGTGGTACTGTTGTGGCAAGTTTCCAATTCTTGAAAACTCCGCTCGGCCCAGTCCTCAAGATTCTCTAGCAAGGTATGTTCGATCAGAGCCTCCTGAGGTGTGTTACTTTAAAGAAGCAGGTAGCGAGTCTTTAGTATCTAATTTCACCGAAGCTTCGACAAGACCACGAAGGCACGAAGGTTGGGTTCTGAGATTTTGCAATGGAAGAAGAAAAAAGGTCGTTTGCCATTGGTGGGACAAGGCATTCATGGCCGCGAGGTTGGTGCATCCGCAAGTTGTTTGGGTTCTCCAGAAGTACAACATGATTACCGATGTTTTTAGGAATCTTCCTGATCATTTCCGAGAAGAAGTTGAAAACATATTGAATGCTTTGAAAAGAAGATTTTCTGACGTGTTGGATGATGTTTGTAAACCTATGGATATTCTGGAGATGTTTAATCGCGACTGTAGTGCTCTCTATTCTCACACGCGTACAAGGATTGAGACGCCTGGGTACGAGACAGATTCTCACCTCTGTTCCGGCGGAGAAGAGGAAAGCCTCCCAAGTAATCCCGCACATCGACGTCGACTCAGCGACTCACAGATCCCCGTAAAACCTTTTCAAGGCTCTGGTGAAGACCGTCTTGAACAGCTGAGGACGTTGCTCTTCTTTTTGAATGTCGTGATATCTCCTAGGCACACTTTTGAACGTGATGAATCTCCATTAGATACTTCCCAGCCCAGTATTGTTCATTCAACTTACGACGCTTCCTCTGATGTAGCCTCTACTTTCCTCCGTATTCTCAAAGACAACCTCGACCGTTGTTCCTTAACAGAAAAGAAGGATTTTCTTGAAAAAGTCAGGAATCTTTCCTCTGCCCTTGTCCATGACAAGCAATTCCTAATCAACTTCGTCGAGAACGTCCTAGAACGAGCCAATTTTCTCAGTTGTACTCGTGATGAATTACACAAGCTTGCAAGTGTGTCTGTCGCAACATGCGAACATATGTTAGGATCAATTTTTGCTCCAGAGACGCGTTCCACACGCGTTCAAGTACTAAACCAGCATTCAGTGGAGCATAAAGCAGAAGATCTACATGAGAACACTCATGGTGATATCCAAGGTATTCTGCAAAATCGATATCATGCCCTCAGGATACCAATCCTCGATTACATCCGACCAGATACGCCAGAGATAATTAGCTACGAACCTAACAGCCATTTCAATGAAACGTGGAGCAATCACTGGAAAGCATTGCCGATTAACAACGAGTTGAAAGTACTGCACGACGTTCTAACTTCCGTCAACGGCCCTCCTGATGTCTTGTTCAGTTTTCCAAATGAACTACTTTTCCCAATTCTAGAACTCTTGGATGGTTCAAGTCTCGTCAGGCTCACCAGAGTGTGCAGAAAATTTCACGAAATTGTAACGTCACAAGACGTATTTCTGAGAAATATTTCAGAGGCAAAAGCAGAACATGACCGAAAGGCAGCGGAAGATGACGTCTTGATTCTTGGATCGTCTGAAGAATATTATGGACCGGACTCGTATTCATGAAGAAATTGACTCGTATTCAATCGAAAATGTTTTGTCTTTTAAGAAAACATTAAACTTAATTATTTTAGTAGAAATTCACGGACGACTATCACATTCTACAAAGAATTGAAGGAAAAACGTTTTAATTATTTTATTTGATATTTCCGGAAATGTTATAGTAACCTCGCGCGAGGTGACTATAACAAGATAAGCCATTTATCTCGATCAATAATTGCACGAGAAACTATAATAGTGATCAAGTGAAAAGGTGGTAAACTGCCGAGATTTTTAGGAACGAAATGCTGACATTTCGAGCGGAACCCTTCATCAGAGTAAGATGAATGGCACAGCTCGAAACGTCAGTATTTCGTTTCTAAAAATCTTGGCAGTTCCCCCAACATTTCACTTTGCAATATATCCAAAACACTGCCTATACGCAGCACTCTACTTTTTTACAAACTCTATAGTCACCTGTCAATTTCTACTGAAATATTTTAGCAAATTATCAGCATGTTTAGTTTTTCAATTCTGACACGTGATTATGTAAATAATATGTAAATACTTAACATTTGTTAATGTTTCATAGGACATGTATTGTAAATATTCAATAGAACTTTTATTTAGTTAATGAGATAAAAGTCCAAAACTTTAAAATAAATTGTTCCAAAACTTGGAAAAACATAATGACTAAATAAGTAGGAATAAATAAGTAGGATATTGACAAAATATTCTGGTAGTTAATGGCAAATAACGCCTATATGTAGTGCCTTTTGATATGAATTTTAATGATTATTTGACGCGTTTGGCTAAACTACATTGAAATATTGGGAGAATAAGATTTGATTGTTCGTGCTAGCTTATGTAGTTGCTATACATTGCTATAACTGATAATGTCTTGTTGTAAGAGCATGGCATTGAGACTATTGTATAATATGCTCCTAAAACGTATTATTATTATTATTATTATTATCATTATTATTATTATTATTATTAGCAGTAGGCTTTGGCCATATGCTAATGGCTCATAGTTACATAATATAATATTATTATTATTATATTTTAGCTGTAGAAATAAGGAATGGATGAATCCTTGTTCCGAAGTTGCTCTCGAAACACAATAAATCACAATAAATCTCCATGATTTAATATCTTAGTTGTTTTATTTAATATCTCTCGTACTCCCTTCGATAATCTACCAATTAAAAACTCGTGCTCTCTGTCACGTGACTAAACAATTCTAACACGGGGGAGGGGTGGGACATCCAAAGTACGCCTCACCCTCCCTTACAAATTAAAATATTTTAATTTTATAACCGAACAAGTTCAAATTTATCAGTCATTGTCTTTTAAATAGTCTGATCTTTTCTTCAGCGTCCTTCGCTGCCTTCCTTTTCTTTCTTTTCTCTGGTATGGCCCCCACTTCTTCAATTGCGTTGTGTGGGTCCTCTTTCATCGCACTTCTAATCTCTAAAGGGCACACCAGTTGAATCAGCCGTTCCATGTAGTTTCCTTTATGTAGTAGGATTACTCCTCTAATGACTCCATTTTTTCCTGTAACATATTTAACGACTTTGCCTTTCATCCACCGCCCTCGGTTCTTTTCTTCTCCAATAAGTGGAACAACTTCGCCAAGTTGTGGCACTTCAGAGCGGTTTTTGTTTATCCTGTGGGATTCCATCAATCCATGTACATACTCCGAGCGCCATCTGGACCAGGCATGTTGTCTCGCGATCTCGAGTCGTTTTTGTAATTGACTTGGCTCATCTTCTGTGTCACCGGGTTCTTCGAGTGCGTGAGAATTTTTGCCCCAAAGGATAATGCTCGGTGTTAGAATCTGCTCCTCCCCATGGGCAACCATGGGGAGGAGCAGATTCTAACATAAGTCAGTGGACGGTTATTCAGTAAACTTTGCCAACGTTGCATTTCCTCATGGTCTTCTTCACTTTAGATCTCAGTTGTGGTATCCACCAGTGTTCTGGTATGGCTGCTATCGTGTTTGCTACGCCCAGATGCATAATCTGCTGATGTGTGTGTGATATGAGTTTGTCTACGAATGGTCCTCCAGGAAGATACGTTGGTTGATATCCAGAAATTCTTCCTTTGCATCTTAGGATGTTCGTAGTTTCATCTCTCACGAGTTGCCAGCCCGGTGTCTCTAAGTTGTCTGGGGTTTTGCCTTGAACTCTTCTGACCCAGTTTGCTGTTTCGATTTCCTCGGTGTCGATTGGGCCTCTCTTCTTTTTCAGCTTCCGCTTCGTTGCCAGGCTGTTATTAAAGAATCTCAAAACCCAAGCTGTTACTCGAAGGGTTTTCCAGAGTGAATTTCTTTGTAAACGTGAATCCCACTCGTCTGGTTCATTCTCTTTGACATAAAGGATGGTTTCTTTCAATGGGTTGCTTTCCTGATAGGCATCCTTGGTGCACTTGACGTTTGGTTGTTCTGGCCATTTTTCTTTGTTTAATAGCCGATCAGGACCTGTGAACCATTCTCCGCTTTCCATTCGATCTATGCTTGCGCCTCTACTTCCCAGATCTGCTAGGTTTTCTTTTGTTGGGCAATACTCAGTCCACTCGATGCCGACCTCGCTGGTGATGGATGCCATTTTCCGGACTCTATTCGCCACGAATACTTTCCATGATTTGCCCGGATTTGATATCCAATAGAGCGCCACCAAACTATATCCATCCATGTGGTTACGGAAGCGATGGGCCATCTCTTCAACGCTGAGCATAGATTTCTCGCCATATTAGCCGCCATTTGGCCGCTGACCTTCGTTGACTATTCGCTCATAGACAACTCGGACTCGTTGTCTAATTGTTAATTACCCGTGCATGTCAATTAACGTTCACATATAGTATATATCGTCGAAGTAATATTGGTCACGACCATTGTGCTGCTGCAGGATGGAATGAATTCGATCATTCAACATCAACTTAACTTCCACAAACACTTACTTCTTTTTTAGATGTTGAAATTTTATATATTGTTCGACATTGTGACAACCTCGTACCGGGTTGGTAAAATGGCCCTGGGATCGGCCGGTCGATTCTATAAACTTTACCCAACTCTTGTACGTTAGTTTCAACTTCCACGCAACTTCTCTATTTTTCTCAACTATGTTTATTTTGCCATATTTTGAAAACAAACAAAACAGAATATCACTCTTGATAAATGAACCAATAATTTCAAATTTATATTACCAAAGTCAAGCCAAGTGAAAAAAGGGGCAAAAAGGGGTGACTCAAAAGGACATTTCTTTATCTGGTCTTTATTTTTGTTTGGTTAGTGTTAGGTTGAAGGGTTAGGATCAAGGTTTAGGTTAGGATTAGACTAGTTCTTGAAAATGGGAGGTCCTTTTGGGTCATCCATTTTAGAGGATGAATTGAAATAGAAATATATAGAAATAAATTTCAGAATCAACCAAAAATTCGAATGAAGCCCCTAAACATTTCTTGAGAAAAACAGTTTAACGAACGATTTCTTTTTACAGTTTCCCCCCATTTTTCAGACAACTGATGTCACTAGCAGGTCACAGAACATCACTAAATTAACATTACTTTTTAAGTAAGTACTCGGTTACTGAAAGGTTGTCGGTTTCACTTTGTTTGAGAACTTATTTGTAAATGATTTCGTAACCGACCAAAACAAAACCTAAAGTACGATGTCGTGAAAAGGCCTAGGACCGAGTAGGGGACCGCCATGTTTGTTCCAGTCACTTTTTTTGGCCAGTCACTTCACTTTTTGCCCAGAACATAGTCTTCTAGTTCAGCATATCCCCCTAACTGGAATAACCAATAGTTAGTAAGTGTTCAATGGCCTAGAATTAACAATAATTATAAATTGTAGGATTCTAGAACACAACACCAATCCTAACCCTAACACCCCGCCTTAAGTGTCTTCCTAACCCTACCCCCGGCTTCAACTTCATTGTAACCGTAACCCCCGGCTGTATACCAACATTAATACCAACTCTATAATATAACACTATAATATTAACCTTAATTGAAAATCTCTCGCGGATATAAAAAGCATCGATCTAAAGACTTTCACTGTACGTACTCTATATGATCTAACGGTGATGGCTAAAGGTATGGGTGAAAGGTTTCAAGATGCCGGTCAATATTAAGGTATATTATACCTCAACTACAAATTGTCCAATCAAAGAGCTTTCTAGGGTATAATAGTGAATACCCCTATGTGGAGGACTGGAGGAGTATTCGACTCGAGCATCACGCGCGTAAACCAAGACGAGCCTGTAAACAATGGAGGAACAACAAGACGTTTCAAGACGTTTCTAGACGTTTCAAGACTAGCATTCAAGATTGTTTCGGTATAATATATCATTTATAGTCGACCCTCCGCTCGGGGAATTCGTCGAAATATTACCCCTCGGGATAATGTCATCCCTCAGGGTAATATTTCGTCGAATTCCCCTCGCTCCGGGTCTATAAATGATAATTATGTTAGGGTTAGTATTAAGGTTAGTATTCGGGTTAGCATTTGGGTTAGTATTAGGGTTATTTTAAGGAACCAATTACAAACCAGAGCTTTTCTGTGCTTATAAACCTGAATTCGTAGTCAGGATGGCAGCCATTTTGAAATCGTCTTTCCCTCCATACCCTTTAGTCAAGATCATGATATAACGCCCACCCAGAAAATGTGACCTCCCTACCCCAAGACTATTTATAGTATCTATATACAGAATATACTCCATTTCTGACTTGTTGGCCGGTGAACTGCGACAACCAGGCGACAACCACGCTTTAACGCGCGCTCATTGGCTGAATGTTTCAAGCCAATGAAGATTCAATACTCGCCTCATTGATATATACGCTTGAAACTTTTGATGAGACCTGAAGTGCGTACGGAGGCACCTTAAAAGCTTAAAACGCGAGTGGTAACCTCCCCTCACCTTCAACACAAATATTATTAGAAACGATCTGGTATGTTTACCTGCTTGTAATTGTGCAGTCTTGGCCGCCCGACTATTACGTAAGCTCCTTAATTTTAACATAAATCCGACGTTGAAAAGGGTGTACCACATTTTCCTGGTTTATAAAGATCAGAATATAAATGCCAATGTTGTATTCAAAGATTATTTTTAACTGTTGATTACTTTCAAAGCTTTACATCACCAGGCACTATATCAGTGATTTACTGCCACTCGACATAACCCTACGTGTGCACTTTAAGATCATCTAACAGAAATCTGCAATTTTTACCAAAAACAAATACCGTTACCCATGGAGACAGAACATTCTCGGTTGTCGCTGCAAAACTCTGGAATTCATTACCAGAGCTAAATTAAAAGAACTGACTGTTTAAGTAGTTTTAAGTCAGCACTTAAGACTTTTCTTTTTTTGAATTAATAGTTTTGTAGTTATCATAGCTTTGAGCTTGACGATCATCCATGTATCGTCTGTCTACTCCAAACTCTCCCATGCATTCACTATACAACATGATATATTATATATTAACCGCATATCATAGCTTTATTAGTTCTATATGTACTAGTTGTTATTTATAATTAAATGTACTTAGTTTTACAAGTTAAGAATAACATTAAGAATTTATTGTTGTATAAGAGCATCGAACTCTATTGTATAATTCTCCTGAAATGTCTTTATTATTACTATTATTATTTGGAAGGGAGTCAAATTCAACTTTCATTTTTGGACATGTGATTGCTTTGACAATTGGGCCCACTTCGTGAGGATCCAGCCTTGCATCTACTAATATTTTTTATTTCAATTTTGTTTTTGTTTCAATTTTGTTTTTGTTTCAATTTTGTTTTTGTTTTAGATGACAAGATCAAACCTCTGACAATGGCATGTTGTATTATAATTGCTTTACTTTTGGTTATTTCTCCTTTGTTGCTTTCTTTAATTATCTTAATAATAATCCATGATATCCCCTTAAACCACGCTGTTCGTAATCCAAAGGAGGAAAAAGACCAGGAGGACATTTATCAAAATGCAAGCCTTGAATTAGCTTCACAATGGAAGAGAAAACGGTACGAAACAAAACTATATGGATTAATATATTGTTGTCACGACTTATTTTGTTGTTAAGTCTTTATTATATCAGTTGATGATCAAAAAATTATACATAATACATACTGTAGACCTATATCTGATACACACGCAATAATCCATGGGGAAAAGGCTCCATATAGACAACGTCATTATATTTTAATACTAGGTAATGAAAATACTATAAAAAAGATCACAAGAAAAAAAAATTATTGTTAATAATATTAGGTAACGTAACATGAATGTCAAATGTTACTAATCATCTCAAATAACCTTTCTATACAGATCCCTGAATGATGAAGGCAGTGCAGTTAAAAAACTTGAGATTGCCAATCCTATTATTACGAGTTACCTGTATATAATCTCCCTGCACCATCCCAATCCCCGAAAGACATTTATATAGCGCTTAGCAGCCTTTCACAAGAGGAGGAGTCTTATTACCAATCTCTTGAGGAAGTGAATCATAAGCGATCTGTTAAACTAAGAGATGTACCAGTAAATAATGAAAATGAATGATTGAATGCAGTAAAAATATAACATGGCAATAGCTCTCCAGCTAATTATATTTTCTTGTACGTTCATTCGTTATATTTATCTAATTCTCTTTATGTCACTTGTCAAATGGGGCTTTTTATATAGTACTTTTTTAGTACTTCATTTTGCTGTATAATTATCTACTCATGAGTTACAAACAAGTTTCTATTTTACTAAAAATAAATTAAGTATTCATGTTCAGGGCTGCAATCTACAATACAAAATAGACTGACCTCGTGCCCATGTATTTCGCGGGCTTTGGTAAAAGAAATACCAATACTTCCCAAAACCTGGATGACTAGTTGAATCTTGTCTCGTGTCTCGTGTTCAAAACGTGCTGTGGTAGACTAGTTGAAAATGTATGATTTGATTTTTTACGATGTTTCTGCTATTAATCATGGCTATATTTCGCTATAATTCTAATCTCGCATATTATGGGTTACTGTGCTTTGCAGCTAAAAGAAATCAAGATAAAAACTTTACCCTTTTTGAATAAATTACAGTTTTGGAATAAATTATGGCATTAGTATGAAAGCGTTTCTTGATCTGAAATCCTTACAGTTTTCGACTTATACGTATATACGATCATTTTATTTTTAACACAATGACGAATGCTATTTTATTTTGGTTCTCATTTTTTTTTTCAACTTTGGTTTTTTTTGCAACATACTTTTATAGCGTAATATAAGACTAGGACTGGAGTCTTGGTACGAGGTTTGAAAGAACAGTGTTCAGGATCAGGCCAAATTAAGCGACACTTTTGCCAAATCGAACATCGTTTGTAATATTTGCTGAATTGAACGACTTATCTGGCGGTCATATTTCAAATCGTACAAACGAACGGGAATACCCCTCTAATATTAAAATAACACACGGAAATCATGCGGGATGTCACCGTTCTCAACAACATTGAGGTTATAGTGTCTCCTTGAATTAAGACGCTGTCGTTTGTTGCCGTGTTCCACTCGATAACAATCTGTATCAAGGCGATCATTATATATGGCCCATTATAGCCTTCCAATATTAAATAACACATGGTAATCATATGGCGCGTTTATATAATGTCAAAATTCAAATGACCATTCGAACGCCATATATCTAATTCCCGAACAACATTTACTCGAAACGAGCAAGCCTCGCGAAGTTATAAATTTTCCATTCAAGCAACACTTTTGCGAAATCGAACTTCACGTTTGTATTTCTGAATTGAACGACTTATCTGGCGGTCCGCAAGCAGTAATATTTCAAATCGAACAAACGAACGGGAATACCCTTCTAATATTAAAATAACATACGGAAATCATGCGGGATGTCACCGTTATCAAAAACATTGTGGTTACAGTGTCTCCTTGAATTAAGATACTGAAATATATTTATTAGCTTTATTTATTTTCATAATTCGTTACAGCATAATTTTATGTTTGTAAACAAATCTTCATTCACCATTTGCTGGTCCACGCCTCGAACGCACTTACATAACTAAACCTAATACTAATCCTAACCCTAGGCTTAACCCTAACCTAATACTAACCCTAACTCTTACGATATAAATGCTTTATTGTAGAAATAACAGAAGATTTTAATTTCTAATTTTACAACCGATAGTCTATGTGACGTCATTTCGGAAATTATATAAACTTCACCCGTTTTCTTCCTGCATTACTCAACAGCAAATTTTGAAAACTTAAGTCTTCTGAAATGGCATATTTCGTGCATTTTGAGAGAGTTGTTTAGTGATATTATAAGACGTCAGTACACTTAGAATAAGGCCAAAACAATATTCTGTTTCTGGTCAGTAGGTCGGTCCAGAATTGACGCGGCGACGCGGCTTTTTTATTCAAATATTTTTTAAGGAAACGCTTTTTGCAGAAATGGTGAGTACTTTTCTAGTTTCTATACAAATGTAAACATTGATTTTTATGCTTTTAATATTAAACTGTCACCAAATTTGCAGGTTTAATATAGAATGTTGACGCGCAGAGTACGCGAAGATGACGCGCACGCTGACCAGAAACAGAATACTTTTTTTTGGCCTAAGGCAAATTTTAATAAATATTTTTAAACCCATATCGCTCTCTCAATCACCATCTCTATCACATTAACCAGCCTCTCTATCACATTAACCAGCCTCTCTATCACATTAACCAGCCTCTCCCAGAGAGTTCAAAAGCATACGCTCTCACATTCTATTGCGGACGGGAGTTTACAGAGACTGAAACATTATGTTACAGTTTTGTATGTACTATTTACAACATGATGAGCGCAAGTGTTGTATCGGATATATATAGCATGTGATACGAATGCATATAAACGTTCATATTCATCGAAAATCCTAGCTAAATATATTAAATGATTTTGGCTGAGAAAATCGAACGAAAAGTTTATGCAATTTAGCAGAATTTTGTATCATATATACCAGCTCCATCGTGGCATATATATATATATATATATATATTTATCATTTATAGACCCGGAGCGAGGGGGATTCGGCAAAATATTACCCTTAGCGATGATATTTCCCGATAATATAAATGATATATTATACCGAAAACATAGGCCACAGAAAAAATAGATGGTTGAATCATCATTTTATTAACACTGCATGTAATAGAAAACGTAACGATCAAGGTTGAGGTTACTTTAGAGTTATTAGGATTGAAAAATCTAATAAATTAAGTGTATATAAGCTGTCAAATTGTTATTTTTGAACGTTAATGTTAATCGTACAGCCATTTAAAAGAGCATTTGCTTTAAATTTTGTACCGTCTTTCTTTTTGGCGTTAGCGAAAAACTTCGCCAGACTTTTGTCGAGCATTTTTTTGTCTGTGAGTCCTTCGACATCCCCGACTGCGTCTGAAAATGTTTTTAGAGCATTTTTTGTTGCCTTTATTGTATTTTTTGCGTGTCTGCCGTCTAATATACGCGCAATTTCTTCGTCTTCTGACTCAATATTTGACAGGTTGTCTTCATTCTCGGCCATTTTAAGTGGCATGAAATTTTCCCGCCATTTTCACGCATTGAGTCGTGCGTGTTGTCTCGCGTGGTCTACGCGAATAATGTTCCACCCCATGTTCCCCGGGGAACATGGAGTGAAACATTGTCAAAAGGAACGCAGGCTCGCTAAGTGATGACGTAAGGCGTGATATCGCGATTAATTTCCTGCTCACGTGGCACAAACTGAGTTTTCTGATTGGACAATTTGAAGTTGAGGTATAATATATATATATAATTTCCTCATGGATCATGTCTACCGCCATAATCGATTACAAAAACGAGGATTAGTTAGTTATTGAGCATCAGCTCCTATTGAGTTTAACATAGTCTGGTTTGTCAAAGGATCAAATTCGGCATGCAAATTGATGAGTTCCATTCTTAAGTAACTTAAAGTCTAGTCATGTGCATGCCCTTAGTTTCGCTGTAATCTGCAGGTTCTTTGAATTAACGAATATAACGTGCAGAACATTTTTCTGAACGATTTACTGAAAGACCGTGATGCCAAGGCATAAATAAAAGGATTGGCTGAGCTGTTGGCGACCATCAAAATACCAATTATATGATAGAAAATGTAACGGCTATCAGCGGATAGTTCATCACGTTTGATTAACACAACAGTGTGGAGCATCCAAGCTGGGCATAGCGTTATGAAAAGGAAAAACACTGTAGGTTTGAGCAACTTCAATGTCTTCATACTATGAGAAATTCTTTGCGGAATATTCGAGTTTTTCTGAACTGCGAGGCTACGCAGAAGAGCCTTCTTTATTTTACCAAACATGTAGTAGATGCTGATGAAGCAAAGCACATAGAATCCTTTTTCAACAATAGTGGTAGCTATGTATTTTATCCATGAAAGAGAATCCACGCATCTTTCTTTTGTTTCATTGAGTTTTCGAAAAGGAACAACGAGCGCTGCGTAGGATGTTAGTGTTGTGAACCATATTATCAATATCATAACACTGCTTCGTTTTACGGACTGTTCTTGACGAAGTGGATGGACTATTATGTTGTATCTTTGATACGATACAGCAACAAGCGTCATAATTGAAACTGTGTGAAATGTACTGGAAACAGGAGGAATAACTTTGCAACCAATTTCTCCAAAAATCCACTTTCCCTTGAGGTAAAGCTGAATAGATTCAAATGAATGCCGTAGGATAAGAACACCTAGGTCAGAAATGGCAAGATTTATAAAGAGCATTTTGGTTACGGCACTTTTTATACTGTTGTAGTTTAGTATAGAAATAATGACGAAAATATTTCCAATGATTCCAACCAACACAATGAGCCAGTCGATGGACATTAAAACGATGACGACCGAATTCATTGTTTGTATATAGTGTCGACTAAAGAGGCTTGAGAATGAATTACTTTCCAGATGGCTTAAACTAACACCTTTGAGGTATCCTTTAAAATGTTCTTTTTAATCCAGAGATATTCGTCCAAGCGAACGGTTGGAAACGTTTCCAGTGACCCTTCTGTAAAATCTTTTAATGTAACTATACGTGTTAGTTCTCAACAGGAATAGCGAAATTATACTGTTTCTCTAGGTTTGCATCCTTACATAAACGCTTGATGTTATCAGCCAAACTCGTTATCAGTTTCTCTTGAAAGAACATGAATATTTATATAAACAATATGGTTAGACTTCATAAACCTATACATGCATGCTTTATATTTGTGTTTTTTTTTGTTTTCTTTGAGGATCCAATAAGTGCTAATTATACATCTATCGGAAACCATACAACGTCATTAAAAATGTATTTTAATTTGTTTATTTATATGTTTGAATACTTTTTCTGTGTATACGCATATATGTACAGTATTTTTTTATTTTTAGAGCTATAATTTTCATTACATTTGTCCGCGTGTATAGTTGTTATAAATTATATGGTTGTAAGGAAAAGAAGTCCATGATTTCTGTTTATCATATTCCTGCACTCTTCTCATCATGCAATCTATTGATTGATCGATAATGTGACTCATCGATAATGAAAATATTGTTTTTCTGCATGTAGTTAATGATTTTTTTTACAGCGGTTATTACTAATACCTTCTTTGTTTTTCATTATTTAATTTCCTGTGCAATATAGCGCACTGTTTTGGATTTTACGCCTTTTTTAATAAACTCGACGCCGTATACAAAGCTCTATTTCATATTCTGTTGCAAAAGTATGGTAAACGAGTTTGATTTTCCAAAATTCTGATCAAAATACTTTCTGTGTCAATAACAGTGCCGTAGCAGCCTACGTAAATACATTTTCATGGGTCATATATACATGCATGGTTTATAATAGTAAGTCAATAAGTCAGCTACATTTGTTGATGGAGATGCCATCATGATTTATGAACACAGAAAGAACGTCTATATCCTAGTCAGCAAATTAAGTTCATCTAGGGAGTGTCTTATCACACTTCTTTATAGTGTTTGATATACAGAATGTATTGTGGAATGTAATATGATATGAAATGGAGAAATAAGAGAACTCAAGTAAGATTCATGGACGACGTTAATTCGGATCACGTTGTGTCCTTCTTCACGTTCTTGTGGAACGTAACGCAAGTTGCTGTTCAGTCCATGTATATATTACAGTGTACATATCGATCTTTGGAAAAAATATTTTATGAAAACTTGCAGGATATGTGATTTTTTTACAATTTGTTTTGAACACCACGATATCTATATCCATGATCCATATAAGTCTGTTTAATGTATGCAGAGATGCCGTTATAATTAACGATTGAACTATAGGTATAGGAAAACAAAATGACGACTATAATTAGCTGTTATGATCAGCGTAAAAGTAACTATACCGTCCGAATGAATAATGGTCTTGTCATTCGGGCAAAAAGGGTCCTGTCTTAAATTATTCTAATATTTGAACGCAACTTAATGACATTATAACAGATTCTCATTGAGGGAATTAATCTGGGATTTCATTGTTGTTCTTCGTTGAGCAATTGTCAGTGGCATAGCCAGGCCTGGGCATTGTCTAAACGTTATCTTGTATATTCAACTTGAATACACCTAATACATTTGGTTTTGTGGCTAATTGCTTTTCCTTCCTTCTCTTCTGCCGTCGTGTAATGCATTCCCCACGGCGCGGGAGATATCCACGTGGTCTAAATTTGGAGAATCTATTATTAATCCCGCACACTGCCGCGACTGAAAAAACGAGAAAAGTGCCATCAAATTGCAGGAAATATACACTTTCAGTGAATCAAAAATTCAAACCCCCCCTAATGTACATGTTTCAAATGCATGTCCATGTTTTAACGAAAAACGTGCATCTTTAATAAATGCTTAGGCATAACGATGGCAATTCGTGTTCTTCAGACTTCAGGAGTTATAATGTATTAAATTAATAGATTAATATTGACGTCATAATTTATTCGGGCAAGTTATGCTCAGCCCCCCCCCCCTACAAAAACGAAAAACGAAACTTGGCGCCGCCCCTGAATTACAGTGAGCATATTCTGGAAGTGTCTATTGTGTTAAAATACAAAGAAGGTATTCGGAAGAGAAACATGTGCAATTCAGAAACATTTTTTGTCAAAACGTTTTGAGACAAAATAAAGATAGAATAAAATAAAGAAATGTTATAACATCACTTAATGTTTATCTTATTATTTTATTTTTTTATACAAGTGGGATACGACTTCCGGAAGATTCTTATTGTTAATATACATTTTGCTAATTAAATTGTGAAGTTTGGTGAAATCATTTGAAAGTTAATCAATGTTTTTGGTGGGAGTAACAATCTGTTTTTGAATTATTAATATTTTCAAGAAACATGAACATCTGCAAATTTGCTTAATTTCACTACAGCGAAATAAGCAACACATGACATCAAGGAAATCGTTCAGAAACGTTGCGGCTATACGACAAGTTGGCAAAAACTAAACAAAAGTTTGGTAAAACAGAGCATGTGAAGTGAAAATTTCTAGGTTTTCTGCTGCATAATCTATTGTTCTATAGATTCTGATTCAATATATTATATTTATAACCACAGTTGTCCGACAACTTCTGGCCCTACATCGCTTCACGCAATCGCTTGGGCATAATTAGTTATCATGCCCATATCTAGATTGTACCAAGCTACACTGTAGATTATACTATATATATATATATATATATATATATATATATTATATATATATATATATATATATATATATATATATATATATATATATATATATATATATATATATATATATATATATATATATATATATATATATATATATATATATATATATATATATATATATATATATATATAGTGTTTCCACGCGATTTCGAGTTCTCCCAAACTTCCACGAGTGTTTATATAACGTATGGGAACACGGATAAAAAAATTTTCTATTTATTTTATAAAATAACCCGTAGAAAGCAAATAAAATGTACAAATATCTTTTTTATCAACACGTAAATTCTCCTTACTACGTATGATGGCGCCGTGATGTCTAATTGATGGCGTATAATGGCTAATTGATGGCGTATGATGGCTAATTGATGGCGTATCACGATGGCGTAAACCATCCGTGTTATATAGCCTGATATAAACACGGTAACTGACCAATCACAGCGTGCGTAAGACACGACTTATTTTATAAATATATTTTGATTGGTCAGTTACCGTGTTTATATCAGGCTATATAACATGGATGGTTTACGCCATCGTGATACGCCATCAATTAGCCATGAATTAGCAATCATTCGCCATCAATTAGCCATCATACGCCATCAATTAGTCATCATACGCCATCAATTAGACATCACGGCGCCATCATACGCAGTAAGGAGAATTTACGTGTTGATAAAAAAGATATTTGTACATTTTATTTTCTTTATACGGGTTATTTTATAAAAGAAATAGAAAACATTTTTATCCGTGTTCCCATACGTTATATATAAACACTCGTGGAAGTTTGGGAGAACTCGAAATCGCGTGGAAACACTCGCCCTACGGGCTCGTGTTCCCACTATGATTTCTCGTTCTCCCAAACTTCCACTCGTGTTTATATAACTGTATGTAAACACGGAAAATGTTTTCTATTTCTTAAATATATATATATATATATATATATATATATATATATATATATATATATATATATATATATATATATATATATATATATATATATATATATATATATATATATATATATATGTATATATATATATATATATATATATATATATATATCGATCGAGTGAAATGCCAAATATTACCTATAATATATATATATATATATATATATATATATATATATATATATATATACGCCGTTGCTAAAAATGGATGATTACAAAGGGGCATCAAGATATATGAAACACTTTAATATAAACTACGGAACCAATATATACACAGACGATACATGGACGATCGTGTACTCCAAGTCGTCTCCCACATTCACTGCAGCAGTGTGTATATTAACACAATATATACACTTTAGCCTTTACGCATCTTCATACATTACGTTATTTACTAGTGCCATTTTCCTATTGGACTAATTTGCGAAATTTTCCACTAGAGCTGGTATGTCCTTATGTGTGAACAACAGTAACAATACGTTCATTCGCTACTGACCAACAGTGCTTCTTCTGGCAGTTTTGATGAACTTAAATCCAGAATTATCTTATCTTGGAAGTTGGAACCCCGTTAAAATGTCCATGAGTGCATGCATGTAAACTGGCTTTTGCAATGAAAATTGAATAAGCTACCAAAACATTGTGCTTATAATCGGTCATTATAATATTGCGTTTATCACTTCGACTTCTTCGTCTTGACATGGTAAAAAACATAAAACACTTGTTTGCGGGATTTTATCACACAACAAGTTCGTGCTTAACAAAGAAACTCAGAGCAACACAACAGCAGCCAAGGAATGCAACTGTATAGTCGACGGAAAATGCAAAACGGAAGGGGTATAATTTACCAAGCCACTGTCACAAGAGAAGACAACAAGGAAGAAAAACCTATATGTCGGTCTAACCGAAAGAAAATTTAATACCAGATACTTTAACCTGCACACTAGTTCATTCCGAAATGAGAAACACAAGAATTCCACCGAACTCAGCAAGTACATTTGGTGACAAATATACTCGATCAAATGGACAGCGATTATATTTGTCACTCAGAACTATACTCGCTTAACAGTAGAAATGAACTTGTATCTACCATACAGACACAGAAAGAAACATTTGCTGTTGTTAACCGCATATACCATTACCATGACGTCATACATACAAACAATAGCCCTTTAAGCAGTTGCTATTGATAGCTCAAAATGTGGACAAACAAACAAATTTGACTCACAAATGATTGCAAATGAGCTATTTTCTTTTGTTATGGCCGCAATAATTATGGGTAAATGCGGACAAACATGGGTACTGACGTCATCTCGACAAAGTGCTATTCTCCTTCATACCATATACATCTCAAGTTTCCTACACACTAGCATCAGACGCGATAATCACCTGCGCAATGTGGTAAGCTTCGCTTGCCATACCAAACAATTTTATAGTGATCAAAGTTCAATGAAGTAACTCAAGCTTGTCTTTTTCGCTCTGCGTCGGTATTGACTCTACCCGTATGAGTGGGGGGTAAAACGCGGAGTCGGTCGATAAAGCCTGGCGTCGTCGGTAAAACCGATTGGTCAGACCGGAAGTTGGGAAAACCTTGTAATAGTTAAGGCTGTCGGTAAACTGTTCGTCATATTAGATCGTTGGGAAAATTGACTTCATCGACTGTTTAAACTTTGTCGGTTGTATAAAATTCGATTTATATGAAATGTAATATTGTTACCATTGCATGGGTTAATGTTAAATTAATATTCCTCCCTTTTCCCGATTTCCGATCCAACCTAGTACCCAGGTACTTTTCTCCGAAGGAGCGCCGAGTGAAGATTCTTGATACAAGGTAACTGTTACCGGTACGTACAATGCAATGGAAGAAAATCTGCGCCCATGTGTAATTCGTCGGTAAAACTAAGACGATACACCCCCCATCCAAAATGGTCACGGTACGCCACTGATGTTACTCGTATGTATTCGTATGTTACTCGTATGTAGTCGTGTGTTACTCGTATCTACTCGTATGTTACTCGTGTATAGTCGTATGTTACTCGTATGTACCTGTGTGTTGTTTTAGTAGTGCGGAACTCGCCGACAGTTTGACCTTTCGTGAAAACATTGACAGTTCCTATTTGACAATTGTTAAAAACAGGCAAATTGTTAGCATACGAGACTGGCTGAATTGATTTTTTCTTTTGGTATTTACATTTTCTTGCTCCTCGCTAAACGACCCAATGTCTTCGTTCGTCACTGTCGCAACAACCCCGCCATTTTTGACTGCGAAATGACAACTTGTAAACACAATGCAATTGGCGGGAAAAGTTCACGTGATCTTGTGTAATATGCGATCATAACAATTTATATATATATATATTTATATATATATATATATATATATATATATATATATATATATATATATATATATATATATATATATATATATATATATATATATATATTATATATATATATATATAAAAATATATATAAATTACGATAAGTTTTTTTTAATCGTTATTTCAACATTTTCAAGGATTACTAATATACAAAATGTCAGAGTCTTTATATATCTATAAGGTAAAACTAATTTAAAAATTTAAAGTTCAAAACATTCTCCAAAGTTCAATTCCTTATATAAGGGAGAGATGAATCCATTTATAAAATAAGTTGCTTCTAATACGCAAAGTTCTGGTTGGCCTGCAGCTGTGTTCGCTAAACGCTTCACGCAAATTGTAGTGTAAACACTTGGGATGCAATAATTTAGAAAAGCTCCTGCACTGGCCACCGGATCCAATCTCGCTCCCATAGCCCGCATTCCTTTTGGGCCCGCTGCGCCAAGAAACGAGAGACTCTGGGAAACTACGGCCAGGTACTTCAGACTTCAAAACTTCAGACTTCAAAACTTCAGACTTCAAAACTTCAGACTTCAAAACTTCAGACTTCAAAACTTCAGACTTCAAAACTTCAGACTTCAAAACTTCAGACTTCAAAACTTCAGACTTCAAAACTTTAGACTTCAAAACTTTAGACTTCAAAACATTAGACTTCAAAACTTCAGACTTCAAAACTTCAGACTTCAAAACTTCAAGACTTCAAAACTTCAGACTTCAAAACTTCAGACTTCAAAACTTCAAGCTACAGATATCTTAACATATACATTGTTATACTTACGGAACGCAGATGTTCATCACATCTGTCAGAAAGGCATGCCGGTAAATTCTGTCTGAGTGCACCGTTTATTAATTGTCCCGAATGTTTCTATTTCGTCGAAAAGAGATCAATGGGTTGTAGGTGAAAATGTAGCTGATGGCTCTGAGTCATTTTGTGCATATGAACATTCCTGGTAATCATATCTCTAAGTTTGTAGTTAAAGGGATGAAATATTAAAACTAGTAGTACAATTTTGTCATATAGAAATGTTCGAAGGGGACACACGAAAAACGTTATGTGGTGTCTGGATGGATATAGGATAGCCACGTTGCAAAAAAGGATCTCTTCCAAAGATTTGTCTCAAAATCTTGGTCATCACTACGAAGGCGGCGAATTAAGACTTAAAAATTGAGAGTAAGGGATGGATTGTTTAGTGTGGTTAGCGTGGGAGGATAAAAACAAAAGGTAACTGTGTAATTCTGTCGGCTTATAAGACACTGAAGTCATGAGCGCGTCGCCAACAAATTGTCGTTTAAAATCGTCCCATGTGACATCAGCTATACAGCATGGGATTGGATACAGTTTGACACCTGAAACCTCATTCTTGTTCCCATACCTCTATCTTTATCACAGAAGCTGTACTTCCTTGGTAGAGCAAAGTCCTTTGGGTACGAGTTGGAGGATTTGCTAACATTTATATTAGAAACACAAACGGTTTCCTTGATAAAACATTATAAAGCATGTTTTTTCATGATAAACATTAGCAAGCATGATCGTCAAGCATGTTGTTTTAATACAATGCTAACAGAATCTCTGGAGTGCTTAGTCTCAGTTGGAGTTCTCCCTCCTCCCTACCCTCAATTCTACATATACAGTCTTGTTCCATCAACTGGCTGAATAGCCATTGATCATCTCAAAAAATTAGCCGTTGCCTGATAAAGTAATTTGAACAAATAAAAATCCGTTATGCGACGGGAATTACTCCGTCAACTTATAGCATGACATGGAGCGGTACTTAAATCCGAGTTTGGTTTTTGGGTTGTTTTTTTTAACAAAACGAAAATATGTTATTGCTTAGCATTTTGCTTTTTCAGATGCATGAGAAATTGTTTGTCTCTATGGCGATAATAATTTCAATCTGTTTTGGAGCCCGTTGTGATTCTTTATTATACTTAATTTGCATTGAATTATATTGCTTAATCAAGCAGCATATACACAGCGGTAATTACGACTGCAAGTTTTGGTTTTCGTCATAAAATCCTAGGTTTCTATAAGCCACAAGTGTCGTGATGGTGACCTACTTGTTTGGTAACCTTCATGATTTATTTTTATGAAGAGGCTGATACCTGAACACTTATAGGCTAACTGTACAAGATAGATTAATAATAAATTATCCTGTCAGCCAGCAATCGCAGGTAATTATTCTTGACACAATAACGTAAAAACTTTGAAACACTTACTTCAGTTATATAAAGTTTTGTGAGTATGGTTTGTATGGGTCTACGTAGTGATCCAGGTCATTCAACCAAGACTTTAGATTTTGCTCATAATATTGGTGATATTTGAATGTAAATTAGATGACGCACCACGTCATTCATTCTAACTGTAATTTCGTAACTAAGATTGTCTTTTAACATTCAGTTTATAATAATCGTCATTTCTATGATACGTAAGTTTGCATTTATTGTCAAATAATGTAAGTTTAAACATTTTTTCTTTTAGCTATTTAAAATTGAACGTAATGTCTGCAAGCTTACTGGGGATTTTTCTTTTACTTATCCTAACAAACGCTGAGCTGGTCAATGGAGGTGAGATGTTAACTATAAGGTGATAGACGCAGATCTTTAATTTTTACGTTGTTAATTTTGAAATCCAGTTTATTTGATTTTAGTAATAGATTAGTTATGATTTTAAGTGCTGCATTTTCAGCATTTGAATTAGACTACTTTTACTTAATACAAATAGTTCTGCACAGGCGCACTGGCAATCAGAATGAGGATAAAGTTTCGATTCCTGTCTGGGATTTTCTGAGGATTTGAGCTTGACGATCGTCCATGTATCGTCTGATTTTAATATAGCTCATCCGTATATATCCAACGGAAAACCCATCTGTTGTCAAACCATAATTATAATAATCACGTTTCTACTGTCACAGTGCCCGTGGGAAGGTAAGGCACAGCCACGGGTGGTTGATTGGTAACTCTCGAACATTTGTAAAGAACAACTGGAGATAAAATAAAATTAGAACACCATTAAACAAATTAGCTGCAGCTTAATATGAATATATGATTAAAGTAAAATTATTTTATTTTCTCGTTGCTTCGAGACTTTCGTGAAGTTAGCCACAGAAATTGTGTCTTATGTTTTATAGTTTTGATAGCAAATGTAAAATAATTAATAATTATCGTTTTGAATGAAATACTAACGCAGTACCACGAACTCTACGACTAGATCTTGGATGATGAAGTATAACTTGTAGCCGGCGGAGATTCGTCACACGTAAACCAAGTCTCAGTTACTGAAACAAAGCTAACCTTGTATAAATATAGTATATATCAGCATTCTGCTGCTGTGTAAACCAATCGTGATTAAATAAATGATATTATTATTATTATTATTATTAAAACTCGTAGATTTATTTTTTATAGACTAAGTGTTCATCAAAGAGAAATTGTTGATTAGAGACGGACATTAGTTTGTTAGTTTATTTGTTTTAAAGTGCCCCTAACTCCAAAAAACCTTTTTTGGCTTTATCATCAAATCTTGACATAATTTCTAGTGTTTATGCGTAAATAAAAATGAATTTATTTCAAATTTCCAATTTTTATGGCTCTTTGAAGTTGGCCAAAACGCCATTTCTTGTGGCACATTTCCATGACAATATTACTCGTTACGAGTCTGAAACGAGTACATTTTGTGACGTCAAGCAAGGTACTCGTGTCTGAATTTTAGAATTATTTTCCAATCATCCTGATATCTTTAAAAATTTCGAAATGTGGAAGGTCGAATGCTAGACTATAAATAACTCCAAAGCAGATCACAAGTTCAATCAAAGCAAAGTAAATACATGCTAGCCCCAGACTCCTGCTTGTTAAAAATACCGACGGAACTGGGCGATTAAAACACTAACAAAATGAGCTGAAAATCGTTTTGGGGGTTAGGGACACTTTAAGTTGCCATTGTTGCCGTTGGATATAGACGTATTCATCAGATATGTTATCTGGGCTTTGAACAAACGGCCCTTGATCCTATGTACCTGTCATAACATGGAATGCTCATCCCTTATTGTATATGAGTAGTTAGCATCACTGGTATAAACATATAGCTTTCTTTCATGCAACCTTTTACAACATTCATCTCGTTGGAGTGAAAAACACCTTATGGCTATAAGGTAATATTACTAACGAAATATTCGTGCAACCCGGTCTCTTCCTTATAAAATCTAATAAAATCTAATATTTTTCAAACAGATTTTTGTCCAGATAATTTATCAGCTGGAAAATGCTTTGGTAAGACGAGCAGAATTATAAAATAATTAACATATGTTTTCATGTTTATAGTTACCATTTACTACCACCATCACTATTATCATCACCATCATTGTCGGTCACTGTCTGCATTATTGATGTCTGCACTGCGTGATATATACTGCCACTGTCACATTCACTGTACCTGTATGAAATTTCGCAAATTTGCAATGCCTGAAATATGTAGCAAATGCAATGTACTATATAATATAATAATATATAATATATAATATATAATATATAACATATAATATATAATATATAATATATAATATATAATATATAATATATAATATATAATGTGTATTGTATAATATTGTGTATTGTGTATATATATTATATATTATATATTACATATTACATATTACATATTACATATTACATATTACATATAACATATTATATATTACATATTACATATTACATCTTATACATATATAGTAGGTATTGTATATACAACACATTTGTGAAATTGCAAATGTAAACAAAACCATTTTTCATGTTACCGTATTACTATAGTATCGCTAATTTATTCGTTTCAATTCTCAGACGAGAAATTGATTCCGATGGCATTAGGAACTATTGTCACTGGCTTTGTCTTTGGTATTTTCCTTGTGACTTTTGGATTCGTTCTTCTTTGTAAAACCAAAGTCAAAAATGAAGATAAGATTCCTTGGGTTCATAAAAGAGAACCGACCAACTGGTCAAGAGATTGTCAAGACATAGGGATTGATAACAGACTACACAAATACAAATCAGAAAGGTAAATTCCTATTACATTATGAACGTTGATACCGGGTAAAAGTTTCGTGCAAATAGAAGAAAATATAAAAAAGCCTGCTTGAAATAATTACATTTTATTTCGCTTAGTTTTTAAAGAATAATGTAATAAACACGTCACACTTGCTGAAATCCTTATTTTTCTTCCTTTTTTCCCCACATTTCTTGACGGAGACGTTTTTTCCAGAGCTCCAATACAATGTTAACATATTGTTAACACTCGCCGTCAAGACGAATTCTGAAACCAGCATAGTATTCAAGAATGAATATCGCCAATTTGAAGAACGGTTGATGATCACTTTCCAAAATGGTAGCGTTTATCCATTGTCGGATTTTTTGAAATATTAGAATAGGATAGCGATTAAAAACAGTTTTTAATTATAACTGCATGTTTACGGTTGTCTTGAAAACGCGGAGTCCCGGAGTGCGGAGTGTTGAAAGTGCGGGTGTTGAAAGTGCGGAGTGTTGAAAGTGCGGAGTGTTGAAAGTGCGGAGTGTTGAAAATGCGGAGTGTTGAAAGTGCGGAGTGGTCTTTTTCGTACTTGCCACGAAGTTGAATCGACATGAGAAAATATTGCGTGAAGTTCACAGACAAACTAAAATCCGCGTTATTACTTAATAGATCAAAAATTAGGCTTCCCATGACTTTCAAGGCAGCACTTCCCCTTGCGATAGTAACTTCTAGTAGTTAATATTATCGGAAACAAGGCCGCTAAAATTTGCATGACATCTTGCACGTATTGCCTCGTATGGAGAAACGCGAAAGAGTTTGTCAACAACCAGGACCCGGGTTAACGCTATAACCCGGGTTCGACCCTGCACCTCCACACACTACGCGTTTCGTTATCTCGATTTCAAAATTTCGATAGATTTCAAAATTTCCCCCAAAATGCGGTCACTGATTAACTGCTAGTCGACTTCACACTTTAAATCCGTTCCTACGCCTCTGCTTGGAAGAACAGTGTAAACGTCAAGGTTTTGCGAAAAATTGAATAACTCGAGTGACGCTCCAGACACCTTGCAAGGCTATTATGTTCTTGCTCAAGAATTGCGATATCGCGACACAAAAAAACCAGAAACGGAGCCGAAATTTTCACACCGCACATTGAAACGTGACGTTTGGGTTATCTCGTTTTAACCAATCAGATTCTACTGATCTCACGGTGAAATGTAATGCACCGTGGGAACATTAAAAGCGCTAGAAGTATTATTCAATTTTTTGCAAAACCTTGACGTTTTAAACACTGTTCTTCCATTGATTGCATCCATAACCATAACATAGGCGATAGTTTAAAGCAAACTATAGTTTTTTGTCGTTCTTCGTTTGTTTCGTCAGGAAATACTGTTCCTTATTTAGTTATTTTTCATTGGTAGTATATCTGGAACAAAACGCGTAGTGTATGTGTAACAACTAATTTTTGCGGCGTTTGCGCTGAAGAAGCGAGAAAGGCTAATTGGATGCTAGTTATTTTAAGTGCTGTATAGCATTTCGAATACCGCATCTGTAGCCTGCATACGCAGCCTACCGCATCTGTTACCCCATGATGGATGGGCTTATGGTATTTTGCGAAACGAAACAACGCGAAGCGTGTCTTAAAGCTAGTTAGGCGGGGGGAGGGTTTGATAACTCGTTAGGCGGGGTAAACTCGTAAGGCAAATTGTTGTTTCGTTTCGCAAAATGGTATTCTACTATCCTATATGGTAATCCTTCAAATCTGGGAAAGTGCAAATCTCGCAACCCTCCGCGAATAACAAGCAGCGTTTTTGAGATATGTAGAACTTCAGACACCGGCCAAGATCGACAACGTTTACACTTGATTGTGGTATAAACATTCGTGGCATCACAAAATCACAATTGCACTTTAATACTTTAATAGGTTGCATACGCGAGAGCTGTGTAGCCCAAGTTATCGCCTAACGGGCGTCTTGTTATGAATCAAACAATTCTCGAAACAAACCATCTCGAAATAAACCGTCTCAGAACAAACCCGTCTCGAAACAATCCGGCAGACTTGGAGCAGGTCTAATCCTGGTTGTTGACAAACTCTTTCGCGTTTCTCCATACGAGGCAATACGTGCAAGATGTCGCGTGTAAAATTTAGCGGCCTTGTTTCTATTATATTAAGTAATAACACGGATTTTAGTTTGTCACTTGTCTGTGAACTTCACGCAATATTTTCTCATGTCGATTCAACTGCCTTAAAAAGTCGAAAAAGAGACACTCCGCACTTTCAACACTCCGCATTTTCAACACTCCGCACTTTCAACTCGCCGCATTTTCAACACTCCGCACTTTCAACACTCCGCACTTTCAACACTCCGCACTCCGTACTCCGCACTCCGGGACTCCGCGTTTTCAAGACAACCCATGTTTACTTTTTATTGTTTTTATTGTCGCAAAGATAATATCAATATCAATAACGAATGTGCTTGTATCATCAATATTGTTTTTTCTACCTCAGCAATTTGAACCCAGTGTTGGTTCATCAATGCTGAACAACATTGTTGAAACAACATACAGAACAACATTGTTCGTTCAACAATCGTTTCTTATTTAAGCAATCGTAGTCAAATTTGTAAGGTGGGAAGATCATTATCATCCATGAAAAATATAAAAACTGGAGTACCGCAGGGATCGAATCTGGGTCCACTATTATTTTTGATTTACATAAATGATCTTCCTAACTGTTTAAACGATTCCATTCCTGCGATATTTGCTGATGATACTAATATAACTGTAACCGGTGTTTCGGGTGAAGATATTGAGAGAAAACTAAACATAGAACTAAATAGGTTACATCACTGGCTACTAGCGAATAAATTATCTCTAAATATCAGCAAAACGGAATACATGATCATCGGGTCTCGACAGAGATTATCGCGAATTGAAATAGACCCTAATGTTTTAATTGACGATCAAAATATTAATCGTGTGACTACCACAAAAACTCTGGGTGTTTTTATTGATGAAAAAATAACATGGAGAACCCATGTTGATCATGTATCCAAAAAAATATCAAAAGGAATAGGAATCCTACGAAGAGCTAAAGATGTAGTCAGTAAGGATAGTATAAAGAAATTATATCAAGCTCTAGTCCTACCTCACTTTGATTACTGTTCCCTTGTTTGGGACAACTGCTCAGGTGAATTAAAAGATAAATTACAAAAGTTACAGAATAGAGCAGCTCGCATTATTACTGGTGACAGCTATTACTCATCAGCCACTGTTACTTTGTCCAAATTAGGATGGAAAACATTGCAGTGTCGCAGGGATGAGCAATTATTGTCCCTATAAATGCGTCAGTGGAAAATCAAATTTAAGTAATTTATTTGAGTTGGTAAACCGGGACTGTTATGATTTGAGAAGTAATAATAAGAAGCTGTCCTTACCCAAACCGAATACTAATGCTATGAAAAAAAGTTTTAGTTATCGAGGTGCCATGATCTGGAATTCAGTAAATTAAATTCATTTTCATTAAAATTATCTTAACTTGTATATAGTTAGTTTTTTATTTTTAGCAAGAGTTCTATATTTGTATTGTTGCATGGTTTTATTATTTTAACCTATTGAATTGTAAGTAATATAGTTAGTTAGTTAGTTAGTTAGTTGGTGAAGTTAATTAGTTAGTAACTGTTAGTTAATTAGATACACGGCCCTTTGAAAAACAGCTTTTTAATTTTAAATATTTTATTATAATATAGCTGATAAGCCTACCGTGTATAAATAACATTAAATAAATATTGTTTAGTCATAATTATAATCGCATGGTTACATGAACATTGCTGGGTCAACAACCTTGCCAATAATAGCCCAATAGTAATGCCCGAACTCTAAAAAAAGCGCAAGAAGCCTCTGCGGAGGAGAGTGGCCTTGACGTGCATGGAAAAATGTGAAACTTTGACATAAAAACAAATGGGTAAAAACGAATATTAAAGCACTATTAATAACAGGAATGTTATCATTTTCCCTGTCAGTATTGTCGATTCCTCAGTCACTGAGGATTGAATTATCATCTGCCTAAAATCTTTAAAAGGGTACTCATATAAATCATATAAAAGAGTTGATCATATAAAAGATCTGACTGACTTTAGTTTATTTCAACGTTTCGACATTCAAATCAATTAAGTTAAGAAGATATCATAAGTTGAATTTCGAGAGTTTGTCCGATTTAGACGCCATATTTGTTTCTCAAAGATGACGTCACTGAGTGGGTCCATCTCTTATGTCTATGAAGATCATATTTCGATTATTTTTTATCCAAAGAGTTCTCACAACAGCTATAACTATGTGATCGGCATTGAAACAACTCCAATGGCGATCAAGAAGCATTCAATGATGTCATATTTTCAAAACAAATATGGCGTCAAAATCCTCAAATTGTCAACTTCAACTAGCCAGTTCAACTAGCCAATTAACTAAATTGATAGGAATGCTGAAAAATTGGGAATAAACTAAAGTCAGTTAGATCTTTCATATGATCTACATGACTAGTACCCCTAATATCACTCTTATGCATGTTCATTCTTCTAACAAAATCTATTGTTGTTTATTGCATTCAGTTAATGAAGTAGGTTCATAATAATAATAATAATAATAATAATAGATTTTATTTAAAGAAGGTGAACGATACCAGTTTAGCACAGCTAATCTTACACTGGACCTTCTAACCGAACTCTAAATAACTAAATTACAAGGTGGTAGGAAAAATTAGATAAATTATACTAAGAATATAAATCTTCTTTAAATACGAATCGTATGGTCATTATTTGTTATCAATGTGTTGGGACACCATAAAATTCCGAAAATAAGCCCAGGGCTTATATTTCACGATCAAAATACTTTCTTGTGGTCTTATTTTTAGGGAGCTGGCTTGTATTCGGATGGTCTTATTATTAGAGGGAAGTATGCGGTTAAGATTTGGGGGTTTAATTATTCGTGGAGAGGGCTTATTATAATCAGACATAGTTTGACGTTACTCTGACTTTAAAAAGTTTTTGAACGTAACTTTAAACTGTCCACGACCCAACGTTTCGACACTCCAATCTATAGTGTCTTCATCAGGGGTGATCGTTATAAGGTTATAGGATCCCTATTTATACCCTCATAGAACCTATTTATTAACAAGATTCAAATAAGCTTCTGCTGAATAAACCACCGTCATCGCGATTCAATTGGGCGTGGGCGCTATTGATATGCCGCGGATTAGTGGTAATAATTTTGGAATTTTCCCACGCAATCTCATGGTAGGTTACGCACGCGCGTGAAAATCATTACGACGGTTATTCGCCTTTAAAGCATCGAATACATGTTTTTGCTAGCTTTCCCTTGAATCGGAACTAGATGGTATGCTTTGATCGCTCATAAACAAAGTTGGCAGAATAGAATGTCTCATGTGTTTTTATCATTGAGCAACAATAAGGCTTTCTCGTGATGTTGGCTTTTGTCCATAACCACAACACAATTACCTTTATCTGCAGTAGAACAAGCCTATCTGGATCTTTCTTAAGAGCTATTAGAGCTCTGAAAATGTTACTGTCCATATTTTTCAAAGGTGGCTTTGACCGCCTAAGAATGCTGCTGACCTCAGCCCTTACCATAGGTTTTTGATCGTCACCTATAGTTAAACAATTCCTTCTTCGACAGATCATCTCAGCTGTTAGAACTTTGCCGTGAGGTGAATGTCAAACAACGCAATTTGTGGTTATGCCTAGATCTGAGTTTTTGAGACTCCCTTCTCTCACTAAAACAACAAAAATCTTCCACCAATTTGATTTAAGATTCATTAATCAAAACAGAGAGCTCGTTATAAGCAAGATTATATTCGGTTCGCAAATTCCGTATAGAGTGACACTGACCTATACGCTGAACTGTACACAATCTAAGGAAAGGGAAACCAGTATTTTCCATGAGCTTATACCTTTCGTATTTCTCACAGGAGGTTTAAACCTCAAGCTCATGGGTAATACCATCAGAGAGCTTGGCATATCAATAGCGCCCACGCCCCTGCATTGAATTACGATAACGGTGGATTACAGTAAAAACCCGCATAAAAGAACCACTATTTTTTGACGTCAGGCTGAAGTGGTTCTTATATAATGGATACTTAGTGAGAAATCAGGCCGAGTTGGTTCTTAACTGGTTCTTATTTCTAGTCAAAAACAATTGTTCCTGGTTTAGTGTTTTAAATTATTTGTTTCCAAGATTACAGTCATTGTATTCTAATCAATATACAGTATTACACTAATAATTGCTATTTAAAAGCCTCCATATTTGATAAAATGTATCCTCGTTGAGTACTAAACAACAAGTTATGTTTTTGCATTTGCAATAATATTAAATTAAGTATGTACCTGCCTATACCTTCCCTTATAACATGCTTTCTACTTCAGCTAAAGTACAAAAGTTAAGGTTTTTTAAGAACCAGTCTCATTTGTCAGCCTGAAGTGGTTCTTGTATTTTGGGTGCTTAATTGCCTAAATTTCATGCTGATGGTTCTTAATCCACTAGTTCTTTTATGCAGGTTTTACTGTATTACCATGCAGAAGTTCATTTGCATCTTAGCTTGTTAATAGATAACGTCATCATAGGTTCTATGTAGGTGAATAGGGATCCTAACTTTATCCTATGTTTACACTGCATGTCCCAGCACGCGCTCCAATGATACGCTCTTATTATTCTAATCCCCGTCCCCATAGTTTTCTACATTTACATATACAGGACATCATTGTGGTTCTCATTACCTACTCCAAAACAAAAAAATTAAATGGACAGTAACTTTTAATTGTTACGATCAAAAAAAATTTCAAGCCGTAGCGTCAAACTATGTCTGATTGATCACCTAGTTGCGTTGGGAAATTATTTAAAGGCTATAATATTGTTACTAGTGTGATCCTGGAAGGTGATATATCCGAGACTAATTTTCTACAATATGTGTTAAATTCTAAATATTCTATAGAATAGTGCCGGAGAAATACGGTATTTAATATGATGCTATCAAGATATGACAAGATGAACGTTTACTTCCTGAATTGTCTGCGGCATCCCCGAATTGCGAATGCCTCTAACATTCTGCACTGCATTAACACATATATATATATATATATATATATATATATATATATATATATATATATATATATATATATATATATATATATATATATATATATATATATATATATATATATATATATATATAGTGAAATGCCAAATATATACCTATATATATATATATATATATATATATATATATACCATTCGAAAGAACATTAAGTTCTCTATAACATGTCTTAATTGTAAAATATTCTACAGAATTGTGCCAGAAAAAATTGATATTTAATAATGTGCACATTATATGCTGTTAAACGACGTCATATCACAAAATTATATATTAATAGACACTTCCCGAATTTGCTTCACTGACCGAATAATACTTGAAATCGAGGCTGAATATAAAAGATAACAATAAATACATTACAATGATCATCATTACCAACATCAACTTGTCGCCATTGTGGGTAGTAAGCCTCGTACCATCCATGCGCGCGTCATGCGGCGCGTAGCAAAATAAGCGCCTGGGTACGAGGCTGTGTAGTGAAGGAAATTCAGGAAGTGTCTATTGTAAAGAGGATCTAAAATGGTGGATTGTAACACTGTTCTATTTTATACTTCGTTTTTCAAGAAATCCAGGCCTGGATGACAACAAACCACAGCATTTTGTTTCAGATCAATCTATTTACTCAGAACGACAAACTGCTCTTACTTCGTCTGTGCAGAACAGCCATGTGATGGACGCGTTTGATTCTCTTGAGGATTCTCTTGAAGAAAACTATCCAAAAACATCCGACTATTACTGGGCTCCAACACAAGCGAGTAAAAACGAAGCACGGTATGGAGATGAGGTTTCAGGTCCTAGTCACAAAGCTCAGGTTTTCAGCGATGAAAAACGTACTGTAGCAAACATCGTGGATGACTTATCTTCGGACAATTAAAATATGCAGAAACTTTATCAGACTACAGTAGAACACATGATACGTTAAATATTCCTACAAGCTATTATATCATGCAAAATGTACCGTGTTTGCCAAGTAATTGGCCAGGATACGGTAAAAAGACAAACGCTTATAATTTTGTAAAACAGTAAATGTATTAAAATAGTATACCTCAACTATATATTGTTGAGAGCTAGATTTGTACCACGTGACTGGTCATTTTATCATAGAAATGCCCCCACTTCGTGGTATTCAAGCTCGAATACCACGCTAGCTCAACGGCTGTGCCCCGCAACAGCGAGCGTGGGTATTTGAGCTCAAATACCACGCGTGAAAACCAAACACCACACGCGTAAACCAAAATGTGCCTGTCAACAATGGAGGAACAAGAAGACGTTTCAATTAAGACAGTATTCAAGATTGTTTCGGTATAATATATAATTTATAGACTCTTCGCGATCGAGGAATTTCTACGAAATATCATCCCGCGGAGTAATATTTCGTCGAATTCCCCTCGAAACTCCAAACAAAGAAGACCATAGTATCGTCTTAACTATCCTGTGAACGAACTGGTCAAATTTTCCAAAAATCATTTAAAAATATTTTTAATCGAACCGGTTCAAAAATATTATTTCGACAACTTAAAATAATTGAATCCTGATTCTCTGCACGTCATCCGAATCTTCATCCTTAATAATCCTCACTAAACAACATCCCCTGCAACCCCTTTCTTTTTCCTTATGCTTATCTATGTTAATTTCTAAAAGGTTTTGTGCGTATTCTGTATATATAATGTAGTAATGCCGGGAAAGAAATTGGCATTTCACTCGATTAGACTCGATTAGACTGCACACCTCCGCCGTACCTCAGTGGTCAGAGCCCCTCGCTCGAAAGCTATTTTACGGCATTTTTTTTGAAGATAATTAGCACACACACATTATATATATATCATCAGCACTACACTGATGAGGCCCAAAAGGCCGAAACGGTACCGTCTGTAGTTAGATATCGCTCTATGACCTTTAGGTCATATTGAGCACTCTAACAGGATGAAAACCATTGTCGCTTATGCATTGTGCGCACGCTCACTGCTTGCAGTTTGAGCACTCTGGCATGGTTTTTGATGTCCCACATTTGTGTGGCATCAAGGGTGACTGTAAAACTGAGCGTGAAGCGACGTAGGGCCAGAGTGCTCAAACTACCACAAGGGTAGTGGGCGTTGCATTATCGCTAAAGGACACCTACACCAACTTCACAGAGTGCTCAACAACACCGAAGTGATATATATATATATATATATATATATATATATATTATATATATATATATATATATATATATATATATATATATATATATATATATATATATATATATATATATATAATATATATATATATATATATATATATATATATATATATATATATACTTCGGTATATATATCAGAATATATATATATATATATAAATATAAATAGACAAAATAATAATGGATATATAAATTGTAAATAAATAAATAAAAATAATAATAAATAAATAAATAAACTAACAAAAACCTAGGGAAGAACAGTAGAAGAGATATACGCTGGCGAAAAGTGTCAGTGTTTCTACAATTATCAAAAATGTCTGGAGGAATACTACTCCATTGATTAATTGTTCTTGGGAAAAAGGACATGAGTTGGTGACAGGACGTGGAGCAGACTAGGGGTAGAAACGAGTGTTCGTGCCCTATATAGATTGTACCGAGCTACACTGATGAGTAAAACCGGCGTAAAACCGGTTTATTGGGCTTTCACAAATTAATATATAGCTTTCGCAATAGTTATGGTTATTTCCAGAGATATCAATAGAACAAAGAGGTGGTTCAATTTTGGATGTTTTTCAGCCGGTCCGGAAAGAGTTAACACCCTGGCTTGTGTTTTGTCTGTGCTTTTTCTTCGTCAAAGGAAATTGAGATTTAAGTCTCTTTTTGATTAAAAAAATCTCACTTATACGTCTTAAAATATGAAACACTCCAGTTGATTATGTCGAGCGTACGAGCGGTCCGTAGCAGGATTTGGTAGGATACGGACCGGAAAATAATAAACGTAAGTACTCTTATACTTAAGTATTTTTCGACACATTGAAGAACTTAGCTTTCATATTTTGTTGTATTCTCTCTATATATTGAGCTGTACATTTATTGATTTTGCAGGCTTTACCTGATCTAAACGAATATTAAAAAAATGTCATAGTCATTGTTCTTAAACTATCAAAGTTGCAAGCAACACAATTGAGTATTATTAGCTTGCCAGTGCGAGCACTCTGTTCACGTTATTGATAGGATTTTCACAGGAAATATAATATTAGGCGTTGTCTCTTATTTTTTCCGTTGATAACTTATTTATATTACGCGATGCATGGGAAATTTCACATGGTTTATTTTAATATTTCTTGGGCCTCTCTTACTAATAATTATGATCTATGTTTTGCTTAGTCCAGTAACCAAGTTTTGAGGGTCACAAGTTTCTTCTATTGTATTTAGTGTTAAGTTCTTCAAATCAAATTTTTAGTTTATAGCCGCGCCGACATTTCTTTCATTGTCACTAATTAAAGAATATGGACGCGCTATATACAATGGAAGCAGGATATTTTGGGAATATAATCTGGTAAAGAAACTATTGATCTTAAAAACCACAAAGCAAATGAACATTCCTGGTAATAAGCTCGCGTGATGTAAAAAAGTAAGATATGCGCGAGTCAACAGAATGGCCTTGAAAAAACATTTCAAAAAAAATTTTTTCTGTACTTTCAAAAATGGTAATTTCTAACCTCGTTTGTGACTACAAATTGTTTTTAATTATAAACACAAGAAACTCAAGTACTTGGCAAGACAGGCTAACATTAATGCAAATAAACGAATATTAAACTGGCAGCCACATCGCTGTTTATTTCCTGCAACTAATCCGCAGGCTTTTGTAAAAGGGAATTTAGCGGCCTTCAATTGGTCACAGGAAATAGGTGTGATTTCTGTATTTTGTGATGCAATATAACACCTTCCCATAAATATGAATATATAAATACCTTATTATACCTTGAGAGGTTATAATAATATTATATAATAATATAGAGGTTAATATATAAATACCTTAATACCTTGAGAGGTTAGATTAAGACAAGTGAACAAGTTTTTAATAGCACTGTGATTGGAGTTACACTGTATATCGGGCGAAACGGGGAGATGCTTCGAAACAAGAAAAAAGGAGCACATGAGAAATGTAAAGCTACAATCAAATATTGCCAACCATACATGGAATTTTGATCACAAAATAAACTTCGACGACGAACAATCATTGACAAAGGCAACCACCGCCCTTACGAAAAACATTGGAATCGTGGTATACCGTCAGAACAATACACGCGCTGATAATAACTCTAGGCAAAAATAACTGTCAATTTGCTTCACATTTACATATTTTATTATTCATAATAATTTGTTTTTAAAATTTTTACCATTTTTATTCATGCATGTTGTAATTTATTATCTTTCATTTTAATTTCGCCCGTTGAAAGTTGCAGTTCTGGCAATCGAAAGCTTGCCCTAATAAATTTTATTGGTCAGAGAACGTCTTATCTCTATTATTTTTACTCAATTATAATAAAAATGCGTAAATTTTAGTAGATTAGTTCAGTAGATTATTAGTTCAGTAGATTATGAATTTCTAGAAGTTTTTCTGATTTTTGCCATATAGTAGCTAGGAAACTATTATTTTCTCCAATAAGATTTATTCTCTCGCTACTTCTATATTTTTCTTCGTACTTCGTATAAAGTCGTTTCTCCAAAAAACCCATAACTAGAGTCGCACATGTGGGTTCACTTACTCGAGTAAGCGATGATGCATGATCAATAATTGTCCAGCCAGTATTCGCCGATTACTTCAAATTCTAAACTAGAAATACGTGTACGCAACAACCCCTCACCCGCTTACTGTCTGCGAGACAAATTAGTGTTGGCAGACTTTTCCACTCATGTTCTGTTCAGCACACTGCCCACAAATTGCACCCAAAAATAAGCAGTTTGAAAACCTGTTCAAATTGGCAAATGAATTATTTACTTATTTTTATGTAATAACTGAGCACTATACACTATTAAAACCTCAAACAGTAAGAAACCAATTGTGTAACTCTTGATTATTGAAATTAATAATAAATTTTATTAATTATATAATATTAATTTCATTAAAATTATTTATGTCTAGTTGTGGTTTTCATAATGAATAATCATACATGTTTAACAGTGGTTACTCATAATTTTATTCAAAGTATATACAGTTGTATTCATAAGACTGGATAACCTACATGTATGAATGATGTAATAGATCAAACATGAGAAAGAGTGTTTCATCCGATATCCAGTCCCCGAGAAGTAGGTTGAAAAATGAGGCGATAGCCGAGTTTTTTAACCAAATTCTGGAACACATGCTAATTAAGACCAGGTATCCAGTTGTCCGTCTCGGTACTGATTTCCTTTGTTTTCTACTCATGAATTATTAATGAGTTTGAGATATTACAATATAGTACTGGCATTGCACATACAAGTATGTACATACATGTACCATACTGTAATATGTACTGTAACCTGCATGTTCCTTATTGTCTAATTGTCAATATAAACAAATTCCAAAAGATTCAATACCTAAAATTATCCAAGGCCAAGAGTGTTGTCTGAGTAATGATAAGCTTGATAAACCTTTTATTCTGTTAGAAGACTTGTGTTGCTTTTATTAATATTAATTATGCACATACATGTACCAGTATTTCAATGGTGTTCAAGTACCGGTAACACATATTTCAAAAAGATGAAATTACAAAAGCCCATAATATATTCAATATCGACCGGCGTTTAGTCCCTTATCACGCGAGATGTAAGCGATCCTGATCTCGGATCGGATTTATTTGTTTATATATATGATCAACCGTCCTCATGCGCGGCATCGGAAAATTTGGCCCTGGTAACTAAATATAGACAGAAGCTGATTGGTGGACCTCTGCATTTGAATTAATATTTAAATTGCAACCGTCACATGATTGCAAATGCAAAAATTGAAACGGTATTGAAACGGTTTTTTGGTGCGTTAAATTTGGCGTAATTTAAATTTAAATTGACGCCAGCGCGACAAACCGCTTTCCGGAAGAAGCCGCCATTCGCCAACGGCGAAAGTTATATGCCATAAAAACCAGCCATTTCCTCAAAAAATCATCGGATGTAGTAATGTTTGTTTTTAACAAACATTACTATTGACATTATCAGCTGATTTCATGCCGAAACTGTAGTGTTGATATATTATAGGTTATAATATATATATAATTTAGATACTATAGTACACAATGCCATTTATATGCTTTGTTACATGGCAAATATGGTACAGTGGATCTGCAATCTGCATTAGGCATTATTATTATTAGTATTATTGTTAATGCATTATTATTAGTAGTAGTATTAATAATAATAATAATAATAATGATAATAATAATAATAATAATAATAATAATAATACAATAATAATACAATAATATTTATACAGGATAGCCCCTTCAATGCTAACACTGGTATCAATATATGGGGTCTTGTTTTCTAACAAATTACAGTTGTTACAAATTTCAACACATATTCATAAATGTACAGTACAATGTTACAAAAACTAATTTTAACTCAAAAGTTGTATATCCTTCACATACAGTATTGTCAATTAAGGCAATAGATAATGGTGCTATAACATGTATATGAACAGATTAATTGAAACATGGAAAATAGCTCTTTACCGGTAGATATTGATGTTAAAATGCCATGGAATTTCCTAACTAGCATTACACAATGTAACTTGCTTCTAATACAAGAGGTACAAAACTTAGGATTTCTATTAACCAATCAGTTTCAAGTCCCGACTTAGGAAAGATCAGTTTCCCTGACATGCATAGAGACCTCTGATTATGACCATCAATATTTAGTTATCCATATTCCTGCCAGCTCCACATCACAGTAGTCCAATGTGGGTAGAATTATTAACTTACTGATATAATCTATCCACACTAACAATTGGAGTAGAATCCCTAATATGTCTTAGTAAATCTAATTTGAATGGACCCCTATACATTTGCACTATATGCATCTGTAGACATTTGAACGAATTTGATTTGTTTAAAGGACACTCATTGTATGATAGAGATGCACTTTCTTCCTTCAACAGCCTTTGGTGTCTATATACTAAATATTGCATTGATTATTTCGTGAGTCATCAATATTGTGATAAAATAATTTCTTTCTTAGTGATTGATGGTAGAAACAGCAGTAGACCCCCCACTATTCTGTTGCTGCACTCAAAAATTAAAAAGTTTGGGCTGCATGTATTTATTTTGATGTGCTATGGAACAATTAAATTCAGACAATACAAAGCTCTGAGAGATATTGTCCACTGAAAATGTATTTAGTTTGGCAAATGAAATGGCTATTATCTAATTCAAGTAATTTAGAACTAAAAGAAGTACTGTACTGTAAGTTTCAAAGAGCAATTGGGCGAGGGGTAACAACTCGCGTATACGTATTTCTAGTTATTAGCCTGACTATTAAAAGTTATTATTCCCTCGCCGGCCGAAGGCCGGAGATAAGACCCTGGGTACGAGGTTGGCCGAAGGCCTGAGGGCGCTAATATCGACCGGCGTTTAGTCCCTCATCACGGGAATCCGTATATATATATATTCAGGATCAACGTCGTCGATCATGCGAGGCATCGGAAAATTTGGCCCTGGTAACTAGATATAGACATAAGCTGATTGGTAGACCTCTGCATTTGAATTAATATTTAAATTGCAACCGTCACATGATTGCGAATGCAAAAATTGAAACGGTATTGAAACGGTTTTTTGGTGCGTTAAATTTGGCGTAATTTAAATTTAAATTGACGCCAGCGCGACAAACCGCTTTCCGGAAGAAGCCGCCATTCGCCAACGGCGAAAGTTATATGCCATAAAAACCAGCCATTTCCTCAAAAAATCATCGGATGTAGTAATGTTTGTTTTTAACAAACATTACTATAGACATTATCAGCTGATTTCATGCCGAAACTGTAGTGTTGAAGGACAATATAATCAAAGACAGGCACAAGTAAAAGGTAAATAAATTAGTATTCTCAAACATGTACATTGTCACCGACTCACCGGTCTGTGAATTAATTTGCCTTTTCTGCATAGTTTTTTTGGTTAGGGTTAGCAATTTGGTTAGGATTAGGGTTAGGTTTAGGATTTTGGTGATATTTACCCGCATTTCTTTGAATTCTAAGAGACTATAGCGTCGTACGGCTACCGTACGAATAGCCATTACCTTCAGTTCAGTGCTTCACTTTATCGTTCAACTTTTTGACTTGACTCGCTAATTTTAATGTAATTTAAATAATTGTACACTGTATTGTGTATTTGCTTCCAAGCTCCGAAATTTAATAGACACATTTTGAAACACTTAACAGAGAGATTTGGAAAAATTTGTGTAATGTTTTGAGTGTTTAGAATTTTCAAAACATATATATAATATTTTGACAGTTAGAATTAAATCCATACAGTTTAAAATATATACCATTTTTTCTTTATAATACTGCAGAATAGTAAGTGGTAGTACAAATTTTGGAATTGCATGTACAGTGTATTTATTATTTGATTAAAATTATAAATACTATTATGCTTGATAATTAGCCTATATATACAGTAGTTTAGGGTGAATAAACATGCATACTATTGATGTGTTTATATGACCTCGGCCTGGCCTACAATTTTGTAGCAATAAACAAGCATTACTGTATACTTGTCAGTGTTAATATATACACTGCTGTAGTGAACAAGGGAGAGCTCGGGGGGAAACAGACGATACAGTACATGGATGATTGTCAAGAAAGCTCATATCATCAGAAAAATTATTCTGTGTCCCGGACAGGGATAACTTTCTGATTTCCAGTGAGATGCTCTGACCATTGAGCTACCAAGACTCAGATGGTGAGTGAACGTTACATTGATGTACTGATTCTATTGATATACATGTAACAGCAGTGTATATATTAACACACCCAATCATTAGTCATTACTGAAATATATAATAACTGCTGTGCATAGGCAGTACATATATCATTAGAACCAGTGCATCATTGTAATCTCTCTCCATCTGAATCTCGATGGCTCAATGGTTAGAGGCCGTCACTGGCAATAAGAAGGTTATAATTTTTTCAACCCTTGACGTCCATGTTTTGTATACTGGCATGTATTCCATATATAATCTGTTTACAGTACTCCATCCGTTATGGAACATGTTAGACCTACAGTACTTAGCTGGCCTAGTGGGTCACAACTTATTCTGTCAATGTAAAATACAGCTTATTATTATTATGTTCACATTGGGTATCTTGACACTACTATGTGTGTTAGCTAGATCATTGTCGACAAGCAGACTAGGCATGGCATTCTGAATATAGGTTATAATATATATGTGCACGGTGATATAATTTAGATACTATAGTACACAATGCCATATATATATGCTTTGTTACATGGCAAATATGATATCTGCAATCTGCATTAGGCATTATTATTATAGTAGTATTATTGTTAATGCATTATTATTATTATTAGTATGATAATAATAATAATAATAATAATAATAATACAATAATAATACAATAATATTTATACAGGATAGCCCCTTCAATGCTAACACTGGTATCAATATATGGGGGTCTTGTTTTCTAACAAATTACAGTTGTTACAAATTTCAATACATATTCATAAATGTACAGTACAATGTTACAAAAACTAATTTTAACTCAAAAGTTGTATATCCTTCACATATTGTCAATTAAGGCAATAGATAATGGTGCTATAACATGTATGAACAGATTAATTGAAACATGGAAAATAGCTCTTTACTGGTAGATATGATGTTGAAATGCCATGTAACTTGCTTCTAATACAAGAGGTACAAAACTTAGGATTTCTATTAACCAATCAGTTTCAAGTCCCAACTTAGGAAAGATCAGTTTCCCTGACATGCATAGAGACCTCTGCTTATGACCATCAATATTTAGTTATCCATATTCCTGCCAGCTCCACATCACAGCAGTCCAATGTGGGTAGAATTATCAACTTACTGTATATAATCTATCCACACCAACAATTGGAGTAGAATCCCTAATATGTCTTAGTAAATCTAATTTGAATAGACCCTATACATTTGCACTATATGCATCTGTAGACATTTGAACGAATTTGATTTTTTTTGAAGGACACTCATTGTATGATAGAGATGAACTTTCTTCCTTCAACAGCCTTTGGTGTCTATATACTAAATACTGCATTGATTATTTCGTGAGTCATCAATATTGTGATAAAATAATTTCTTTCTTAGTGATTGATGGTAGATAAGAAACAGCAGTAGACCCCCCACTATTCTGTTGCTGCACTCAAAAATTAAAAAGTTTGGGCTGCATGTATTTATTTTGATGTGCTATGGAACAATTAAATTCAGACAATACAAAGCTCTGAGAGATATTGTCCATTGAAAATTTATTTAGTTTTGCAAATGAAGTGGCTATTATCTAATTAAAGTAATTTAGAACTAAAAGAAGTACTGTACTATAAGTTTCAAACAGCAATTGGGCGAGGGGTTGTTGCGTATACGTATTTCTAGTTATTATAGCGAAGTTCGGTCGCTTACCTGCAGTGCCTATTCACTTTTAATTTTGTAAGCATCTTTTGTCGCCTTTGTTCACGGTCTTTTGACCTCATAGTATCGCTGTGTTTTTTTCTCTTAACAAGCCGTATTTCGCGTTGATGGCTGGTGTTTTCTCTGTGCTTTTGGTCATACTTTCTGCTCCGTAACCGCGGTTGATGGATCTCTCTATATATATTTTCGACAAACATTTTGTAGAAATTTAATCGCTCAAACGCAAGCGACCGGACATTGTACCCCGTCGAGATTATCACCCTCGCCCCAGCGCCTTAGAATATCCATATGATCTCGAATAAAACTGCATCGTACTTGCTTGCATAAACATTTAAAATCATGCCGATTTGGCAATGATTTGGCAAGATTCAATAGTCTAAAGAAAAGGAAATAATTACACTGCGCAACCAAATCTCAATTCAAATTGAAAAACAATGTATTTTGCTTGCGTAAATAGCGTTGCGCACAGATGACGTATTTGTCGTCCTAAACAATGGGAAATGGTTCATTTGGTAGTCAGATTTGGTTTGTTTGTCTGAGTTTTGGTCTATAAATAGTAACTGTGCGCTTCGCTATTCAATATAAGTAAAAAGATGCCGTAATACCACAAATATTAACATAACAATTAACATAAACATGTAAATATATTCATAAATAACCCATGCAACCACTCATTATTACTTCGCACCTGAACAGCTAATAAGTGGAAACGTTTGTGCATTAAAAACGTTTATAAAATAACATTTATACTACGCAGGCTCTGATTGGTCAATACCCGTGTTTGGATCAGGCATATCCAAACACGGAAATTTCCCGCCAAAATTTTACTCAAGTTTTCGTACGTATTATTTTATAAAATAAATACCTAATGGTTTTCCGTGTTTGGATGGCCTGATCCAAACACTTGGGATGTTGCTCGACTTTCAAAAAGCTAAAAAACACTCGCCTAGCGGCTCGTGTTTTTTTTACATGTACGCTTTTCTCAAGTCTCGCAACATCCCGCGTGTTTGGATCAGGCCATCCAAACACGGAAACCATAGGTATTTATTTAATCATCATGGCTTTCTTAAGGCTTTCTTCTGTTAATAAGACGTACCTCCGTAAATACTCGACACTGCAGTATAATTCTGACGTCACAAAACTGGACATCCAAACAACTCGACGAAAAGAATCGTGATCTCACTCACCTTTACAAAGTTCGGTCGAGAACCAAAGCCAAGAGACACGGATCACCCAAACTAGTGTGCTGCTTTACAGGCAGCAATAAATATATAGACATCAAGCTAGACTTCTGGTTTAGCACTACGTATGTCGGACGTACTGTACGAACTAGTATACAACGTAGCCTTCCCTCTGCCATCTATGTTCTTGTAGCTCAGTGGTTAGAGCGTTTAATCGGAGATCAAAAGGTTGCGTGTTCGATTATTTATATATATATATATATATATAATATTCTTTATTTCAGGTAGAGCTGAGCCTCTCATTTTGAACAACTATCTGTAGATATAATCTGTGGTGCCCTGCAGACTTCGCAGTTCCGTAAAATTAAGTTTAATTTAATTTAATTTAAAGTGCACAAATGAATCGAAAATTAATTTTATCTTATTTGAAAAAACTCTTAAAACAATGAGGAATAACAATTTACAGCTCTTCCATACAGTATTTCACTCAGTTCTTGATCGAGATATTTGACGTAGCAAGTTGTACACAACATTATATAGAAAATCATGTATATCTTTCCAATATTATTAAGAGAAATCACTCAAAACGTTATAATTGCTACAGCTCATATGAAACAAAACATTAAAGACAAGTTAGTTAGTTAGTTAGTTAGTTAGTTAGTTAGTTAGTTATTAGTTAGTTATTAGTTAGTTAGTTAGTTAGTTAGTTAGTTAGTTAGTTAGTTAGTTAGTTAGTTAGTTAGTTAGTTAGTTGGTTAGTTGGTTAGTTGGTTGGTTGGTTGGTTGGTTGGTTAGTTATGCCAGGTTGGTTAGGTTGGTTAGTTAGTTAGTTCTCACTTCAACTTCTATCTGTAGCGGATGGATTCACAACTCTTGTACAGGCACTTCATGTCAGTAATATCGTATTTGTAGTCATAGGCACTTTAATACTTCACTGAAAACGATTAAGATTAGCTTTAGGATTATAATTAAAGATGGCTCGCTCTTACACCAAAGCATTACGTTAGACCAAACCATTACGTTAGGTCAAACCAACCTAGCGATTAAAAAGATGACATGTCAGGATTAGGGTTTAGGATTAGAGAAGGGTTTGGGTTAGGATTAATGATTATCGTTATTCCAAGGGCATTTGAGAAATGATGATTATCGTTGTTTGATGAGGTTGCTATTAATTACCAAATTTGACTCACAAATGATTGCAAATGAGCTATTTTCTTTTGTTATGGCCGCAAGAATTATGGGTAAATGCAGACAAACATGGGTACTGACGTCATCTCTACAAATTCATGCTATTAGTATTCATTTGGCCCATCCTAATTAATAGGACCTGTGTGGCTGTGTGGAATTCAAGAGGCAATTAAGGAACGCAATTTTATTTTCGTAGACTAACGAACCAATGAATCAGCCAATAAAGGGACGAAAGCCACTACTCCATCTCGCAGTTAACTCGATACAAATATGGCGTAAATATGACACAAGACGAACACTCTTATAATTTATAAAATGCCCAACAAAGCACGTTTGTGTACAGAGATATAATTTTAACTAAGGATGTTCATAAGTCTATACATGAGATTATAATCATGATTATATATGTGTTCATTATTTTGCGTCACACGTACGTTCTAATTAATCCGGCGGAAGATGGCAGGCATTCTTCAAATAATTTGGCATTCTATCGTAATAGAATAAGTTATTTTATCCATAAAAAATTAAGACTGCAGAACTAATTTCGGCTAAATCACAGGCAAGAGGCTGTTTATATGAGCCCGCGGGCTATCCTGGATAACCGGGCTGAGTTGTGTCACGAAAATCTGGTTAACCTTTCATGTTACTCCATCACCAAATGAATCGAGGTATATAATCGTCATGAAATAACCGCTAACCCCAAAACAACTAATCCTAACCCTAACCCCACACCTAATGAGTTTTCTAACCCTAACCCCCCGCCTTAAGTGTCTTCCTAACCCTCCCACCTTGATTCCCTTGATGTTATCCGGTGATGTTTATATTGGTGATGGAGTAACATGAAACCAAAACCATCGACCCAAAAAGATAATTTCAATTAACTTTATACTTTTCCCTAAGCCAGTTCTATATTGAAATATCATTTTGTTATTGTAGCCGTAATTGCTATGGTAGCCGTGATAACTAACTTTGTTAAGCTACTAATCAGCCCTGCTGACCAGGCTAGACCGCGGCTCCAGTATACAAACTCTAAGTTCTAAGTGTTTTGAACTTCTGATTCAAATTTATTTGAAGAATAAATTTTCTGAATCTTCGGAAGATCATGCATTGGATTTTTAACACAATATTCTTCCTATTATTTTTAACAATATTTTGTAATAACTGTTCCTGTTAATTATTTTGACGTAAAGTACACCCTTGACGTAGCTTTCTTCCGTGCTTAGGTAGTTTTACGTGTGATCGCGGTGTGATGCAAAGCAGCATGTCATTTGACAGGTAGTTTATCATTGACGCACTTTCCATCCTTTAATTTGAACACAATGACGTCCATTTATCACCGAAAAAAATCCAATTAATTCTACTAATTCAATTTATACAAGATTAAACAAATATATTTGAATATACGTCAACAATAGTGGCAATACTTGTAACTTGGAGCAAGCCTTAAACCAATTTGGCCGACATTTTTAGGCGCAGGCTGCTGCTCCATTTTTATCATATTCTATATCAAATTAATGAATCCTACGAGTAAGCTATGAGATACGCAATAAATGTTATAACGCGCAGTAATTCTTGTATTCCGCTGTTTCGTACTGCAGGTCGGAATGCGTTTACGATTAGTTTTATATGAGCCGGGCTAGCCCGAGGTTAGCCGAGCTGAGTTATGTCACGAAAATCTTCTCTCGACCCAATAAGATCATTTGAATTAATTTTATACTCTTCCTACAGTCAAACTAAGCCAGTTCTACTTTGAAATATCATTATTATTGTCTATAGTTGCCATGAACTTCGTAAAGCTAATCAAGCCAGGCAATGGGTTCACCACTCAGTCATCCCATCTTTGCTAATACTTTTTTTTCCTAACATGAGAAGTCTTGGGACCAATTCTTTATTGTCGTTATATGTTGATGATTGTTTTTTTTTCACGAACAACCTTTCCCATCATATCTTAACTCGAAACATTCCAGTATATAGTGAATTTACTCACGAACTTGAAATCGTGGCAATAGATATACCAGGCGGAAAACGTAATTTAAAGATAAATATTAGAGCCCAGTAAATGACTTTGAGACAAGACATAATAAAAGAGATTTAATTGCTAACGTTTCGTTGTTTGCAGCGCAACATCTGCATCAGAGCGGTTTAAGATAGTTACAAATTGTTGCCATTTGTTGTATGTAATCTAATACTAGAATCTATGTGTATATATATATATACCAACAATTTGTAACTATCTTAAACCGCTCTGATGATGTTGCGCTGCAAGCAACGAAACGTTAGCAATTAAATCTCTTTTATTATGTCTTGTCTCAAAGTCATTTGTTGGGCTCTAATATTTATCTTTAAACTTGAAATCGATTCTACTCTTTCTTTCCTGCAGGAAAGAAATCACTGATCGCTCAAATGGTTCTTTCACTACTTCTGTTGATCATAAGTCTACTTCTACTGATTTATTTATTAATTTGGACTTTATTATTACAATTAGAAAGGTCATATTTTTGCATTTCGTTACTTCAACATTTATTCGTCACATATCACTTTTCATGCATGCTGAACTTGAAAATCTTATAAAGTGGTTTATAAAATTGTTCCTTTTATTTTTTTGTTAAGACTTACGGTGTGAAGTTATTTTTTTTGATGATATTTTAATATATATTAAGTTTTTTTAATGACAGATAAGCTACTCTTCAGGTCACTTGCGCAATATCCAAGGGTGATAACGTAATATGTCATCACTGTAGGACATTTAAAAGATAACGATTTAGTCGACGATAAATACGATTTATAAGTCGACGCGTGGTACAAATTCTTAAATCTGATTGTTTGGAAAACGCATTTACAATACCATGGTCTATGAATGGCAATATTGGAATGGATAGTTCTTAAAAGAACTGTTCGAAACTTACCAGAATATGTTCTGCCGCGTGCAATGTGTGTAAATGTACAATTCGCGACGTTTCTATTAACGGTGATATTTTACGTGGGCTATTAGATCTAAATGTTTTATTGAAAACTCACTTATGTCTTATGCTCGTTATAGTTGTTCAATTTCTTGCCATGTTAGTATAATAATTGGCTTAGCGCATCACTCCCTAGTTACTCGTCTCTCTATACCTATAGACTATTATAAGGTTGGTACATTTATAACTTGCCAGGGTTCAGCTTGTCCTGGTCAGTTTGGATAAGAATATAATTACAGCAACCAATGTAGACTGATACACCAGCTGTTGTGGTCAACTGGTTACCACACATGTCTATGAGCACCCCCACTCAGGGTCTTAAAAATAATTAAGGAGAAAATGCTACCTTTGCAATAATATCAACAAATGGTAAGACTTTCGGGTCTTCTCGTATAACAACCTTAAATAGTAGGCCCTCGGAGTATTCCGTTCACCTAAGAGTGATAAATAAACTAAACTGTACATGCACTGGATTACAGTGTGATTTTTATCGTGAAAAGTGCGTTCTCTTGTATGAAAATGAAGTGTTGTTTTGTTGTATATAATCACAGCATTTAAAGTACCTTTGACCCCAACTTCTATATTATTGCTGCCGTAGGCAGCACACTAATCTTGACATGGGTTATCTATGTCTCGTGCCCAGACCTCTTTCCGCACCTATGTATAGTCAACGAGATCACGATATATGTGAAAATTTCCTAGGTGGATGTTCAGTTTTATGACGTTTTGTGACGTATTTAGAGATTGTTCACATAATCACATACTCCAGAGGGTTATTCGTTTTCACGGAAGTTGTACGGAATGGTGGTTCCCTTGGTTCCGAATTAATGTTCGGAACTTGTCAACGCCACCACGAACATGGTATTTTCTGATCACGCAACGCCATGAGGTGAGTGAGACGAAGTTCTCGAACGATCTGTCCTGCCTTTGGTGCTGTAAATTGTTGGGAATTTCAATTCATTTCAGTGAGGAGATATTCTGTTTTCAAAGTAAGACGACTAAGATAGTTCTGTGTACTTAGTTTTTCTTGTTTGTACACGCAACTCAAATCAAACGAAGTCATTGTGCTCGTTAAAATCAAACCTAGCGAAGCCGGTGACATTTGACAGTTCTCGCCAAAGACAATACTCAATATTTACAAACGAAGGTTTGTGCCTGTTGCTCAACAAACTTACATCTGTGCAGAGAAAAACCTTGTCATTACTTTACCTGAAATGGGAGTGACAATCGATCAATATCGTGCCCGAATTGGTGGACACAACAACGTAAGAATCAAACAGGATTCAAGACCACTCGAAGAATAGAAACAGGATTCAAGACCACTCGAAGAATAGATATAATCTTTTCTGGAACAACATTGATGTTAATTCAGTTGGTTGTAACAACCAGTATGCAAATTTTTAAACGATTTACATATTCAGTCATAACATGACCAGTTGCTACGGCCAGTTTCGCTACTGGTAAGTGGTAACAACTATGGTATTACTATTATATTGATGCAAATATTTTACTTTAGTGTATATTTATATTTTCCAACAGCAAGTGATAGTGAATATCATGTTACAATGTGTATGTTATTGTTGCTCTGTTGTTGAGAATGGGAAATGATGTCGAAGAAAATCCTGGTCTCACAATATATGATGTTGTTCAACCTCGTACCCATTTTGGCGCGACGACAGCAGCGGCAATGGGTATTACCGACCGTCTGCTTCAGAGACAGGGTGGCTGGCGTAGTTCCAGAGCCAAGAACAACTATATTGATGAGTCTGTAGATTCTCTTTTGCTTGTTACTAAGTCCATGCAGAGTGCATAATATTATGTAGCTCTATCGTTGTCTGTTGTGGCGGACGGCTACAGCAGCTCCCAGCAGTGTGTGAGAAGTGTTATTTTCTGCTGGCTGAGGTACGAAATAGGCAGAAAATGTTTTCTCACGCTAGGCTGGGAGCCCGACTGTGAATCGGGTGTGTCGGGTGGTGCAGGTTAAGCCAGCATATGTTGTTGTTGCTTCGCAAGCTTGACCCACCCACCCATTAATTTAGGACATTTACATGTTAGTTGTAGTGGACTTTTATATTATGGATTTTCAGTGTTTTAGTTGTGTAAATTACGTTAGGTTGCAGAGCTATGTATGATTACTCGTGTTAATATTTTAATAAATGTCTAGCTTGTGGCGGACGGCTACGGCTACAGAAGGGCATTTTGCCTCCACGGTGGAAGGTCGGCGAAAATGTCCCTGGATCGGCTGGTCCATTCTATAATGCGATTGGCTTGTCATAAAACTCCAATTAATTCAGCCGAGTATAATTTATTCATCTAAATCTGAATGCTGTCTTTAAATTGTACAGCAAATTAGAAGTGACAGCTTTCGCTAAATTGGATATATGCTTCTTCATACCTTTCGTAAGAGATAACCATGGATGTATGGTAAATTATTAATCTTGTTAGCTGCTTTTATGCCGACAAATGCTGACATGAACAACTCTGATTATTTTTCAATTGTTCAGGTCAATAAAGTAGACAAAGGCAATGGAACAAAGACCACAAAAAGTATCATATCTAAACACCCAGTAATTCTGGGTGTCATGTGACCAGCCGATCCCAGGGCCATTTTCGCAGACCTTCCACCGTGGAAGCAAAATGCCCTGAGTACGAGGTTTTACCCAAGTAAAACGATTTGTGCTGATTTTAGACAAGGCAATACAAAACAATTTAAACAAAATGTGCAATAATACATTATCAAATAACAAACATTAATGCATGGGATTCATCATTCCTAAATGTCACATTGTGTGTTGGAAATAACCTTTATACTTGTATAAGAAATTATGTTAATAAAACCTTTTTGCTCTGATAAAATGTATTCTTTGCAATATAGTGACCCATTTGCCGGTGATTGGTTTATGGCAACTAACAATCCACCTTATTTTTTTGAAAATGCACTTAATATTCTATTTTTGGAGTCTCGGTTAAACTATCAACATTGCTTGCTAACTGTTGATTGCAACACTGTTGCAATTTTTAAGACATCTGAAGGGAACATCTGAAGGGATGTGTGCTAATAACCGTCGAAGGTAATAAATAACCTGGTATTTCTCGATTTTGTTTTTTGGTTTATCAAGCTTTGGTAATTAATTATTGATGATTGAAAAAAATTTGTGACCATAAATGCGATAACAAAGCAGTTTCCCCTACGGTTCTACCCGCGCCTCTTTACGTCGCCAATCTGTCTTGTAAAATATTGGAATTTCTTTGAAATGAGGCAGCACTTCACTTGCGATAGTAATTTCTAGTTTTTAAACATTTTATATTAGGTAAATAGTTGAGCAGTGAAATATTTCTTTGCAGATTTGATCTTCGATACCGTTTATCCAGGTTTATGTTTTTAAAATACTAATAAGCATTTGGCTTTCCTTCCAGCTTTCCGTGCGATAAATCAGTTGATGATTTGAATGAAAAAGTTGATAAAATTATCTCTAGTATAGAGTTAATTATCTATAGTATAGAGTTTTATCATCAACGTTTGAATTAGGTCAAATTTCTCTAGCAGCAGAATATGTATCGGAATGATGACAGATCTGACGTTACAATCATTAGCGATTATTTGTTAATGTAGACATCTCATATATGATGTCTATACATTAACAAATAATCGCTAACCCCAAAACAACAAAGATCCTAACCCTCCATGTTTTACCAGTCCATGTTTTATCAGTCCATGTTTTATCAGTCCATGTTTTACTAGTCCATGTTTTATCAGTCCATGTTTTATCAGTCCATGTTTTATCAGTCCAGTCCAGTCCAGTCCATGCTGTTTTATCAGTCCATGTTTTACAACATGCCAGAAATAAGTTTATGGAATGTTCGGCAGTCCATAGTAATTAATTAAGAAGAATGAGTTTTGCAATGAAGAAAATTAATACATCATTGGAAAAATATAGGTATGAATATAAACAACTATTCGTCAGAAAATGACGCTAAACTATAGATATAGAACGATAGGATGGGGGGGAAATGTTGATGGATACGAAAGCACACCCGGAAAACCTGGCTAGTGACTGTCTGGAAGGCATGTGATAGTTAATGTAAAGGGGGTGATATATATACTAGACGAAATCCCATGGGAGAGCCCGCATATGACGGGCACGTTGAATAACAACGAAATGAAATTCATGTGAATTGACCAACTGATCAAGGCCGTTAGACTCCCTAATTTTATAAAAGGTTGCGGTTTAGTACGGTCACACGTGCAGGAAATAAACAGCGAAAAAATGAAAGATTTTGCTATAGTTTAATATTCGTTTGTTTTCATGCAGCCTGTATCACCCGTCCTTGTTTAACTTGTTTGTATATAATTAGAAACAATTTATGTAAAAATATGGATGAACGTGATCAGGTAAAGATATAACCGAAACTGCTACGCTTGGTTACTAGCCTTAATCTATGCCTTAATTCACTATAGTGGGCTTGCGGTTCACTGCGTGAGACACACTGCTCTGGATTTCCATGTCCTGAGCGTAGGTTGGGTTGTTATAGAATAGTTGAAAGAGTCATGGGCGTAGGAAGCGGGCACATTGTGGTGGCACGTGACCCCCAACTGTTATGAAAAGTGCATTTTTGAACAAAAATATATAGACATGGGCGTACGAGACGGGGGGGGGGGGGGGGGGGGGGGGGCTGCAGCTCCCCCAGTTGTCCGAAACATTAGCTCTATTCGGGCAAAAATGGTCTTGTCATTCGGGAAAAAAAGGGTCCTCTGTTAAATTATTTTAATATTTGAATGCAACTTAATGACATTATACCGTTATCGTATACCGTTCTCATTGAGGGAAATCTGGGATTTCATTGTCGTTCATCGTTTAGCAATGGTTAAAAGTGGCATATAGCCAGGCCTTGGTTCGGGCATTGTCTAAACGTAATCTTGTATATTCAACTTGAATATACCCAATACATTTGGTTTGTTTTTCCTTCCTTCTCTTCTGCCGTCGTGCAACGCATTCTCTATGCGTTTCAGGAGAGATATTTACGCGGTCTAAATTTGGAAAATCTGTGTTACTTTAACGGTAATTAAATACTTCGAATCCCGCACACTGCCGCGGCTGCAAAAACGAGAAAAATGCCCTCAAATTGCAGGAAATACACTTTCAGGGAATCAAAAATTCCAAAATTTTCTCGGGGGAGCATGCCCCCGGACCCCCCTAATGTACATGTTTCCAATGCATGTTCATATACATTAATGAAAAACGTGACGGACGTTTCCCTGGATCAGTCTGAGTTTTGAACACACTGCCTCTTGTGGATTTGAGTTGTTAAAAGACCCATTCCCCTTGAGTTTGAGTGTCTATAAGTTGATAAGAATATATGCAATTGTTGTTAGTGAAACTCATGAACATTTAATTGGAAATGATCAACGTATGTATTGACCAAGATCTAAACTGTTGTGTATTAATATTTCACCAATAAAGTACTTAATGTCAACTGGTTGTGTTGTAATCACAAGTTCTGAAGTCTTGTATGTGTTCGATAATAAAGAATTTGGGAATATTTGAATCCTTAAACTTTGAATATTTCAGTGACTGATATTTTAATACGATCACAAAGGCGTAATTTATACCAGCACAATGGTTCACATTGTTTGTTTGATTTGTACATGATCTTTATCATGCAGAAGTAGTGCCTGATAAGCTGACCGAAATATATATATATAGACAGTGCAACAAACACATGTGCATCAGTGCATGCCCCCATAGTCAATCGATATATGGTCTGGAAACTCGGCAAACTTCAAAGCGACTATAATGAGCTACGTTTTGATGTTGAACCGTACCTTACACCGTGCACATCCTTTGTTTTAGTTTTATAATAAAGACGAACAAAAAGATAGAACAAAGACTTTAGCTGAGTTTGCAGACCATATCTCGATTGACTATGATGCCCCGTTTATCTTCTTATGTTATAGCGCCTGACCAAAATGTCGGTGCATGAGTGTAAACATGATGGCTCAGATAAACAACAAAAGTAGTTCAATGACCTATCCTGGACCAAGAAAGCAAAGCACTATACGTGGTGGCGTCGCTAGTGTCTTCCGCCGTCAAGAAAACAAAAACATTGGCTGTCGTTTCATATAGTCCTAACCCAAAACCCTAATCCTAACGAAAAAAGGACTCAACCGTAAATAGTTTATTTCGAGGTTTCGACCACCGCGGCCAGTTTGTGACCTTCTGCAGGGAAGAAAATATAAGGGAAATAATGTGTGGTTATACATTCGTACCTATATGAACAATTATTGAAAACGAAAATAGAAAATGACTGAACTGTTAATGCATGAATAAATTAATTGCGGCATTGTTTGCAGTCGTAAGAATAGAATAATTTAGTAATTTAGTAATTGGTAATAATTTGTAACAATTTGTAGACACGAACGGTTAGAAACTGCCAATTTGAATATATAATAATAATAATAATTATTATTATTATATATTATTATATATTTTATATACTAAAACGAAAAACGTATTAAATGTTTTTTCAAGGCCAAGTATTTTTATATCACGTGAGCTTATTACCAGGAATGTCCATTTATAGTTTGGGATGTTTAAGATCAATAGCTTCCCTACCAGATTTCATTCGCAAAATATCCTGTTTCCATTGTATCTATAGCGCGTCCATATTCTTTATAATTCAGTGACAATGAAACTGTCCACGCTAAAATAAAAATTTGATTTAAAGAAATTAGCACTAATTACAATTGAACGAACTTGTGACCATCAAAACTTGGCTATTGGACTAAGCAATTATAACCATGTAAAATTTCCCATGCATTTCGTAATTGATATAGAATATAATACATGCATGCATGTGCGGATATATAAGATATATTTCGAGTCAACAAATAATTTCCCAACACAACCAGGTGATAAATCAGACATATAGTTTGACGCTACTCTGGCTTAAAAAGTTTCAGTTTGAACGTAACTTTACTAGAAAGTTACTGCCCATGACCCAAAGTTTCAACACTCAGTCCAATCAGACCGACCGGAAAACTAGAAAATATACGAATTCATGGGAAAAGAAACATCCAGGATTTCTACGTACTTCTATTTATAAGGTTGTTGACTCGTGGATTGCGATGGAATTAGATCGTTTCTCCAGTTGACTCATCAAAATACTATTATAGCATTCTTCCGTTTTTGGGTTAATTTTTCCATAGAAATGTTCCCCTGCTGATACTTAGACGTTATGCACGATCTCTCATCTCTCTTTTACAGATATACTTCAGTATATCTTCAGTATATCTTCAGTATATCTTCAGTATATCTTCAGTATATATCTTCAGTATATCTTCAGTATATCAGATATACTTCAGTATTTCATTGCTAAACATCTCGGCTGTTTCACCACCTTTTCCCTTAGTTTACTCATCCAAAACATGACTCTGCCTTTCATTTTATAGGCTTACAGTTTGATATATAACTAAGAGCCTAAGTCCCAATCTTCATACAGCACTTTCTGCAGTGTGGTATTGAGCAAATAAACAGGCCATGGCCGTAGGAACCAGGGGGCAAGGGGGGACAGCGCCCCCCTAATCGCCAGAAGCAGGTGGCTGAGCCCCCTAAAAATTAGATGTGAGAGCACAAGTTTTTCCCGCTGCAAGTTAGCGCAGACGTATGGCGTAGAGGAAGATTCAATCTTTCTTTATCACGACACTAAGACTTGCAAGATACAAGGACTGAAGTTGCTAAGTTAACCAAGATTAATTTTACAGTTTACGCCACTGATGCGAAAGCGCCAAAGAACCTCGCAGTTATTGCAAATGTTATGCATCACCAATGCTAATTAATATATAATTATAAAGCTTGCGCGCTTCCCGGCGTTCTCGCTTAGGATGTCCTTACATAAAATTATGTACACTAAAATGATATTGCTTATGACCATAATATTTTGTTGTAAAACTGACCCCAAAATGCAGGAAATCGCGTTTCAGAGAGTTAGACATAAAACATTTTCCGGTGGAGCATGCGGACCCCCGTACAGGGTTCTCGCGCCTTCGGCGCTCGGCCCACTAACCTGAAACAGCTTCCTACGGCCCTGAAACAGGCGATGTTACACGGAACTATTTTTAACGACGGCTTTTAATGTAAATTATATGATCGGTTGCGCAAAAGAATGACATACATCGATCGCGACATTTTGTGTAACATCATTTACAATGAAGATGGTCGAATTCCCAAAAGGCGAAACGTTTGCCATACATTGAAATTTGAAAGTTGATCTGTTTGCATGGAGTTTGTTGTCTGTTTTTTTTTTTACGCGTTTTATACTAACTTATCTAACTAAAGCGTTTTGTATACTTTTAATTGCTAGACTCACCCGCCTCCAGCCAACCCTCCAACCAAGTATAACATTCGATCCTTGTGGACATCCGGCATCTATTTATACTATTTATGTATATATAGGCCCAGCTCAAAATTACATCAGCAAATAACATACACATACATACATACATACACATACACACGCACAAACACACACATATATACACATATATATATATATATATATATATATATATATATATATATATATATATGGATATATATATATGGATTGGGCGGAGAGTCTCTCTCAATGAGGACGTTTACTGTTAGCATTATGCATTGCTCACTGCTCGCAGTTTTGAGCACTCTGGTGACTCCACAATGCAATCCAACAATGTGTAGCCGTACATAGTGGGTCCCAAGTCCACAGTTACCATAAAGCCATATGGTGATAGCCGGTAGGGCACATTGTATACTTTCGTATATATTACGCTCACCGCTCATGTGGTTTGAGCACTCTCATGGATTGGGCGGAGAGTCTCTCTCAATGAGACGTTTACTGTTAGCATTATGCATTGCTCACTGCTCGCAGTTTGAGCACTCTGGTGACTCCACAATGCAATCCAACAATGTGTAGCCGTACATAGTGGGTCCCAAGTCCACAGTTACCATAAAGCCATATGGTGATAGCCGGTAGGGCACATTGTATACTTTCGTATATATTACGCTCACCGCTCATGTGGTTTGAGCACTCTCATGGATTGGGCGGAGAGTCTCTCTCAATGAGACGTTTACTGTTAGCATTATGCATTGCTCACTGCTCGCAGTTTGAGCACTCTGGTGACTCCACAATGCAATCCAACAATGTGTAGCCGTACATAGTGGGTCCCAAGTCCACAGTTACCATAAAGCCATATGGTGATAGCCGGTAGGGCACATTGTATACTTTCGTATATATTACGCTCACCGCTCATGTGGTTTGAGCACTCTCATGGATTGGGCGGAGAGTCTCTCTCAATGAGACGTTTACTGTTAGCATTATGCATTGCTCACTGCTCGCAGTTTGAGCACTCTGGTGACTCCACAATGCAATCCAACAATGTGTAGCCGTACATAGTGGGTCCCAAGTCCACAGTTACCATAAAGCCATATGGTGATAGCCGGTAGGGCACATTGTATACTTTCGTATATATTACGCTCACCGCTCATGTGGTTTGAGCACTCTCATGGATTGGGCGGAGAGTCTCTCTCAATGAGACGTTTACTGTTAGCATTATGCATTGCTCACTGCTCGCAGTTTGAGCACTCTGGTGACTCCACAATGCAATCCAACAATGTGTAGCCGTACATAGTGGGTCCCAAGTCCACAGTTACCATAAAGCCATATGGTGATAGCCGGTAGGGCACATTGTATACTTTCGTATATATATATATATATATATATATATATATTATATATATATATATATATATTATATATATATATATATATATATATATACTGAAACATTGAAGCAAAAACATTGCGTATTTCTCAATCATGCTAATTTGCGCTATAAAGTATATTGGAACCCCGATCAAAATTCAGGAAATGAAATTCAGAGACCGATAAAATTGACGGCACTTGACATTTTACAATCCCTTGGCCTTGGATGATAATTGTCCATTTTGACGCGAAGTATGTATCTAGTGCTACATATAGCTACATGTAAGAGACTATATTCCCGGTCACACCCCACTTTAATTAATTATCATACGAAAGTTCTTCACACAAAGTGCTGTGCCACAGAATATTTAACCTTTATATAACTACTTAATACTATCGATTATTATTTTATAAATTTGGAATTAATTAAGACTTTTGTTCCAACAGATCTAGAGACGAGAGGGACGGTACAATCAATTGGATACGCCAATGATAAGGAAATATCGTATTGTGAAGATAAGCTTAAAAATAAATTAATTATTATATCATGGCGGAGTCTTTTTTCGTACACAGTGAGCAATGTAACGCATGCGCGTTAATTGGTTACTGGAATCCAAGACATTTTGCATGGGATTATAAATGACACAATCCAAGCATGAGGGTGCTCTAAAAACGAAAACATTTAGCATTGTTAAAAACACGTTGAAAATATGTCATATATATAATAAATTTCTTAGTGACCCTTTTGTCTGCAGTATATTAAAGTGGCACTACGATGACAATTCACCCCCCGTCTTTTAGATTTTCTTTAGCATAGAATGTAAAAAAAACTAAAAAATAGTATTTTGAAGTAAGTATTTTGAGCTCTGAAATCACTATTATTTAGGCCACCATTACTAAAAACGTGTTCCAAGTGAACCCGCAATTTCAAAAGGTAATATTGTTTGTGACGTCAGATTCTCAATGCTACGCCTGAATTTCTGTCGATGTTACTTGTTTTCTTGTTTTCTTCGAGAAGTAGATGAAATGTTCAGCCTTTCAGACGAAGAATTTGAAAAAATTTACTTGAAGAATTATGCTATTAGCCATGTGGAGTCTTGCGTTAAGAATCTGACGTCACTTCATTGGTCAGGAACATGATGGATTAATGGCGGACGTAACAACTCCAGATTCGGAGTCAGAAAAATAATACTTGCCATCGTCGAATCGCAAAACGGTTTCGATCGAGCAATATTTAGCAGCTCTGCTTTATTAATACATAAAAATATAGATAGATAAAAATTTGATCGTAGTGCCACTTTAAAACGTAGAAAATATGCTTTTAAACTGGTAACTATATACCAAAAAGAAAAACGTAGTGCCGGATTGCCATAATAGAGGAATGAAATACTGATGTTTTGAGCGAACTTCCTTCATCAGAACGAAGACCATATAAGTGTAATACTAAACTAAGGAAACCTAACTAAAAATAACTTGACGCAGCTGTCTGCATTAAACTAAAAACATGAGAAGAAAAAATGTACAAGATGCATTTCATACAATTGATCAAATGCTATACTGAACGACAATATATTGGTTGGCTGTTCTATCAAAACCTATATTTTACATGCACTAAACTGACCCAGATTAGATAGCAATTTTTATCCGGTAATGAATCATCAATGGACATTTAATCTCTTCAGTACTATAGCCTTACTGTGCATGATACAATGTTTTAGAAGTAACGCGATTAGGAATTTACGAACATGTCGGACGTCATTCATTTTCATTTTAATTACAGATAATTATTGTAGATATTTCTTAAAACAAAAAACATTAGGAAAAATAATGAGTCAGCTTCCAACAGCCTTTGTGGTTTTTTACAATACTCTCCACTTCCTGTAATCCTTGTTTTTGTTATTCTTAAAGACGTTTCTCAATGCTTTTTTCCCGCACGATTTTTCTCGAACTGCTATATTCTGGAAAAGCATTGATAACAAACTTTTTAAATGCCACTGATCAAATCGTAAAAAGGTATAAGTACGTATACTGTATTTGTGTAAAAGATGGAAAGCGCAATTAATCATCATAAGTATTTAAATTAGTCTGTCTGAAGCTCGTTAAAACACCTACGTATTCGTAGGTGCGCCCTCGGAAATTTATCACAAGATTTATCGTTAACTTTGTTATTATTAGCAAGGAAATCGGAATATAGATCTCTCTTTGATCTCTTCAATAATAACTACTAACATAATATAAGTGTTCGAGTGCGAGTGATTGTTTTATGTTTGTGTGGAAATACCATAAATTACTATAACATTGTTATTTTACAAATCAAAACCTATAAAAGGTTGGTTTAACGTTTCGAGCGAACTAAGGCACTTTCTCAGAGAATGAACTCTGACAAACTAGGCGGCTTTCGCTCGAAACGTTAGACTGCGTATAAACTATTTCGGCAGTATATACACCAATCTATTATTCAACACTAGCAACATTTATATCCTACTGTTATTCATGTTTATTCTAGTCAGATCGTTAGATATTACCATAGAAACAGAAAATAATCATAAAAATAGGTGTGATTGATTCAGTGTAAGTCTCTATTTAGTCGTTATTCAAAGAACATCATATTCTCATGAAAGGCTTATAAATCTTGTAAGTCACTTAACAACCACTCATAAAAGCCTTCACAAAATTTTCTTCCAAGCATTTTACGGAAATGACTTTATTTCCTCTATTGGCGCCCACTTGAGCTTATTGACAGAAGATGACGCAATTCTCCCAAAAAGCTCAATCAACACAAGCACTATAAATAAAGCTCCGGGTTATACAGTTCAAACATAACAGCTTAACCAAAAGAGATTAACCAAGAGAATCCTAAACGATTGACCAAAGCAGCAAGGTTAGTCAACATTTTAATGTTTTCAGCAATTTATAATCTCGTTTCAACAAAACTCATCAGTTCGTTTCCTATATGTTTCTCATACCTATATATATGTTTCCCTATATGTTTCTCATTTATGTACCTTATCTAAACTCTCTTTATAGGATGAAATTACAACTTATAATCGTATGCGCCGCACTTTTAGTGCTACCTGGCATGTCAGATAAGCATTTGCAAAAAAGGATGTGCCGAAGTTCTTGTGGTGAAAAATATTGGACATGTTTCACTGGTTGTTCATCACTTACACAATGTGCGTACTGTGTTCAAATCAAAATGGATTGTTTAAAGGATTGCTCCACCAACTCTACAAGAAGAAGAAGAGAAATTAAGCGAGAAAATCCCATAAAGGTTAAGGATTGGAAAGCTTATTTGAATTTAAACTAGAATTTTATATTTATATGAATTTAAACTATAATTTTATATTTATTGACTCGTTCTTATAAAATACATATTTAGTATATATTATATGATACATATTTATATTATTTAATAAACTATGCAAGATCAATTGATGTTCTAATCATGTATTTACAAACGTCCAAATATTAACTATTCATTAAGAATAGAGAGATGATTATTATATTTATATTATGATTATCATGTGTAAATTATATATACTGTATATACTGTGTATATTATATTGATGCGCTGTAATTTTATTCATAATATATTTTCGATAAATATCGAAATCTTTTTATTTAAAATATATATTAAGTTAAAATATTGAATATTAAAGTATATTTATAAATGTTATGTATTGATTACTGTGTTAGATTATTTGTGAGTGATCAAATTTAGACGCATCTGTTTACTGCTTTTGCTGATCAGCTTTTTAAATTGTATATATATATATTATATATATATATATATATATATATATATATATATATATATATATATATATATATATATATATATATATATATATATATATATATATATATATATATATATAGAGTTAGAATGTTTTCGTCACTACTCTGAGTTTCACGCGTAATGCGATCTTCAGGCAACTCTTGCCTCTAATGGTATCGAGCACTCTTGAACAATCTGTTTTAATATATATATATATATATATATATTATATATATATATATATATATATATATATATATATATATATAATATAATATATATATAATATATATATATATATATATCGTGTTTCTTGAGAGTTTACGTTTCATTATCTGTTTAAAATGTTATTGGCGTGCAAACACTATTTCCTATTTCAAAAGCTGTGCCTAAAAATCAAATTTGGATATGCCGTAATATTAACGGGGTTGGAGAAACATTAGACAAAGAATTATGAACTACTTCAACTAAATAACTACGTGATGTAGATCCGTAACGATAGAACAAAGAGGTATAATTTGGCGATAATAATACGTGGGGTAATTAACGCGTGGTGGAAGTTAGTGGGGGCGGGGATTCGCATCAGAACGTCTGCTCATTGAGGCTACTGTGGGTGTAGAGTGTTAAAGTTGAAAATAAACCTGCGCTCATATTATTTGCGTTCGTTATCATCGAAACATTGATGTATAAACGCGAAACATGCATGGATGCATGAACTGGCGGCTTCCTTGTTTGGAATCACACGGTTATCGAAACATTAAGCAACACCCACATTTACACAAGCGAGTGGCCATATTTACTTATGGAAGTGAGTAGTTATAATAGACTTCCAAGGAGGTTACACGCCAGTTAGCAGTTGTCTTGACAGTCTACAATATACAACCCCCATTCGGCATACTATAGTCACCACGTCCTAACCGTTAGTGGGTGGCGTGAATTCGCCTCGCAAGGGCGGGGATTAACGTCGATTTTCAATTCATATGATAATTTTAAACATTTCGATCGGCACCTTTTGAAATTTACATACGCCACTTTTGCTAGGCCACATGCTAATGCTGTGTTTTTTGCTTCCACGAGGTTTCGATTGATCACATCCACATGGACCTCTTGCCTTGTTGATTATGGGGCGCCAAATGCAAATTATTGGTAATAAACAATGTTTCTATCTGAGTTAAACAATCAATAGATTATTTATAAATAATCTATGGATTGTTTACAAACAATCCCTGGATGGTTTAGTGGAAAAGTATTATTTATTAAATAATCCAGGGATTGTTTATAAATAATCTAGGGATGGTTTAGTAAACCATGGATTATTTGCTAAATAATCCCTGGATTGTTTATAAACAATCTTTAATAAACCATAGTTTGTCTATACTAAACAATCCATGGATTGTTTGTAAACAATCCAGGTATGGTTTAATAAACCATGCATTTTTGTGAAATAATCCAAGGATTATTTGCGCGCGCCAAATGTTGAAAGAAAGATGGCTGCCCGCCAAATGTAAAAAAAATATGGCACACAGGAAAGAGCCTGGATGCAGCGGGGAGAATTAAACAGTACCAAAAGAAGTCCTTTTACTATCAAATATGAATAATTCTTCGGAAATAACGTTAATTACGAACGTCCTTCATGAAATAGCACGGCTCATACAGTCCGCGTAGAACAGCCAAGCCGATTTGTCAACACGAATGAAATGCATATCAGTGAATCTTATTCGTTAGCTCTGAATATTTCGAGATTTTTCAAGTTGTAAGTAAACAAAGACCACTTTACGATCGCAAGCACAGCCGTTTTATTCTAGTTGCTCTTATCTGGTGTCGAACTAATACACAGTTAGGTTCGACCGCGTCGGTTTCAAACATCGAATTTATCATGTGTGGAACATATAATCGGCGGCTCCCGTAAAAAGAACTCGTTCGTATTGCATTTTAAAAGTACTGCCTTAAATCTCGTCCCAGTTTGTTTGGACGAACTTGCGCCAAGGAAACGTCGTTTTTTGAGTTCGACAGATATTTCGAATGAGAGAAGAGCTTGGAGCTTTTCACACTCTTGTCCCACAGCTTCGGGCACAGCTACGTCTTCAAGACCGATAAAATTATTTTACAGCTATTTACATAAAATATTTATACATAAAATGCTATAGTTTCACTGTTTCATGTAAATTTGCGTGATGTATACAATGAAGGAACCGTTTAATCTTATTACTGTAATGTGTTTTATAGATATAGCCGAATGTCGCTGGGGTACATACCGATCGCTGAGATCGCCAGGATCGCTGAACCAGTGTTTCCATATAATCGCTGCGATCGCTACGATCGCCGAGATAGAACATGTTCTATCTCGGCGATCGCGATCGCTACGATCGCTGTGATCGCCAGGATCGCCAGGATCGCTGAGCGTGTGGTTTCCATATGATCGCTACGATCGCCGGTTTTAAAATTGAGCGATCGCAGCGATCATATGGAAACCAGGCTTTAGTGAACTGGCGCGTACTAACGAAACGCTGAAGGCAATGGACTTGAAACAGACGCTGGAAATAAGTATTACACAGAAAAAAAAACAACTAAATAGCTCACAACTTGATATTCACAGCTAACGAATAAGAATGATTGTCATCATATGCATTGGATTATTAGCTTAACTCGTGGCCTTCATTCCATTTCGTGTTGACAACTCGGCTTGTTATTGTCGATCCAGCAAATAGCTTTAAAAAGAGACATAACAACATAATTTTGAAAAGAAAAATTTATAATATTAACGTTTCGTTACTAAACTCGTAACATCATCAGAGTGACAAATTACAATAAATTAAGGAGGTATATATAGGAAACTAAACTAGAAGTTACTATCGCAAGAGGAAATGCTGCCTCGAAAGTCATGGGAAGCCTAATTTTTGATAAAATTTCAAAAATGAACCCACTGTAGTTATGTACACATTTCTATCAATTATTTTAATTATTTTACTATACAGCAGATAGAAATTACAAATGACTATCACTGATCTGAATATAATCGGCAAGGCTTTTGACTGGATAGACAGTATACATTATGACTACAGTATGTAGTTGGTGAACAAATTTCTGATAAATCACTGCCACTATAAATCATGCTTCTTACTGTGGCAAAGCTGTCATGCAGTGGAATCGCACAGAGTTGCCTGCGGAGGAGGCTAAGTGTCTGATATGTTATGACAAAGCAAGCGCTAAACATATAGGCGCTGACTAAATAAATACCAGAAATGGTATAACAGATGTTTACGATATTGGCTAAATTTTATTGTTGAGAATGCGATACTTTCAAGATCTTTGTGATGTTTGGGAATACACCACAGTCAACTCCAACCACTGTATTTTATTTTCCCAAAGAACTTGTAATATTGTATTTATTGCATACCAAATATTATGGTTATCCATGGCACACAAATAATTTCCATTGTGCACTGAATTTTCACAAAATTGAGGTAAATAATTTCTTGAAGACAGTTCCATGTACAGTTTATTACATATACAGTTCATTGGGCAGATCAATATTGTTTTGCGCCTCAACGGGCGATATATTTGTGTCGATCAGATCGACAAGACAAGTTGTCTTCTAACGAACGGCAACAAACAACGGTTGGTAAGTTGTTCAACGACAGAAATCCCTGACGAGGAATGAACTCCTTGTAATAAGATATTGTCGATGGTTGTCGAGTTCCACTTCGTATTACCGGAAGCCAATAGCTTGTGCTGTTTAATATAACAGCGCTGATAAACTCATGACTGGCCACTGAAACCTTCATGGTCTTGATGAATACTTCCACGAGAAAGTAAAGACAAAATAAAGACATAAACAACGTGAATTTCCTGTGAAGGATTGTCGAGAAATTCGAGAAGGCAGCGTGGTAGCGGAACATGCGCACTTGAGTCACTTTCGAGCACATAAATCTGGTCAGCTATAGCTCGGTAAAAGGACTGGGCACGAGTAAACGCAAGAGGCATGTCAAGAAATTGTGTGCTGCCTCCCTGAGGCAATTAAAAGAGAGACGACGGAAGAACAAAGGACGTGTCATCACAGATTAACACAACACGATGAAGGAATAAATTAGAAAAGCGTTAAAGGAAAATATCTAATGTTGGCGTTAAGAGAAGGTTTAAACAGAAATTAATAAACTCTCTCGAAGTTGAGGTCAAAATAGAAAAGTCATCCAAAGAAACATGACCGGCTATTGTTTTGTGCGCAAGAATGCTCGATAGAGCGGTGTAAGAAAGCTCTTTATTTTCCGGTGTGAGGCGAAACACCCATATGTTCAGATTTTTACATTTGGCGCCCCATAGTTGATTTCTTTAGCAACGTAAACGCTATGTGTAAGGCTGTGTTTGGTCATTTGTGACGTAACAACCGATATCTTCGCAACGAAGATCATGCGCGATAGTTCGCAGCAAAGATCCCGATATTACTACGAACTGACTACGGAGTAACTTGTAGGTGATCTAGTACTTGCTCGAGCCAGTCGAGCGGTCATCGTGAGATCGTCTGACATTTCTCGTCTTACTCTGATGAAGGGTTCCGCTCGAAACGTCAGTATTACGTCACTAAAAATCTTGGCAGTTTACCATCAAATCCAAAATCCAAAACAATGTCTATGCAGCAGCAGCAGCACTCTACTTTTTTACATTTTCTGTCCACTGTTTGGCACTGTTTGCTTTTATTTTCGAAATTTTATCAAGGCAAATCGACAAGTTATGAGTGTTAACGTGATGTTATTGATTTTGAAAGTGATTCTACGAAACCGGAACCAAAACAATAGCCGGCTCCATTCCGCACGTTATAACCAATAAAATATTGGAATTATAATAAAGTATTGGAATTATAATAAAGTATTGGAATTATTTTAGCATTGTAATCAATAAGTTATTGGATTGTAATACGTTATGACTGTAAGCGCATGCGTGTAACAGTCAATTACTGGTCCCACATTCATATAGTCTCTCTCACTTGTCCACTAATTTAAGACCCTAACTAATTAAATGTGGATCTGGTGGGGTTTATGGACGGAGAATGTACGGACGGGGGTTAAGGTTAGAAAACTCGCTAGCCGGGGGGTTATGACCTTTGTTGTTTTGGGGTTGGTTACAATCCAATAACTTATTGGTTACAATGCTAAAATAGACGAACATGGACGATCGTCAAGCTCATATCCTCAGAAAAATGATTCCGAGTCCCGGACAGGAATCGAACCTGTAACCTTCTGATTGCCGGTGACACGCTCTAACCATTGAGCTACCGAGACTCAGATGGAGAGCGAAGGTTACAATGATGTACTGGTTGGATTGATAGTATCTCTCACTAGTTTATAAGTTTAGCTTGCTTTGCTGGGGGTTAGGGTTAGAAAACCCACTAGGCGGGGGGTTACTACAGCAGTGTGTATATTAACACATCCAAAGCTTACCGACATAAAGTGTGTATAAAAAAAAACTGAACCCTTAGAAAACGGTCTTATACTCCTGGGAAATTAAAAACACGGTCTTAATACTCCTGCATACCAAAAAATTGCTCTATATTGCGGGACATTTGCTAAACTCGAACTCAGACTCCCTCTAAACACCAGAGCGGATTAAAATCGTGGCGTCTTCTAGGCACCTGGCCGCCATATTGAATTAATGGTGGACTTATTAATGACTGGAGAGTCTGGGGACGAGAATGATTGTTTGAAATATACGAATTTTGTCCGTCTTTAATAATTTTTATTGTATTTATACCTTAAAAATCGTGGAAAGACTCGAAAGAATTTTGTTCTTTGACAAATGCAACTTAAATAACTGATCATTTTCAGGCGAATATTGACAAAATAGTTTACTAAATATATTATTATTTACAAGTTAATAAATATTTAATTGTCACGGTTATTTCTGATATTAATTATCTGTTGGTTTTTGGTTTTGGAGTAGGATGATGTCCTGTATATGTAAATGTAGAAAACTGTGGGGACAGGCTATATTAAATGCGTATCATATTGCAACACGCGCTGGACATGCAGTGTAAACTTTTAATGATAAAAGTATGAATAAAACACAGAAACAGGGAGTAAAGATGCGTATAATTGTATATAGTGCATAACATAACATGCGGGATAACCCTGTACGCTTTCGACCTTTATATACGGTAAGATTTCAATATGGCGGCCATGCATGGTGCCAACTCTCGATTTAGCCGCACGTAAGCGTGCTCGCCCAGAGAAAGGATTTTATCGTAGTGTGGAGCATGATGTGCGTATAAAAGAGGAGAAATTACGTCCAAAACTGAAAGAGAAGGTAGACACTAAAAAGATGTATCCAATTGAGGTATGTACGAGAATTGTTTATTGACTTCCTTCGAATTGTTATCGAGCGAACGATAAATTATATTATATTTAAAATTATTTGTTTGTTCTTTTTCAAATATTTTGCAGATTATTGATCGGGACAAAGTTTCAAAGAAAGTGAAGATTCACTTTGTTGGATATTCCAGTGATTACGACGAATGGGCAGATGGAGACGCAATGAATAATGGCGAGACACCTAATCTAGGTCGCTTCCAGGCACGGTTTAAACCAAGCCACGATTCTTTGACCGACAGGGCTTCAACGTTCCTTTCTACGGTGGCCCATATGTGCAATACACAAAAGAGAATGTCAGTACACAAACATAAGTTTTAATACACCAGTAAGTTGTCTGATACACTTAACAAAATATCGATTCACCAAAGCAAATACAAATTACATGTAAAAGTTACCCAGAATACACAACAAAAAATCGTCAAAACGCAACGAAATCTTGGCACAGTACACAACGATGTTTCACTAGAGACACTATAGCGAAATCCGATACACAACTAAAACGCGACGCAATACAACAAAGAGTAATTCGATACACGACAAAGAATTCGTTCAATCACAGGCTTCCCAAGCTTGCGACACATTTATTATCATTGACTCTTTATTTACGATCTATTTTAATGGACTTGCAACGGGAATTCATTCGACTTCGTTAAATCTGTGTAATTTAGTGTGAAATCTGGCGCAGTTGAGGCATTTACAGCGATCGGTTGCGGCACTTTTATTATTATGATATTTGAGTACTTTATGTACGATCTATTTTAATGGACTTACAACAGGAATCCTTCGATTTCGTTAAAATGCTAGAATATTGCCATAAATTAAAAAATAAAGTTCACTTTATTTCTTATGAAGTCGTAGTTGTCGTTTCTGTGTAATTTGGTGTGAAATCTGGCGCAATTGAGGCATTGACAGCGAGTTCAGTATCTGGCCATGTTGTTCCATGTTCCATGTTGTTCTTAATTTATGGCAATATTCTAGCATATTTTTAACGAAATCGAATGATTCCCGTTGCAAGTCCATTAAAATAGAACGTACATAAAGTACTCAAATATCATAATAATAAAAGTGCCGCAACCGCTCGCCGTAAATGCCTCAACTGCGCTAGATTTCACACTAAATTACAGAGATTTAACGAAATCGAATGAATTCCCGTTGCAAGTCCACTAAAATAGATCGTAAATAAAGAGTCAATAATAATAAATGTGTCGCAAGCTTGGGAAGCCTGTGGTTCAATACACAACAAAATTTTCTCAATACACAACGAAAAGTTGCATGCGGGAAAAGACCTTACAGCGTATTGCAATTTTGCCCTTCTAATTTATTTGAAATCATTTGCCCCAGAGTAAAGTCAACGTTGCAAGCCTTGGTGAAAGACAAATTCAGAAACGAATCCAAGACACAGGTTTCCGTAAAGATTCAAAAGCACAGGTACAGTACAATGCACTGTTTCTCAATAAGATCCCAATTCTCCTTATGTTGTGATAGCGCGGGCGGCGAGTTGGAGATAGCCACGAGGTCAGTAGTTCACTGGGGTTGGCCTGGCCCATGAGGTGTTTAGCTTTTATATTTGTGAATTTTTTCGCACTTACGAGATCGAAATAATGTTTTGTTGGCATTGTGGAAATGGCATGGATGCTTTGTATGTCTTTTGCCCAACTTGCGTCGAAGACCAGCCGATCTCAGACAAGATGACAGTCAGAGTGCTCTCTCACAACACAGAGGAACGACTGCTCCTGTCGCTGTTCCGTCGTTATCGGCATTCATGAAAGAGAAGGAATGCGAGAGAAGGTCACACTTCGAGCCGAAAAGCAAGAAGGCGCGCAGTTCATCGAAGTCAAAGCCAAAACTAGACGACAAAGATGAAGTGCTTATCACTGTTGGACGTATGGAATATGATTGTGGGGAAGTGAAACCTCTTCGCGGCAAAAGTTTCCCTGTTAAGCTTTTAAAAGAAACGAATTACGAACAGGCCTTGGAAAGAGCGTTGACTAAGCGGGAAGACTACGACAGAACGTTCTCAAGAGAGCGCGGTTATGTTATGGTGTACCCTGATGGCAAGTTAGCGCGAACCATTCCAGGAAGCTCAGAGGAGTTTACACTAAAAAAGTATAAGGAAGGCCTTGGGAAAAACTACGCCCGAATAACACTTTATCTCTGCCCCACGACCGACAAGAAAACCGATGAAAGTGCAAAGCCGATCACGCATTGGCTCAGCGATGTCGACGAAGACCTGCAAGACCCGCTATTCAATGCTGATGTTTTTGAGTCTATAGACGATTTAGATTTGGAGTGCATCGATGAGATCAATCTGACAGTGACTGAATCTGCAAGCACTAGTTCAACAGGTTGGGATAAGCAAGGAGACCAACAGGACCCGCTATTTCCGGAATACACCATTGCTGATTTTCTGTAAGTTATTTCTACCATTTTGTTTACAGCGATATTGACAGCAACATTGCAATGTTGACTTCCGGTCCACGGCGATTTCTAATAGCAAGTACATAATATGAAGTTCTATTAAAAGTCAGATCAATTAACTGCAAGTAAACTTCATGTTATATGAAATTTAATATTTAAAATGCAAATTTTTAGCAACTTACCAAGAAATCGCGGTGTGGCTGTCAATATTACAAGTTCCCGCGGGAAAGAACATCTTGACTGTAGTGTATGATCTCTACAGGCCCAAAATTGTAAGCCTTTCACCCAATCAGTTTGACTTATCATTGCAGGATATAAGGGAGCCTTGATAATTTTGTGCATGTGTGTGTGTGTGTGTGTGTGGGGGGGGGGGGGGGGGGGGGGGGGGGGGGGGAGGGGGGGGGGGGGGGGGGGCTGGGGATGATTTTGAGGAGAGGTCATAATTTTTTTCAGCATTACAATTAAGGAGGCAGCTTTCGAAAAATTGCCTGAAAATAGGACAAGGACCTAGGGAGGTCACCAAAAAGTTTCTAATTTTTTTCTGTTGAACCATTTTTTAATATCAATATATATATATATATATATCAATATATATATACACATATACAGTATATATATTATGATTCAATATAAATTATTTATAACCATGAAGGTGGGACTGACTCTAGACAGAAAGCAGCATGCTGTGAACACGGTTGTGAATTGAATTTCGGGGGCAGTGAATTGGTACACGGATCTGCCAGTCGCTTTTATTTTGCTATATCTGCTTAGATGTGTCAAGTTGATCGTCCAGGTTGTTGTAGTCTACAACAACCTGGACGATCAACTTGACACATCTAATGATACTCCTAGGTTCAAACCATTTACTAACTTCATAGTTTATATCATTGTTGAACCCGAATCTAGGTTTTTTAGCAGACCAACACATGTGCTGTAAATGGTAGAATCATTAATAACAGAACAGGTCCTTTAATGAAACATGACCTATTGAAATTAACAGGAACAGCCCCAAGGAGTTCAGCTCCTGATTGGCTGACATGTGATATCATTTGATTAATTTGACACCGCAATGTTGCAAAATAAACATTCTTCATGTGCATATAAATTGGCCCAAATAACCTCGTTTTAGAGTAAAACTTAATCTTTTGAATTGTAAAAAATCAAAGTAAAATCCCACTAAATACAAATCTAAAATTTCAAAACCACCATATCACCCTTTCCCCCCAACCCCCCCCCCCCCCCCCACACACACTAAATTAATTATGAACTAATTTTAACATTGTCTTTATTCTTTATAGCCCAGTTGGAGTTGATGAAAATGTAGCTGTTCAACAGGCAATAAACAACAGCCTAAAGCAACATGAAGATGCTGTGGAAGAGCCTCCAGTAACAAAAGATAATGCTGCCCCAGATCCGAAGACCGATGAGCATTTCATCTTGTTGGTTAAAGAATATGCATCAACCAAAGTTTCTGGAAATCCACGAAACATCGTTGTAAGCCGTTTAAGTGTGTGGCACACTGCTCAACAATATTTCAAACGAAGGAGATTTTTGGCCAGTACTGGAATGCTACAATTGACCTTTGCCGCTTTTGAGGGTGAGGAAGATGCGGTTGACCTTGTATTAGTTGTAACTCTTTTAACATTATGCTACTGTCAGTATACTGGTATCAAAAACTACTTTCCTTCCCACCCAGCTTATAATGTTATATAGCCCTTATTAATTCTAGATTAAAGTGACGTTTTATAAACTTTTTGTAGATACACCTGTCGGCCATGTCATACGATGCAATGTTAATGCGTTACAAAGTGGCTCTTTCACAGTTGTTGGCAAGATGTTGGCGACAATGATTGTACAGGGAGGGAAACCACCACGGCTATTTAGCAAGGGGATATGTCAGTACATTGAAGCTGGGTTCGACAATGCTTTTCCTGATATAGATGAGGTTCCTGATGCGACCATCAGAAATTCATTGATCAAGGTAAGAACTTGCTTTATGAGATGAAATATCCTACTGATTAAAAACACTATAGAATGAGACAGCGTGCAATTATGAAATATATTAAATTATTCTCAAACTTGTGGATACACCACATTTTCATTTCAATTTGGTGTACAGGTATCTGCAAATTTCAATTATTTAAATTTAACAATTTGTCACCATGCAAACTTAAAAAATATAGTATATAGAATATGGTTAACACAAAATATAGTCATTTGTCAGAGAGTACTGTAGCTACTGTAGCTTGCAGCTGATCAATTATATAGCTTGAATATTGGCAATGATATAATTGACCACTGACAATTACAATATTTATTTGAATGTTTAACTTAACCTTGTCCAATAATTGTTAATTTTTGACAATTAGTGTAAATTACATTTTCAAAAAGCAAGTAGGGAAAGGCAAAAAAACAGTTGAATGATTATACAACAACTAGATAGATTTGATAACATCCATATTTTATAATTTCAGTTAAAAGAAGGTACAAGCCAAACTGAACTTGACAACTGTTTGAGGGAGTGTGAATGGCGATTCGACATTGATGGGTTACCTGCATCTGTTCACCTGGAGAAAAGGAATGCATTTATACAGGAAATATGCAAATATTACGTTATTATTAAATGCCAGTCGATGTTGGACCAGCTCCTTGAAGGCCTAATGTATTATGATGTAAGTCCTTACAATTTTGTTAAGAATAATTATAATTTTAAGTTAGCCCCTACCGTAATTGTTTTTTATTGTGCAATATGCACTACCAGTACCCAGTATTTCATATTACATGTATAATTCATCACCCAATGTCAAATTGGGCACAGGGAATATTGCATACAAATTAGGGAGAAAAACCTGTTTACTCAGGGGGGGGGCAATGTACATGTGTTTGTAGCCCAGTATGCGCTTGTGTGTATTTAATGTTATCAGATTGTTTGGTATGTTAACTCAGTATTTGTCTGTTCTTTCAGGTTTTGGATTTTGTGCGTTTACACAAAGGAATGGCCGCCCACCTTTTCAGGTATAAGCCAGACGTAAATCTCAATGTTGGGAAACTGATGAAGATCTTGAAACCAGATTTTGCGCCAGTGGGACATCATCGCCGAGCATCAGAGGAAATAATAATGTCTAAATTTATTGCTTTTTTGAGATCTATCGAAGGTACAGTATTGTCACATGGTATTGTGTTGTATGACTTGAACATCCTATTGATAGCTGGGAAGTCGTTGCATGCTAGATTCCTGTCCAGGGATGTGCTCCAAAAATTGCCGGATGGAAATTATCTGCATCAATTGACTGCATTACTAGGGTGTATTCCCCCCTGAAAATGTTTAAAATTTTGAATCTATGAAATACCATTTAATTTTCTGCATTGGCAAAATAATAATAGACTGTTGCAACCTGATGGAACATTTTGAGAGATTTTAAGAGAATTAAATACCCTTATACCTTTTATGGTGTTGCAGAATGTTTACTAATATTTATTTTCTGGTTTGCTAGATGCCACTTTGATGCAAGACTTGGAGGATGAGAACATAGAGCTGACAGTAGAAGAAAGGGAGTTTATTAAAATTTTGACCCCAAGCCATATGCTACTGTTCACAACTGGCACAACTAATATTCCCACAACTGGGTTTGAGCCTCAACCAGTTATTTCATTTGTGCACGATGAAAAAGAAAATTATTCCATCTGCCCAAACGTGTTCTAATGTACTGTATCTGTATGTTAACGAGAAGGCAATGGAAGGCAACATTTCTCATCACCTCTTGACAGCCCTAATGAATGGTAGGTGTATTTAGTAAAATTTAACAGTTTTTATCTGGCTATATAATATGTTCCTCTTTACAGGATGTTTCTACCAGCTTTTTTTGTTTTTGTTCTTTATATGTCACTGTTTGTACAAAAGCAATTATCCAAATATTTACACCTTCCTAGAGATTGTTAAAAAATTATTAATATATAAAATAAAATTCTCCCTTACTTGATTTCATGCTGTTACTATAATATTATGTAATTGTATTTCTTGAGTTTGTCTTTAATTCTGAGCAACAAACCTTGTCTCCGTGTAAGATCACCATATTTACGATACACTTGGTCGTTTTTAGTCTTGTGCACTCTGACAGAGATGATGATACATATTTAGAGCCTGTCTCCAAGTTGTTGGGGGATGAAAAATTAAGCTGTTGACTAACCACTTGAAAAATATTCCTGCAACAAGCTGTCTTCATGATAGTCATGGCTATATTGCCCCATATCCTGGAATGCATCATCTGTAACATATTTTATGTGATCTTGTGAACCTGAGCTCTCAGGGAGAAAGTAAAGTTCATCCGGCCTACCAGCTACAGTATCAAAGCGAGATTTTCTAATGTAGTGGGAATTCCAATGTCTTTGGACTGAAGTTAAGTCTTGTTGCAACAGCTGCTGAAAACAATACCATAAGCATTATTTTTGTAGTTGGTTTGATAAACTAAGATGCCCTGCTTCAACCAAATCTTTAAAAAAATGTATCCCCAGTTTGATCTGTTTTTACGTAGGAATGACCACCAACACTCTATGCGTTGGTTTGCAGGTGTCACCCCAGCAAACTCATCATCTCCACTGCTGCGAAAATAAGATTGCATTGCAGCCATAATAACATTCTCCGTTCCATTATCAGTTCTCAATAATGTTGGACAACCACCGTATTTCGTTACTGCATTTAGGTAAAACTGACTGGTGATGGCAGGATCGTTATTCGTTCTGCATACCTTAAGCCATAATACTTTGCGGCTATAGCCATCTATGAGTCTACCTTTTGGTCGAGGGTCGAGGGTCGAGGGTCATAAGTCGAGGGTCGAGGGTAAAAAGTCGAGGGTCGAGGGTAAAAAGTCGAGGGTCAGAAAATATGAAATAACGTTTAGAATAATCTTATTTTTAATCTAATAATATGTTTTAAATATTATTATTAATATACGCACGCAAATATATCAAATTGTCACGCAAACAAAATTAGGGTAGCGCCGGACGTTTGTATGCTGTCGATAAACATAAAATATACATGACGAAAGATCTCAAACATGTCATCATAAGCCAAGACAAACATTGCCCTTACGCTAGACTGTACCGCTGATTCGATGGCGCGGGGGGGGGGCACAGATGCCCGAGAAAAATCGAACCCCTCTTCATGCGGCCTTTTTTACTTTTAGAACAAGTCATATAATAATTAGTTTGAGTAAAAAAAAGAAAAATGCGTATCTCATTTTAAAATATCACTAACAACATGAATTTCTACGTGTCAAATGTGACCCTCCACGCGAAAACGTACCTTAACGCAGCGCTTTTCCGTTTAAACGGCCAAAAAAACGGACGGCGAACGGATGACAAACGGACTTGTAAAAGCGTTCGAACGGTTTCCAAAAACGTTCAAACGGTTTAGCAAACTAACTAAACGGTTAACAACAGGAGGTCGAACGGTTGTTCCGTATTGCAGGAAGGACAGCTATGGGGATCATGCGAAAAATGTCAATTGCGCGTCAATAATCTTTATGTAGAGTAGTTGAAATCGTTCGAATGATATAAAATTATTTCTTGTCACATTTTGCTTATAATTTTGCTTAGTTTTGCGTAAATCTTTGCTTATAAGGCGTTCGAACGCTTTGGGGAAGCCATTCGAACGCCGTTAGAACGGTTTCAGTTAGCGATTAGGAATTGCGTCCAATGTATTTTAACCGCAATTCGTCAAATGAAGTGACTCTGTGTTGGCAACAACTCGAACTCTGTGTTGGCAACAACAAACATAATTTTATATTGATAAGTAATACCAACTAATTAACGTTTACTAAAAGTTTTAAGACAGAATTATCTTCATACGCAAGACTAGCTATATATACCCAACACTGCAACATAGCAATGAGCACACAAATGTGATTCGGATCAATCGGATGACAGTGTCAGCTGTCATTTCCTTATTCATTTGTCACTCTTGGTGGTATATCTACTGTTATTTGATCCCATCTAGCCTTCTTTTAGCTTTCAACTAAACATTGTTGCTTACGAAGTTTTAAAAGTGTAACTGTCCCAGTCAAAATAAGCTAAGTAATAAGTATAGGGAATATATAACGTATTTGTCTTGGCTTATGATGATATGTGAGTATGTGCATAAAAAGCGCAAGAGGACGTTTCCTGATCAGCACGCATATAATTCATTGAGTAATGTGCTATATAATTTTATGTTTATCGACAACAAAAATCTTCACGACAAACGTTCCGGCAACGCAAATTTTGTTTGCGTTACAATTTGATATATTTGCGTGCGTATATACGGATACGTATAATATACAGAGGTATATTCTTTACTAATTACAGAGATTATATTCTTTTCTTTACTAATTATATATTTAGTCTCACTACACTCATGTAAATTATTCTCTGAAGATGTTGTGATAATAACAACGAAACGTTAGAACTTTATTAAATATTATGATTTTACTCTCGTGTCCGACTCAATGGCTTTTATGAAAATAATATGCTGGGCTTTGATATTTATAATTAGATTAGGTATATTAATAATAATATTTGGCATTTACACTCGTTGTCAGTAGATGAAAGTAAATCCAAAGAAAATGTAATCCAGAGGACGCGATCGAGTTCGATTCCCAGCCGATTACAGAGGGGTTCGATTTTTCTCGGGTATCTGTGTACCGTTGATTAGATGGCGGAGGGGGAACAGTCTCGCGAAAGGGCAATATATGTGAGGATAACGCATTTGTCTTGGCTTATATATGATGGCATGTTTAAGATCTTTCGTCATGTATATTTTATGTTTATCGACAACATACAAACGTTCCGGCGCTGCTCTAATTTTGTTGGCGTTACAATTTGATATATTTGCGTGCGTATATACGGATACGCGTATATAATATACAGTATACAATATATAATATACAGTACGTATATTAATATAATATATATTAATAATAATATTTAAAAAATATTAGATTAAAAATAAGATTATTTTAAGAGTTATTTCATATTTTCTGACCCTCGACTTTTTACCCTCGACCCTCGACTTTTTACCCTCGACCCTCGACTTATGACCCTCGATCCTCGACCCTCGACCGGTTATAACTAAATGTTTCGCGCACCAATATACAATACGTTATGTAATATTATAATGTACTATAATCATATATTCTATAACAGACTATACACTATAACACACTATACTATACACTACACTATACTAGCTATACTACACTATACTAGCTATACTACACTATACTAGCTATACTACACTATACTACACTATACTAGCTATACTACACTATACTACCTATACTACACTATACTGGCTATACTACACTATACTAGCTATACTACACTATACTAGCTATACTACACTATACTAGCTATACTACACTATACTACACTATACTACCTATACTACACTATACTACCTATACTACACTATACTACACTATATACTACCTATACTACACTATACTGGCTATACTACACTATACTAGCTATACTACACTATACTAGCTATACTACACTATACTAGCTATACTACACTATACTACACTATACTACCTATACTACACTATACTACCTATACTACCTATACTACACTATACTACACTATATACTACCTATACTACACTATACTGGCTATACTACACTATACTAGCTATACTACACTATACTACACTATACTAGCTATACTACACTATACTACCTATACTACACTATACCAGCTATACTACACTATACTACACTATACTACACTATACTAGCTATACTACACTATACTACCTATACTACACTATACTACACTATACTACCTATACTACACTATACTACACTATACTGGCTATACTACACTATACTACCTATACTACACTATACTACACTATACTGGCTATACTACACTATACTAGCTATACTACACTATACTAGCTATACTACACTATATTAGCTATACTACACTATACTACACTATACTACACTATACTACCTATACTACACTATACTACCTATACTACACTATACTGGCTATACTACACTATACTAGCTATACTACACTATACTAGCTATACTACACTATACTAGCTATACTACACTATACTACACTATACTACCTATACTACACTATACTACACTATATACTACCTATACTACACTATACTGGCTATACTACACTATACTAGCTATACTACACTATACTAGCTATACTACACTATACTAGCTATACTACACTATACTACACTATACTACCTATACTACACTATACTAGCTATACTACACTATACTACACTATACTACACTATACTACACTATACTACACTATACTACACTATACTAGCTATACTACACTATACTACCTATACTACACTATACTACACTATACTAGCTATACTACACTATACTAGCTATACTACACTATACTAGCTATACTACACTATACTACACTATACTACACTATACTAGCTATACTACACTATACTAGCTATACTACACTATACTACACTATACTACACTATACTACACTATACTGGCTATACTACACTATACTACACTATACTACCTATACTACCTATACTACACTATACTACACTATACTACCTATAGTACACTATACTGGCTATACTACACTATACTAGCTATACTACACTATACTAGCTATACTACACTATACTACACTATACTAGCTATACTACACTATACTACCTATACTACACTATACTACCTATACTACACTATACTACCTATACTACACTATACTACACTATACTGGCTATACTACACTATACTACCTATACTACACTATACTACACTACACTATACTGGCTATACTACACTATACTAGCTATACTACACTATACTACCTATACTACACTATACTATAGCTATACTACACTATACTACCTATACTACACTATACTAGCTATACTACACTATACTACACTATACTACCTATATTACACTATACTACACTATACTACCTATACTACACTATACTAGCTATACTACACTATACTACCTATACTACACTATACTACACTATATACTACCTATACTACACTATACTGGCTATACTACACTATACTAGCTATACTACACTATACTAGCTATACTACACTATACTAGCTATACTACACTATACTACACTATACTACCTATACTACACTATACTAGCTATACTACACTATACTACACTATACTACACTATACTAGCTATACTACACTATACTAGCTATACTAGCTATACTACACTATACTACACTATACTACACTATACTACCTATACTACACTATACTACACTATACTAGCTATACTACACTATACTAGCTATACTACACTATACTAGCTATACTACACTATACTACCCTATACTACCTATATAGTGTATACCCATGATAGTGGGGACATTTATTAGAATACAAATGTATAGTCAAACCGGTCGCATTTTGTACGCTTCATATATAAGCACCGTGGTTGCGCGTAGGGTTGATCTTCTGATTTTAATTTGCTATTTTGAACAACAGGATATATCAAAGGTAAAGCGCTTTTGGATTGCTTATAAAATCATTTTTTAAATATTTCTTTTAATATTTGTCCCAAATTATACTTTAACACTGAATTTAATAGAAACATTGTAAAAAAGAACTTAATAATAGTACAAATATTTCCTGCTTTCTGGTCCATATATTCAGAAATATTTTTGAACGAAAACTTTTAGCTATTAACTAATTAACAAGTACTAGTAGTAATAATATGAATTATAAATTTCGAGACAGACTATATAACAGATTGTATTAAAAATCCATGTACCAATCAATAAGAATCTTCACCATAAATACAGAAAGTACAAAAACTGACAAGACAGTTGAATTATACTTAAAGAGTGAGTGTCAGGGTAGTGCTTTGCGCGCTTGTTTTCTTCTTGGCGGCCATTTTATGGGACGCCTATTTCAGTTCACAAACGAATCCGTCGATATTTCATCAATCCTTCTTATAAATTATCCATTTTCAAGTTTTCTAAGAAGTAAATATACCTGAGTGATCAATTATTGTGATATTTTTCGTAAAATTAATCATTTACTATAGTAATCTTTTCGATACATAGAAGCTGCTACGAGCGCTTCGCCTCCGAAGTGTGGAAGGCCGGGTTATGCTGCTGAAACAGCGCGAATAAGTTTGCGAATGGAAGTGTTTGATGAGTGACTAGTAAAGAAATATATTTTGTTTCTTCTGATGTTTTGTTCATTTGAATTTGCAAAGATTCAGGAACTAAAGCCATCCGGGCCAGCTTGTTCGTCAGAATTTACGGCATTTGCGCGCGGCCCGCAGTGGTTCACAAACAAGCGAACCGCAACTGTTCAAATCGTCTTGAACATTAACTTCATAACGCCCCGAAGTCAGGATCGGACTCCAATTTCAACATTTCCAAATAAATCTAGAGTTCACATGCAAATTATAGTTCTAACGATGCGATGGACTGCAATAAATTCGTATGAAAACAAAAACACAAGCGCGCAAAGCACTACCCTGACACTCACTCTTTTAATAAATTATAATTTCCAGTAACCACTGGAAGTGATAGATTTTTCTGAGAAACTTGATTTTTATGGGAAAACAAATCACGGTAATTTATTACCACGAAATTTTTGCCATTGTAAATAAAATGGGGATGTAAAAAATTCAGTTACCGCGGTGCATACAATGTACACCTGAAAATGTGTGAATTCAAGAGTTTTGATTAACACTGTCCTACCTTCTCAAATTTCCCATCCCAAAGAAGACGTTGAACGTCAAATTTCCTACTCCCTAAAGACGGCTTATAGAGTCAAATTCCTGGGGTATTGCGGGTGAAGGGGGTGTGTGGTAAAGTTTCTAATTGATCGGTACACTAGTCTGTACAAACCACACAGTATTAATAACAACAAAATTATTTCAAGGTCCGTCGGACTGCAAAAATCTTTCTAAGAACCTTTTCCAACTGTGTTAAAGATTTTGTTGAAATAGGCAAAGAAATATTGTGTTTAATTAAAAATGCTATGATATTATCGTATATTTGTTTCACTTTCACAATATTTGAATCACCACTGTCAGCTTCTAGAAATAAAACAGATGCAGAAACAACCGCATACTCCAGCATATTTACTTTTCCTGGATTGACGTTTTCATTCAGTAATTCAAGAAACTTCTCTGATTTTGTGCATCTCTTCACCTTCTGGATGTTGTGTTGTTTCCTTTTTCTACCTATTCTTTTTCCAGTTTGCTTGCTTGAGCCACCACATTTTTTGCCACCGCACTCTCCATGACAGTTGCACAAATTCGAGCACGGCACATTGGACTTCGCACACTTACACCTCCTTTTACCTGTGTACTTACGAGAACTGGTACATTTGGGTTTTTTTCTGTAGTTATACCCGCATCTGCAACCCATTGTGGGGCCATTGTTAACAATTTCATCTAAAAACAATAGGGTTAAAACAATAAAAAAAGGCCAAGAAACGTTCATGACATCATTGTAAATAATGTCCTTGTTAAAACAAGCACTGTGAAGAACTTTTGAAATGAATGGCTCGTATATCTAATTTAATATCTCACTTTGTTCATGAGATATTTACGTTAGTTTGATATGTGATGTCACTTTAGATAACTTAACATAAATTTCATAAAACGTAACATTAGAAGAGCAGAACCATCATATCATTGTTGATATCGAATTTTCTAAGCTAGTCCTTTCTTAACGCAGAATAATCTCTTTGCTACCGAAGGAAAGCAAGGTATTCGGTGTTCACATTTTAAAAGGAAAAATGGATTAGAATATACCTGACCTATCTAAAATGAAAAAATGACAGTGAATTCCACCAAGTGGATCTCAGAAGTGAGAGGTCTAAAACTTAGTAAATAGCTATATCAATAATATTTAGTGTAACGAACAATGTTTATTTTTATAAATTCCAACAGTCACAGTGTCCAAAATTTCGTTACAATTTTCAAGATTTTACTGATAAGTTAAAAAGCTGTGCAAACCAAGTGACATCACAGAATATCTCATTTGCATATCAAACAAACCTAAATATGTCATGAAAACTCGTTAGGCGGGGGTTAGGATCGGTCACTGTCCTCTCTCCAGGAGAGGTGGTATAAAACTTAAATCTCCTAGTCCTATGTAATAGATATGGGTTATGTAATTCTAACATCATCAACGATCCTTTATAGTTCCAGTTTCGTACTAAATTTATAGTTCTGTTATACGACAATTTGTATTTTTTAAATCTATCCCATATATATTGGCAAGAAATATTCTCCTCCTGGAGTATCTGATTTTGTTTTCAATAACTTTTTATGTGAAACCGCTAATATATCGCTGACTCGGCCTCCCCAACGTGCGCCGGGCAAGTGGGCGGCCGCGGGGTGAAGTCCCTGGGTACGAGGTTGCGTGCGTGGAAGAGTTACGTGTATACTACTTACCCTCAATTTGTTGGACATCATCTACTGGTTCTAGATCAGTTTCTGGTTCAGAACTATTGTCATGAGCAACTAAAATGTCATAATGGCCAGCTCCTTGTTGGGTGTATGCACATCCTTGGTAACCACAGACAAAATTGGCATGTTGTGCACTGAGGTCAATATTATTATAGGTACGTTTACGACATTGGCCATTCCCATTGGCATAGCGTCCCCAAGTGAACTGGCAAATTCACCACTTCTGCGGAATATATCAGTCTCGTGTTCCAAATCTATGTTGCCAAAAACGCGCTATATTCTTGAGAGTTTTTTGTCCATTCATTTACAACCAGTTCTCGCAGATTACTGGAAAGTTCTTCTACAGTCATGTCCCTGCTGATTCCAAGAGATTGTAAATGATTTAGTAGCTCTGGAGGGTATGAATCCGCGGACAGAAAATTTGTATAAGTTGATAGGCAACAGCTCGGAAAAAACAATTACCATCACCCGCCACTGGTAGGATGTTAAAGCCAAATGACTTTGCTATGCTCTGCACTCTAAAATGTTGCTGTACATCATTCTCGTTGGTACTGTTATGATCTTCAGACAGGTACATTTTGTATTTTTTGAATAAAAAGGGCATTTTCAAAAGATTGGTTGCCTTCGATGACCACATTTTTTTAACCAATAGTACCATTTTAAAAATAGCTATGGCATGTTGTAGAACACTTACACATTCATCTGTTATCTGTAGGGTAGTAGAAGCTGTTGAATAGGCATCCTGAAAGAACTCATCCCTATCTTGTTCCATGGCTTCAACAATTACATCAGACAACTTGTTTAATGTTGTGGTGGACAAACTATGCAGGGTTGTTGGTGGGTTATTTGGCAAATATTCAGTAACAAGTGGTGGTGATATGTCACTATTTACCTGTTTAGCTCTAACACCAAAGCAAATGTTATCTAAAAGGATGTCACTGCTTTCTAGCCCTTGGCACAATTCTTTGCGTCTTTTGGCATCTAATGATTGTACTGATTCCTTTTTTCCACGTTGTTCATTATGCCTGAAAAAATACCGTGAAAATTTTACATAGGCAAGCTGAGTTCCAAGCCGATTGTTACACAGAATCTTCTTCATATCCTTGTGAAGACGTTCATTTATTGATGTAGAACAATGAACAGGTATGTTACTCAAACAGCCTTTCGTGATATGCTCACGGATTTTTGCAATAGCATTTAAATGCTCATTTGTTAGTACTTTGAGACCATTATATTCATGATTGTTCCATTTTTTGATAAAATTGTCCATGTTATTTAATAAAATCTCTTTGGCAGGAGTGTCCATTTTTCAATTCCAGACACAATATATGTCCTTTACTTCATCAAAACCTTCAGTAGCTGTAAACTGCCAGTTGATAACTTCACCTTTTTCATTCAGGATACAAAAAATGGAATTATATTGATTGATCCATTTCCTATCTTTCTCTCTTATGTATCCAATATTACACACACTTTTAAAAGTGTGATCACAGGAAATCCATTTGGCTCCTAGTGCATTCATTGCTTTTTTATACAAGTTTTCATGTTTTGTAAAGTGAAACAATAATAAAAATAAACGTTTAAAGGTCAGGTATTCAGATCCTGGGGGTGAATTGTCATCCCAAAATGATGGTGTATGATTGAGAATGGAAATTATATTGTATTCTTTGTTATTTTAAAATGATATTGCTGTATTTTTAATCTACTGAGTTTAGGATTAGGATTAGAGTTGAAGATAGATTGGATTATGTTCAGGAATGTGATTGGGTTGGGATTAGGGTTGGTTTGGATTAGGGTTGGAATAAGGTTGAGGTATAGGGTTGGGTTAGGGTTGGGTTAGGATAAGGTTGAGGTTAGAGTTATGGTTGTATTGGAGTTACATTTAGGATTATGGTTAGGATGAGGGTTATGGTTAGGATTATGTTTTGGATTTGGATTATGGTTAGGAATAGGATTGTGGTTATAGGATTGAGATTATGTTTGGGATCGGGGTTATGTTTAGGATTACGGTTACGAGTAGCACTGTGGTTATGAAAATGGTTGTGATTATGGTTAGTATGGTTATGGTTAGGATAAGGTTGAGACTAGGTTATGATTAGAAGTAGGGTAACGGGTATGAAATTCAGGGGGAAGGGGTATGTGATTTAAAATAATTTAAATCTATTTGAAGTTGATTTTAAGTAAATTTGTTGGGGTTCAGGTGCATGACTTGGTCTTGATTTGAGTATGTTTCAAAGTCTCGTTTCCCTATTTGTCCTCCATGTGAGCATGCATGTTGGATTGTATTTAATATTGTTGTTATTAGGTTTAATAACAAAATTATATATTGAAAGAAATTAAAATAGGGAGTATTCACCCAAAAAATAGCTACTTGAGACATAATGATCAGATCTGAGGCGAAGTGGGGTACGAGTATGATAAAATAGATATAGGAAAACATTGTTTTTGAAGGATTCAATTGAACCTGCTTGATTACGTACGTGTGACCGAAGGCAAATTGCTCCACAATTCAGTAGTTTTGTGGAAATATGAATATTGTATTTTGAAACTGAATTTCTATTTAAATCTTGAATTGCTGTACAGGAAATTTTGGGTGTTGTGCGTAAAAGATCTCCGAGGTCCGCCGCGCACCGCCAAAAGGGAAGCGAGTGTTGGGTATTGGAATGAGTCGGTGACATGGTATATTATAGAAAGGAGTAGCGTTTGTGGATAAATATGATCTAATGGAGCAATTGCATAACCCGGGTGCGAATGGAAAGAATGGAAAAGATGCCAAGGCGAGGTAAATGCTGTTTTCCGCTACCTCAACCAAGTCCCTGTTTTTAAAAAAACATCCGAGTTTGGAAAAAACACGGAGCCATGATGTCTTCAGGTTCCAAGCATGGTTGGGAGAGCACGTTTCTTAACCAGCTAGTATAGGTAGTATAGTGTAGTATAGTGTATAGTGTAGTATAGGTAGTATAGGTAGTATAGTGTAGTATAGGTAGTATAGGTAGTATAGTGTAGTATAGTGTAGTATAGGTAGTATAGTGTAGTATAGTGTAGTATAGTGTAGTATAGTGTAGTATAGGTAGTATAGGTAGTATAGTGTAGTATAGGTAGTATAGGTAGTATAGTGTAGTATAGTGTAGTATAGGTAGTATAGTGTAGTATAGTGTAGTATAGTGTAGTATAGGTAGTATAGATAGTGTAGTATAGGTAGTATAGTGTAGTATAGTGTAGTATAGGTAGTATAGATAGTGTAGTATAGTGTAGTATAGTGTAGTATAGTATAGTATAGGTAGTATAGTGTAGTATAGTGTAGTATAGTGTAGTATAGTGTAGTATAGTGTAGTATAGTGTAGTAGAGTGTAGTATAGTGTAGTATAGTGTAGTATAGTGTAGTATAGCTAGTATAGTGTAGTATAGTGTAGTATAGTGTAGTATAGTGTAGTATAGGTAGTATAGGTAGTATAGTGTAGTATAGTGTAGTATAGGTAGTATAGTGTAGTATAGGTAGTATAGTGTAGTATAGGTAGTATAGTGTAGTATAGCTAGTATAGTGTAGTATAGTGTAGTATAGCTAGTATAGTGTAGTATAGCTAGTATAGTGTAGTATAGCTAGTATAGTGTAGTATAGGTAGTATAGTGTAGTATAGGTAGTATAGTGTAGTATAGTGTAGTATAGGTAGTTATAGGTAGTATAGGTAGTATAGTGTAGTATAGTGTAGTATAGGTAGTTATAGGTAGTATAGGTAGTATAGTGTAGTATAGGTAGTATAGTGTAGTATAGTGTAGTATAGTGTAGTATAGCTAGTATAGTGTAGTATAGCTAGTATAGTGTAGTATAGCTAGTATAGTGTAGTATAGTGTAGTATAGCTAGTATAGTGTAGTATAGGTAGTATAGCTAGTATAGTGTAGTATAGTGTAGTATAGCTAGTATAGTGTAGTATAGCCAGTATAGTGTAGTATAGTGTAGTATAGTGTAGTATAGCTAGTATAGTATAGTGTAGTATAGCCAGTATAGTGTAGTATAGTGTAGTATATAGCTAGTATAGTGTAGTATAGTGTAGTATAGGTAGTATAGTGTAGTATATAGCTAGTATAGTGTAGTATAGTGTAGTATAGTGTAGTATAGTGTAGTATAGTGTAGTATAGTGTAGTATAGCTAATATAGTGTAGTATAGCTAATATAGTGTAGTATAGGTAGTATAGTGTAGTATAGTGTAGTATAGGTAGTATAGTGTAGTATAGGTAGTATAGTGTAGTATAGGTAGTATAGTGTAGTATAGCTAGTATAGTGTAGTATAGTGTAGTATAGCTAGTATAGTGTAGTATAGCTAGTATAGTGTATAGTGTAGTATAGGTAGTATAGTGTAGTATAGGTAGTATAGTGTAGTATAGTGTAGTATAGTGTAGTATAGTATAGTGTAGTAGTATAGGTAGTATAGTGTAGTATAGTGTAGTATAGTGTAGTATAGTGTAGTATAGGTAGTATAGTGTAGTATAGTGTAGTATAGTGTAGTATAGGTAGTATAGTGTAGTATAGCTAGTATAGTGTAGTATAGCTAGTATAGTGTAGTATAGCTAGTATAGTGTAGTATAGGTAGTATAGTGTAGTATAGTGTAGTATAGGTAGTTATAGTGTAGTATAGGTAGTATAGTGTAGTATAGTGTAGTATAGGTAGTTATAGGTAGTATAGGTAGTATAGTGTAGTATAGGTAGTATAGTGTAGTAGTAGTAGTGTAGTATAGTGTAGTATAGTGTAGTATAGCTAGTATAGTGTAGTATAGCTAGTATAGTGTAGTATAGCTAGTATAGTGTAGTATAGTGTAGTATAGCTAGTATAGTGTAGTATAGGTAGTATAGCTAGTATAGTGTAGTATAGTGTAGTATAGCTAGTATAGTGTAGTATAGCCAGTATAGTGTAGTATAGTGTAGTATAGTGTAGTATAGCTAGTATAGTATAGTGTAGTATAGCCAGTATAGTGTAGTATAGTGTAGTATATAGCTAGTATAGTGTAGTATAGTGTAGTATAGGTAGTATAGTGTAGTATATAGCTAGTATAGTGTAGTATAGTGTAGTATAGTGTAGTATAGTGTAGTATAGTGTAGTATAGTGTAGTATAGCTAATATAGTGTTGTATAGCTAATATAGTGTAGTATAGGTAGTATAGTGTAGTATAGGTAGTATAGTGTAGTATAGTGTAGTATAGGTAGTATAGTGTAGTATAGTGTAGTATAGCTAGTATAGTGTAGTATAGCTAGTATAGTGTAGTATAGCTAGTATAGTGTAGTATAGCCAGTATAGTGTAGTATAGGTAGTATAGTGTAGTATAGTGTAGTATAGTGTAGTATAGGTAGTGTAGTGTAGTATAGTGTAGTATAGTGTAGTATAGTGTAGTATAGTGTAGTATAGTGTAGTATAGTGTAGTATAGTGTAGTATAGCTAATATAGTGTAGTATAGCTAATATAGTGTAGTATAGCTAGTATAGTGTAGTATAGGTAGTATAGTGTAGTATAGTGTAGTATAGCTAGTATAGTGTAGTATAGTGTAGTATAGTGTAGTATAGGTAGTATAGTGTAGTATAGTGTAATATAGGTAGTATAGTGTAGTATAGTGTAGTATAGTGTAGTATAGCTAGTATAGTGTAGTATAGCTAGTATAGTATAGTATCGCCAGTATAGTATAGTATAGGTAGTATAGTGTAGTATAGGTAGTATAGTGTAGTATAGGTAGTATAGTGTAGTATAGTGTAGTATAGTGTAGTATAGTGTAGTATAGTGTAGTATAGTGTAGTATAGTGTAGTATAGTGTAGTATAGCTAGTATAGTGTAGTATAGTGTAGTATAGTGTAGTATAGTGTAGTATAGGTAGTATAGGTAGTATAGTGTAGTATAGTGTAGTATAGTGTAGTATAGTGTAGTATAGCTAGTTAGTATAGCTAGTTAGTATAGCTAGTATAGTGTAGTATAGCCAGTATGGTGTAGTATAGGTAGTATGGTGTAGTATAGGTAGTATAGTGTAGTATAGGTAGTATAGTGTAGTATAGGTAGTATAGTGTAGTATAGGTAGTATAGTGTAGTATAGTGTAGTATAGCTAGTATAGTGTAGTATAGCTAGTATAGTGTAGTATAGCTAGTATAGTGTAGTATAGGTAGTATAGTGTAGTATAGGTAGTATAGTGTAGTATAGTGTAGTATAGGTAGTTATAGGTAGTATAGGTAGTATAGTGTAGTATAGTGTAGTATAGGTAGTTATAGGTAGTATAGGTAGTATAGTGTAGTATAGGTAGTATAGTGTAGTATAGTGTAGTATAGTGTAGTATAGTGTAGTATAGTGTAGTATAGCTAGTATAGTGTAGTATAGCTAGTATAGTGTAGTATAGCTAGTATAGTGTAGTATAGTGTAGTATAGCTAGTATAGTGTAGTATAGGTAGTATAGCTAGTATAGTGTAGTATAGTGTAGTATAGCTAGTATAGTGTAGTATAGCCAGTATAGTGTAGTATAGTGTAGTATAGTGTAGTATAGCTAGTATAGTATAGTGTAGTATAGCCAGTATAGTGTAGTATAGGTAGTATGGTGTAGTATAGGTAGTATAGTGTAGTATAGGTAGTATAGTGTAGTATATAGCTAGTATAGTGTAGTATAGTGTAGTATAGTGTAGTATAGTGTAGTATAGTGTAGTATAGCTAATATAGTGTAGTATAGCTAATATAGTGTAGTATAGCTAGTATAGTGTAGTATAGGTAGTATAGTGTAGTATAGTGTAGTATAGGTAGTATAGTGTAGTATAGTGTAGTATAGCTAGTATAGTGTAGTATAGCTAGTATAGTGTAGTATAGCTAGTATAGTGTAGTATAGCCAGTATAGTGTAGTATAGGTAGTATAGTGTAGTATAGTGTAGTATAGTGTAGTATAGGTAGTGTAGTGTTGTATAGTGTAGTATAGTGTAGTATAGTGTAGTATAGTGTAGTATAGCTAATATAGTGTAGTATAGCTAATATAGTGTAGTATAGCTAGTATAGTGTAGTATAGGTAGTATAGTGTAGTATAGTGTAGTATAGCTAGTATAGTGTAGTATAGTGTAGTATAGTGTAGTATAGGTAGTATAGTGTAGTATAGTGTAATATAGGTAGTATAGTGTAGTATAGTGTAGTATAGTGTAGTATAGCTAGTATAGTGTAGTATAGCTAGTATAGTATAGTATAGCCAGTATAGTATAGTATAGGTAGTATAGTGTAGTATAGGTAGTATAGTGTAGTATAGGTAGTATAGTGTAGTATAGTGTAGTATAGTGTAGTATAGCTGGTATAGTGTAGTATAGGTAGTATAGTGTAGTATAGTGTAGTATAGCTAGTATAGTGTAGTATAGTGTAGTATAGCTAGTATAGTGTAGTATAGCCAGTATAGTGTAGTATAGGTAGTATATAGTGTAGTATAGTGTAGTATAGGTAGTATAGTGTAGTATAGTGTAGTATAGTGTAGTATAGGTAGTATAGTGTAGTATAGGTAGTATAGTGTAGTATAGTGTAGTATAGCTAGTATAGTGTAGTATAGCTAGTATAGTGTAGTATAGCTAGTATAGTGTAGTATAGCCAGTATAGTGTAGTATAGGTAGTATAGTGTAGTATAGGTAGTATAGTGTAGTATAGGTAGTATAGTGTAGTATAGTGTAGTATAGCTAGTATAGTGTAGTATAGCTAGTATAGTGTAGTATAGCTAGTATAGTGTAGTATAGCCAGTATAGTGTAGTATAGTGTAGTATAGGTAGTATAGTGTAGTATAGGTAGTATAGGTAGTATAGTGTAGTATAGCTAGTATAGCTAGTATAGTGTAGTATAGCTAGTATAGTGTAGTATAGCTAGTATAGTGTAGTGTATAGTATAGTGTGTTATAGTGTATAGTGTGTTATAGAATATATGATTATAGTACATTATAATAATATTACATAAGGTATTGTATATTGGTGCGCGAAACATTTAGTTATAACCCCTCGACCAAACGGTAGACTCGCCATCTATGCAGCCATGTATTGGAAACCCGTAGGGTTTAAGTTTGTCGTACCCGTCGACGTGCCATGAGTGATTTGGCCCAGGTGTGTAGTAAGTTCGTCTACGGAGCGTTCTTGCTCTTCTTTCCTGAACACCTTCTGGATCTAACTCTTTTAAAACCACACGAACTGCCTCCCGGCTGGGAACTTGATTACCTTCCATTTGCAAAGTGTGCCAAACAGCACGATAACCACCAGAACACCCTGGACCGTCAAGCTCCTCTTGAACACGCTGACGGACACAATTCATATTATATTCCTTGTTCCTTCTTCGTAGGCCAAGTTCTCGAAGTTTTGTGTGTAAAGTTCGTAATGAAATGTTGATGCCATGATACTTCGACATGAACTGAAGCATATTTTGATACGAAAAGCTGCGATTAAAATAATATTGTATTACCTCATCACATGTCGCTCCATCAGGTGGCCAATCTTCATTATCTATTGGAACCTCACCTTCGTTTATGACCTCACCGGCGGTCTGCTGTCCGCAAAACGGGCAATAAGTATAGTGTATTTGTGTCACTTGCCCACAAAATTGACAAAACATCTGATACAAAACTGACCTGAATAGTTTTCGACGCTCATGATTGGATAAATATTAATTTTGGGTACACGTTACCACGCGCCCTGTTGTCCCTGATGTTCCCGCATGCAACTTTTCGTTGTGTATTGAGAACATTTTGTTGTGTATTGAACGAATTCTTTGTCGTGTATCGAATTACTCTTTGTTGTATTGCGTCGCGTTTTAGTTGTGTATCGGATTTCGCTATATAGTGTCTCTAGTGAAACATCGTTGTGTACTGTGCCAAGATTTCGTTGCGTTTTGACGATTTTTTGTTGTGTATTCTGGGTAACTTTTACATGTAATTTGTATTTGCTTTGGTGAATCGATATTTTGTTAAGTGTATCAGACAACTTACTGGTGTATTATAACTTATGTTTGTGTACTGACATTCTCTTTTGTGTATTGCACATATGGGTCACCGTACCTTTCTTACCTCGGCAAAGAAATCAAAATTTCTTTGTTCTCGTCGAAAAAAGAGTCTCCCGAAATACGAATCGAACATCATATTGACATGGACGTTTACCAGGAATATATGAAAGATATAGGAGTTATTAAAAAGTCAAGGGGAAGAGATGTCCATGTGGTGAACAATAATACTGATCTATGTGGTAGTCTTTGGTTGTTTTGTCATTGAGCTTCTCTAGGCCTTGTTGAGTAAAAGGGGAAATTTTACCATACAGTTCTATGAATTCAGGCACATGCCATACAAGTGCATGCATGTAGGGAGTGACATGCTTTGTGTGATATAACTTTAAAAACTGTTCCAGGAATGACTTGGATTTCTGCTGAACGTGTTCTTTGCCTACTTGGGGGCCACTTGAACTCAACATGTTGGTAATATATAGAAATTGGCTCCATAACTGTGAAATTCACCAGATTTTGGATGATTATGTAGTAACTGACTAATATTTATGTTCCTAAACAACTTTAGTTTCTCTGGACCTGTTAGATCACGCCATTTTAATTTTTTCGATTCTTTGCAAACAAACCAATGAAAAGGAATTTTTAAAATGTCATTAAGATAAGATTCCCAGCTAGCCATATGCTGATATTTGGATCTTTCAAATCCATCATTAAATATTTTCTTTTTGTCAATCGAATCTTGTCGGCGAAATTCTAAGATAAGAAGATTGATCAGATTATCAGAAATTCTCAGGAAAAGGTGCAGTGAATCTATTACAACATGGTCCAGAGGAATAGATGGAAACAATGGAGTATGTTTTACATTGCAGTGTTCCTTAGCTTGTGACCGTCCATTTGCCTTTTGTTGTATTGCTTGTATTGAGCGTGCACCTTTTGAAACATCAGACATAGACCATTCTTTCCTTCCATCATAGTTGGCATATAGTGGGCATTTACACCAGATACACGGATTAGATGCAGCTGCAGCACCTAGACCACAAACACATGCTAGGAATTTCCAATCTCCTCCTAAAAACCACTCAATTTCAAAACACTCTGTTCCAACAGAGACATGTTTAAATGCTTCCATATCGTTTCGGATATCTGCCATGGATTTAGACAATTTATCATAGTCTTCTGTTTCTTTAATGATGGCAACCAAATGGTTTCCAGCAGCTGACATGGCTTGTGTACCTTCATCAAGAATAGTAAATGTCACATTAATTACATGTAGCCTTTTCCCTATATTGGTACCATCCCCTGATAGTTTCACTTGAATCTTATGATTTTGTTTAAAGGCTGCATTAGGAGGACTGTTTTTAATTAAAGCTTCTAATCTTATTTTCAACCTTTCTTTGATACTTTGTTGAACTCCAAATGTATCACCTGGGGTCAGCTCTAGGTTCCATTTGGCATTTAAAGTTTTTATCCTCTCTTGGATTTTCCATGATCTAGGTAGATCCTTGCAGGTCATTGAAAGTTCATGGTATGCTTCATTTGAAATATTAAATCTATCTTTAGTATAAAGCAATAAATTTATCTCATCAGTTTCCTCATCAGTCAGTGTTTCCATGCTAGATGAGGTATTCATGCCATTTTCATCAATCAAATTAATGGTCTCATAATCTTGAGTTTCCCCATTGAAAACATAAACTTTTATGGCTGTAAAATTGTGAAGCCCAAGAAATGACAGAGATGTTTCACAATCAGTGACCATTTGTTTTCTAATTCTGGATTGATGCCGCCTGCTATAATGTGAAAAATTCTTGTTTTTTGCAGAGCCTCTTGATGTCCGTTCTCTTTGAAGGTTGACAAATTTATGTGTTAGCCTTTTGAACTTTTTTTTTAAATTCCCATTGACTTCCTGACTTTTTGAAATAGCTTCCTTTAACTTGTTCTCAATTTTGGCTTTTTGGCACCTCTCCACCTCAAGATCCTCTTGAAGTTTTCTTTTCTCTCCTTTCAAGTAATTGTTTTCCTGCTTTAGTCTCTCAGATTCCAACTCACTGTGATATATCTTGAAACTCCATGTAGAATATCTACCAGCTGCCCACTTGTTTAAAATATTTCTAACCCCATTGCCTCCTTGGGTTTTAGCTTTGGCCATTGTCTCATTTAATCTCCAGATTTTTGTTTTAAATGCTTGTACTAATCTAGGGCTTACAATTACAGCAGGAATATTGCACGTCTGGCAAGCTTGCTGTATTAGTAGCTTCAAAACAGATCTCGTATTTGCCAAATTTCCAGCCTCGTCAACTTCTTCATCAGCTTTCAGTTGTATTGCTTTGAAGAGTTCGTAAAGAAGCTTACTACGGGAGCAAAGACACAGATAATACGATTTTAATTGAAATTATTTATTTGGCGCGTTCAAAATAAGCATAGGTCTAAAAATTGCAGTAAACTTACTTGTTCATTTCTGCCTGAAACGAGGAAGACTCATTGTGGCTCTGATTCTCGCTTTTACCGTTGCCCTTGTTTCCATTTGGGGATGCTTCGGCAGCACAACACAATAATAACAAAGTAATTCCAAACAAGAGAGGAGCGGCCATAATACGGACCAGTGCAGACATCACTCAAATATGCAAAATAGCTTTGGGTAAAACATCAAAATACATATTATTTTTCCCTCCAAAAATTACGAATTTTGTGCCAAAATGATCAGTAGATCCCAGGCTTCTTTAATCTAACCGTACATCATGACATTTTGAAAGATGTAATCGTGTTTAGTACGCCAGAATATAGACCGCGCGGTCACGGCTTATATATGGCCACTGTGGAGTGTTACCACTTCAAAGCTTGATATACATGGTCTGTTTTTACATTTTCGGATACATTGTGATATTTCTAAATAGAATGACAAATAAATCGCTGAAACCCGTGCGTACATCTGGAAAAAATAACATAACAGTTTCAAATTTTCATTTTAACTCAAAATATCCTCGTTTTGTTGATGATTCTACGGTAGCCTGCGTAGCTGGCTCTTAGCCTGCGTAGCTGGCTCTCGGGGGAGGGACTGGGAGAGGGGAAGAAATGAGAGCCTGCAAGAAACCCCCATGTTTTTTCATTACGCCCACATCGAAGATCATATTATCTCAGCCAATCATCGCTCACCGGAAGTAAAGCAACGCGACTTGTCAATTTCACGTGTGTATAATAATAACAACAACATAGTCGTTCAGTGGTTTTATCATTTTTATTCGCTAATTTACTGGTTCACATATATTATATATGCTTTCAACACCAACAAAGCCTGCGAGACACGGTCCTCGACCGAAATTAAAAGGGATAGCAAACGATTTTTGCAGATTTTGCAGCAAAGATTTAAAATCGTCCAAACATTCGTCGGAGAATTTGTTCAAAGCTTCAGGAAGACAAGACAGCAAAGGTTGTGTTTTGGCCGACGAATGCAATAAGTTAGGAGTCGTGGTACAAAAAAATAAAGAACATTCGGAGCGGGTTTGTTCTCCGTGTGCCAGAAAAGTAAAGAACGCCGCGGAAATTGTATCATGGCTTAACGAAAAACTAAAACTCGAAAATTCGTTGTACGTTGAAGAACCAGGCCATCGACAAAAATATGAGGGGTGATTACCTTCAATATTCATCTTCCAATTATGTCTTGACGAAACCCAATTATGTTATGCAATAGTGACATGGTTCAGTTCATAATTGCTATTGTATTGTGAAGTAATATAGTCCGTCGCAGGATATCATGCCAGTCCATCATTTCAAAAATTGCTTTGCATATGACGTCTTGTCTTATTCCGACGCTTTCGGCAGAACATCATGTCAGTTGTGCATTTCCAAAATCACTTTCGCATATGACGTCATATTGGTTATCAGGGGGTGTGGGGTTTCCCCGCAAAAAGCAATATGGCGGCTGTATATATTGCGTCTTCAAAGCAGTATAAACCGGTAATTCATGTGCTTGAAGAACACACTAATGCTGCTGCTATTGGACATGCTCTTTTCCGAGTTGACGACTTATACGAAGCAATTTTAAGGTACAGTGACACATTACCGCAGGGAGATCTCGTCTTAGATTCTTTAAGAGAAGCTCGTGCTCGAGCTCGTGAGCAATTATAGAATACCCGTCCACTTAAAGGCAGAAATACAAACCAGGTTGCTCTAAAATCTCTTTAAATATAATATCGAAGGTTTATATTGTGTGTACTTGTTGATAATTATCAAATTAAATGGGGTTTTAAAATAGAACGAAGCAATTATATATGATGAATTGTATATAACCACGTCGTGAAAGAAACTCTCATTCGTTTATATCCCGTGTTCGGAAAGTTATAAAGTATTTCCGATACCACGTTGTCAAGGTCTTCATCTGATATTTTGAGTAGCTGTTCCTCGAACGTAGATAAAATATACGCTCTATAAAGAATTTAAGCTGCTCCTTTCTCACATTATAGCGTGGTCTTCCCCTTCTTACCGAAATCACTTGTTCGGTATAAACCGTCAACTCGGAAAAGAGCATGTTCAATAGCAGCAGCATTAGTGTGTTCTTCAAGCACACGAATTAATACCGGTTTAATAACTTCTTTGAAGACGCAATGTATACAGCCGCCATATTGCTTTTTGCGGGGAAACCCCACACCCCCTGATAACCAATATGACGTCATATGCAAAAGTGATTTTGGAAATGCACAACTGACATGATGTTCTGCCGAAAGCGTCGGAATAAGACAAGACGTCATATGCAAAGCAATTTTTGAAATGATGGACTGGCATGATATCCTGCGACGGACTATATTACTTCACAATACAATAGCAATTATGAACTGAACCATGAAACTATTGCATAACATAATTGGATTTGGTCAAGACATAATTGAAGATGAATATTGAAGGTAATCACCCCTCATACAAAAACGTGTTGTGTCAACAACCATTACTCCGGAGAGGAAGAGTATTAAAGTTCATAGAGGAGCTGGTAATTCTACAAAAAAACTATTTGAGACTCCAAAAGAGATCGAAGGTGACGACTTGCCTGAAGCGAACAAACGTTCCGAAGACGAGCAAGAAGATTACGTCAAACATTTAATGAACATAGACACCCTCGATGTGAAGAAGCAGAGTCAAGTCCGAGTGTGACAGAGAACTTTGACAAAGTTACAACAACTATGATTCGTGGATCGTTCAAAAAAAATGGCGCACCGTAGCCAATGCTATATTCAAGCACGACGCCATACGTGAGGAAATTCCCGATGTGGTTAGAAGACAAGTTAGCTCTGAATTTCAGGCATTAAGCATCGACAGTACTCTGAAAGGGTCTTCCCCTGAGGAGCTTTGTTCATTCAGTAATAAAGTCTTCATCCAACGAAGTAAGTGTACACATTTTTCGTGTGCATGCATGTTCACGATGTACGTTATAAGTTGACATGTAATTTTGTTATTTAAAGTGTCATTTAACTTTCAAAATGCCAGCAAGTATTTAAGACTTTATAGCTCACATTTTACCGGACCATGTTTCTACAGTATGGGTTTCATCAACCACAATCAGGGACAGACGCTTGTGCAGTTCACTTGCATTGTTTTTTAACTCTTCTGTAAATTCACATGGCCGAGAACGTCTTCGGCAGAGCTGAACAGTATATTGAAGTTACACGCTTTTAACTGTTCTGAGCTTAAATTTGAGAGTTCTGCAGCTGCGTAAAAACTTTGAGCACTGTTTAGATGTGATATCTGGTCTTTTATTATACTCGTCAATGGGACGATAACTAAGACAAGAGCTTCACCGTCTGAATTTTTTATGTTTGTAAAGGTTTCATAGATGAGGCATTTTCCAAAACCGGTTGGAAGAACCGCTAGGACGTCTGCCTGCCACGAGATGTTTTATTGCTTCTTCTTGTTCGGGTTTTAGTTTCACCGCCGCCATCTCAGAATTTGCGAGAAGTCAGACCGGATGTCGAATTGTACGAAAACAAGCGTTTGACCAATCACAACTCGCGTTCACTGGCGAACGTGAGTAATGAAAAAACATGGGGGTTCTTGCAGGCTCTCATTTCTTCCCCTCCCCTCTCCCTAGTCCCTCCCCCGTGATCTCCCGCCCCCGCCCCTCCCCCGAGAGCCAGCTACGCAGGCTACTAAATAAAGACTGGATTGAGCTTTCTGTTGTATCTGATGAGCTGATTTTGAAGCCTGCATATTTGTATAATGTAAATCAACGAGAGATCATTAGAAACTCGAGTTTGCAAGCAAATCAAACTGTGACGCTAGAAAAATAGGTTTAGTATCTGGCCAATATAGTTTATTTGTTAACATTAAATGCATAAAACCTTGAACTTAATTTGACGTCTCATATTAGGCTTCTCTCACTGGATAATTAGAGCCAACGGCGGCCATTGCTAAGGGACCAAAGTCGCAGTAAATCTGTAGGTAGGCGATGAATCGTTTTACCCAGTAATTTTCTGGTCTTCTTTATAGTAATATTATTTTATTTTGTCGATGGTAAGAGCACATAAACCATCAAAAAACCTCATAGGATTCACAGTTGGTCCCTTAGCAATGGCGGACTTCCGGCTTCATTTTCTGAACAATAGTTGCTCGATCCAGTCTTTATTTAGAGATCAGTGGCGGAAAGCGCTGGCCGTTCAATTTCGCAACTAAACAAGAGATTAGGGTTAGGGTATATCCCTGCAAGATGAAGTTGTTACGAGGTTCCAAATATATATTATTATTAGCAATAGAACGATAGATATATTAGCAACGAACGATAGCTACTGTATGCTGTATGTATCACCTCGTTCTTTAAAAAAAAACCGCTTTAAATTTCTGTCTTTATTCAGAAAGGTAAGCGGGGTTTTTAAAACAACGAGGTAATGCATAACAGATCTATCGCTCTGTTGTGTGGAAATTATAATCAACGGGGAACTGGGGTTAAATTTTTTCATCGATATGTACTTCTAGTACGTATTCCATATAAGGAAGTGGCCTACGAGCAAATTATACATTGCCCTCGCACCAGCCCGCTGGATGTGGGATTGTTTACACGTTACTGAGCGCATGCGTCTAACAGTCAATTTCTAATCCCACATGCTTAGTCTGTCGCGGTGGAGGCTATTTCAGATACGGTAGAGCTTCGTGCTTTAAATTTCTGTTTCGATTCAGAAAAGCAGGGTTGATGGTTGTTAAAGTGCCCTGTGATCAAATTTTTGGTATTCCGAATTTTTACATACAGTGTATATGTAAACAGCATGGTGTTCTTAGTTAACTTGCTAAATCTCAAGCAATCGCGAGCATCGCGAGCATGGGAAGTCGCCTTTTCAAAGACTCAACACGTGGCTAGCTGTGTATAAAGCTACTTGGGGAAAACTTTCTATTGTAACTTGTCGTATAATTTCCATAAAGCTTTTGTCACGTGTTGAGTCTTTGACATCTCACATACTCTGCTGTGGAATCGCGGGCTCGTCTGGAACAAGTTTTGAGCAATGGCGGACAAAATTTGGGCGACGTTAGAGGTTAAATTTCTTGTGATATAATGTTTGCTGTTCATTTTTATTCAGGCAAATGCGAATATTTATTAACCTAAAATGTGATATTTCGTCGCAGGGGCACTTTAAAAGCAGGGTTATTACTGAATCGAAACAGAAATTTAAAGCGGGGTTTTTAAAGAACGAAGCATATATGTTATATAAACAATCACCAAAGTCCTGGTGACTAGGCGCTCTACTGTATCTGAAATAGCCAGCATCTGTCTCACCATTCTACTTAGTAGCTCCCTAAATAGGGAAGTGGATGTGGTGGTGTTAAGCTGGTACGAGGGTGCAACGTGTCAGCTATTTGCGCGTAAATTCACTCTATTTGCTCGTCCGTAATAAGGCAGCATATTTACCGATATCAGTAAGTGTGCAATGGCCTAGAATTACCGATAATTGGTAATTGAAGCATTACGGCATTACTGTATCAGCAGCCTACCGACATGGAAAGTGATAAGACGATCACCTCATTGAAAAGTGTCTGCCAGAACCAAACAGTCACCATAAAGAGGAAGCTTATTTGACTATATGGTTGTAATATCGTTTATTGATACTTTATTGGACTGTAACTATACTCTAATATACACGGTAACTATAATCTCAACATCTCGTGTTCCTGTCACATGATTGTGATGATTGACATGTTCCTTATTAGGATATGACAATAGCACTAGAAGCATTAAACTGGGAATCCTTTGTAGACATGACAAATGGAACAAAAGGGAAAGTATTATGCGTTCATAAATTTCACATACAAAGATGACAAATATGGAAGGTATGTAATGTGCCCGAGATGAAGTGGTGAGTGGTAACGCCTCTGATTGGTGAGCATCATTTTGCAAACAGAGAATGAAAGTTAAGCTCAGCTGCTGTGGTTGCATTTTAAGGAAATTAGAAGCAGATGGAAACAGTGTTACATGCACTTTCCCATTCCAACATGCAACTTGACACAAAAGATATCAGCATTATCAGACCACTGGGTGATCAAGTTGTTTGTTGAAGATAAAGCAAATTTAACGAGATTCCATCCAACTGCTTTCAACGGAATAGCGCGACAGTTGGCATCAGACGTAACAGGGGTCACTGGATAACATCAACCCTCAGGAATTGAAAACCACCTTACCTAAGCTACACGAGTTCACAATTATACGTGATACAACTAAGAACACTATCCTATAGAGCTGACAAGCTGTTCTAAGTGACGGTGTAAATGAAAACTCATGAAAAATCTCATAATGGCTGTGGGAAAATATTTGTTCACTGGGCACTTTTTTAGTTTGATTGTTTGTTAGTTGGGATTTTAATATTGTATATTGAACTGGTTTGAAAAATCTAATTGCTATATTTATAATTGAACTGGTTTAAAAAAACTGGTTCGGAAAATTAAACTGGTTTAAATATTGCACCAGATCAAAAATATTGCCCCAGTTCAAATAAAATTGTCCCATGATAAAATTCACCCCAAAACATATCGTTTTCTAGCATGGCATTAGAATGTTAAAATCTGCTCCACTTGGACATAAATAATTTTGGGGTATGAATAATTCATTAGTCTATTTACGGACCGGGTCTAATGTTTTCTCAACTGCATTGGAATCTTTCAGTGCAGACACTATACAGTGTATAGACACTATATCTGTGCAACAGTAAATACAAAATATCACTCTCCAGTGCAAAATCCTTTCTTTTTCTATTGTTTATTAGCACTAATTAATTAAAACTGTTTAATAGGTATAATATCTGCACTCTACCATACAGCAAAATAATATTAAAGTTTATGATTGTTCAAGTGAAACATGTTTCTGTTGTTGATGTTCTGTATTTCTTAGCCAAAATGCTAGTTGTTTAATAACAAGATCAAGTGCTAAGAAACTACAATACCCATCGGTAGTGCAGTAACGTGCCAATGTGTGCAGTCAATGCATCAGATAAACAATGGGCTATACGGGTGTATATAGTTTTACTACCAAAAATATGTTTTTTTATACTCAGTTTTTAATGGTTAATATATCTGTACCCCAAACGTTAGTAATTGCGCCCCAAACGTTAGACGCATGTGCGCATTGCGCACCTATTTTTCCAGTTTTGTCTTGCATGATCAGAAGTGTTAAGGAAAACCGAATATCTTTCTTGCTCGGCCATGCAGCTTGCTCGTTTCTTTAGGGCATGAAGCCGGATTCAAACTAGTTGCTGCCACCATTTGTTTTTGCAGAATAACTATGTCCAATTAAATTCTCTTTAAAAATGTTAGCATCTTTTCCTTAAACAGCGTTAGCTGCTTTATGTAATACAGCAGATTACCTGGATTTTAAATTTTCTTGTACCGCTTGGCAATGAATTATATACAAAGTCATTCTTCCATTTCACTTTATTTGTTTCATATCTAACGTTTGGAAGAAGAGTGTAATCTTTTTCAATCTTTTCTCACCTGCATCAAGATACAATCGTGGGTCATATTTGATATCACTGCGGATCGTTTACGTTTCGGGTGATCCCTAGCTTTGGCAACCCTCACCGGATCGGAGAACCCGAAGGAAAATCCTTGAAGTACGGGAGAGACCAACTACAATAACTCTACTCACAAGACGCAATCTTTTGTGTCGATCCAGCTATACCAGGGTCGCGAATTCCAGCTGACCTTGCAGTCGTCCTACCAGCTGGAAGACGTCATTAGAACGACCTGACCTTCAGGGGCCACTCTATGGTGCTTGCCTATAACGCACCATTTATGGGTCACGTGACCGAAATCCCCATCGGGTTTGAAACCGAGACCATCACGGCAGCCTTGTGCCCTTTTGAGATGCCGGGCAATGCCAAAATGGAGACCTGTATGCGGAGGTACAAGGGATCCGGTTGGTCTATCATGTCTGAGAATCGCGCGGCGGGTTTCCAGTTCGCAAGCTTCCATAATGGACTCTTTGACTCTACCTGAGTTACGAACGAACCGACAATTTGCTAATTATAATGTGCTTGACCATTTCTCTCATCAGTGTTGTTCACTGCTTCCCCAAAAAATGAATTTTCTGCACTATTCTCTCGTCGACTGGTTGAGATATTCCTTAGAAATTAAGTATCTTTTATTCACTTTTACTGTTTTGCAGGAGTGTTACTATACACTGTAGGTGTCGCTACTGGGGTACCCCTACATTATATATCTGGGCAATTATTTTTATTACCAGATTACGATTTCCACCTGGCACCTCGATTGCTAAATATATATATATATATATATATATATATATATATATATTATATATATATATAATATATATATATATATATATATATATATATATATATATATATATATATATATAATCCCCTCGCCCGGCGCGAAGCGCCGGCCGAAGGCCGAAGGCCTGAGGGCGAGGGTGCTAATATCGACCGGCGTTTAGTCCCTTATCACGCGAGATCCAAGCGGATCCTTATCTGGGATTGGCTTTATAGGTATATATATATATATATATATATATGATCAACCGTCCTCATGCGCGGCATCGGAAAATGTGGCACTGGTAACTAGATACTCAGATTAAATTGAACCGTCACAAGAGACATAGGTTTTTGAGGAAATAGAAATCCGAGTCCGAGTATGTATTTTGACTCGCTAATTCCAAATCTGTTTTCAGAATTGGAAACGGTTATATATTGATCCGACCAAGCCCGGACTAATTTCTAAGTACATAAACCATTTTTACGAAGGGTATTCACGAATTCTCGTAATATAGTAGACACATATGTTATGTATTTTGACTCGCTAATTCCAAATCTGTTTTCAGAATTGAAAACGGTTATATATTGATCGAGATATTCAACATAATATTCGACGAAGTGACCGGCTATAAATCATTATTTAGCCGACTAAATTTCTAAGTACATAAACCGTTTTTACGAAGGGTACTCACGTTCTCGTAATATAGTAAACGCGTATGTTATGTATGTTGACTCGCTAATTCCAAATGTGTTTTCAGAGTTTAAATCGGTTAAATATTGGCCGAGATAACGTTCAAACATTTCTTCGACGAAACGGGCTTTTGGAAATTGTGAATTTTTGCAAAACAGAAATAATACACGGCCACGGCGTGCGAGGTCTGGGCACCATGGATGGAGAAATTCCCGTAGGGGGGGGGGGGGGGGTAGAAAAGGCGGGCGAGGGGATTATTGCGAATTCGTATTTCTAGTATATATATATATAGTACAATCTACAGACACGTGTTTCGACACGTGTTCCACAGCTCATCAGTGTAGCTCGGTACAATCCAGATATGGCACGAGAACTAATTATACACAAGCAATTGCCGGTGACAACCTCTTGTTGGACAATAGCAGTCATACGCACAAGCGGATGTATATATATATATATATACCGGCCCTAAATATAACATAATGCGTCCCTTGTTTCTGCAATGTAAATAGTTGCAATGGAAATAAATGCAGTAAGTAAACATAACTAAACCTTTACAGCTCGCCAAATATATATGTAAATTCTCTCCGTTCTTCAACAGCATTTTCTTCCAAGGCTTTTTTCAGCTTGAGTGCACGTGCATCACTGACGTCGTGTCTTTGGAATTATTTTCAATCTGAAAATAAATCAAGCAAAGGCATTGTTAGCTGACGTTATATATATACGTGTGTTTCCGCCCTTAAATCCTGGATCATATAGGGACCAGAGTCGACGAGAGTCGCAATGCAATCTCGACTTTCATTGCTCCTGGTCAAAAGTAGATGAGAGTTGACGAGAGTCTCATGTCAAAAATCCCATTGACTCCATCATAATTTCACAATGACATATCCTCCATTTAACAATTAGTCACCGAAGTCGAGGTGATTATCGGTGAATATTTACCGAGCCGCGAAGCGGCGAGGTAAATATCACCGATAATCACCGAGACTGAGGTGACTAATTGTTTTAGTAGAAATTCACAGGTGACTATCAGAGAGAAACAACTGAAAGAAAGCAAGGGGAAATGTTTTAATTATTTTATTTGTTATTTCCGGAAGTCGCGCATCGTGAGATCACATGATTTTACGTAATCAACATTCAACAGAATATTAAAACGAACAACATACGAACGTGCTATACTCTTGCAAGCGGAGGCCAAAATGTGCTTAAAAAAGCGATTTTGCTGTCAGATCAAGCAGAACTACAGAGTGTAAGACTGAGTTAAAGATTGAGTTAACATAAACGAGCAACTATTGAAAGATGCAGACGGAACTTGTTTTTGCTTGGTTTTGTACAAAACTCTACCTAACCGGCTTCACTTTTGTCCAGCTCAAAGTTCCCTTGTCAATCAGCATTTTTTACCAGGTAAAGCAATGACTTTTTCAGCAGATTTGGTTTGTTTTTCTTGGCCGATTTCCAACGTAGATGGAGATACAGAACCTTGCTGTTTCGAGTAAAACTCGGGGATAATTCTGTGTATCGATCAGCATTCTGTCTCGTACAATTTTTGGATATAGTTTCACGGCTGTCAATGTTTTTTCTGAACCGTATCACCGCTATTTTTCCTTCAGTGACGGAGCTGCTTGAGGTAGGAACTAAAACTTTGTGTTTTATTAGCCTCATTGAATAAGTAACACTGTCACAGATTGAAATGTGTTTGTTGTACGGAGGATGACGGTCAAGACTTCAGCTCGGACTGACAACAACTGACTTGTTTTTTTGTTAAAACTGCCGTCTTTTAAAGGGCAGAAACGTAAAATATTGAAAAGCATTTGTTTATATCTTCGACAACCATGCTAATAAGCTTTTAAATGTTGTCTTAAATGTTTGTTGTTCAAAGTATTCTGTTAAATAAAGTTTTTTTCAGAAAAATTACTTGTTGTTTTGATCGTGTCGCCGATTGCCGTCGACACCACTATGAGGAGGCAGATCAAAAAAAATATGATTTTCGTTAAACTTTTTGAGTAGAAGCTGGCAACATAGCTTAAAATTTTCGTCTTGTCGTCTTGAACAAGAATATCGCTGTTTCCACTTTCAACTCTTACTATTTTGGCCGCTAGGGGCCGTTTTCGCCAGGCCTTCGCTCCTGCAACATGAAAACGAGGCTTAACTATAAATATTCGTAAAATCATGGAAGGCAGCTGTCAAACTCCCCAATATTTAATAGTATTAATGTACTTATTAGGCCTACTTGGCCACTGACACTTATTAAGAAATAAAGCGGAAAGTCAAGTGACTAGTCACGTGCTTAGTTAATTATTTTTTAATACTATTCAATAACTTCAAAATATTAACTAGAAATTCTTCTGAATGGATGATTGTTGTAACGGGAATTTAACATATTACTATGATATTTAGCATTTTAATAAACTTATTTCAAATATGAATATTGCAGGAGGTACGATTTGCGGATCCTGTGCTTATTGATTAGTTCCCAGGCCACATCGCGGTGAACCTTTACAGCTACTCTATACAGCCAGTAATTCTGTATCAAGATCTACAGCTTCAACATCATCGTTGTTTAGCTCCTCATCATATTCAGCATCATCAACATTTCCCTCCACATTTGACTCTTTTAATAAAGAACGCATGGCGGCTTCGTTTAGATGTGATGAAACTAACAAGAGGGGCTCTGACGGATTCAACAGTTGAACAAACGTAACTTTATCTAGAAGAAATAGCTGAATCTTCTCTTTCAACTTGTTTCCCCTGTAAACGCCCGAATCTAGATGGTAATGCGACTCAAGCCGATCGGAAAAGGATGACCACACTGCTTTCAGCGAGTAGATACGGCCCCGACATAGTCCCTTTTCAGGTGAGGACATCATTTCTTCAAAGCAGGTATCTCCAGGATCACTGTTCACTTCTTTGAAGCCGGTTGCGTTCTTATCAGTGTTTCTTTGAAACCTTGTGTAACATTTCAGATGATATTTACCTTCTGATGTTATCAAATTGTTCACGCCAGCATTAAGTTTGCAGCTCATCTCCTTATCAAATACGGCTTTCCGGAGTATTTTCGCTGATGTTTCCATGGTTTGTACTTGGCTTAAACCTTTGGAATCCATTTGGCAGAACATACATTTAGACCAGTCCATGCGATCAATTGAAGATCTCCTGGTGGTCATATTCATTATTCAGCGTCTCCAAAACCGAGTGTCTAACGAATCAGAAGAAAACACGGCTGATGTAGGAGCCTCCAGGAGATCTTCAATTGATCGCATGGACTAGTCTAAATGTATGTTCTGCCAAATGGATTTCAAAGGTTTAAGCCAAGTACAAACCATGGAAACATCAGCGAAAATACTCCGGAATGCCGTATTTGATAAGGAGATGAGCTGCAAGCTTGCTGGCGTGAACGATTTGATAGCATCAGAAGGTAAATATCATCTGAAATGTTACACAAGGTTTCAAAGATCACACTGCTAAGAACGCAACCGGCTTCAAAGAAGTGAACAGTGATCCTGGAGATACCTGCTTTGAAGAAATGATGTCCTCACCTGAAAAGGGACTATGTCGGGGCCGTATCTACTCGCTGAAAGCAGTGTGGTCATCCTTTTCCCATCGGCTTGAGTCGCATTACCATCTAGATTCGGGCGTTTACAGGGGAAACAAGTTGAAAGAGAAGATTCAGCTATTTCTTCTAGATAAAGTTACGTTTGTTCAACTGTTGAATCCGTCAGAGCCCCTCTTGTTAGTTTCATCACATCTAAACGAAGCCGCCATGCATTCTTTATTAAAAGAGTCAAATGTGGAGGGAAATGTTGATGATGCTGAATATGATGAGGAGCTAAACAACGATGATGTTGAAGCTGTAGATCTTGATGCAGAATTACTGGCTGTATAGAGTAGCTGTAAAGGTTCACCACGATGTGGCCTGGGAACTAATAAATAAGCACAGGATCCGCAAATCGTACCTCCTGCAATATTCATATTTGAAATAAGTTTATTAAAATGCTAAATATCATAGTAATATGTTAAATTCCCGTTACAATCATCCATTCAGAATTCTAGTTAATATTTTGAAGTTATTGAATAGTATTAAAAAAATAATAAACTAAGCACGTGACTAGTCACGTGACTTTCCTCTTTATTTCTTAGTAAGTGTCAGTGGCCAAGTAGGCCTAATAAGTACATTAATACTATTAAATATTGGGGAGTTTGACAGCTGCCTTCCATGAATTTACTAATATTTATAGTTAAGCCTCGTTTTCATGTTGCAGGAGCGAAGGCCTGGAGAAAACGGCCCCTAGCGGCCAAAATAGTAAGAGTTGAAAGTGGAAACAGCGATATTCTTGTTCAAGACGACAAGACGAAAATTTTAAGCTATGTTGCCAGCTTCTACTCAAAAAGAGTTTATAGCTATGAAATTAGAAAAATTCTTATATCTTACCTCGAAAACGTTTTACTCTATATTTAGTTGTTTCTTTAGTTTGTTTTTGAATAGCATTTTCTTTAGTTTCATTCGCTTTTTCGTACGTAATATCGATAAATCGAGAAGCCGCCATTTTTAAATCGCTGAAAATGTTATAGTCGAGGTGACTATCACAAAATAGGTGCGCGAGGTGACTATCACAAAATAGGCCGTCCATCTCGACCAATCACGGCACGAGAAACTCTATAGTCACCTGTCAATTTCTACTAAACTGTATTAGTAGAAATTGACAGGTGACTATAGAGTTTCTCACTTTCTCGTGCCGTGATTGGTCGAGATGGACGGCCTATTTTGTGATAGTCACCTCGCGCGAGGTGACTATAACATTTTCAGCGATTTAAAAATGGCGGCTTCTCGATTTATCGATATTACGTACGAAAAAGCGAATGAAACTAAAGAAAATGCTATTCAAAAACAAACTAAAGAAACAACTAAATATAGAGTCAAACGTTTTCGAGGTAAGATATAAGAATTTTTCTAATTTCATAGCTATAAACTCTTGATGGTGGTGTCGACGGCAATCGGCGACACGATCAAAACAACAAGTAATTTTTCTGAAAAAAACTTTATTTAACAGAATACTTTGAACAACAAACATTTAAAACAACATTTAAAAGCTTATTAGCATGGTTGTCGAAGATATAAACAAATGCTTTTCAATATTTTACGTTTCTGCCCTTTAAAAGACGGCAGTTTTAACAAAAAAACAAGTCAGTTGTTGTCAGTCCGAGCTGAAGTCTTGACCGTCATCCTCCGTACAACAAACACATTTCAATCTGTGACAGTGTTACTTATTCAATGAGGCTAATAAAACACAAAGTTTTAGTTCCTACCTCAAGCAGCTCCGTCACTGAAGGAAAAATAGCGGTGATACGGTTCAGAAAAAACATTGACAGCCGTGAAACTATATCCAAAAATTGTACGAGACAGAATGCTGATACACAGAATTATCCCCGAGTTTTACTCGAAACAGCAAGGTTCTGTATCTCCATCTACGTTGGAAATCGGCCAAGAAAAACAAACCAAATCTGCTGAAAAAGTCATTGCTTTACCTGGTAAAAAATGCTGATTGACAAGGGAACTTTGAGCTGGACAAAAGTGAAGCCGGTTTTGTACAAAACCAAGCAAAAACAAGTTCCGTCTGCATCTTTCAATAGTTGCTCGTTTATGTTAACTCAATCTTTAACTCAGTCTTACACTCTGTAGTTCTGCTTGATCTGACAGCAAAATCGCTTTTTTAAGCACATTTTGGCCTCCGCTTGCAAGAGTATAGCACGTTCGTATGTTGTTCGTTTTAATATTCTGTTGAATGTTGATTACGTAAAATCATGTGATCTCACGATGCGCGACTTCCGGAAATAACAAATAAAATAATTAAAACATTTCCCCTTGCTTTCTTTCAGTTGTTTCTCTCTGATAGTCACCTGTGAATTTCTACTAAAACAATTAGTCACCTCAGTCTCGGTGATTATCGGTGATATTTACCTCGCCGCTTCGCGGCTCGGTAAATATTCACCGATAATCACCTCGACTTCGGTGACTAATTGTTAAATAGTTGCTGTTCCTACACCAACACATACGCACAAGCCTTCCCACTAATTGAGCTATATATGTCCAACATTACACATCCCATTTACGTACACTCAATTTTAAACAATTCTATAACACTCAGACACCATCCTCGATACCTCAATCTACTTCTTCATCTTCTTCCTCAACTGTGGTCAGGAATCAGTTTGTTGTTTTGCTTTTATCTTTTTGGGTGGATTTTTTCGCTTGAATCCATTGTTTATCATACATCTCAGGAAGTAGTGGGATATGGTCTGTATCTTATCAATTTCTGACTGAGTGGGTCGCCAAGCATGGCATCCATACATTAATTTTGATCTAACGAGACCATTTAAGAAGATGATCCTAGTTGAAAGGGTGATGCTCTTATTGGTTAGCATTTTTCGATGTTCAGCGAAAGCACTTCTTGCACTGTTAATTCGATGATCGATCTCTCTCCTTCCAATGTGCATATCATTGAACGTATTCCATACTCCAAGGTACTTAAAAATCGTCGAGTTCTGGATCCAGACATCATTGATTTTGATTATCTGCTCTGGATAAGGACCATCTATACTTTCATTCCAATTCCATATCATGCTCTCAGTCTTTCCAGTATTTATTGTCAGGCCTGAATATTCGCTGAATACCTCGTGGAAGATATCCATCATTTTCTGAAGTTCTTTTTCCGACCAGCTATGAATCCCGATGTCATCAGCATGGCCTCCTTCGCTGTGGTTATATATACCATTCGATGGAGCTTTACTTCTTTGCCTTCTGTTGGTAGCTTCTATATATAGGGATGAGGAATGGTATTTCGAGCTTTCCAATGCCATTATGGTCACATTTGTTCTTGTAGACTCTCAGCACATAATCGATGTAAAGATTGAATGTACAAGTTTGAACTTTGACTGCCGCCTTGTCTAACCCCTGATGTAGTTATGAACTGGTCTTTTATTGGATCTTCGTTGGCTATATACGCCCATGTATTATTGTACAGGCTCTCAAGAATATCCATGTTGGTATTTGACTGATTTATGGGTAACCTGTTCTTGATCGATTGGAACAGAAACTTTCTGTTTACTTGATCAAAGGCACCTTTATGATCTCTCGGCTATCTCTTGTAGCTGCTTCATCAAGAATATGCCATCGTTACATCCTTTTCCGCTTCTGAATCCAAATTGGGTTGGCAGCAGTTGGCTTTCATAAAATTCCGTGAGACGTCTTAAAACTATTTTAATTGCAACTTTCGTAAACAGAGATCCCACCGAGATCCCTCTGTATTGCGCAGCATCAAGAGCACTTCCTTTTTTCTTCCAGATAGATGTTATTCTACTAATGCTCCACTGAGTTGGAGTACTCTTTCTCGACCATATGTTCTGAAAATGCGACCATAGACTGTGTTTGAACTCCGAAACACTCATGGCTATTTTTAGGAGTTCCACTTCAATGTCCTCGTTGGATACCTTTTTCATTTTAATTACCTTTTTCATGTTGTTCACTGCATCCTCTATTTCTTTGGAAGATGGAGGTGTATTAACGATCTTTATGTTAATGACCTGAAGGTCTATTATATACTTAGGAGGGTTTTGAATTTCTTCTGGAAAGTTAAGCTAGATGTGATTGGTCCGGGTTAAAGTGATTTTTGAAGTGTGTTCTCAATCCGGGACAGGAGATTTGCTTTGGCTTAATTTACTCTTAATGACTTTATCGTATTCTTTGGCTTTTCTCCACATTGATACCGCTAGCCGATGTTGTTTGGCTTCATTTATTTATTTACCTAGTTTGGCGTAATACTCGTTTTTAATGGGTTTGATTTCTTTCTTAATTATTTTGTTGACCTTCAAGTTTGCTTTGTTTGTCTGGGACCAGGATTTCTTCCTAATATGGTTACGCTTTTCTATTAGTTGACTAAATCGTTCACTGTTCTCCCAAGGATGTTTCTGTTTGATTTTCTTAATTTTCGGGAGTTTTTCTTTGGCATTCACTAGTGATTTCACAAGACTGCTATGTTGACAGTTAAGTTCTAGTCCTTCAATTGGAGACTGTATGATTGATTCTTGAATTGCTTCTTGTATGGTTTTCTTGATCTTTTCATTGAATAATGCTCAAGGTCACATCTTGGAGCAATCTTACGGTGTTGTGTCCATCTTGCTGCTTTGTTGGCAGGTGTTTTCAGGTTTGTCACTAGAAGTCTGTGATCAGAGTTGAAATACGAATTTCTCACTCTCACATTTGTCACAATCTGCCTGAGCCATGATCCTAAAAGGCTGAAATCATATACTTTCTTGGTTCTGCCGTCCGGGCTGTGCCAAGTTATTCTGTGTTGTGGTATGTGATCAAACCATGTGTTCAGGATTGACATGCCTTCTTTTCTACAGAATTCCAAAAAGAGTCCACCATTCTCATTTGCTGTATCATTCTCATCGTTGTATGGTTTATTGGCATTACCATCAAAGTTGCATTGTTACAACACAATGATGGTGTTGCATTGAAATCACCTTGGATAAATAACTTTCTTTCCTTTGCTGACTTTACCAACTTTACAGAGTTCTCGGTAGAACGTAGTGTAAACACTGTAACCGGTACAATTTTCGTACCTTTTGAGAAATTTTACGGATTAGAAGGATTGGGAACTAGTTTTCAACATGTAAAATGGCGACCAAAATGGTGATACAGTAGTGAAGTTTTTGTTTGGTGTATTTTTATGTAAAGAAAGCAATTATGAGGTTGACACAAGCTGTTGCCTAGCTTGCCATGTTTCTTGGCATAACCGGCTTACTGATGAAGCTCGATTTTGTGCAGATGGCATTATGTACGGCGAATTATAGAGCAAGGAGATGCGGCAGCTACATGCAAACATGCTGCACAGAGAAATAAATATCGCCCTAGAAGAAGGAAGAAATTAAGGCTAATTTTGTTTTTTGTTTGTTTAACTGCGCTCGTGGTTATTTTACGCATGAGCAAAAGGCCAAATTGTCTCGCCTGGGCATATTTATCCGGTACAGTGTAAACGCACGCGAAAGAGGATAATAAAGTAAACGGTACAGTGTAAACAGACCTGTACCGGTACAACATTGTACCGGACAAAAATTCGTCCGGTATAGTGTAAACGTGGCCTTAGTGGAAAGTGGTTTGTCTTCTGTGGGCGCATAGGCTGATATACTACTCTGATTTTACATCGGATCCCCTTACAGTAATATCAGCAGCCATAACACGAGGTGATACATTAACTATGCCATTAACCAGGATACTCAAGCTTTTTCTTATTGCAATTCCAACTCCATACATGCGTTTCGTCTTCATAGCGTTCCAGTATCATATTATATCCTTCATGACTGATGAAACCATCGCCAATGCGCCTCATTTCTTGGATGCACACATGTCTAGGTTAGCGAATTTACATTGCTTTAGCATTTGATCTAATTTAAAGTCATCTGAACAAGATTGAATGTTGATTTGTCCAGCTTTCCATTCATGGAATTTTCTTATTTTCTTGCTGCATGTTGTGTTGTATGACTCGATGTTAGGTCTAAATTTGAAGTTTTGTTCTTTGGTCGATTATGATTTCTGATGGTGTGGTGGCTGACTAGACCTTTCCAAACCAGTAGCATATTTTCCGATCTCAGCCTGTTGGATCACTGAGGGACGCGCTCCTTTGTAACCCGCGCGACGAGCGATGCGGTATCTTGATTTTTGATGTACCATGGAGCATGCTAAAGATGCGTTTTATAGTTACCGCCAACTCATCCTTGGCCGTTGAGAATGGAGCTATTTCCAGTTCTTCTTTCGCCCTTTAACCGTTGGGGGAATCCTCCCCTCCTCCGCTAGAGGTGAAGGGAACACCTCGCTCATATGCCTGAAGCTAGGCCGGATGCAGTTATATGCCTTGTTGTAGATATTCTGTTTAAAGACGCTGCTAACATCACACCTTTATCCATTTATATAAATTAAAAAACACCTTCACATCCCCTGCTCCAGATAATGAAATTTACCTCATGGAATATAATATCACTCTATACCAGAATCTTATAGTAAATCCGCAAAATAATAAATAATTACTCGGGTTACCACCTGTGGTGGTAGCCGAGTCTAGGTTTCGGTGGCATATTCCTGTATTTTTATCATTTTATTTTTCGGGTCGACAAATTGCAATTATTGCATCATCCCGATAGGCTTTGCGAAACCAGGCGCTGTGCTCATTTCATTGGCTCATCTCTATGCGCCATCTTCTTTGGTCGCTATTGCTCGAGTGTTCGCTCAAAACTCCAAAGATTCATAAGGAATGTTGCTGGCTAGTAATCTTAATCATAAACAAAATTTGATTGCAAGCATTTGTGATCTTAAAATATTTCGAACAAAACGTGTGTCACCCGGGGCGAGATTTTGTCTCACATTTCTCCCGAGATTTCGAACAGAAATATTATAAAGCCAATTGCGGGTATAAGGGTAGAACGCAGATGCGAAAAGGCGGATGGAGGATAAAAGGCGAATGAGAAAAGGAAAGTAGGTCTGTGTCTAGAAATTTAGAATTAATAGTCTCTCACAGACTCTCCACTGCGGGCGAGTGGCGACGTAAAATCGCGGAATTTGCAAAGAGAACATTGATTTGTCTATTCTATTGTATGTTTTACAAAACACGATTAACCACAAGTAGCCCGAGTTATAAAACCGACAGATAAAGGTGGGGCTATTGTCATTTGACCAAGAGATGACTATATTTGCGCGAAGCCTCCAAACAATTACTCGAGAACACAAAATTCAGAAACTCATTAACGATTTATTCCAATCAGGACACATTAATTACATCACTTACAAATTCCCGCTGCTTCCAACGCCTACATAAACACCTACACTTTTACGAGGCAGACCAATAAGCTGAAGATGCCACGGTCCAACTGCAGGCTATTAAAATTTGTGGTTTATTTCCTCAAACCTCTAGTTAATAAAATTCCATCAGACATCGAGGATTCCACCACATCAGCATCTTTAAGTATAGTTAAAACATGAGCGGCCGATGTTTATGGGCAGTTACAACGAACTTGTAAAATGAGTAGAATATATAATAACAAACAAATTATTTTAACTCCGAAAAAGCTCAATTTGAGCAAGTTAACTTTGATAAAACATTGATGTTTTATTAATCAGCAAGTTAACTTTGATAAAACATTGATGTTTTATTAATCAATGTTTTATCCTGGGTTAAAGATGCTGATTAATTATTAATTTATTTTCAATTTTCTTCATGAATTATTAATGAATTTAACAAGAATTGGTTAATACAGGCATTAATACCTTCCGCCTTGGGAGTTGGAAATGTTAGTATAATACTTTTGACGTCTTGTAATTAGTACAACACAGGATAAAACATTGATTAATAAAACATCAAATCAAAGTTAACTTGCTCAAATTGAGCTATCTGGCGGTCGAGAGGTCATATTTCAAATCGATTGAACGAGAATTCCTTCTAATATTAAAACAAGAAAATATTTCCTCACTGAAATAAGGTTACAAAGGCAGAACAGATCGTTCAAATACGCACAGCACAACTTACAGGTAGGAACTTTAATACATGTGATAAAACACTACGTCACAAACGTCATAAAAGTATAAAACTGAACAAAAATATCTCGACACAGGCCAAAAGGAACGCAGGCTCTGGGTACGTCCTTTTGATTGGCTGTTTGTTGTCCGAACTTATTTAACAGCCAATCAAATGGCAAGTCAAGATTAGTTTGTTACGGCAACAATATTAATAATTTGTCATAGAACACGTACTGTTGTGGAAAAAATGTCGAAGTCAAGCGGAGATGATGAAGGTGGTTCAAACAATCTAAAATTATTCGATTACCGTGCTATGATTGTGGATTTTATTGCTGGTGCTAATGGTGGAATAGCGTGTGTACTTGCCGGGCAGCCATTTGATACTGTTAAAGTGAAGATGCAAGCATTTCCTTCTCAATTTAAAAATGCTTTTGATTGTTTTAAAAAAACTTTGAGAGAAGAACGTGTACGTGGCCTCTATGCTGGCACTTTTCCAGCCCTTATTGCCAATATCTCAGAAAATTCTATTCTTTTCTTGTGCTATGGTCGATGTCAATCTGTAATTCAATCACTATTCAATGTCACTCGTCCTGAGGATCTCACTGTTTTTCAAAAGTCATGTGCTGGAAGTATAGCTGCTTTTATTACATCATTTGCACTTTGTCCAACTGAACTGGTAAAATGCAGACTACAAGCAGATCATCAATTAAAGCAGATGAGTGGAAAATCTCATGTAAAATCACTGTAAGTACATGGTAATCTATATTTTAATATGTTTATAACAAAATAATGTTGCAATTACTGTATTGATATGTACTGTATATACTCCTGGCCTATTCAATTGATGAAATTGATTATTGATAGACATCGATATCAATCAATGTCAGTTGATACTGATAGTGATAATCTATGACTTAATTATTGATTGCCTGATTGGTTTTGATTATTTATAGCAATCAATGAATTGCGTTTAATTATTGGTTTGATATCTAGAGAGGCTGGCAGTCAATGAGTTTCAAAACATATGTTATTTACTGTATGGGAGGTCTGTACAGAAACATATTTGCCTAAGGTTTCAGAAACTGCTCAAGGCCATACAGTAGGTAGACTTGCTCCAAGTCTGAAGAAGTTGGGACTCTCATCCACTCATAATAAAAATATATAGCCACATTTTCCATACCCTGGTCAACAAAAAAGTCACAAACAAGAATGGCAAAATAAAATATGGTATAGGTAGGAATAATTGAAAACTTAGTTGACATTGTTTGCATGAGTATTGGCAATTGTCTGGCAAATACCAATCAATACAGTAGAGCCTCGCTATATTAGCGCGGTGGTTGGGGTCCATAGTGGAGACAGCGTTATAGATGAAGCGTGTTATTGCGAGTTATTGGGCAAATCTCATTCCCAGTACTTGGTCCTAGCACAATATTGTGGAAAGAGTACTGGGAACAAGCTTGGACACTGCAAGAAGCACTTTACATGTATGTTGGATCTTTATAATGTCTGTAATAAAATCAACATGCATTTTCTGTTACATTACCTAGTGATTAATACATGTATCAGTCTCAGACTATTAGTATTAAATACATGCAAAACCAATATTTAAATACACATATTACATGTATAGTTCTTTATATACATTAATAGTAGCACTGATTAAATCAGTATCAAATACTGTACATGTAAAACCAACATTTAAGACAGTACCTATTTCTTTATATAATCAGTAATGTTCGATTTCTGGGTTACAATGATAAACCACATTATACTGAATCGCACGTAGTGAGACTGTATTAATTACATAATCGTATCAATTGTCAGATTTATTCATTTATTTATGAAATTTTTTTTTAATAGTGGTCCTCTGGGGTTAACATTACAAATACTTAAAACTGAAGGTCCATTGGGATTGTACCATGGATTTTCAAGTACATGTACAAGAGAGGTTATTGGGTATTTCTTTTTCTTTGGAGGCTATGACTTCAGCAAGTATATTTTAACACCACATGGAAAGAAACCAGAAGATCTAGGTACATGTGAAACAATAAGTAATATTTTAAGTATTTATGTATATGTTTCTTGCACACCCAGAGAAACCAGAAATTAAGGCCCCATACACACGGAAATGTTTTTCTGCGCTTTTGTATTGTTTCAAGTAAATGAGCTGGTTGTTCTTGATTCCCTTGAGAACAGTAAACAATACAAAAACGCAGGAAATGTTTCCGTGTGTACACCAGGGATGTGAATGCTTTTATACAGTATAACCTAATGGTTGCTGTATGGTAGAGAATATGAAATGTGTATATTGCCTGCAGTCTGCCAATACATTTTACACTTAAATTATTTATTCATTATTTAATTAATTTACAGTATGACTGTATTGATGTGGAAAGGCAGGTTGTAGCGAAATACTGTACATGTACAATTTTTATTTAATGAAGTAATTTAGTCAGCTATTAATTGTACAGTGCTTTATTATTGGAAAAATTACACGTCAACAGTTACTTTTCTAATGAATGTGTATAAACAAAAATTTGTTAAACAATTAATTACAAATCCACATGGCCTTACACATTAAAACAATATTTTTCTCATACATTTTGTCAATCAGAACCATCATATTCTATTATGAAATTGAAATTTAAGAAAGAGTGCAACCTACTTTGATCAAAATAAAGCACTCACCTCATAGCCTGTTGCCATGGTGACTATGCATACTGTTATATATTTTAAAAAATTATTTAAACTCTTGACATTTAATACTGCTACGTGTGATTACAGCAAGTGGTCTTTATATACTATTTGGCAGAGGCATAGGAAGTGCAGGGGCTGGGGGTGTTTGAGCCCCCCCCCCCCCTCCAATTTTAAATGGAGAGGGGCTGAGCCCCCCAAATATCAGGACAAGCGTTGCTAAATTTAATGTTTTTTCCCAATTGTATTAGTATGACTATATACTGGTTTCATCTACGCGAAATTTCACAAATGGGTGCATGTACTGAGTAGCCTGAAGTGTTAGTTAACCACTAAACTCTTGCCATATGTGAGTGTTAGATTGGTCCCAGACCCTTCTGTCAGTATCATGGCTGCTTATAGGCAAGCTTGGATTCATTTGAACTTTGCTCGTTGTAGAATTATAAAATATTTGCTCAAATTGCTGCAAATTTAGCCTCCTCCGCAGGCAACTCTGTGGCTTCTTTTTCCAGAGTCAAATAGCTTCCAAGGCTGTTTTGGCCATTTGCACCAGGGGAGGGGGATCCCTATACTTCCCTGCAATCCCAGCCAAAACATTGCTCGCACAGCCTTGGAAGCGATTTGACTCGGAAAAAAGAAGCCAACAGAGTTGCCTGCAGAGGAGGCTACTGCAAATTGTCTTTCCGAGATTCTAGATTTCAACATTTTCCGGGGGAGGACTAGCGGTCACTATTACCTGCTTGTCGACTTCAGCCCCCCCCTTTAAATTCGTTCCTACTGTACGCCTCTACTATTAAGTTATGATAATTAACTAGAGGTGAATTGAATAAATCATGCAAATGATCTAACTAATAACAATATTACATCCTTCTCAAATAGAAAAGATCAATGATCTGCCAGGGCATGTAATTGTTGGGATTTTAATCTTCGTCAGCATCTCATGTGACAGGAAGAAGATTGGCAATCAGAGTGTGGACATGATCTCCAATTTCCTTCTTCATGTCAGCATCTTGATCTGGAAGGGGTGCTCTGGATAAAGTGTCAGCAACAATAAGATATTTTCCTGCTTTATACTGTAAGACAAAGTCGTACTTTAGTCGTACTGTAGTCTTGGAGGGGCTGTGTAGAGATTTCTTCAGTATTATTTCCAGGGGCTTACAGTTACATGTATATGATCATTTTCGACTTGAATCTTCTTGCCATACAGCATGCATTGATTGAATCTATAGTACAGGTAGTTTTTTCCTCGATCTGCGCATATCTAGTTTCAGCTTCGGCCCGATATAAACGAGAGGCATACAGTATATAACCAATTGGTTGCTCAACTTGTAACATTACTCTGCACCGAGGTCATTCTCTGACGCATCACAGCTCACTTGGTTGTCTTGTGAAAATTTCTTTAATTTCATTCATCAAAGGCTTTGTCTTGCTCATACGACCACTGGAACTCATTTTCATTCTTCACCAACTCTCTTATTGGAGCGGTAACAGAACACAGGTTTGGCACATACAGTACTTTGCCAAGTAGTTGACTGTATACGTTCCGAGTAATCTTTCTACAACTAATTCTTACTTGTTGGTGCTGGCATTTCTGCGATTGCTCTGATCTTCGTGACATCAGGTTTGACTCCATCTGCTGAGAAGCGATGCCCACAATATACTGAACTTCTCTCACCGTTTCGGTTAAAGGCTTCTTCGGTGGACTAAAAAATATTTACAATGACTCCTCTATATGTATGGCAAATTAGCATGTTAACATCCCCAAGTTGGTTCCCATATCACTTGGAAACTAATTCACCATAATATTAGATACCTAAGGGAGCGTAAGATTTTTGAGGCGCTTGACTAGATAAAGAAACACTCAACGAACATTATGAACGGCTGTGTAGGTAGATTTCTTAGCATTTAGTTAAATAATTTATGCAATTATGTCATTTTAACATATTTTAATACTTTAACATTTTAACATTTGGGAATTCCCAAACTTTTCATATGCTAATTTGCCATACATATAGAGGAGTCATTGTAAATATTTTTTAGTCCACCGAAGAAGTAGCCTCCTTCGCAGCCGTATCCGGTGTTCAGCCCCCCTCCACCTCCTACGCCTGCTCAACCGAGCAATACATTCCATTCCGTAGTAATGACCAATCAGAGATCAAGCTTCCCAAATCTGGAAGCCCGACCTATGACCTTGACTCAATTCGCCACTTTCGCGGCAAAAGATGGCGGAGTTCGATAGTGCGTTTGAGAAAGTATGCAATATATTCTGTATAAGCGATTTAAACCCACATCAGCGAGAAGCGATAAAGAAGTTCGTTAAGGATAAGGTCGACATATTTGTAAATCTGCCAACAGGGTTCGGAAAGTCGTTGATTTACCAAGCTTTGCCCATAATATTCGATGAGATTTCCGGAGCTTCGAGTCACATTGTTGTGGTGGTTTCTCCGCTTGTAAGCTTGATGCAAGATCAAGTCACTTTTCTGCGAAGTAAGGGGATATCCTCAGTAAGTTTGAGTGACATTGAAGAAGATGAAGGAAAGGAAGTCGAGCAAGGGAAGTTCTCAATTGTATATGGAACCCCAGAAGCGTGGCTCAAGAATGAGAGGTGGCGTAAAGTGTTGTCAAACAGCACCTATTGCTCGAAGCTATGTGCCATTGCAATTGACGAAGCCCACGTGGTAAAACAATGGTAAGGAATATTTCCAGATACTTCTAAATTGCTTATTTGTAGTACTTTATAGCTACTTCTTTATTTATTTATTCTGGTTTATTTTAAACTGTTATTGAAATAACCGTGTTGTGCTGCATGCATGACATGTTGAAATACATCAAACATTAAGTTCGCCTGCCCTCCGTTCTCTTCACGTATCTTTCATGAACCAGTTTTGAGAGGTATACTTACTGGTACATGTTGGAAAGCATGTAGTATATACTGGAGCATGCTATTGTATATTTTTAGTATCCATATATTGGTATGGGTACCTTTTATAATACGATATATGCTTTACAAAAACCTATATTGTGATACACTGGGGATGCAACAATACACAAGTCATGATACAACATAATAATGTATCTCGATATTCTGGTCACAATATAAGAATAATAATAATAACGACGTATTAGGAGCATTATACAGTAGTCTCAATGCTCTTACAACAATATATTCTCGATGTTACTTGTAGAACTAATTACATTTTAATATGATTGGTATGTCAATATGCTACAGCAACAATAGTACACAGACAATTATTAAACAGCATTTTCATGTTTAACCTGGCCTTTCATTGCTCAAGGCAACTCTGTCTAACGCCAGATTATTTTACTCGGTCTAACACCAAACAATTTTACTCGTCAAGGGAAGACCTCTCTGTACCAGTAGTGTAACTGTTTCACAGTGATACATTGTCCTATACCAACTAAGAATGTTGCACTCATTTTTTTATGCATGCCCATTTACAACAACAACACACGTTTTACAGCCATTTTCCACGCTGATGCAGGGGTTGGACTCCCCACAACAGTTCAACTGTCATGGTGATTTTGTGGCAAAGATTTTACGCCCAGGATGCCCTTCCTGGTGCTAATCTTTTCTGTCACAGAAGGTCCCTTAGCCTTTGCCTAATGAGGCACAACCTACAAGGCAGCAGGTGGATGTTTGAGTCAGAGTTAACCTTCTCTTAGCCTTTGCCTAAAGATGCAATACCTACAAGGCAGTATGTGCATACAGTTTAATGTCATGACTAGGACAAAATGTATGCCCATTTAACATATAAATATTTTAAAGTTGCAATACATATTTTTTTCAGGAATGATAGGCCAGATTATAGAATACTAGTCCACTTTCACTACTTTTGCTTATTAATCTGCCTTGAACATTGACAAATTGCACAAAATTAGCCTAATAGAGTTGCGTCGTTATTTAATTCACTCGTCCAATTTGATAAAGAACAACATATTTGTGTGATTTCATCTTTACACTTTAGGTGTAAACTGTTTTGCATGTACATGAAAGTTTAAAAGTGGATGGGTATTCTATAATAGCTCCATAAGATATTACATGGATTAGTTGACATTCTGTTTTTTCTCTACAAACACTGTACATCACTACATTATGTCTTACAGACTATAATTATAAGAACTAAAGCTCTTTAAACATGTATAGTTTTACTTATTGTACCATTTTTTATTTCAGGGGTACATCCAATAGCACAAGCAAGACTGCATTCAGGGAGTGCTATTCTCAACTGCATGAACTTAGATCTCTTGCCCCATCAGTAAAGATGCTTGCTCTCACTGCCTCAGCAACAGCAGATACCCAGAAATGTATCACTGAAATTCTGATGATGGTAGACCCCTATGTTATTTGTGAATGTCCTAACTGCTGAAAGATGCTCCCTTAGACAGTTATTTTCAATGGCTGATTGATGAACTTTCAGAACTAGGGTTAATCACACCTCGCACCATTATTTACTGCCAGACCATCAAGCAATCTACACTTGTCTATTCAACACTCAAAGGAATGCTTGGTCGAAAGTTGCACATAGATGAAGAGAACAATGGAAGAAATGTTATTTTGGACACCAGTGACAAATAAAAATGCGGTTTTGAAAGCCTTCCAGGACAAGGACTCTGGAATTAGAGTACTTGTGGCAACCATTGCATTCGGTATGGGTATCGACTGTAAGGGAGTTTCTCGGACTATTCATTTTGGACCCTCGAAGAATATCGAGGCTTACATCCAGGAAAGTGGAAGAGCTGGACGGGACAATACACAAAGTGTTGCCTTTATTTTATATAATGGAATACTTTTAAACCATGTTGAGAATGATATCAAGGGGTATGTGAAGACAAAAGATTGCAGGCGCAAGAATCTCATGAACAATTTTGATATCATAGATGCAGATTCACCACAGCCCATGCATTTGTGTTGTGATAACTGTGCCTTACAGTGCACGTGTGAGGCATCTGATTGCAGAAAGATTACCAGATATCCTGGGGATAAAGACCAAGAAGGAACATCCCATTCAGTTTCCACTGTGACAAGAGAAGTTAAAGCCAAGCAGAAACAAGCCATGTCTTCCAGTTTAACAGTTTATCATAAATCTTTGGTGAATAATCTGATTCGTAAGTCACCTTATGGACAGTTAAAAACCTCAACAAATTTGCAGCTTATACTGGGGTTTTCAGAATGGCAAATTGCACAGGTTTTGGATAATTGCCACAGGATATTTACTCTTGAAGATGTTACTAATTATGTTGAAATATGGGACATGAAGCACGCACACAAAATACTTGACATTATTAGCGAAACATTTGACGATGTGGATTTTGTAGAAACTCCTGACTGCCATGGTGATGAAAGTGACGACAATGATGATACATCTGACCTTGATATTGATGAAAGTTATTGGGCAATGGTTTTGGATGATGATGAGCTCTGTGATCTGGTTGTGGATAATTTGTCACTATCCCAAATTGATATTTCAATGAATGTGACAAATGATATGTCAACAGATATTGTTGATATTCCAGAAGCTGCTGTTGGTGCTCTTGGACACATGAGTGACTTTACCTTTTGATTGTACTCGGGTAAAAAAAAACAGTGTTGGTTAAAATATTTACAAGTATTTTTGACAGCATTATGCTAATGCTAAAAATAGCACTTACCCCTAAATCCTCCTTGTATGGATTATATGCAAAATCCGGCTACTGTACAGTATATGAAAAATTTGAGTTTGCAGAATGGATATGCATATAAGGGGCAACCACGGTATCAATTGGATGCAGTGATGAATAGTGATGAGCTGATCACTAAAAATTACCAATTTGATTAATCAGTGACGGATCATGAAACATAATCGGCCGATTATTGAAAAACGGCTGATTGTTGGCCGATTAATCGCTTTTATCAATCAATCGGCTCATCCCTAGTGAAGTTACTTGTTGAATACTAAAAATAGAAAAATGAAAAGGTGGTGAACTGCCGTGATTTTGAATAACGAGACTACTGAAGTTTCGAGCGGAGCCCTTTATCAGAGTAAAGTGTGAAGGGCTCCGCTCGAAAAGTCAGTATCTCTTTATTCAAAATCAGGGCAGTTCACCACCTTTTCACTTTACTACTGCATATCTAAATTACTGCCTACTGCTAAATACTACTAATAATTACTGCCTAATAATTACTGCCTAATACTAAAACCTAACAAAATCATGTTTTTGTCTATCTTGCCCTGACACCAAGAAGAATATTTTTCTTGTGTCCATTTATCCATTTAAACATGGCAGACATGTCCAAGTTATAGAGACGGTCTCTCTCAAATTCCAGATAGTGGTTGTAGTGACGGAGATCGTGTTTGCTATATACATCATTATTCACTGCCCGATTAACCAGTTTCTCAAGATCTGTGTCAGTGGAACTGCGGATGTGCTTTCCTGATCCAATGATCCTAACTACACACTTGTCTATATTATCTGTAATCATTCTAACACCAGCCTCTGCATGGCATATACGAGCCACAGCCTTGTCAGTCACATTTGGTCCTAGATTTTTGATGGCCTGTTTTAGGAACCTATTGCTGTGTTCTACATCTAGATCAAGTGCAATATTTCTTCCCTTGCCTCCCTTGGTATTGACAGTTCTATTATGGACAAATCTATCACTGTCTCTTGGGGAAAGAAGGGCATTGATTAAGAAAGACTGATAAAGACATTCCAGGGCATACTTGCTGCTATGCTGGCCATCAGCCCTGCAGTGTAGGAGGAGGTACTTGTACTGTCTCATAGTTCTTAATCCATCTCCTTCACTGACAGCATCTAGGAAATTGAGAAAGAATAGCCCCTCTTCTAGTAAAGCACAATTATAATTGTACATATCATCTACAGAAATGTTTGTAGGGATAGTTTCTGGTCTGGATGGTGTTGGAACAGGTTCACTGGGAATTTCTGGTGGTGGATTGTGGGACAACTCATGCCTTTGTCTGATTTTCCCATCATGTTTAAATGACTTTGGACAACCATTAAACCTGCAGGGAAACCTTCCATTGGGAGTCAGCACCTGATGGTCTAATATGTCTTGTCTTTCTTGAGTGTTTATTAGATTTTATCACTCTTAGGTGAACGGAATAACCCAACAGGCTAAAAGCCCAATTATAGGGGTTCCGAGGGCCTACGATTTTAGGTCGTTATCCGAGAAGACCTGAAAGTCTTACCATTTGCTGATATTATTGCAAAGGCAGCACTTTCTCCTCAATTATTTTTAAGACCTTGAGTGGAGGTCCGACCCAGGATTTGAGTGGTAATAATCCTACCAATTGCTTTGTCAATTGAGGCACTATCAAGAACAAATTTGTCCACAATCATTGCTGATGCCTCATGCAAATATTTCAATTTACAGGGTTTAGTTTGTGTGGACATATTTGTAGGCAGGGGGCATTTAGTTGGTAGACCACACTTGCTTTCAATCCCAAGTACTGACATTGCTGCAGATATGACCCTTGATTTAATCACCAGGGCGAAAAAATCCCTGTCTGCCCGGTATGCTGCACTTGGGTCTCCCTTGACATTCCTTCGGTTAATCAGTGTTCGGTCTGAATACAAAGTGCAACAGTCTCCCTCTGATTTGGCAGAGAAGAAACGTTGGTATATTTGCTGTAAAGAATAAAAATGTGCTATAAGCGAACAAACTAGAAGTAGTGAGTAAATTTATATAATATTGCATGGAAGAATGAGTCTTTATCACATAATGTATATTTGATGATAAATTTATTTGTAATGGGGTAATTAAAAAGTAAATGTATTAATATTTATGTGACATCATCACAATGGGCATTCATATTTAACCCTAAAAGCACATTAAACTATCTGATCCAATTGTCCTCTTGGTGCATCTTACTGTATTTGCAAAAAAGTAACAATTATGGTATTTAAAAGCAAATGACACATGCATCAAGAAGATAATTCTATCAAATTGTGTGAACATGTCCACTAGCTACCTTATAACCATGCTGAGATGGCCTTTTATTATTGTATTCTGAATAATGAAAGATAACATTGCTAGTCAAAGGAGGTCATCTTGGCATGAATGTATTAATTTGTATTTGTTTGAGAAAGTACCCAATCTTCATGGTTGTGTACTGCAATAAAAATAATGCCATAATCTGATACAAAAAGGAAAAAATTCTTAACCACATACACTTAGAATCTTTACTCCAGCATGCCAGTCCCCAAGTTGCAAATGTATGCCTTCTAGTCTATCTTCAGGTGTGTAGCCATTCGAGACCGATGCAATAACATTGATGGCTCTTTCTACTGTTAGTTGATCCCCAGCAAAGAGCTGTCCATCATATGATCCAGTGGCAGTTTGAGGAAGATATCCATGGAATTGGCGGAGTATTTCTAACATGTCTTCATTGATGTTTTCATTTCTGAAGATTACACCAAGAGGGACCTTTAACATAAATGATACCGGTATTGACAAAGTTAAAATTTGACAATATATATATATATATATCAGTTAAAAAGAGATACAGGTAATACAAGAATGTGTTTTGTGCAATGAATAATTATTTGATTACACATTATTTTTGTTTCATCTTTATATCCCAATTAGGCCCATATAATAATTGGATGGCAATTGGCAACAGTATTGCAAAAACCTAGAATAACCATATGGAAATACTAGAATGCATATTATGCTGGATACTGAATTTCAAATATAAATTGTTTCTATTAATACCCTCAAAATACCCTTGGTGACTCTCCCCTCATGATCGGTTATTGCCAAATACCATAGTAGAAACAATGTAGTATTATCCACACGACTGAGTGAAATTGTCAAATGAAAGAGTGAACAGAAATATATAGCAATATAGTATATCCACATGATTGATCATGTGAAATGGTCACATTGTCAAAGAGTGAACAGAAATATATAGCAATATAGCATTATATCCACATGATTGAGTGAAATTGTCACATTGTCAAAGAGTGAACAGAAATATATAGCAATATAGTATTTAATCCACCTGATTGAGTGAAATGGTCACATTGTCAAAGAGCGAACAAAAATATATGTTGACTTCACTGATATTTTGCAATTTGTATGCTAACATAATAGACATACAAGTATTGAGCAATCAACTTTTAACATATTGAATTATCTAATATATAATATACTATTATACAAATCAGCAATATTGTTTTCTTACCTTTGTTGACTTCAGTGACATTTCTTTGCTGTGTGTGTGTGGAATGTGTTGGATGCATGTATCCTTTAGTGGAACAAAGCATTCAAAATAGTCCACTAAAATCCTTGAAACAAGTACAATGTAATTAAACCTCTGTTTTTGCTGGTCAATTAGGGATGGAAAGAAGTTGATGTTTGCTACTTCAGAAAGTTCTCTTTTCTTAAAATTACTGGCAAGTCCATTACAAGATACTCTATTCTCTACCATTTTATGGTTTACCCAGTGAATGTCCCTGTTCTGGTTTGACATTGTCATGTTCTTTCGTGGTATTACCATATCAATGTTATCGAATGCAATTGTGTACCCAGGATGAGAGGTTTCTTTCAGAATTGAGCTATCTGCACTGGAGCTTTCTAATTGGGCCTTGTTCTCCTTTGTTATTGTATCTCTTGCTGTCTTTAGTTTGATGTCATGATCTTTCCCAATAGCATCTAACTTTGTCAGGACACATTGGTTTGAACATGTCACCTTCATCTTGCTGAATCTTGTAAGATTAGCCTATTACGGAAGATTATATTTCAATATTTTGAATAATTGAAAAATATACATTTATTCATGTTTTTTTGGCAGATGCAATAATCGTTCAGAATCGAGAACAAAATTATTTACATTTGTCAAAAATTGAAGATAGACAAGGCATTAGATTAGTATTAACAATAGTTATTCATTGCTGCAAACAAAACCCTATATTTAAAGAAAGCCAAACATTCAAATCAGGACATCCAACTAACTTATGTTTATATTTCACGTTAAATGTAACCTCGCTCTTCACCTTGTTAATTTAATTGATCAATACAAGTAAGTTGCCATTTACCTCCATCGATCCGGTCTTTAGAAGAATGCCCATTGCGCTGGCAGTCGCATTCATGTGCGAGTTTCTCTGCTTCAACAGAATTGACCCAGCAAGTGTAACGCTAGGCAACCATTTTGCATCTTTAACGCTATGAGAAACAGCAACTGTCATTAGGAACGCAAAGAAGATTGGCGCTCTACTTTCCCATTCCTCGCAAACTGACTGCATACTGTAGTTAGTCAAGTCCTCTTTAGTGGTTTTCCTCAAGAGAGATGGGTTTTTCCTGGAACAAAGTCCGCACACTTCCGCAGAAAGGGCTCGAAGGACATTCTCAACAACTAATCCAGAGATCACATTACACTTCATTACTGCCTTAGCAATTCTCTGTGGAGGACCGTGAACCAACGCCTTTCCGAGACCTTCAAACTCTGTGGGAAGTGTCTTGTTCACTCTTTTTGACGGATAGTCAACAAACAATGTTATTTTAGTTCCTGTATTTGGAGCCAACGACGTCGAAACAGCTGGTTTCATACCACGAATAGGAGTCGATGTTAAGACTAAACGTGATTCTGGAAATTGGTTGTAGACATTAGCAGGGAATGCATCGTACACAAGTTGAAAAGGTTCTTGCAGCTGACAAGGAGGCATGGTCGATCTATTGATGAAAGAAGTACAAGTAGAACGAAAAGGAGGAAGCGGGTTGAAATTTAACAATTTCGCTGCACTGTCACAATCACTTATCTTTATACGGCTCGGGCTGCTTTCAGTGACAGTGTCCTCGTTCCGCAGTCTTTTCACCCTACTAGCTTTAGAGAAATCACTCTTGATCTCATCCCTTAAAGATTGCAGACTCTTCTCGGCTTTTTCAAACCGTTGCAAACGTTTGTAGCATGCGTTCACGCAGATAAATAAATCGTTTGACGAGTACAGATTCGCATCAATGTCAGCCGCTTTTTTTAGTAGACCCTGAATATATACTGATGTTTTACCACCAAATACTCTAACCCTCTCTTTATTTGGTGGCAAGTTGTTACAAATAAAACATCTCAGATAACCGTCAACAAGTTTTTTAGGAGCTTTTTCCATCATACGAGTGTTATACCGAATGCGTGTGAAAGATTTGGCGGGAATTCAACTTGTTTACAAAATTTGCCGTTTCGTGATTGGTTGTCTTAAAACAAACGGAATGGAATGTATTGCTCGGTTGAGCAGGCGTAGGAGGTGGAGGGGGGCTGAACACCGGATACGGCTGCGAAGGAGGCTACCGAAGAAGCCTTTAACCGGCGAAACGTCTGGACATTCTTTTTAGTGTGTTTTTTATTTTGCCTGACGAAGTTTGATTTTACACTTTCATATATATATATATATATATATATATATAAATATAGACAATTTTGCTCTTGAGGAATCTATAGAGTGCTCAATACAGAGTTGTAGAGCTGAATTTATTTATTAACAGGTTGTCTAACTAAAATTACACATATGTCATAACACCGCGGTGTTTCACGCTTTACGCGATCATCAGACGACTGATTATCGCGTAAAGCGCGTGAAACACCGTGTTATGACATATGTGTAATTTTAGTTAGACAACCTATATATATATATATATATAAACATAAGTTACAGCGTTTTGTTTTGTTTGAGTAGGGTTGCGATTTCTTGATGATTTTCCAGTTGATATAATGTACGGTGTGTTAGAGTCTTTTAATTTCCAAATGTGTTTGCTGAGTTCTGTGGCGTGTTTCTTGGTTTTGTTTCGAAAGGAGCTGGTGTGGTTTAACTCCCTATTATTTAACGAACTCCCTATTATTTAATGAATCCGAAGCATGGCGCAAGAAAGACAGCAGCTCGAATTTCGACGTGACGATGGGCAGTTTTGATGGAGCGGAGACGTGCGAATTGGTGGGATCCTACTTGCTTTCACAATTACCAACCGCGTACAGAAATAGCATCGGCTTGTACCGCGACGATGGCCTCAGCGCTTTTAATGTTCCACCCAGGACGATCGAGAAAATCAAGAAAGAAATCTGCCAAGTATTTAATGACAATAAGCTGAAGCTAACCATCGAAGCAAACAAGCCGGAAATGCGTGAACTTTCTCGACATCACCTTTGACCTAAGATCCGATACCTTCAAACCGTACACAAAACCTGGCAACATCCCCCAATACATCAATATCCACAGCAACCACCCTGCAACTATCCTCCGCAGAATTCCCGAAACCATTAACCGACGTCTCTCGAAAATCTCATCCAACAAGCAATCATTTGATTCAAGCACGCCCCCGTACCAAGAAGCACTGAGAAAAAGCGGCTTCAACTATAACTTACACTATGAGCCACAACCCGCACAAAAACCACACCGCAGAAGTAGAAATATCACCTGGTATAACCCACCATACAGCTCCAACGTTAGCACCGATATCGGACATAAATTCCTTAAATCAGTCGACGAATCCTTTCCAAAAAAGCACCCATTAAACAAAATATTCAACCGGAATACATTAAAGCTAAGTTACAGTTGCATGCCGAACGTCCAGAGCATCATCTCAACACACAACAAAACCATCCTGAACAAAGAAGACAACAAAAGCACTAACCCAGAAAGAAAATGTAATTGCCGTCAGAGAGATACCTGCCCACTGAAAGGAGAATGCCAGACCAAAGGGATACAGTAACGAACACAACGACGAAAGAAGAACAAACCTACGTCGGACTAACAGAGACTACATTCAAAACACGCTACCTAAACCACACCAGCTCCTTTCGAAACAAAACCAAGAAACACGCCACAGAACTCAGCAAACACATTTGGAAATTAAAAGACTCTAACACACCGTACATTATCAACTGGAAAATCATCAAGAAATCGCAACCCTACTCAAACAAAACAAAACAAAACAAAACAAAACGCTGTAACTTATGCCTCTCCGAAAAATTCATTATCATCTACCACCCGGAACTAAGCTCCCTCAATAAACGTAACGAACTCATTTCCGCATGTCGACATCGAAAGAAATACTTATTAAACCATGTAACATGATCCAATCTATTTAATTATGCATCCCTTGTAATATTCTGTCACACTGTTACGCTATAATTATTCACCTGATGAGTGTGGCAAGTTCAACACTTGCCATACGAAACAGATCTGTAGTGATTAAAAATTCGATGAAGTAACTTGTGTTTTCATCTTGTGTTATACCGCTCTGCTTATGCATTGAGCACTCTATCTGTATGATTTTGTATGCGCTAGTTTATGTCTTAACGACAGTCTCTATCGCTAAATTTATCTATCTATATATATATATATATATACAAACCTTTCGTGAGAAATGGAACCCTGTCGCGGCGAGTTCCTCGCTTCGACCTCGCTTGCGAGGGAATGATACTCCTAGATTCAAACCATTTACTTTCCATAGATTGGTGGTTATGTCTATAGGGTTAGACTTTTTGTGCTTGAAGTCGTTCTGACTTAAAGGTCAACTAAACCTTTTGAGGTTATTCTATTTTTCGTTAGAATTCGAAAAGTTCAATTCAAAACCGAAGAAATAATTGAAATTGGTTACTCGGTTCTGCTTTTATGATCTGTTAAAGATCGAGTTTTCAGCCCTTTTGCTGAACTTAGTTGAACAACGACCGCGTTGGAAGAAAGCCTGGTACTACCGGTATGTGATGTCATAATGATGTCATACGGCGAGAAAATACTGTATATTTTGGTTTTATTTCAGTGAAGTTTGGAATACTGTTTACTCTTGGGTTAGTGATAAGTGAGAAACCAAATATCAAGCACTGGAATATTATTTTGTTCAATAAACCTATTACCAGTATGATACTATGACGTCATACCGGTAATAGTGCCATTCTTCTCAAAACGCGGTCGTGCAACAAGAGATCCGAAGAAATACTCCTCAATAAATCCTGCGCTATATCATGAAATTCATTTTTTTCTTCACTTTTACAAAGTTAGATGATATCTCTTTCAGAGGCAAATAGAACCTCAAAAGGTTTAGTTGACCTTTAATGCTACAGATTATTCTGTCGCGAATTAATTCATCATGTAAATCACTAACAGTTCGTCGCTAACAATCTTAGTACAGTTATGTATTGTCCAATTCGGGAAGTTGTCTTAACTTGTCCACCTTGTCTTTTACAGGCTTGACTCCTGCATGTTGTTATATTTCTATGCTTCTTGACTGAACACATGTACCTGACACTGCATGTTATTCAGTATATTTAAACTCTTGATGTTTAATGCTGCTCTGTGTGATTACAACAAGCAGTATTTATATATTATTAGGTTATGATAATCAAATTAACAAGAGGTGAATAGCACTTTGTCGAGATGACGTCAATACGACAATACCCATGTTTGTCCGCATTTACCCATAATTATTGCGGCCATAACAAAAGAAAATAGCTCGTTTGCAATCATTTGTGTTTGTCCGCATTTTGAGCTACATTAGCAACCGCTTAAAGGGCTATTGAATAAATCATGCAAATGATATACAGTAACTAATAACAATAATATTACCTGTAGTTTGACATATTCTCACCAAGGAAAATCACAGGCATGCTAAACTCAGCATACTGTATGCCTTGGTCACAAGAAATAATTTACAACTTAGGATATACACGTACATGTATGGTTAATAATAATTCTTTTTTGCAATACAGTACAAATTATACAATAAAGCAAGCGTTTCCTAGTTTTCCTCCTTAAGGTATCGCACATGAGTTAAGGTTTGGAAACTTTTCAGTTGTCTGACAACTGGGTTAGCTTATCGCCACTGACTCAGGTCATCGCTAATGAGAATGTTACAACTCACTGGTCATCTTCATCATTGTAAATATCATCTTCATCATCGCTGATTTCAATATCATACTACTGTATGATATGATATACTATTGTATGATATTGAAATCAGCAATGATGAAGATGATATTTACAATGATGAAGATGACCAGTGAGATGTAACATTCTCATTAGGCCTCTGTTGTTTTCGCTTTTTTTATTTCAAAACATGCATATATAATGATGGTTACACAAAAATAACTATAGCTGACACTTGGTGGTTAAGCTATTCCATACTTCAATTGTTTTAGTTATTGATACATCTCAACTTGTGAGTAAAAAATACTGAATTTATGACCTTCTATAGGTGTGTACCCAGATGCATTGTCACCTTGTGTTCATCACTGTCATGTTATTATTATTTCAAATATTTACGGAGGATAAAAAACATTTCAGTGTACTTAAACACTGTTATCAACATGTGTCCTCCATGCCGTGTATACATCCAATCACATTGTTTTACACACGAGATCATTGTGGTAGTTTAAATATGCTACCATTACAGTATGTTAGTGACAATACTTTACAAATCATCAACACTTTAATATTTCTCTGGTGAAACCTGTCTACCTTGTGACCTAATTACACGAAAAGTTCAAATGCTCATCTCTAAAAAAATATGTGAAAATAATTTTAACAACCAGGCTTTACAAGTTCTATAGTGATATTGTACATGTACGTGATAAATGTATTGATATTCATCGTGGATGCACCTGATTGATACTGTTCCATTTATTGTTACCATTAAACGTTTCAGGTCCATTAAAAGTGGCCTTATCTGGAGGTATTGCAGGGGTTTGTTTTTGGACATCAGTGTTTCCTGCAGATGTTATAAAATCAAGAATCCAGGTAATGAATGAGGATCAATATAGATTGAATATACAGTACTGAAATATATTACAGTATAAGGGGATCAAATGGAATGCTGTATAATGGAATGAAATGGAATCTAACATGTGTTATGCACAGTATTCAGACTGTTTTCAGAATTGAAATTGAGTAGATATTGTTGTAAATAACACTCAACAGTTCATAAACTTTAGTCAATATTGGACAAATACTTATTAATATTGGATTATCTATCTTTTAGTTAATACCGCGGGCTCAGAAATACCGCTTTATACCGCGGGCTCAATTAGTGCGTATGTTGGACGTTCATTTAAAGCAAATGTATCTTTTCTTTCTATTCTCGAAGCTTTTTATGCTGAAATACAAAATACAATGAACAAATATTGGCCAAGATAACGTTCAAAATGTTATCGACAGAGACTACAAATACAAATACGCGGTCTGGGAACTGGGGACTATGGATGGGGAAAAGGGGTGAGGTAGAGGTTTAGTGGTAGAAAAGGCGAGCGATGGGATTATTGCGGATTCGTATTTCTAGTCAGGATAATAATCATATGGAATATATAGGTACAGGTAATTGAATAGAATGGGATCAAATCTAAAAATATGATTGAAGTATTAATGGGAGGAAAAGAAATATGCAGTCACCTACAGTACTGCTCAGAAATAATCTAACACTGCGGTTCGGTTAAGTTTGGGTTAGGTTGAGGTTCGGTTGGAGATGATACATATAACCGCTTGTGAAAACGGCATGACTCAATAGTTCGGGTTCCGCCTTTTTCCGACAGGGAAAGCAGTTAGAAGTTTAAAAATGTGGCGAAGCCACCAAAAGCAAAATCTCCATGTTTGACTACAATATTGGTAAGAATAGCACTTTGTCGAGCTGACATCAGTACCCATGTTTGTCCGCATTTACCCATAATTATTGCGACCATAACAAAAGAAAATAGCTCATTTGCAATAATTTGTGAGTCAAATTTGGTCTGTTTGTCCGCATATAAGGCCTATTAACACTGCAGCAAGAGTTGACCAGTTGAAACATTGACATTGTGCTTTGGCTGTAAATATGCATGCGATATTGAACTTGACGCAACACCAAAACTACAAAGTCCTTATTCTCTGATAAAGTTTTGATCTGGGTTCAACTTCGCCGGCTAGTTTGGCTTACATAAATTCAATTTTTTCTGGACTGTAACGGCTGCACTCGTGGCAGCGTTTAGTAATTCGTAATAGACCCTTTCATAATGGCACCCAAATTAAATATTCTTTTATATTAATTTCAATTAGCCTTTCTGACCTCGTTCGCGTGTCTGTAATTCCAAAGAATCTTTGCTTTGTAACGAGGCCAGAAAGGCTAATTTACATGCATATAAAAGAATATTTAGACTGGTCGCCATTATGAAAGAGGTCTATGGCCGTACTTATACTTCCACATGCTTTGTACGTGTGTAGAAGACGTTAAGATGGCTTAAACGTCTTGAACGTCTCAGACGGCTTAGCCGTGTAGTATAAATGCGAGAAATAAGATAGAACAAGTAAAGATTTAACGTCGTCTGCTACAGTAAGTGCAACTGAGCGACACTCAACAGACGTCTTTATAGTACAGTATATAGAGATGAGACGAATTCAACTTGGACACCCTATTATGATTGGACACTACAAGTAGATTGAGGCTGAAAAACAAGAAGACGCGGCTAAGGAAAGCCAGAAAGGAGCGCTCGAGGTTAGGGTCAGAAAATGGTTGAGAATGTTTTTATATTACTTGCATTTTCGATGGTGTAACGACTCAAGCATTGTACATAGTCTCCTGTTTACAACGGAAAAAATGCTTTATCTCATGATCATGCATTGTCGACAGGGCACAACGGTGTCAAGAATACTCTAGTCGGAACCAAATTTCCAAATCAGTGCTGTTTGTCAAATGTTTAAGACTCGTGCAATTTCTTAAGACTCATACGAGTTTGCGAACTAAGGTGAACTGAAAAGACGCCAAACTTCGGAGATCAACGAATATATCTCCGTAACTTAATCGTATTTCCGATCGTGTGAAAGTTAAAGTGCGTTTGCGGTCGAACCGTCGGTTCGACCGAGGTCGACCTACTGCAACCTCGTACCCAGGGCCTATCTCCGCCCGCCGCCGACCCCCCGCCACGCGCGCTGCGAAAAGGCCCTGGCAGGGGCTGGTCACGTGTCACCCAGATTCTGGGTGATAACAAAAAATTTGTGGGAGGGGGAGGTTGTCCAGGTGGCCATTATACCTTGCCACTGATGCGAAGAAGTTTTATCCTGTGATGGAATCGATTTTTTGTTCTATCGACTCTGCGAATCCCTTGAGGATTCCACATACAGTACTGCAAGAACGCCGTCTGTCCCTTTGTCGAAAAGAACGTTTTTGAACTTCAAAACCGACGCCGCCTCGTCATCTTCAATTTCAAAGGTTAGTTTTAAAATTATCAGTTGTTAACTCAATCCAAAATATATAATAACGTTTACCGCTTAACTGCCTTTTGAACAGAGATAGAAATGATCGTCACTGCGTCAAGTGATTTTAATAATAGAAAAGAAACAGTCTATGCAGCACTGTCTACTTTGTTATTTCGAATGTCTATTGATAGTATTTATCCCAAATATAGTATTTTAATATCCGATCGATCGAATTACTTATATTTGCGAAATATTTTAATTTAATATGAAGTGACACAAGCATAATACTATCCTAGACATTCGAAATAACAAAGTACACAGTGTTGCGTACGCAGTGTTATTTTCCATTTTCTGTCAACTTCGAAAATTTCGGGTTAACATGTCTACATTGGAAATATGCTATTATGAAAATCACTTGACGCAGTGACGATCATTGTTATCTCTATTCAACTCTTTCAATGTAAAAAGGCAGTTATAAAGCGTCAACGTTCTGTCATGATGTTATTATATATTTTAGATTAAAACAACAACTGATGATTTTAAAACTAACCTTTGAAAATTGAAGACGACGAGGCGGCGTCGGTTTAGAAATATTTCTTTAGGGAAAGGGCAGACGGCGATATTTCAATGCACCTTTTAAATCGGCTGAATTCTGGATAAGTAACTCTCGCGTGTTAGCAATAATTTTCTTTAAATTTGAAGCGTTCTTTACTTTTCTTTCTCAACGACGACAGATGAGTTCAGGAAGCGCTTTGTTTCGCTGAAGCACGTCGCCATGAGCTTTTGACACATTTTCAACTTCTTACAGCGTGCGGAGTCCGCGACGGTTCGAGGAAAGATCGATTCCTTCTACGACGACAGGATAAAACTTCAGTATCGGAGCCATTACATGCCGCCAGTAGCTGCACCTGGACAACCAAAACGTACCATCCCCTCCCACTAAATTAATTTTTGTTATCACCCAGAATCTGGGTGACACGTGACCAGCCCCTGCCCAAAGAATCGTCGCTTTGTAACGAGGCCAGATAGGCTAATTTGCATGCATATAAAAGAATATTTAAACTGGCCGCCATTATGAAAGAGGTCTATAATAATTAACAATTATTACTGCACTACTTACAAGATATTTACAGTACGAGGTTGAATTTTTATGAGTGATATATAATTGAGTTGAATAATATCCAAGCTAACTTCTGATTGTTATTTTTTGAAACAGAATATGGAAATATGTTGTTTTGTCCTATTGTGCTTGTGAAACCATAAAAAATCATTAATATAAGGGCCTTTTCGCAGCGCGCGTGGCGGGGGTCGGCGGCGGGCGGAGATAGGCCCTGGGTACGAGGTTGGACCTACTGTAGGTTCGACCGAGGATCGACCTTAGGATCAACCGAAGATCGACCTAGGTTCGACCGAGGTTTTCGTTAGGTTATTCATGAGCAGTACTATACAGTACAGTACAGTACATGTTAACTGTATAGACCTCTTTCATAATGGCGCCCAAATTAAATATTCTTTTATATTCATTTAAATTAGCCTTTCTGACCTCGTTCGTGTGTCTGTAATTCCAAAGAATCGTCGCTTTGTAACGAGGCCAGATAGGCTAATTTGCATGCATATAAAAGAATATTTAAACTGGCCGCCATTATGAAAGAGGTCTATAATAATTAACAATTATTACTGCACTACTTACAAGATATTTACAGTACGAGGTTGAATTTTTATGAGTGATATATAATTGAGTTGAATAATATCCAAGCTAACTTCTGATTGTTATTTTTTGAAACAGAATATGGAAATATGTTGTTTTGTCCTATTGTGCTTGTGAAACCATAAAAAATCATTAATATAAGGGCCTTTTGTATATTTTCCTGGTAAGTGAGATGGCCCACTCAGCAAGATATTTTCAGCTTGTTTTCGAAGAATTCCTGTTGATTTCATCCCAGCAGCTGGGAATAACCTTTCATATGGAAAAATTAATAATTATGATGAGGTTGTAATAAGGGAAATTGTTGTGTTGTGAGATCTCACTCAGATACAGTGGCGTGGTGGCACCTTTTGCGCTTGGGTGGACAGATCACATTTGCGCCCCCCCCCTGCTCAAAAAAATTATGGATTAAATCTGGTGAAACTTTATTTTTGAACTGTAAATTAAATCATTAAGTGATTATACACTATAGCTTCAATTTATACAGTAATATTTAACCTTTTTCCTCTTTTATTGACAGACTGGAAGCAAGGGAGCTGACCAACCAAGTAATCTTTTTAAGATGCTGATAACAATTTGTCGAAATGAAGGTCAGTTTATTAGGTATTGGGCACTTTTTATCCCTTTTGCCAACACTCTTTCAGTTTTTAGTATATATATATATCGAAACAGGTTGGATCGGGGATCTCAAATTCAGGTGTTGATATTACATGATTGCATACAACGGCGATCGCGGCCGTAACTGCAAAAAAGCAGTCTCACAAAGCAACTAATTCTTACTTAGTTTTGCTATTCGGGGGGTAATTCTTGCCAATCATGATATAAATACCATATAATATAATCATAAATACCATATAATATAATCATAAATACCCAAACAGCAGTTAAACTGTAGCTAAGAGACAATTGGGCCCGGTTTAGCTGAACAATTTTAACCAGAAACTTTTGACAACTGACAAATTTGGCGATAAAGATATATATACAGTATGCCGCTGCCAGCCCAAAAGTAGCCCGAGTTAACGCCTAGCGGGCGTCTTGTTATATTAAAATTCTGACTGCCCCAAACGGGAATCGAACCGAGGTCTCCGAATCAATGCATTGGCGCTCTGACCACTGAGCTATTGAGACACGGTCAGGACAACCAGAAATTTTCATATTTCAATAACATGCAGCTTTTTCTCCAACATGCATATGATGATCCAATGCGCACGTAGTATAGTAAAATACACTTTCTATAGTGCTATCCTTCCTCGATATAAATTAATGACATTAATTACAATACAAATAATAATGTTATTTAATTGAATACCGAATATGTACGGAGAAATGCGGTTTGATCATTATTTATGATATTGTAGTTAATCTCGCGATGCACACCATACATTTATTGCATTTTGTGGATTTATTGCTGAAATCCGTTGTTGTGTTTGTAATGATTTTTAGTCTCTAGTTATCGGAAAATGGCAGTGCTTGATAACATTATAAAAAACATTATAAAACTTGATAGCTTCATGTCTTTATTTATTTTGTTTTTCTTCTTAAATGGTTCCTTTAGGCTTTAGAACCCTCTACAGAGGCTTGGGCCCTGCAATTATTAGATCTTTTCCCGCCAATGGTGCTTTATTCTTAACGTATGAAGCCACTGAACGACTGTTGAAGTAAAATATTTTATCATCCTTTAATGTAAGTAAATTTAACAAGGTTTTTTTGAACGATCGTGTTATCACGTTTTATAGTTGGTTCCTGCCACGTTTCACGACTGTAGCTTGTGTCATCTTCCCGTTCTCTCTCCCATACTTCTTTTCTTTTTTCTCTGCCTATCGAGGTATTATAGTGGCCGAAATATAGTCTTCAACAAACGCAAATCTACCACAGCCAGGGTGCGCATGACCAGGACTAATTTAATCCCACAAGTGTTATGTCTTACGTTAATCTATAGGTTTAAGTAATTCTAGGCGTTAGGAATGAACTCTAGGCGGCGGTTAGGATTAAATCTGCGATGGGGGTTAGATTGTTTGAACCTATAGATTAACGTAAGACATAACGCTTGTGGGATTAATTTAGTCCTGATCATGCGCACTCTGTTGTTAATTTGGTTGAAGACTATATTCGGCCACTATAATACGTCTCCATCAAAGAGTCCCTTCCCCCTCTTTTGCCATAGGTAGATAGATAAACTTTATTTTACGAGGATAAAATTACATTGAGATACTAAAGGAGGATTTTAAAGCAACGAATTATTTCCCCTAGTTGTGAATTGATATAGTTTTATGCCTGAAGAACAGTGAACAACCGTCCTCGTTTATATAATTCTCAAATTATTCCATTTTAAACGCCCTTTGGTATTCAATAATCGATAGTTGCCGAAATTGTTTTGCTTTGATGAGTAATATCTCCATACTTTCCACCATCTTCGTGTTTGATGCTCACGATAAATGTTTTGCATTTTCGATTAAAAATCCATAAGCCGACGGGTGACATGAGCGCCGTCATATTATTGCTTCGTTGTCAAAAAGAGAGCTTTCACTTGCTCGTTAAACTCGAAATATTACTCGCTATATCTCGTGTTTGATGAATTGATACCAAAACACTCATCGAAGGCTTCTCTTTTCATTTCTATAGTCGTTGCCTAGATACCAGCTGAGCCCGCGGCTTTATTGTTCGGTGATTGTGGCCCAGCCAGTCAGTGAACTCTATAAGTCCTTATAGAGTTCACTGGGCCCAGTTCGATAGCTTCGCACGTCACACGAGATAAAAAGTTCTTTGGGGAACGCAAAGGTCCGAAGAGGATAATTGGGAGGTTTAAGGGATATACGCGATGGCCGCTAACCGATAGGCGGGAATTTACCATAAATTCGCCGGTAAATCAAATAAAATTTGGCCAATTTAACTTTATCATAAAATGTTATGAAATAATTTAACGCTATTTGATTTGTTATCCTCCTATTATTTATTACTCCTGCCGCTCATTTTAGAAATTTGAGGATACTAACCTGCATGCATGCCTTGACGTAGGGATAAAATAGTTAATGTAGGATAACTTTAATTTCTTCCCTAGTTTCTTCTTAAAGGGAAATGGCAATAAAAAATTTCTTTGTCTCATTTGAAAGAACATTTAAAATAATATATGAAGACCTTTTAAAATTTCCCCGTAACTTCCTTAATTTTTGAAATATCTGTTCACAAAAATATCTGCAATCCGCCATCTTGTTTTATAATTAGATCTAATTAAGTGAAGTCAAAACCAGGGTAAACATTCTAAAAGTTGTAAATAATTGCCCAAATATCAGTGGAATGCGTTCAAATAGATTGCTAGTTCACTTAAAAGTATACAACACCCAAAACAACTACGATTTAGCATCTATAATGACTCGATAATTGCTGATATAAAAAACATTTCTACCCTGGTTGTGACGTCACGCATATCCAAGGATGGTTATGCATATCCAAGATGGCGGAATGTTCAATGTTCTTTGTTAAAAAGAAGTGAAATATTTACAGAACCAAGAACGATATGGAAAATCTGTAAAAGGTCTTGATATATCATTTTAAAAGTTCTTTCAAATAAGATAAACTTAATTTTTATTGCCATTTCCCTTTAATTGGAGTGTACTGGGCGAAGTAAACATTAATATAGTTTCTTTTTCCATCTGTCTTTTATCTAGGATCACTGCTGGCTCTCGCGTCAAAAGGATCTTAGGTTTCCAACTTTGCGGGTGAGAGTCATGCATTTTGGTTTAACACGGACATCTGTATACTAACATGAGTGGCTCAGGGCCGTTGTATCGTCAGCATAAATATCAGCTGAGAAATGATAAGATAAAGATAAAGATAAAGATAATATTTATTCAGGATAGCCCCTTCAGTTACATGAACTGGTATCAATGGAGGTCCTGAGTAAGGGAAGTTGGCAAATCATTTATAGAACTTAAGAAGAGTATTGGAAGCAATCAGCCAAATAATTTGTTATTAACATAATATATTCTTTATTATTTTCATACGCTCTCAGTTTAAGAAGAAGATTGTTTATTAAATCAATATATATATATATATATATGACTATACACTGACTTTGTTTTCAATAATAGTCGATCGACCAAATTAAGGCAGTGTCAATGGATATCGAGATTGTAGTTTATTTAGTATGTTGTTTTGGGGTTTTTTTCCAAACACTCTGGAGAGAATCGATATTGGACGATACAAATTTCTGTCTTCTCTATTTGTTTGGCCTTTGTAGATATAGCTATTACTCTCGCTAATTTCGAGGTCTTAGGTAATCTAGATGTTGATAGGCAGAGATTGAGACCTTATACTTAATGAAGAAGCGATCGAGTTTCCATCAACCCAGGGCCATTCGCCCAAAACAAAATGGAGAATATGGAAATGGTCCAGGTACAGGCCAAATGATGGCTAGATTTATGGAATACTCGCAGTTGAGGTGACCGTGAGGTACTAGATTTGAGTCGTCTTCTGGACGACTGAGGTACGATCGGACATGCCGGACTGCTAATCCCAAAACAACTTAGATCCAAACCCTAACCCCCCACCTAATGGTTTTCTAACACTAACCATTATACTAATAAAAGGATCGTCCAGAAGACGACTCAGACCGGTCACCTCAACTGGCTCAATGGCTAGAGCGTCTCACCGGCAATCAGAGGGTTATGGGTTCGATTCCTGTCCGGGACTCAGAATCATATTTCTGAGGATACGAGCTTGACGATCATCCATGTATCGTCTGTCTACTCCAATCTCTCCCACATTCACTACAGCAGTGTGTATATTAACACATCCAAACCTTACCGATATATAGTGACTGCCGCATAACATAAATGTAACCTTCACTCTCCATCTGAGTCTCGGTGGCTCAATGGTTAGAGCGTCTCACCGGCAATCAGAAGGTTACAGGTTCGATTCCTGTCCGGGACTCAGAATCATTTTTCTCAGGATACGAGCTTGACGATCGTCCATGTATCGTCCGTATACCCTATATTGTACTGGGCATGAAAAGTGTGTATGACTGTCAACATATGGTAGATCGTCATGCACTCCGTAAAAATAATAGAGATTATGACCATTCCGCTGAGCCAGGTAACGTCGAATTCGGCAGGAACAATTTGCAGGTTGCAGGTAGGACACAGTTGCACCCACCCTGAATTATTTTCCCAAATTATTTCCAGATTGAGTTCAGAAGTCTTCAGTATGCAGTCATAAAATATAAAGCCTTATAGTGTACCTCTTTGTCTAGTAAAAGGTAATTGTCACCCCCTTTGCTGGATTGCCACATTACAAATTGATGCAAAATTATTCCAAAAGATCGAATCGGTCAGAGATTTCACGCACAAATATATAGCTTAAGTACGGACTACAGCATGCACTATCAAAATTTTGATTTTGAAAGATTGTTTAATATCCAAAGAGAGATTGTGTGATCCCTGGGGGGGGTATGTACAATCCCAGTATGGCATTGAAAACTAAATCAATACTTACGTGTCATGAACGTTTTTCCAGTTTTAATTATTTTTCGTATGATTTAAATTCGTCGGCATGTTTGCAGATGATACAAATATATGAAAAAATGGAAAGTCAGCTGCTGAAGTTGAAAACAAATAGTGAACATAGACCTTGAAAAGATACACAAATAGCTGCTTGCCAACAAATTAACTTTAAATAAGGAGAAAACAGAGTATATGCTCATTGGCTCAAGACAGAGACTTTCAAGTAATAGTGCAAACACGAGACGGAAGATTTTACCGGGATTTCAAAGTCCGAGTGCCTATTGAAAATACGAGCCGAAGGCGAGCATTTTTAATGCACGAGGGCTTAGAAATCCCGGTAAAGTCTGACGTCGAGTGTTTGAACTGACTTCTCAAACATAGTAATTTACATATTTTCAAAGTCCTAGGACTTTGAAATATTTCAAAACGTCATCACGTGATCAGCTAGATGGATCTTCCTCCGGTTTCAAAACACTAACTAGAAATACGAATTCGCAATAATCCCCTCACCCGCCTTTTCTACCGCTAATCCCCCACCCCACCGCTAGAGTTTCTTTTCCCCATACATGTTCCCCAGTACCCAGACTGCGTCTGTCGATAACAAATCCTTAAAAGCCGGTTCGTCGTATGTAGATTTTGAACGCTATCTCGGCCAATATTTACTCGATTTCAATTCTGAAAACAGTTTTGGAATTACGGAGTCTAAATACATATACATAACGTACGTGTATCTTATATTACGAGAACGTGCATACCATTCGTAAAAACGGTTGATGTACTTAGAAATTATTCGGCAATCAGCCAGCCCGGCCCAACCGCCTCGTCGTATATATCCTGCACGTTGTGCGGACGCCGAGGGTATAGCAATAGCTCTTCTGCGTCCGTGTCTGCGTCAAATGATAAGGTCAGCGTTAAGATGATCAATTTTCAATGTGTTTAGCATTGAACCAGACGTATATATACCGCACACGATAACAAGCGTTTTCTCGAGCTTTCAGTATTTTGTAATGGCGAAGAATGCCATGATAACTGGTCATGATATGTAAACTCTAAGATGAATTACATATTATTATTCAAAATTCAGAAATATATTGTTTTCAAAATATGCAGATGATTATAATTTAGCTAGCTCAGAGACGGAGGAGCGATTATAGAATATCGGTCAACTTTTTAAAATAAACTTGTTAAATCAAGAATGTGAAATCGTATTTATTAATAACTTTTAATTAATAACTTTTAATTAAACCTAGAGTGATGTGATTTTAAAGAACGAAGCAATTCTATTATGACAATTTTCAACAATTTAACACGGTTTAATGACCATTTAATAGTATAAGCGTTACTGGTATTCTGTTCCTACTGACCTAGCGGCTCTTAGAAATTTAGCACTGTATAGAACTGCTTCGTTCTTTAAAAAATCCAATTTATTTTTGTCCTGGAGTTCTCCAATTTATGAATTAAACATATTATAGATAAAATAAACGGGATTTTTAAAGAACGAGTCAGTTATAACTAAAATTTTACTCATGCAAATTTCTGTGTCCGGTACACGAAGTAAGATCTATCCCTTACTTGATTCTAGAAGACTTAATATTATCGAATACTTCTAGCTCACTTTGTAATTTCTGGCTATCCCTCTCCCCTCTTTCCATACTGCAGGTGTGTCTTAGAATGGTTTCTATTCTCATATAGGTTTCAGGCACAATTGCTCCCTGATTCTGTTTTACTTCAGTGTTTACGTTTCTAAATATAAATCGTCGCTTGACTTGACAACGTTGCGTTTCGATCAACATTTCTAAAATCACCCACTGTTCCCTTGCATTTGAAGGATTTGAATAGGTTATATTTGCTTTTATTTGGCATATCACTCATAAATGAATTACAATATGGAGCAACTGGCAAGCTCAGGCCGTGCGCTCAGGAACGCTTCTGTGCCCGCATACTCACATTCTGTGCTCATACTGTACTCGACTTTTCCTTTTGTCTTTTCTAAAAATTAGTTCCACGCGATATCTCACATAACAAAGGAAAATTTTATTTTCCGCCTAGTGGAGATTCGACGCTTAGGGCAGTTTTCCACTATGCGAATATTTTCGCGCGAAGCGAATTTCTATATTCATAATATTTCTGATTAGTTCCAGCTGAGAGCTCATAAGATAAATGTACTATAGGACGTAATTGGACAACCATACTGTAGTTGGGACAAAGAGTGTTCATTTGACTATTCTAAGACAATAAGCCAGTGCGTCGGATAAATCTTATTTCAATTCATAATGTCAGGCTGGGGAATTCAGTATAACGAATTTGCAAGTGTAAATAGAAATGAAAATGTCTATTGTGGTTTTAGCCTGATGTTATGAATTAAAATAAGTTTTATCCCGACGCAGAACTCGTCATTTTGACGCGCAGTGGACATTACGAACTGGCTTATTAGATAAATTTACCCAAGAGTGTTGCATAATATGTGGTGATTTCAAGATTGACTGGCTATCACATGAAGGTCAGAAGCAGCAGATAGTTAAAATATTTGGTCCCTCATATCACCAAAAGTTGCATCTACCTTCCTATACAACCGATAATGGATCACTTCTGGTTACAAGTGGAATATATGAATCATATTTTTCAGTGACCACAAACCGGTGTGGCATGTGCCTTAAAATAGATGAGACCATGCATATACATATAATACATACATCATAATATTCGCTTCATAATATGTCTTACACACAGGTTAAAAGTTTAAAAGTTTAAAAACTACCAAACGTAATTTTCGACTACAATGTCATCTTCAGGGTTCAAATTAACCATTAACTAACCTTCGCGACAGCTGCAAAGCTGAGTGAATAATCAAACTAAACCTTAATTGGTTAAACAACCTGTTAACTAACATCTTTTGTATACTATAATAAAATTGTCGTATATTATGTAATAAAAGATTGCTGGTAGCATATAGGAATAACGAGACCATTAGCTGCGTTAACAACCCATGGTCATAAGCAAGCTTATAAGCGACCTTTAGCTAGGGCTTAATTCATCACCAGAAATTTCGGACATTTTGCGACGCCGTTTTCAGTCAGCGGTTACTCATCTGATAATATAATCCGGTTAAAGTTCTTTCGTTTTTCTTTGGTAGTCTAATTGTAGTTCTGTTTAGTTCACAGTTTAGTTCAATACGTTCGCAGTCGCGTCTTAAAACAAACCACCCATTTATTACAGTTGATTTGTGATTTGAGCATTCAACATAATCTACATCTTCACCGGAAATGCCTTCGAGAAGCTTGCGCCAGAGTGTAACTAAATCGAGCTAAATGTCCATATGGAATCTCCACACGAAATATAATTTCATTTTGTAAGTTAAGCTACTGATTCACATAAGTACTGTAGTAAGAGGGGATTAAGTGCTTCATTTCAACCTTCAATCCACCTTTCGCATCATGTAAGCGTTAAGAATCTCAGACATTCTGACGTTTGCGCGAGAAATATTTAATGACGTAATATTGGCGGAGTATATTATTGTCTAGCGTCGCATGAGTCGTTCATATTGGGCCTTATTCGCTCTATTATTGCCAGGAAATGCCCTGGGAACTAGCTACAATCCAGCAAAATTTAAACAACTAGAAACATGGCCGCTTTGGCGAGCAGAAGGTCTTTCACTCTTGTTCGTCGCTTCGTGGCCGAATTTGAGAAGACCACTTGAATGCCACCCGTTGATTGACCAAAAGAGCATGAAAATAACAACATTCAAAGGCTTTTGGAACTATTCTGCCATGGAAATATTCGAGTTTTTTCGTGCTCTACGAACAGTGTTAACACTGACGAATGTATCGCGAGGCACACATTTCGCATCGCCCATAGGGTTGTTGGTCTATTCGACCAATTTCTAGCACAAGATTAACAAGATTACTATGGCTAACATAGCAGAAGTTCCAGATCGGCTGACTGTAAATACATGAGCTAGGGAACCATCTAGACCTCGCGGTAAGCGAATGTTTTTCAGTTTAAAATGTAGCTTAGTTAACACGTAACACATATCGAGGCACACATCTGAGAAATGTAAGCGCCAACAAGGCTAAATTTTGAATTATTCAAGTTCACTGTGTTATTCCTAGTAGCCATATGAGGTATTATGCGCATGCGCGTCGCCATCTTGTCCCAAATTTCTGGTAATGTTGTCACCTATCCCTCGTCTTGAACGTTATCTCGATCAATATTTAACCGTTTTCAATTATGAAAACAGATTTGGAATTAGCGAGTGTAAATAGATAACACACGTACCTATTATAATATATATGTATATATACATATACATATATCGTTAAATCGTAGAATACCCGTCCACTTTATACACAAATATCCAGCATATATCAATAGTGTATACATACGCAAATTACACACAATAAACTGTATACGTTATCTCGATCAATATTTAACCAATTTCAATTCTGAAAACAGATTTGGAATTAGCGAGTCTAAATACATAACACACGTACCTGTTATTTTACGCAAACGTGTATACCCTTCGTAAAAACCTCTATGTAGTTCTTCTGATCACAAATCGATAATGGCCGCTATCATTTCTCTGCTCAAATATGGTCAGACTCAAACGGATCACCCAAAACGACCTTTTACTTCCTTATATAAGGATCGAGTTGGTCCTACCATGTAGCGAGGGGATTATTATTATTATTATTATTATTATTATTATTATTATTATTATTATTAAGAGTTTCTAGCTCCAAGACTATGCTCCAGATTCACTTTAAATTTTCAGTGAACGCTCCTGTCATGCTTCTCGGTTCATTAAAGGAAAAAATGCTAGCAATTTTTTCACTTCAGAGACATTTTAAGCCAGTGGGACATACAAATTACCCTGGGTATTATTCTCGATGATCAACTAATTCTATGGAAAAACCAAATTAGCAATGTTGCTGCTAAAGTCTCTAAAGGAATTGGAATGCTTCGTCGTATAAAAAAGTTTATTTTTAAAAAAACTGTAATGATTGATATATATATATATATATATATATATATATATATATATATATATATATATATATAGCAAAGTGAAAAGGTGGTAAACTGCCAAGAATTTAGTGACGAGATACTGACGTTTCGAGCGGAGCCCTTCATCAGAGTAAGACCAAGTCTTTACTCTTCCAAGATCTTACTCTGATGAAGGGCTCCGCTCGAAACGTCAGTATCTCGTCATTAAATTCTTGGCAGTTTACCACCTTTTCACTTTGCTATATATTCAAAACACTGTTTGCAGCACTCTACTTTATATATATATATATATATATATATATATATATATATATATATATATATATATATATATATATATATATATATATATATATATATATATATATATATATATATATATATATATATATATATATATAATATATATATATATATATATATATATATATTATATATATATATATATATATATAATATATATATATATATATATATATATATATATATATATATATATATATAATGCCATAGTCCTCCAACACGTTGACTATTGTAGTCTTGTTTGGGAGAACTGTGCTAATTATCTTCAAGAAAAATTGCAAAAAATGTAAAATAGGGCAGTAAGAAATAGTATGTAGGGGTCTAACCTTTCGAGCGAGGGGCTATCATCAGAGAGTGAAACGTAAAGTGAAATGAAAACTGACTGGTTTGCAGTAATAAGGCGATGAACAACAGGTTTCAACTCATTTTATTGGCTTTATCTCAAAATATATAAAGTTATCCTATGGTAAAACACTGTAGTTCTCTCTGCTTTCGCGCCAGAACGGGCGTTGCTAGGCGACTTTCAAAGAATACCGCGGACAAAGCGCGTGCTCAAGACAAGGCGATCGCGACGAATAATACACAGTAACCCCTGACATACCAATACAATAATCATGTGACAAAAATAAGCCAATCAGATGTTTAAATAGGAAAGTCATTTTCTATTTTTAACGTCAATCCGTCATCAGTAAACAGGCCATGCAAAGGAGGAATGCTAGTAGGTGGGAGGTGTATGGTGGCCCATTAACGCCATAGTAGTTTTTACGAAATTATCATGTTTTTTTAATAAAAATATATTTTAAACTAAAATTTATTTTTTTTATTCTTTTATTTTCTTTTTAATTATTTAGCAATATGTGTATAATTAAAAAAAAGCATACTCCATGGCCCATTGACGCCATAGTAATTTTTTTTAAAAAATAAAAATAATATGCTCCATGGCCCATTGACGCCATAGCCATTTTTTTTTAAAATAAAAATATATGCTCCATGGCCCATTGACGCCATAGTAATTTTTTTTAAAAATAAAAAAAATATGCTCCATGGCCATTGACGCCATAGACCATAAGGCCTTTCGGGCATGATATTCCAACATGGCGAATCGAACGACCTTAAAGCGTATGTAGCCCAGAATTTGCGTCAAACAGAAATTGTGGATTTCTTGAAAGTGAAGTATCCGATGTATGCGTGGAGTGTAAGAACTCTCTCACGTCGCCTGCATCATTTTGATATAAAATACATCGAGTACGACACAAATATATTTGACGATGTCACACGTGCTGTGGAAAAAGAGATGAATGGGCCAGGAAGTTTCCTAGGCTATCGTGCTTTGCATAAGAAGATTCGCGAAGTACACACATTGACTGTCCCAAGAAACGTTGTGTACGACGTGATGGCCGATGTAAACCCTCAAGGGTTACAAGGCAGAGGTGGTGTGGGACAACAAAAACGCCAACGAAGAAAAGGAGCATTCACATCGACTGTAAGCATACAAATGTTTCATATTTTGTTACACTGAATATGTGTTTTGAAAGTTATATTAATATGTGTGACGATTTTCTCATCTAGGGAGCTGATTTTACAATGTCACTTGATGGCACGCCGATAAACTGTGTGGCTTTCAAAAGTCAATGTTCCCACTCTGCATACAGGTTTAAGGTGCCCAGGATACTTTCAGCAGCAGAGTAAACTTCTTGAGAGTATGGACTTCCAACAATAATCCAAGCATTGTTGGTAGATTCTATTCGTTCGAAAGAAGAGGTATTATAATTAAATTTGCCTATATCTAAATGATGTTTAGATTGTTAATACCCTTTATTAATCACTGAGTATCACTCTCACTCGAATATGCTGCCTACCTTGTTTAAATGCCCCGTGAGTATGATATTTAAAATAACCACCCTTTTTTTATAGGCATTGTTTTAGCACACTTCTTGAGCATATTCATATATTATAGTCATATTGTATATTAAACAAAAATATAATGTGTAACTTTTTCTGTGTTTTATAGTGTTACCCTCAAGAATACGTGTGGATAGAGGAACAGAAACTGGTGTCACGTGTACTATCCACAGTTATTTACGAGCACAACATGGCGAGGTGGAGAACGGAGATGACTGTGTGCTATATGGACCATCCACCGAAAAAAAATCGAGAGATGGTGGAGAGAGTTGTCACATAGAATGGAAGGCTACTTCAAGGATCAATTGAAATCTTTACTTGAAGATGGGTATTATGACCCAAGCAATGAAATTGACAGGTATACTTTCCAGACAGGAATGCTTTTGGTTTACTAGTTAATGCAGCTATTCATGAAATGTTGCAATTTTTAACCCACATATATGTGCGTGCACTACCCTTTAATGTGCTTACAAATTCAACTAAGCGTGTGTGTGTGGAGGGGGGGTACCCAGAAATGGCATTTTCAGCATTTTTAAAATTACTGGGAGAAAAATATATACAGGTCTTAGATTATATATTTATTCCCTTCTCTAAAAAGGGGGAGGGTGAGCCCATGGATCAACACCATGTTTATTGATCCAGAGTTCAAATTAACACTGTGCAATATGTAATTTGCACATAATTTTGGACCAGATAGTGAAAATTGCACATCACTTTCCAGTCAATGTGCAAAATATAAGACTTGCGACTAAATCTAGAGCCACATTTTCGTATTGATCGAAATATGATTGTAGGGCACACAATTGTTGAATTTGTATTCATTTTACTATAACAAACTCAGTAAAATCCTGTCAATTTAACTTTGCAGAAACATGCTAGCATATATCTATATTCCTGTGGTACAAAAGGAACTTGATGTGTTCAGGGTATCTGTGTGGAATAATCACAGAGTGAGAAAACAAAAGGATAAGGAGCTTCCTATTGGTGTGCCCGAACACATATACACATGTCTATAGCAGCATGGTGGGGAAAAGTGTGGTGTTCCAGCAACCGAGGAGCACTGGATGCTAATGATGACTTTTTAGATGAAGATTTTCGACAAGAATGCCAACACGGAGGACATTGCGTCATCTCAGGCTTCCAATGCATATTTATATTTAAAAGATCACATTTGGACATAACCAAGTTTGATCTATTAATGTGAGAATAAAATATGAAACTTTGTTTTCTATAAAGTTTTCTCCAAAACCTTCCAGTTCTGGATTTGTCCTGAATCGGTAAAGGAAGGACCACGTTCACCAGCAAGCACATCGCATTCCAATACCGTGTTGAAGTAGGCCTTACACGCATCTTTGATATTTTCTAGAGTTAGTTCTTTCTCACAAGGAACTAACGTCAAAGGCCCGACGCACGAATACTTTTGGCATTTGCCTTCCACCTTTGGACCAGTTGCTCCTTTTTCTTCGCCTTTCCGCATTCTCTTCTTCGCTACCTTCTCTTTGTAGTCATCCCAAACAGGTCTTCTCTTCGACATAACAAAAAAATACTTTAAAACGGTGAAATTTTATGTAAATTTTGTCAAAATCTTTTGATTGTATTCTTCGAAGGAAATCGCTAGATAGTGAGATAGTATACTTCAAAATAAGGTAACCGCGAGAAGTCTGGGATGAGTTGTTCGCCATGTTGGAATATCATGCCCGAAAGGCCTTATGGTCTATGGCGTCTCTGGCATGGAGCATATATTTTTTTATTTTAAAAAAAAATTGCTATGGCGTCAATGGGCCATGGAGCATATTATTTTTATTTTTAAAAAAAAATTACTATGGCGTCAATGGGCCATGGAGTATGCTTTTTTTTAATTATACACATATTACTAACTTAAAAAGAAAATAAAAGAATAAAAAAAAAAAATTTAGTTTAAAATATATTTTTATTAAAAAAAACATGATAATTTCGTAAAAACTACTATGGCGTTAATGGGCCACCATAGAGGTGAAACAAAGAAAAAGCCAAAGGGAATTTAGTGAGAAGCCAGTGTTTTTGTCCGCCATTGCCAGATTAAAAAGATGACTTCAGAGGGAATAAATAAAAGAAAATTATTCCGTTAAGCCCATGGGGATGAATGGTTCAAAGTTTGAATATGAGACGCTTTTCTTGTCTTTATACGGCAATCATTCCCACTGGAAATGGATAAGATGGCACAAACTTTCATGTCCGAAATCGAATGGTTGACACTATTAAAATATCGGGCGACGGGTTTATTAACATCGTTCCTTTCGGAGCAAAGATGTTCAATAAATCTGCCAACGAGACGTCGGCCAGTTTCACCAATGTAGAGTATAAAACATTTACTGCAGGAAATGCAGGAATTGGTAAAACTATGCCGGATATTACGAAATCGGATTTAGGTTCGGAAATACAGGTGTAACAACGGGCTCGAGAACAGGAAAAGATACCCGCTGAAGCAGGTGAATCTTGTCGGAGGGCACTATGAACTAAAATTATCCCGTATATTTATATTTCGTCGAAAAGAGATTAATATCTGTGGAAATAGCTGACATCTCTGGGTCATTTTTAAGCTTATGAAAATTTCCGCTAACGATATCTCTAACTTTGAAGTTACGTGGATGAAACGTTAAAACTATATGTAGAGGAATTTTGTCATTGGAATTGTTTTCCAAAGGTGATTTGAGGGTGTCCGAACAGCAAACACAAAAAAACGTTTTGAATAGCGGTGTCTAAAGATGGGTGGGATAGCCGCGTTGGAAAAAATAAGATCTCATTTCTAAAGAATTAGCAGGATCAAAATCTTTGTCATCAGTGCAAAGACGCGAGAATTGAGAGTATATGGGATGGATTTTTTAGTGTGGTTGGGTGGGAGGAAGTAAACAAAAGGTAACTATGTGAATCGGTCGGCTTATTAATTACGACTTCTGGTCTCCTATAAGCCGACCAACTCACACAGTTATCTTTTGTTTTCTTCCTCCCGACACCCTAACCACACTAACCAATCCCTCCCTCTCAATTCTTGTGTCTTCGCCGCCTTTGCAATGATGATCAAATTGAAAATGAGATCATCTTATTTTGTCCAACCCACAGCTATCCTACCCATCTCTTAGACACCGCTATTCAAAAAGCTTTATGTAGCAGTTCCTGTCAAATTACATTTGGAAAACAATTCTAATGACAAAATCTGTCTAGTCTTCTTAGGGTTTCATCCATTTAACTTCAAAGTTACGGATATCGTTAGTCGGAATTTTCATATGCTTAAAAATGACCCATACAGAGACGTCAGCTATTATAGCTGACGTCTGTATTATTGACCTCTTTTCGACGAAATAAAAATAATCGGGATAATTTAGTACATAGTGCCATTTGACAAAATTCACCAGCTCCAGAGGTACCTTTTCTTGTTTCCGTTATTACAACTGTTCTTTCCTCAACTCCGCTACCTGTATTTCCGGAACTAAATTCGATTTCGTTTTTCGGCATATAATTGTACATGCACCTCTACCAACATCTTTTACTGCATTTCGTGCAGGAAATGTTGTAAACTCTACATCAGTTAAAGTGCTGACGATAGCTGTTTTTGTTCTTAATTTATTCACGTTTTGGAAATATGCAAATGACGTAAGAAGGAAAGCAGAATTGTCGAAGATCTATTTTCGAGTATATCTTCAAAACCATTCATCAAACTTTCTCTAAACTTTCCATGTATTTACAGACAAAGAAACTAAAAAATGTAGTCGTCATGGTAACCGATTTGTTTCCAGACCTAGAGGTTTTAGACCTTCAGGCTCTAACTGCAGAGTTTACTACAACTTCACACTTTAGTATAAGATTAGTTAAGTTTGTAGCATCTTCCTTCAATATTACCAACTCCAAAATGATCAGCACTTGAGAGCAAACAAATAGTTTTGTTTTTTTAAATTAAGAGGTCTGGAAACTAATCGGTTACCATGACGACTACATAACTTGAACTCTCTTTTTTAGTTTATTTGTCTGTAAACACATGCAAAGTTTATAGAAAGTTTGATGAATGGTTTTGAAGATATACTCGAAAATAGATCTTCGACAATTCTGCTTTCCTTATCTTACGTCACCATATGCCTTATTTGCATATTACAAAAACTGAAACAACTTAAGAACAAAAACAGCTATCGCCAAAATTTAAAAGAACATCCTTCCTAATTTTAGGAGTGCTTTTATTCTAAACCAAAACAATTGTGGTTAGGGGCACTTTAAACTGGCCGGCGTCTCTCTGACACGTAAAGCTTGTGTTACACGCTGCAATTTGTGCTGCAACTTGTGCCACGAAAAAAAAATGTTGCGCGACACAAGTTGCATGAGAGGGCGTTACACGTCTTCTCTTGTTGGAGTTGGAAAATGATAAATTAAAAGTTCACAGAAATCGTAAGGTATGGATTAGGCCTAGTGGCGTAGCCAAGCCCGAGCCCACCCGGGCACTGGCTCGGGCAATACTCGGCCCGCGTATAACTATAATCAGTTTTTAAATTTTATTTTACTAAACTAGAGTTAACATATACTGCGATATAAGATGCATATAAGATGCGGTCTTCTGTTACTAGCTCGTGTCGCCTTTTTACCACCGGCTGTTAAAAAGCAGAACAAGTATTCACTCTACTTCGGCACTGGAAACATGCTTCAGGGGAAAATTGGACAATCATACGTTACAACATCACAAGCAAGCAATGTTATCGTTAAAATATACTCAAGCTATTATTCAGAATGCCATGACAATCTCTGTGAATACAGCGCAATGCAAAAGACCTCTCTAGTGCTCTCTCACTCGTATAGTCGTAGAAGAGTTTGCCGCACTTGCGTTAATTTGAGAAAATCCAGAAATTTGATACGTATAACAGAATTAACTTTAAGGAGTCTGTTGCCAGATGTGATTACAGGAGCGATGAGCGATTTGAGATGGTTTGTTTGCAATGCCGTACAGTATGTCGATGATCTGTTTACAACTCCGTCGTCTGTTGCTGTTATCATGTTATGTTAGTAAAAGAATACGAAAGACTGAAAGAGACGGAGGACTATATACAGTGCATGTAGCTAGTTACAAAGCAGGAAAGCTATATGATCACCTATATATTTATTATATTTTGGTTAAAAAGTCTATATTTATTGTAAATAAAATCTCAGGGTGCCCGGGCAATTGGTCAACCCTGGCTACGTCATGACTGATTAGGCCTTGGCTTGCAAGACGTGGGAACAGAGGCTGTTTTACCAAGTAATTTTGCCTAATTTTTTCTTTATCATTACGTTTTCTTGTTGGTGTTATGTCTTCGTAAATGTCTCATCTTCTACACTTTCTTCGCCTAGCACTTCGCCTGCGGTACTCGCTACAATATCCTCCATTTTATTGCTCAATATCACTCCGTCGAGATGACGTCAGTATCCATGTTTGTCCGCTTTTACCCATAAATCTTGCGGCCATAACAAAAGAAAATCATTTGTGAGTCAAATTTGGTTTGTTTGTCCGCATTTTGAGCTATTAATAGCAGCCATGCAGATGCTACGCTATTGCAGGCTTTCATTCTCCTTCATGTTATTCATCCGAATGAAAAACATTTTCCTATTAATTCTTCTTTCATGCAATACAAAACAACACATTTGGTTTTGTTTACAGGCTAGGCTTGTTTTTGGCAAACAAATACACGCCATACATCGTTTTAATGATACATAGATATATATATCTCCGTAATATTACGTAATAAATGAAAAGCGTTAATAACATTTTAACTATAATCTTAGACACTTAGAAACCGAAAGTCTTTCTTCGATATCTTCCTCCACATACATGTCCTTACAAATGTCTGATTTCCATCGTCCATGTAATTTTAATACCGTAGTCTTTCCTTATTAGGTGCTTCTAGATTCCTTGCAATTGTTGTAGCCCCTCCTGAGCGGAAGCTGTGCAGTCCGTACAATCTATCGTCATAACCCAGGTCTCTAAGACATTCTTTAAACAGTTCTCTAAATCTGCTGTATGAAATCTTCCTTTTGCCCAGATTATACTTGTCGACGGATTTTAGGTATATAACATTTCGAAAGAGGTAATCTGAGCAGCGGTCGATTGCAATATTTGCTTTCTGCAGATATGGATCTAGTGACCTGCCTGGGCAGGAATCTTCATGCGATTTAGAAATAAAGACGTCTTGCCCTTGTCTATAAATATCTGTTTTACTCTTAGGGACGTTGATCAAAATATAATCACTAAAATGTTTAATGTCACAGATCTTAATATCAAGTAGTTCTTGTGAGCGGAACAGCCCTGCGAATGACAACACGCTCATAGCAAGTATTCTTAGATCTTTAAGCAACCATTGCTTTGATCATGGCCGACGAGACTGGTTCCTTTTTCTGTATTGGCATTGTTCTCTGGCTTTTCTCTGTTTCCACTATATTTCGGCATAGCGAAGAATCCAGAGGGTTCTGTTGAATTGGCAATATCCCGTGTACCCACTTCAGAGCGGCGTAGGCGGTAGAAACCGAAGCAACTTTTCTTTTATCTAACAAAAACGACAAATACAATTGTGGCTGGAAAAATACATGACAAGCGTCTGAGGGTTGGAAATGCTAGAAATGCAACGACTTCTTTGATATATATATCTCTTCACAGTTGACTTTGCTCGGGACTTGAGGCCGTTTTTTATCAATTCCTTTCTTGAGTTAGTTGATACTGATCCCCAAGCTTGAGAAAGCACTAAAGCCAAAAAAATTAATTTTTTGGAAAATTTTTATCGTAAGGTTCCACGAAAGTACACATTATTACCCTTACGAATCCGATTAAATTTGAATGGATGTCTACCATCAGTCGGAGTAATTTTAATGAACCCATCGGCTCTAATGACCCGTCGGTCTGAGAATCTCAATTCAGGCCATCGCCTTTTTTAGACCCATCGGTCCGAGAATCTCAATTCAGGCCTTCGCCTTGTTATACCTCTAAGTCTGAGAATCTCAATGCAGGCCATCGCCTTTATAGACCCATCGGTCCGACAATCTCAATTCAGGCCTTCGCCTTTTTAGACCCATATGTCTGAGACTCTCAATTCAGGCCACAGCCTTTATATACCTCGTGGTCTGATAGCACACAATAACACATATTTGTAATAACACACAATTTTATTGCTCCACCTGTTACAAGAATGACAATCTGATAGCGATTACATAACCCAGCCAATCAGGTGACCCTATTAACGATTTGATGTTTCGGCCGTGCAAACAACACTCGTTGCCTTTAAAATATTTGTACTCAAGAATATGAACTCCAAAACATTGCCACAATATAGACCAAAAAACTGCAGAAGGCCAAGCAGGTACTACTAATGTTCCAATAGTGTTCTGCGTGCTCATGTAATTCAGAACACGAGTCACAATGCTTACTGGCGGAACAATAAGACAATTTTCGCCTGTCCAAGGGTGAAAGAACGCGTCCACGCCAACGCAGCCTGGGTTCCAGAAACGTGAATAAAATCGTTCGAGTTTTTTGTTGTAAAACGAAACAAAACAGTCAATTGTGTGTGGCCCCCAGAACCTATCCAATTCCTGGAACAGCTCGGTGGTAATTTGCCAATCATCGCAGTCACGAATTTTACTAATAAAGTCCGCATCGGTGTTCTCTAATCTGGGGATCCAATCAATGTAGAGATCAATGTTGTGTGTCAGGCAATAGGAAAATATTTTGAATGCTAATAATTGTAAGTCTATTTTCATGCTCCCAACGTCCACAATTTTCGCTGTGGCCTGATTATCAGTGAACCATTTGATCCGAGAGTTATGCAGATTCTCCCCGAAGGCTTCGAGGCTAAACAATATCGTTAACAACTCACGTCGAGTCGAACTATATCCCACCTCTTCAGAAGTAAACATTTTGTGACAAATTAGGTGGTCTTCGCCTTTAACCAGGGCACCACAAGCGTAACTACTTGCGTCCGAGTAAACCATTTTATTATTCTCGACCTGCGGGAAACAATGTTTGATGTTCACTTTGCTTAAGTTTTCGTGCCAAAATTGTATTTCAGAAATGCAATAGCTATCCAGCCCGTGCACTGTGTCCCAGTCATTTGCTGCTGCTATGGTTATCTGACAGTGTCTGGTCATTATACGGGACAGTCGGCCGATAACGGCACCCATGGATATAATAGAACCAACAACGACTGCAAGTGCTCGGGCCGATTTTTCCGGATGTTGAAGAGTACTTTTTATCATAATTGCTGCTTTTTCTACACGTTTCTCAGATATCGAAATCGTGCCGTTAAGAGCGTCCCAGCGAATGCCAAGCCATTCTAAATTTTGTGTTGGGTCCCAAACACTCTTTTCGGTTGCCACTACAAATCCGGCCGCATAAAGATCCCCTTGAGTATGATGGGACGCATATTCTGCTAGCTCGAAAGATTGCTCGAGACCAAGTCCGTCATCCAAGTACACTACCGTCCATATGTAAGCCTCTACATCTCCACAATTTGACTAGTGGGTGCAGCAGTTTTGTAAAAATGTAAGGGGCTGTAGATAAGCCGAACGGTAACACATTAAACGCGAAGTACCGTTTACGACCGTTTTTGAAATTCCAGCAAAAACCTAAATATTGCCTGTGCTCTGGAAAAATATCTAAGTGATGGTAACCGCTTTTGAGGTCAAACTTGATCATGAATCCACCGTGCGAAAAATATTCTAGAGCTTTTTTGTGGTCTTCGAATTTAATTTTTCTTTTATGAAGAATGCACGTGTTGACTATTCTGAGATCTAATATAAGCCGTTTCTTGCCCGAAGGTTGAACAGAAATTGACAACGGGTTGACGACATGCAAATCCTCTCGAGATTTTACTTCGGTTATTCTATCGCCTTGTAGTAGTTCGAGAATAGCGTCACTAACAAACTGGTCATGCTGTCTGGCAGACCTATTGTTACTCTTGCACACGTAGGGTGGTTCTATCTTCATTGGAATTTTGTATCCTTCACGTATTGTACTTATTATAAACTGCGAGGCTTCTATTTTCTCCCAAAATGAAATATGTCTATTCAATCTACCCCTGACCTGGGGTAAGGGATCACACTCTTGTTCTATCTTTCCCTTCGTAGGGTGCTCGTACTCCCCTTTACACTCCAATTTTACCTCTAACACACAATTTTCGTCCCCTGACAAGTCGCTAGGCTCACTTTCCATTCGGAGCGGGGCCATGCGCTCGACTGGGGCCAACTTTTCTTGAAGTAATTTCCGTATGCATTTTGTCCTCCTTGTCTGGCTTGGTATCCAACACGGCAGCTCGAGCTCCAGTGCCCGCGATAACCACAGGTGAAACAAATGTCGGAGGATTTTTCACGAGGTTGTTGACCGCCTTTCTCCGTGATTCATAAAAATGAAAATTACAAACAATGAGAATTCTAGCAAAATAACATAAGCCTATATAAGCAGATTAATATAGACAGGCTTAGCTTAAACCGTTTCCAATTGTACGAGGTTATATGGCATGTGTATGTATTGCTGCCTAAAACGTGAATAACTTACTTGGTCTACATCCTTCTTTTATAATCTTGCCTATTGTATGTGAACAATAGAGCCCCTAATTACCTTAAAGGTAATATATTCCTAGCATGATGTGTTGCATCATGCGTGCATTCTTATCTTCAAACAATAGGAAAATACATTTTCATGTGGTCTGGATATACGTATTTTGATTGGTTATAGCTTTCGAGACGCGAGACAATTTTGAAAAATGAGTTGCACGAAGGGATGTTACACGCTAAAACACGTCGTGCAACTTGCAACAATTTTTTTCGCGGCACAAGTCGCAGCAAAAATTGCAGCGTGTATACAAGCATAAGGAACGATGACAAACCCTGACATGTACATTAAACATACATTTCCGGTGGAATGATTGCCGTAAAAGACCAGAAAAGCGTCCATTTTTTAAACTTGGAACCATTCATCCCTATGGGATTAACGAACGAGATTTTCTTTTAATTAATCCCTCTAAAGTCATAGTTTTCAAATATATTTATACGTTACACCGCCATCAAATTTACATTAGATTCCCATTCACTAAATTATTGGCAGTTTACCACCTTTTTACTTTGCTATACAGTGTGTATCAAAAAAACCGCTACCCTTAGAAAATGAATTAGCATTCTTAAAGAGATCTATTGTAATTTTAAAAAAAATTATACACCTGGGAAATTAAGATGGTCCAAGCGCTGCGTTAATCAAGAAGAGAGAAAGCAGTTTTCAATACGAATGCAATCCAAGTTATTTTTTACGCATTCGTTTCTCAGAGGTGTCTAAGCCTTCAAACTATTACAATGGGTTCTTTGAAAAAAATGCTAATAGTACTGTGAATTAGCATTTTTTTCAAAGAACCCATTGTAATAGTTTGAAGGCTTAGACACCTCTGAACAACGAATGCGTAAAAAATAACTTGGATTGCATTCGTATTGAAAACTGCTTTCTCTCTTCTTGATTAACGCAGCGCTTGGACCATCTTAATTTCCCAGGTGTATAATATTTTTTTTTAATTACAATAGGTCTCTTTAAGAATGCTAATTCATTTTCTAAAGGTAGCAGTACTCTACTTTTTTACTACTTAAATAATTTTATGCCGGCTCCGTTTTTTTTATACACATTGTAGAATTAAGTCCAAAACAATTTATGTGGTGAACCTGTGGGTTTGACAGATTTGTTGGTGCAGGTTATAGACTTTACGGACACAAGATCGAGACCCTACGATAAGAGAAGGCTTTTGGATCATATATAAACGTAATTGTTTTTCTCATTTGCAGCGTAATTCTATGGAAATATAATGTAAATTTATTCGTCGTCCTCCCGTATGTCCAAGGCATCTCAGAAAAGATCGCCAGAACATTAAAGAAAGAAAAATCAAAGTTGCTTATAAACCCAAGGAAAAATTACCAAGGAGGAGAGCACTGGAGTTGTCTACGAGATAGCGTGCAAAGAAGGTGACAAAGTGTAACACGATTTTGACTTTGAAAACGTTAAAATTATTGACCGTTCCCCGAATTGGAATCAACGATCATTCCTTGAAGCTTGGCACTCGATCCATAAACCCGCGACCTCTATCAATGAACATATACGCGTGTTGATGCCCTTTGTTTTAATTTTTAGTATTTTTACATATTTTACATATTTTGACATGATTTTACTCTTGTTTTATATTACATATCATAAGGTTTCAACTTTTCATAGGACGTCATTCGCTGATGAAGGATATAGTATTTTAGCCGAAACGTGTATCAAACTACTTTTAATAAAGTTTTTAATTTAAGAAATAAAAAAATGTGTCGCGTGATATTATGTCGTTATATGACACAAGAGAAGCGTGTAATACACGAGGCGATAGCCGAGTATGTTGCTAACTTCTCGACTTCCATTATAACGACATAATATTACAGCGACAAAGTTTTTTATTTCTTTTATAAAATAACATCATTATATCATCAACAAAGTAAAGAAAAATGAAGATTTACAAGTTAAAAAGACGTTGCTATGTGGCGTTGCTCGGGATGGGAGGGGAGGGGAGTGGAGCGAGGGATGAGAAGACCCTGGTAAAGGCTGGTCACGTGACTCCAAGGATATTGGATTATTTTGTAACCTGGCTTATTCTCGCTTATATCATCCGGGGGGCCGGATCGCTGTGAAAACATACCACAAACGTTTATAATTGAAAGTACAGTATATGGATAATTTAAAAATATTACAATTTATTGGAAAGACAGTACTGACTGCAGACAGAAGTTTAAAGATGGTCGATTACTTCGAAAAACACGTTGATTTACTGGACATTTAATTGCTGTCATATTAAAGATAAATGATGGTCAACGCCAGAACAGTTCGAAATATGAAGTTTGAATATAAAACGTCGAGACCGAAACCACACCAGAAATCTGAAATCCCTATAAATGCTTTCAACAGCGAACTGTTCTGGCGTTGATCATCATTTATTTATCTTTAATATGACAGCAACAAATGTCCAGTAAATCAACGTAGTTTTCGAAGTGATCCACCATCTTTCAACTTCTGTCTGCAGTCCGTACTGTCTTTCCAATAAATTGTAAATGGTATTATGGTATGTTTTCACAGCAATCCGGCCCCCCGGATGATATAAGCGAGAATAAGCCAGGTTACAAAATAATCCAATATCCTTGGAGTCACGTGACCAGCCTTTACCAGGGTCTTCTCTTCCCTCGCTCCACTCCCTGAGAAGACCCTGGGACTTATATACAATTCTTAAAGTTCATTAAAAATTCTAATTAAGTAAAATCGTTTAAGTTGAGTCCATGCGGAACGAATGAATTAAGTTTGTACGCCCAAAATCCTTCTCTTTCTACAGGTTTACTTACATCTGTCTTATCAATTATCATTACTATTACATCTTCCAATCCCCTATGGCCATCCTCAAAGTAATACGCATACAAATGCTCTCCTGTTCCCCTTTGACCCTTCGCATACCTCATTATAGGCTACTTCTGCAACGTATTGTTTGCATCACTTCTTACACTTATTATAAGTAAACACATGCAGGTTTTGAGGGCTATTAGTGATTAAATGTCCCCGAAAGCCGAGGGAGGGTTTTGCGGAACCACAAAACCCTCCCGAGGCTTGAGGGGTCATTTAATCACTAATGGCCCTCAAAACCATGTGTTTAGTTTGTAATCACATTGTCACCGAGGAAATAAACAAGACAATGGTGCTTTTGTTTTGTAAAATCTCTTTATCGAATTGGTTCAGTGAATCTGGGTATAAATTTGGTTTGCAAATAGAGTATTTTTACAATTTAATTAGAGTATCCATGCCGTGCAACGAAATGAAAAAAAACATCATCTAAAAATCTCCACCAGAACCATGGCTTTAAAATACATTCACTTAACATTTTTCTTTCCAACTTAGACATGAAAATATTCGCAAAAGCCGGTGCAAACTTGGTTCCGATGGCGGTGCCCATCCTCTGTCTATAGGTGTTGGCATGTTGCCATTAAATTCAAAATAATTATTTTCTAAAATATCCCGGGCCAAACCAATGGCAACACCACAATTTGAAATAACAGGCCTCCCAGGCACATTTTCCAATCGCTTATGAATTTTAGGCAAAAGATAAAAACGACCCAAACTATGATGTTTTCCACGAAGATAAATTCTATTAGGTCCTCAAATTTTTTCCTTGATCCATTAGAGCAACAAGCTTTCGATCAATTTCTGAAAACACTTTTTTAATCGGATCTTCTTCAACTAATTCATCAATATTCCTAGCTATCCCATAATTGGCTTTGCGCTTCATTTAAATAATCATTAATACCCCAAACTACAACTGCCGACCCTTTATCCGCCTCCTTAATAACTAAACCCTACATCCTTTTAATTCTTTCAGCACAAGCAGCTCACCCCTAGTCATGCTACAATAACTCCTAGCATTCTCATGAGTGATCGAAATAATGTGCCCTTCTAGATTCTTTAGAAAAAGCTGGGTCCACCCCTGTAGGTACCCAGTTAGATTTTTCTTTAAACTTAATTAAACTATCTGCAGTATTCTCATTTCTTTGACCTCGCTTTCCTTTCCAAAATAAGCCTTACATTTTATTCTTCGAGCAAAGTTCGTTATATCCTTACTTAATTTACAAATATCTATTTCCTTTGGTGTGGGGAAAAATTTTAATCCGCACGACAATAATTTTATCTGTTCTTCTGTCAAGTCACGCTCCGATACGTTCACTACATTATCTGAAACAAAACCTCTATTACATCTCATACCTTCCACGCCTTCTTGAACAGTAATAGTTTCTGCGGCCGACACTTCCGTTGATACTAACTCTTCATGCTGCGATTCCACGTTTTCCTGATGACCTATATCCTTTCGGTTCTCGTACTCTCCCTGTGTTATCATTGATATATGATACCATTGAGATATGACTTCCCTGTCTCACAGCCTGTCTCACGTCTTCCTGTATTACTCCCCTGTTTATATATATATATATATATATATATATATATATATATATATATATATATATATATATATATATATATATATATATATATATATATATATATATATATATATATATATATATATATATATATATATATATATATATATATATATATATACAGTGTATATATATATATATATATACAGTGTATATATATATATATATATATATATATATATATATATATATATATATATATATATATATATATATATATATATATATATATATATATATATATATATATATATATATATATATATATATATAATGTCTTATATCTCATAAAATGTCTTATATCTCAGTGATTGCTACGTTTACAACGTTCATTATCATGAGGAGTTATTATACGCACATTTTCAAGTAAATTTGTGGAAAACTTGAAGATGTAACTAACACTCTAATGAGTAAAGATTCTCTACCCTGCACCTGGGACCATCTCATTTACATGTACATATCAAACAAACTGAAATACTTCAAAAACGAAGTAAAATTCGGAAAAGTTACTCTATCATTTTACGAGTTCTTTCATATTAGACCAACTTAATTTTTGTTGCCAATGGGTGGCAAGTTTCGTTAGAGTGTGATCGTATGTTTGAAGTGAAGGCTGAGACAGTTTCTCATTGCCCGTTCAGCTGACTCGCATGCAGTTCCGAGATGCGCGTGTGTAAGTGTGGCGCGTTTTTTCTGTTTTATCTTGTAATTCTGTTCTATCGTGTAATTTAACGTTTGAATTACTAATCAGAGAAAGTTTGCTTATTTCTAAATTTAAACATTGCCTCAACGGAAAAGTCAGTTCCGTTCCGCTTTCTTTGTTCTGACTCTGTATCCGAGGTTTGGGGATTTTACATATTCGTAATATTTGGATTCAACCAAGGAGAAATGTAATATATCTTGCCGTTCGAAAATTTCATCTTCATGCCTTTTTCCCTGCTAAAGATGATTTATTATTCACAAGAAATGACGTCAAAGCAGGGACACACAAAGTCATTGCACACTAATTCAACAGTGAAATACAAAGAAAGTTTGGCTTTGAATTTTAAACACACCTGTTTAGACAAAATTTCTTTGTATTTCACTGCTGAATCGGTGTGCAATGTTTTTGTGTCCCTGTTTTGACGATTTTCGAACGACGATATATATTACATTTCTTCTTGGTAGAACCGAATAGAATATATAGAACAAGCATGAGTTTTAAAGTCATAAGTATTTATTGTCCACAGATCAGAGTGGTTGTTGTGGCAGTCTGAGATTGTCAGCGTGGTGATATTGTATATAGCCTACTCACTTAGCGCATGCTCGGAAAACTAGACAATCTTATACCGTTCTCAGTTCTCATTGTCACTGCTGAGATTGTATCTCGACTATTATGGAATGTTAATTATGGCCAGTCCAAGCAACCTTTCGCCTTCAAACGATTGTTCAGTCTGAAATTCTAGAAACATTGGTATTTAATCCTGGCTCAACAAGTTATCTCAAATCTTCTGCAAATTTCCGATGGCATTGCGTCTTATAGAAATGGGGTGTCTTATAGAAAAGATGCACTACAGAGCATCTTGGTACATACGAAATTCCTGGAAAATCCTTTACTGAAATAAAATAAAAATAGCTGATACCTCATCATTATTATGAAACCGGAACAATAATATGATATCGCATTCGTAACCATCTTCCTTTTACAAACACCACTGGCACATAAAATTGGTTGTAGAATTATGGACAGCGGGAAGGTGAGGACTTGTAGCCATTAACAAAAACAAACAATAACAAGTTTATCTAATAAACAAGATCATTTACGGCCACACCTGATCCTATCCGGCAGATAAATCATATCTGTTCTATACAGTATAGTTTTGCGAATTTATATGTTGAATAGGACTTATTCACCGGATATTGAACAACCGCCCTGTATTCTAACCGCCCCCTTTAGTTTTGAGGGGTTTGTCAATATTATTGTAAATGCGTTCTATCTTATAATGCATGTGGTGTATATTCGTGGTGATCTATATTTGTATATTTCTATATGAGCTGTGTATTTATGACTGTTTAAACAGATGTCTTGGAACTATTTGTTTGGGCGCTTGTTAGTGCATGGCTCCTGCCCCTAATCACATTCCCTGCAGATTTGATTAAATCTTTCCTGTCTGGCGCAGCCAAAATGGGTCGTACAGACTGAAGAAATCGTGAATCGAAAAACACGGCACACGGAAATTGAAATTCGACAAGCGCCAGGCACCTGAGATCCACTCACACGCCAAGTTTGATTTGATTTCATTAACAACTCTGCGATTGATGGCATTTTGAATTTTCATGATGCTATGCGGGTGCGCAAGATGGCCTTTTCTAGAAAAATGGAAGTTTTTCAACCTGATTTGTGATAATTAATGCTAATAACATAATGTGTCTTGTTCGCGAAATTTAAAAACATTGGTAACAGCCGGTTTATCGGGCTTTCAGAATGTATAGCGGCAATAGTTATGATTATTTCTAAAGATATCAATAGAACAAAGAGGTGGTTCAATTTTGGATGTTTTTCAGCCCGTTAGAAAAGAGTTAATTAAGACACAAAATAACAAATATTCACTTGCTTTGTGTCGGTGTCTCGAAGACAAACTGTTTCAGCTGAATGTAACAATTTTCAAACTGTGCTATAACTGGTATAGTGGAAAATATATATGGAAAAGTCGCTCAAAATATTGAGTCCCTATAGATACTAAACCGATTATGACAATCAATCGCACTTCTCTGCTGTCTGAGATATTGCTTTGATAAAAAAATATTGCTCCGACATTCTGCTTTATGTAATGATAACACTGAAGAAGTATATATAGCCTGACTAGATACATAACATATAAGATACATAACATAGATACATAACTGAGATACATAACATATAAGATACATAACATAGATACATATTAACTGAGATACATAACATAGGCTAGTATAACATTACTACTGGTTACTGCACTTTTGATTTACAAACGGTAACAATAAGATTTTATGGCATAATTCTGTTGTATTCTACAATTGAGTCATCGCGCTGTACATAATTATTTGTTGAGAGAAAACAATAACATTGTATCTTGCAGAAATATCAGAAAATAAAGTGAAATAAAATAAAGGAAGCTTTTACCTATTTAATTTATGTTGACGTTAAACAATAAAAGTGCTGAGTAGGCAGTGTTGAAATACAAATCGAAAACTCTAAAAGGTTGGTGTACTGTCGAAGTAGTGTGTATAGAAGGTCGTTTTGAACGAAATTCCTTCGTCAGAAAGTCAAAGACGAAACTTTAGACTACACATTATTAATACTCGAGCGTAACTTGAGTGGGTGCGGCCGTTTGACCAACTGTTGTGGTCTATAGTGTAGGTATACCCCACACATGTCTATATGAGCTGGGAGACTCAGGTTCAAATCCTGGGTCGGACCACCACTCAGGGTCTTAAAGTTGAGGAGAAAGTGCTGCCTTTGCAATAACATCAGAAAATGGTAAGACTTTCGGGTCTTCTCGGATAACGACCTTAAATCGTAGGCTCTCTGAACCTCTATCAATTGGGCTTCTAGCTGTTGGGGTGATTCCGTTCATCTAAAAGAGTGATAATTATAATAAACCAGCTCAATAACAACGTCGCTTTACCAAATTTCACCCATAATACTTCGTATACGGTACTGTATAGATCATAAAACATTGATAAAATAAAAATGGGGGTTAAACATTTCGTCTCAGTGACACTTTAACGTTGTAAGGTATCCCAAATCTAATGGCCATTTCCATCATTTAAAAACTTGACAAATAGAGCGCGGTATAATTATCTAGAAACCGACTCAGTCAACACCTTTGGCCTATTTAATTGTATAAATGAATGAAGTTTCATGACAAATAGAAACATAGGAATGTTTATTGTTTGAATAGAACGTCGTTCAATAAATTACATGAAAAATAGTTTGGAAAGATAAATATGTTTAGTGAAATTATAACTACAACGCAAATATTCAATATCATAATATATTAAAGATTGTGATAAAAACCCTACAACATTCAGTAAATAAGTTAAATACATAATAGATATTGGTTAGATCAATATTAAATAGAGAAGAAATAAAACGACTATGTAAAAGTACTAAAAAGGCATCCTCATATCGTCTTTAAAATATGGAATCGTATATATAGTGCATTTCCATTGTTCAACATCTACATTACTCTACGGTTTTCCCTCGAGGAACCTTCTCCATTTCGTCTTGTAATGCTCAGTTTCCTGTAAGCGGTGAAAGATGACGTCTTTTTCTCGTCTTGCCATGTTTCTTCTCACATTTTTGTTTACAAGATGTTCTAATTATTCTGCAGTTTTTGCATAGAGTGCATGATTTTTTTGATTTAATGCATACGAGCTCACATACATTGATGCAGTTATTGTAGATTTGATCACAAATATTTTTACATATCCTCAGATTCAGCGTCCCTTGACCTTGTACCTCAAGCAGAAAACTAACAGCGATCAATGTTACTATAATGAGACATCTCACGCGAACCATTCTAAAAAGGAATAATAAAACATTAATCTCTGTCCGCTCAACTATAAGTCTGCATGTTTCTCTGTGTTTCTCACACGACATAGTAGTTTGCGTGAATTCAGAGATAACTATTTTCAGTACAACAATGTTTTAAACCAACGGCGATCAAATCATGCGAAGTGAAATTAACCTTCGCAGAGAGAGTATATTGTACTTTGAGCTAAGTTGTTAATTTTAATTGGAATTACATCATTTTCATAAAATGTGATGATACTGTAAAATTCCTCAACTCCTCAAGTAACGCATACCATATTCTCTTTCACTATAAATTATGCATGCACAGCATTTTTTTGAAACTCATGGTGTTCACTGAATGACTATAGGTATTGAAAACTATATGCTGTACAGCTGTAGCTCGTATCTCAAATGTTTTGCGATCGTATTTTACAGACATTATATACATAATATTTAACAGAAATACTGTATTTTACAGACACACTGTATTTTACAGACATAGTATTTTACAGACATACATGTATATACCTTGTAGTTGTATATGCGTATATATACGGATGACAAGTCCAAAAGAGTCAAAGATCTCTTTCACTTGTTGTTCATCAAAGTTAACAACCGAAGCTTATTACACACATCAATGCGTTGATGGCAGAAAAAATAATATTCTAAGCCAATGTTACAAACATGCACGTTTAAACTATTGCCACTCGTGGATTTATCATACTGTTTCTGCTTAAGGGCAAAGACTGAACATTTTAACGAAAGAAACAGTTAGAAAGCATATGGTGACATACCTGTATATTTCGTGATAGTTAACTCGCAGTAATCCTCTCTAGTATCGTAAGGTGCAGAATGAAGTTTTCGGCTGTGACAACAACAGTATTTGTAGAATAAGACAGGAAGCTCTATCTAAATTATCTTAACCCCAAGGTGCCGGAATGTCCGGAAATACCTGCTTTACCACTCCTTACTATGGATGCTTGCTTTTCAAATCCGTCGGCACTGACACTATTATACAACCACCACGCAGTACTAATGATAAAGATTTCCTTTTTTTCTGTTATTACAGAAATATCCGCAAACTCATAATTTTATATATGAATTATTTCCTCTGGAGTAGCTAGGAAACGTGAAGTACGTCATGACGATAATGTCTTGAAAGTTGTACGTTTACTGAGTAAAAATGACGTTAGGATTAAGTAATAATCATGTTAATTATGCTTTAACAGACACTTCGCAAGGTAGAGGGAAATATTACAAAGAATGGGAAGAAAATAACTATGAATGACCTTGAAATGAATAGTTGTACGTTTAGTAAAGAATTGAGGTCGTTAGGATTAACGTTAGGATTAAGTTATTATCGTGTTCATTATGCTTTAACAGACACTTCACAAGGTAGAGGGAAATATTACCAAGAATGGGAAGAAAATAACTATGAATGACCTTGAAATGAATAGTTGTATGTTTATAGTAAAGAATTAATGTTAGGATTAAGTTATTATCATGTTCATTATGCTTTAACAGACACTTCGCAAGGAAAATATTGCTAAGCATGGAAAAAAATATGAACTCGATCTTGAATATTATTTGGTACACATCAATAACGAAAGTGAAAATGAAAACACAGCATTTTGAATTGACTACGGTTTGCAAGTCAAACCGTTGTATTCTAGAACGTAACAATTATAAATTTGGTTCTTGTTTATCTCGTGGCTTAATTGGTATATCGCAGTCTTTTATCTTCTAACAGAATGATACATGTGTCTGTCTAGACAGGATTGCATAATTCCATTATCATTCGAAGTTCTAGAGTAATTTCTGTTTGTTCATCAGCGAAGGCGGAGATATCTTTGAACATATTCTAGAAGGCAAGCGATGTCAACGTGTCAATGTAGTAAGGTTAAACTAAATCCACTATGGATGTTGTACTAAGATAAAACATCGGAACATTTCCAAAGCGGAAGATATTGATACTAAAATATTTTGTCCCTCCCATCTGATTTAAATAAAGCTCTTAATCCACGTATGGAAGCGATAATTGAGACAATTTACGTACACGTTCCCTTAATTAAAGAGAATTGTCAATTAAAGAGGCTTAGCTAAGAAAATAATTTTTGACTTTTGAAGAAATTGGTTTTGCTCGATATCTATATAGAATACATAATTGTGTTGTTTTTGGTTTCTCTGTGTTTCTCACGCGACATGGTTTAGCCAGTGGTTTAGCCAGGAAATTGTTTGTATTTTCAAATAGAAGATATTGTAACCTTATCTTGTAATTTTTACCTAATAATCGTTTCAATATTTCGTTGTTGTATTTCGTTGTATACCGCTGCATTTAATAAATTGAATAAAATATGATCTTCAAAATGACCACTTGCAACTCGATATTCAAGTTAAAATAAGTCGAAAATATATATACGTTATTAATTCAAGATAATGCTTTTCGAATTATGCAAAGCTTGATAGTGTCATATGTATACGTTTTATTTCTATTGGAGTTGGTTTTTTCTCGGTATAAAAAGAGAAAGCGGCCGATAATTTCACGGAAAAGCGTGTGTAAATCAGTAATTCGTGGCTTTCAGTTAGGGGTTTAGCTTACTCAGTTGATTAATTTATCCAGCCATTATATATAATTGTCAATAGATATATATATATATTCTTCTGATATATCAGTTCTTCTTATATATTCTTCTTATATATTCTTATTCAGAGACGACGACGGCTCAGATAACTTCATACCACTTGAAACTATAAGTGTGTCCATAGATACTTCTCTATTACAGAAATAGTTTGAATGCTGTTCGGTATTCCTTCAAGCCTCGAATTTTGTCGGTATAATTCCTTCAAGCCTTTAGTCGGTATTCCTTCAGGTACCGTTACCATACATACGTGTGCGATGTTTTAAAAACAGTAAACTGTAACGTTGGAATAGAATATGTTTATGTATCTGCCCTCAGCTTTCTATTTCCCGTAAGTGACTCAAAACTATAGGTTTTCAGTTCCGTCTACACTTCAATACATAAAATTTCGAACACCTACGCGAAATGGATACGGGTGGCCTTTTCTTCTTCCCGCATTTTTTGTTCTCCGCTATACAATATTCCTTCTGTTACGTAGTCTATACACTATATGCTTTCGTTACATACTGCATCACCAATCATCATCCGATCGATATTTGTTGCCAATATCCAGAGCACCTGATGTACGTGCATTGTTTACGTCATATTACCTGTGCGGAAGAAGGTCATGCACATGAGAAAGTCAGGAATTTTTAACAATGTGAAGTTCAGAGTCAGCACGGAGATTACCAATTCACCAATCATAGAGAAAGAAAACGCTCGTGGGATACGAAAGAAAACGCTCGTGAATGAAAACGCTCGTGGGATACGAGACTGGCAATGAACACGATCCACAGACAACAATAAATGGGAGATTAAACAGCATGTTGACTTGAGGTCACAAGGCATGCAGGGCGACAAGTGTGCCATGATCATGATGCAAGGGATAATGAATTATGAACAATGAATGTATCCAGTCATGGTACTCGACCCTGAGGAAAGACGCAATGAATCTGAAAATAATTACCTAGGAACTACATTCCTAATTTTGCTCAAATCACATTGGAACATTTAGTACCGTAGGTAAATTAGTTATGAATACGCCGCATATATTTTTAACGTCTTATGCACGTTTAATGTTTAATTGCTGGTGACAGCTAACAGTTTCTTTAAGTTATTTTTAATAATAATAATAATAATAATAATAATAATAATAATAATAATAATAATAATAATAATAATAATAATAATAATAATAATTGGTGCAATCCAGTTTTTCGCCAAATAACAGATAATTAATGATAATTGAACGTACAACTGTTAGTTTCTATACTATTAAACAATTAACTCTACCTCGTCAACTCTTCATTAAATATATATGAGATGCTATAAATGGTTTACTATGTATTGATGGGAAGGGAAAGCAAAAATATATCCATATAAAAGTTTGTCTAAGGTTAAAAAGTTCTCAATACTTAAAAAAGTAGAGCGGAATATAATATAATGAACTTAAGACGTCTTGTGTCGCTACTCAGAGTTTCACGCGGCCATAGGGAGTTGGGGCATGTCGGAAATCGAATTTGAGTTAGAAATCAAATTTAATATTAACGCGTGATGGTTGCGAAATGCGAATACAATGCGATCCACGGGAAAGTGACGTATATTCGGTATAGTCTCGCAAGATCTGTTCTTTAGTCTAACTATAGGACGAGGTCTTACATCTTGCTTCAAACGCAATTGAGAGAGACGTCAGTCAGGGACTCGATAGTAACGACAATATTTTCAAAAAATGTCAAAGATGTTCATTCACTCGCACCGACTCCGCCAACAACGTGCGGCTGGCTGCGTGGTGCGCCGACAATACATATGATCAGCGTAATGTCTACAAAGCGCCAGTGCCGTGGTCAACAGGCCAAGGTCAAGGTATTAGAATCGCAAAACTATATCTATTTTGATCTTAAACTGTCTTTATTTAGAAGCCTGCAGAAGTCTACAATGCTTTTCACTGCATTACATTTACAATATTCAATACATAAAGATGTTAAATAATTATGCAAACATGAACGCGAATTGAACATGAAAAGCACGCAATGCATTCAATTGAATGCTTCAATAATAAATCGGGATATCGAAACCAAGCGCAATTTTAAAACTTTTATCATGGCGACTGGAACTTATCTGATGAAATGAAAACTTTCTTCAATTCATATTTAATAAAATAGAGGTATATATGTGCCTTTAAAAATAAGATTGATGCACATATTTGTATATCTAACAACACAACACGGAAGCCAAGGTATTAGATATATAGATATAGATATAGATATAGATGTAGATATAGATATAGATGTGGATATAGATATAGATATAGATATAAATATATATATATATATATATATATATATATATATATATATATATATATCAGGAATCCTCCTTCTCAAGTTTAAAAACATTTATAAAAACATCAGGATAAAAACGTTAAAACTTTATTAAACATCAACGTTTCGAGGCAAGCCCCTTTGTCAAGATATGAGTACACAGATTCTTGAAGCGCTAATATATACTCTACAATCTAATTAAAAATGCACCTATTTTACAAAAAATCCCTAATATTAAGTCCCCGAGGTATAAATGAATCTAACTTGTATGCCCAGAATCTCTCCCTTGTTGTCGGATCATTTACATTTGTTTTGTCAATTATTTTAATTTTAACATCTTCCAACCATCATTATGTCCACTTTCAAAAAAATGTGCATACAAATGCTCACCTGCTATTCCCCTACAACCCTTGCCATATATATTGATAGATAGATACTAGATAGATAGATACTTTTAAATCGTGCAAGCTAAACTCGTATTACCAAGGTGTTAGCAAACAAGACTAGTGCTTATATGTTGATGTCAACAGGATTTGTGTGCAGGATTTGCATTTTGGAACTATCGTCTTCAACTGATAAGACGTACAAATCAATCTTTGAAGCTAATTAAGCTTTGTATGTCACAATATATTGTCGCAGTTCATTTGACTCGAATTTATTCACATTGGCCTCATTTATTCCCAGATTTTCAAAAATTACACGTGAACTGTGTTTCCAGTTGAATGGTGATTGTGGGCGATATCAGTCTCTAAAATAGATTTATAAATCCTAGTTAGAGACATGGTGACTTATTCGATTAAAACAAAGAGAAACAGTCTGACATGCGATACATCATTTGCATCCAACATAGCTTCTTGTAGATTTAGGCTGCGTTTACACTACAGGGCGTATCAAATAAAACGAGACCTTTAGAAATACCTATTGTTGTTAAGCACAAGATTTTATGCTCCTGAGAATTTAAAATAGCTTCTAATCGTATGAAGGAGCATAACTGCATAACAAATTGTCAAAGTACTAATTAGTCATTGTACATTGAGTCTCTGTATAATATAAAACAGTAAAAACTCGGCGTTGCTCTGTGGTCAGTTGAACCATTTTATTCGAACTGATGATATTACTAAGCAGTACTTTGACAATTTGTTATGCAGTTATGCTCCTTCATACGATTAGAAGCTATTTTAAATTCCCAGGAGCATAAAATCTTGTGCTTAACAACAATAGGTTAATTTCTGAAGGGCTCGTGTGTTTTTTTATACACCCTGTAGAGCAAAAGTAATCGGATTATAGTATTGTTTTTTTATTGCCATGAGGATACAAAACAATGTGAATCCGGTTGTTTTTGCTCTGTAAACGCAGCCTTAGTTACCTTCTATAAATTATTCATAAATACGTATACATATATGAATTTCGCTACTTATTCACTTTTATAATGAAACTCTCTTAGTATTCACAATCCTTTGAAAAACGAGCTTGAATATTTCAATTGTCGGCACGTGTAGTTACACGTTGACGTATAAAATTGGAACCATTTATATGTGTATTGGAATGCTCTAAACACGTCAATAAAATATTTCACGTCACCAAGTAAGCTTAATTGGACTATGAGCTAATTACCAGAAATTAGGTCAAGGTTACCAAAGGCTATAAAATTGAGAAATTAAAAGGATAAAAATTTCTGACAATGTAATTGCAATACTATTTCTTCCAGCAGTTGTCAATAAAAATGAAACAAAGTGCAGCACTGATGAAACAATTTAAGTGCAGCATTATCAATTATCCCAACACACAAGCGATACGAGCATGGGTCAAAGTGCCAAGAACGTTTTATCAATTATCCCAACACATTAACGTTTCTGACTTGTTGTGGATTAACGCTGCATGCGAACAATATGCGTTTACGACAATGTTCATCTATTAATACCTTTATCAATATCCTCATTATCTTATCTTATTAAATTATGATGCATGCTTCATGAATGATCGTTGGACGTGATCGACGTCTTACCATAGACAATAGACCTAGTTTTCAAGATTTTTCCGCTATCATATTGCAGGAAACATTGAGGCGAGCGCGCGGTTTCATATGGGCTGGCGGCCAGTGTTTTTACTGTTTCCTTCGCGTATACTATTTCTCTTAAAATCTTTCTTCTATACCCTCATAACATTACCTGGATTTTTCTTAAAGGAAGACGTAAGGAAAACAAATTAAACACTTTTTGTTTCGTTGGGGATGGGCGCGATAAAACGCAAGAAAGTCTGTAATATGGTCTGTTCAAAACGATGGCTGAAAATGCGCTACACGGTTGAAGGAAGATAAACAAAGCAGGACTTCATATTAGCAAAATACGTTCAATCGTTAACAGATGATGATTTCAATTTGACTAATCATTTCATTTGATCATAAGTATATAATTCGTGTTTCTCCAGCTTATACACTATGATACTATATTGTTTATAGCCTATATAGACTCCTATAGTGACAGTAAGCCAACAATGCATGAATTCAGCCAGGCCCTGCCATTCGATGAAAACTCGCAAATTAACTATAAAAATACAATCAAACTGCTCTTTTGGCATCCATTGTGAATACAGTTATTGTATATTGCAATTATATTATGAGTCTTTGGATATCATTATTTTAATATTTTATTAGTTTTAAGCATAGGCGTAGGGCAATTGTCCCTCCTCCCCCCCCCCCAACGTTTGAAATGAATGAAAAAACAATGAAAATTTCGGGCACTCTTTGAAAGAAATGTCGGGTAAATGTTATCCCCTTCTAAGGGATGCATTGTTTGACAGGTAGCCAGTGGAGCAGCTTCAGGACAAGAGTTATATACTATCAAACGTACGAGTACGTGTAAAAAGGCGTACAGCTGCATTTTGCACCCGTTGTGAGAGAGAGAGAGACCTTTATTTAATCACGGAATTTCATCAAAAATACATTTGGTTTAGATGAAAGCCGTGAAAGTTTTAACTAATTACTACAAATTAAATATTTACAAGGTTTTGTAGAGGAGAGACATTAATACTATTTCGAAAAGATTTTAGTGAACAGATATTTATTTGTTCATAACTCAAAGAGTTCCATGCTTTAACTCCTTGATAAATGAAACTTTTTTCCATGCATTCTGACTTTGGATTTGGCAATTTTAGATTTATAATATTAAGTCGTAGGTTATAATTGGTATAGTATCCATAACCCTACTAAATTTATCAAATAAATATTTAGGTGCGCCATTATGCATAATCTATACATCATTATTAACATATGTTTATAGCGCGCGCGCGCGAGAGAGAGAGAGAGAGAGAGAGAGCGCGCGCAGCTTACACATATATGTTCCGGTCAGGCCTCTATCCACCTTTACAATGTTTTTATCGACAATACCACAGTAGTTAAATATGAACTCTCAACGTGTTCACTCTTTTAGTTCTCTTGGACCTTAGTTCTACCTTTGATACGGTAGACCATGAAATCTTGCTTAAATGTTTAAGTTCTAAATTCGGGATCTGACGAAAGTCCTTAATTGGTTTTCAACTTATTTGTCTGGGCGTTGTCAGCGCGCGCATCACATTGGACGGTGTTTTTCTGATAGATTTGACTTAAACTTTGGGGTTCGTCAAGGTTCCTGCCTACAGGCACGCACGTTCCTCTTTGTAGCATATGTATCTAAATTGTTCGATATAATTAATAATCTTTTACCGGACGCGCATTGTTTTCCTGATGACACACAGCTATATTTGTCTTTTACAGTCTTAATTTCCATTCAAGATGAATCCATATTAGCAGTATGGAGAGTTGTATCTGGGACTTGCAGAAATGGATGTTTGAAGACAAACTCAAAATAAACGATGGTAAAATTGAATATTTAATTATAAGTTCAAAACAACAACTAAAGAAAATTAATCCATGTCATATTTGTGTTGGCAGTGTTGATATCCATCCTGTTATCTTGGATCCTGGTTTGATTCTAACTTGTCGATGTCAACACATGTAACCAAGGTCTGTGGCACTGCATTTTTGTTCATAACATCAAGCGTATTAGGGACCGGTCATTATTTATGGTCAGGGTGGGGGCCGAAGAGAAATAGATTTGGTTCTGAAAAAATTAATTTTTACCCAACCAAATTAAGATCAGAAATTTAACCGACCCAACCATTTATGGGTAAAGAAAATCTTTTACCCAACCCAAGAAGAAAAAGTTAGATAAAGCCCAATTCCCAACATAATACAAGTTTTAATAATGTAACTTTCAGATTATTATCTCCCTATACAGAGCAGGAATCCAAGGAAAACAAGGAGAGAAATACAATAACAAAAGCTAATGTGCAATGATGACTAAAGAGAACTGGAGATGACAACAACATTTTAAATTATAAACTTAATTAATTTAATAACTTGATTATTTTTTTATGTGTATAGTCATGAAAATTTTGCTAACCCAACTCTTCAGAGAAGTTATTATTTTTTACCCAACAATTTAGGTCTTACAATTTTCAGTTACCCAACCATTTTTACTTCGGCCCTCACCCCATCCATAAATAATGACTGGTCCTTTAGCAAATTTCTATTTCGGGAAAATCTGGTTGTTGTGATACATGCTTTCATAACAAGCCGCCTTGATTATGTACTGTAATAGCTTCCTCTGTGGTTTACCCAATATTGAGTTGGCTAAGTTACAAAGAGTACAGAATACCGCCGCCAGATTGGTGACCTCTACTCGGAAATCCTTCAGTGTGGCCACTTCGATGCTTTGGAATGAACTTCCTTTGGCAATGCGAGACATTCCAACACTATAGCGTTTTTAAAAGTAGCCTTAAAATTTATCTTTTTAAGTTAGCTTTTAATATTTAGGTTTGGTTATTTGTTCAATTAATACTAAGTTCTTGCATTTATATGTATATTGTACCTTAACATGTATATGTACATTGTACATTTGTAGTCTTGTTGTACTGCGCTTTTGATAATTTTATGTTAAAAGGCGCATTATAAATATTAAATTAGTATTATTATTGTGAATGTCGGAGCTTCATGGAGTAGACAAATAATATATGATGGGTTTAATGTTGTAAAAGGTTAAAAACCGTGATATTCAAGATTTATAATATGATTGCAATATCCCATAATTGTATTTACAAGTTGTAATTTAAAGTTTAAAGGTTCCCCGGCATTACATGTTCAACGTAGCCGAATAAGTAGATGCAATATATGCAAGCACTCCGTGTTTAAGTACCTAAAAACCTAAGGTTATTTACATAAAATTTATTCTCATGCCTACATTTGGATATAAGCTCAGATATTTTGTTCAAAAAAAAGCATTTGTTCGCATTTAAAATACAAAGTTCTCAGTTATTGATTACAGATATTGCGCATATTTTTAAATTGACCGCACTCAATAGAGTAGTCATGCTGTTTTTACTTTAGGTCTCAAATGTATTTGGAGAGAGCAGCATTTGTCGAATACCTCTTGTATTGGTTATATGTTATATATGGTTAATCAAATAATAATTGGTTATATATATGGTTAATCAAGAGGGATTCAAGATCCGCTTCAGTACAACACAGCTATGACATGTGCGGAATGAGCGCCTTATGTCAGCCAAACATAGCCCATCACGAAAGAAGAACAACGTCCCCCTCTTCAGCCGGCCTCCCGTTCGAAAGAAGTCCAAATATCAACAATAGCTGTCATTACTGAAGAACGACTGCTCCCTCTTCTACAGGTTATACATAGCGTCGCAAAAACGTCATGGAGATCTGGACGAGTTCTTTCAGCATGAAAACCAGGTATGTCCATCAGCCGGCGTTGTCACAAATGGACAAACTGAGGGTAGGATGCTTAGAAGACATTGTCCATTTTAAGGAGAATAACCCCAATCCCACAGCTCGTCATCCTTGATGGGGAAGCTATATATTGTGAACATGCTGCGATCTGCTGCAGTGAAGACATTCTCCGAGTAATAGCAGGGTGAGCACGTCTTCTAGACTATCTTTTTAGTATCCACGACTATATTATCAGATATATATATATATATATGATCCCAAAACAACCTAAATGTTTCCAAACCATCAAAACTACTGGTGATGTCAATAGACTCCAGCAGGATTTAGACTCCCTGTCAGTTTGGGCTTCAACTAATGAGCTAATGTTCCAGCCTGCTAAATGTGAGAATCTTCGGATTACTCGCAAACGCTGTAGCCCACTAAGGTCCTATGCCCTTAACGAAGCGACTCTAAAGACAGTGACCATCGTACGAGATCTTGGTGTACAAGTTTCTCATGACTTGTCATGGGCGGACCACATCGCGAACATTGTGTCTAAGGCAAACAGAATGCTTGGTTTTCTTCGAAGACATTGCTCCAATGACGTCTCTTGTGATATTCAGAAAACCCTTTGCATCTCGCTGGTTAGATGAGATGTGATCCAGTCGGGTATGGTCACCTTGTCTACGTGGATCTATTTATTCGATGCGAAGTTTGGAGAGAGTACAAAGGAGGGCCACACGTTTCATCCTTCGTGGTTTTGAACTTGACTATAAGTGCCGGCTCATTCAACTTAATCTTCTACCTCTATCCTATTTTCTTGAATATCTTGATCTCCTTTTTCTCTTCCGTTGTATAAATGGCGAAATACGTCTTGATATATCAGAATTTGTGCAGTTTTCACATTCTAAGACACGTCGTGGATCCTCCGGGATGGATCTTCGCCTTAATTCTGCTCGCACATCTACATTCCGTGAATCATTTTTTGTTCGTATCTGTCCTCTGTGGAACGCGCTACCTCTTGCCGCTATTCGTACCTCCGAGCGTACATCAGTCTTCAAGATTCGTCTGAAAACTTTACTTAAAGTTCGCCTTCAATCCATCTTTGACTCGGAAAATATCCGTTCATGGCGCATTATTTGTCCTATCTGCAGAATCCCTGATGTGGCTTCTGCCTGTAGTTGCTAATTGTAACAACTACTATTAGATCTATGTACACTAATATTATTTCGTACTTATGTTTGTAAGTATTTTGTATTTGTATTTTGTATTTTTATTTGGAGACAAGCCTTTGTAAGGGACCCTGTGTCCTATTGCTTCGTTTCCTGTTGGCCTTTTTTGTCACAAATGTCTTAAATTAAATTAAATAAAAACTTAGATCCTAACCTAACCCCCCGCCCAATAGGTTTTCTAACCCCCGTGATACAGGAAAGCTAAAGTAAAAATCCTATTACTAACCTTAATACTAAAAAGCATCGTCTAGAAGACGACCGGGATAAAAGGCGCGTGCTCACCCTTCCCTCTACGCTTGGGATGTAACGTTTCCGGTAATAGTATCACTGACTGCATGGGCCCACACAAACAAATAATATTAAACCAAAAGAGCGTACTAAAATATCAACGAATTAATCCTACAAAACTATTAGCAGTATTCACACTGATTAAAAACGTAAAGCCAATTATAAATCCAAAATCGGATTTTATACAAATAATTTACTACAAATAATCAATCAATCAACAACTTTATTTAAACAAGCTAAACCTCATCAACTGAAAGTTGGTATCCATGAGGTGCGTGTGATTTACTAACTAAATGAGATTAAAAAGATAAAAGTAAAAACCTATGATATAAACAAACTAATTGCATTAAAATTGTCATGCATTAAAAGATATAAGCTAACTAATTACATTAAAATTGTCATGCATTAAAATATGTAAACTAATTACATTAAAATTGTCATACAAGAACATTATAATCTATACAAGAGGAAAAGAGTGAGCAGCAATTTTTCCTTTGAATTTAGGCAGCCGATTCACATTCTCTAATTTCAGTATGATGGAGCAATTATCTTGGAACTCTTTACCTAGCTGAAGCTCTTTTTAGATTATTTGTAAGAGGCTATGGTAACTGAAATGAAGAACTGCTTTCCCTTAAATCGTAACTAGTTATATCACGTTTGGTACTGGTTTAAACATTACTTTTGCCTTATTTTTTTTCGTTGAGCCTGAAGAGGTTCCCAACCCAATGAATCCAGTGCTCAACATGACTGATTTCATTACTCGTGTTCATAAGAATTCTCGCAGATCTGTTGCGAACTTTTTGTAATCTTTTATCTTGGCACAAACCAAACACGTCCCAAACCTCACAACAGTAATCAAAATGTGGCTGAACCAAAACGTACCTATATCAACAAAATCCCTCAATCGCCTCATAGCTCGCATTCCTGATGATAGTTTTTACAGATTTTTTTCAGTGTTTGCATTCCAAGTTAAATGCTGATGAACAATTACCCCAAGTACCTTACTTTCAAAAACCTGTTTAACCGTCTCATGTTCAATAAAAAGTTCAGGTTCTCCAGTTTATTCCTCAATAAAGACTTTGATCCAATTAACAGAAATTCAGTCTTAGCTACATCGAGACTTAATTTGTTAGCTTTTAACCATCTTCCTAGGCCTTCCAGATCCAAATTCATAGCTTCCTCAACATCATTTATTGTCCTACCAGTTGCAGTTAAACTGGTATCAGTCGCGAATCTGTATTATTCAGACATTCTGGTATGTCATTAATGTACAGCAAAAATAGTAAGGACTAAGTGTCCTAAAATAGACCCTTGCAAGGGTAATCCCGCATGTAACTGAATGTTCAAACGAAAAAACTCCATTCACATAACATTTTTTAATGCGAGCATCACCTTTTACACCATAGAGTTCTAATTTCTTCAATAATATTTGATAATTGACGGTATCGAAAACCTTTTTTAAATCAATGAAAACAACCAAATTAAACATTTTTCAATCCATATTTATGTACCAATTATATTGGTACAATCTAGAAGAGCTGTCGCAGTAGAATGAAATCATCGAAAGCCAAATTGCTTTTTTGAGAGTATATTGTTTGAAGTAAAATACTCATACAGTTGATCATACAGGATTCGTTATTGGTCTATAATTTTCCATTAAATTTCGTTGGCCGCTTTTATAAATAGGCGTCACTCTGGCCATTTTCCAATCAATGGGAAAATTACTTTCAACATGGTTAAAAATACAGGTGAGCGATGTTGAAATGACAGGTGAGGCAATTTTTAAAATTTTACTGGATATTTTATCAATCCGGCCCAGTTGCTTTACAATTTGGTAAATGTGATCTATCTTCGTCAAACAACATTCAATGGCATGCTATTGTGCCGCTTCCAAACAATATCCTTCACAAATATATTCCGGCACAGCGCAGTAGCGCAATACATGTTTACCACTCATGATCACACCACCAAACACAAGACTGTCAAGGCCAGATAAAAAACTTTGTCACAAATATCTGCACTTTTAAATTATTTTTACATTCAATACAATGCTATTGTGCGCTTCCCAACAATATCCTTCAGAACTACATGACCAGACCACTAGATAATAAACTTTGTAAATTATTTTTACATTCAATGTCATATACGATGCAGAAACGTCTAATCTAATAAATGCGTAAATATTGCCAGGCACTCGTCCTGTGACAATGCTGTTATATATTTTTTGTTATTCTACGCTTGTATTCTTGTCGTAGCGCCAGCATTCTAGTTCGTTGTAATAGGCAAACAATAAAAACAATTCACCGTGAAAGACGAAGTCCATTCACCTCCGCTTATTTTATCGACAAAGTTATATCAATTAATGATCAATACCTCTAAATTAAATGTGACGATTGTGCCAACATACTCGGATTGCGACGTACATGTACGTGTGTAGCCACTAAAGGGAAAAACGCCGACTATCATAATGAGGAAATACAATGTATACTGGTACAGGGAGTAATAAACCATATTGTGCGGACAGTGATACCTAGCAAGTCATTATATAGTCATTATATGAATAGCACCATATAGCACTATTTATGTCCATGTATCGATCCATTGAATCCATCAGACACTTACTCGCTAATGTTTCTAACGCACCCTTGCATGTTCGACTCTCATTCGAAAAATATTTGTCCAATGATAATCACCTTTGTCCATTCGATCCATTGAATATTCGATCCATTGGATCCATTAGACACTTAATCGCTAATGTCTCTAACGCACCTTTGCATATCCGACTCTCATTCGACAAATATTTCTCCAACTGTAACCACCTTTGTCCATTCGATCCATTGGATACATTAGACACTTACTCGCTAATGCTTCTAACGCACCCTTGCATGTCCGACTCTCATTCGACAAATATTCGTCCAACGGTAACCACCTTTTTCCATTCGATCCATTCGATCCATTGGATCCATTAGACACTTACTCGCTAATGCTTCTAACGCACCCTTGCATGTCCGACTCTCATTCAACAGATATTTGTCCAACGGTAACCACATTTATCCATTCGATCCATTGGATCCATTAGACACTCGCTAATGTTTCTAATGCACCCTTGCATGTCCGACTCTCATTCGACGAATATTTGTCCAACGGTAACCACCTTTGTCCATTCGATCGATTGGATCCATTGGATCCATTAGACACTTATTCGCTAATATTTCAAACGCACCCTTGCATGTCCGAGTCTCATTCAACATATATTTGTCCAACGGTAACAACCTTTATCCATTCCATCCATTGGATCCATTAGACACTCACTGATGTTTCTAACGCACCCTTGCATGACCGACTCTAATTCGACAAATATTTGTCCAACGGTAACCACCTTTTTCCATTGCATCCATTCGATCCATTGGATCCATTAGACACTTACTCGCTAATGCTTCTAACGCACCCTTGCATGTCCGACTCTCATTCGACAAACATATTTCCAACGGTAACCACATTTATCCATTGGATCCATTGGATCCATTAGACACTCGCTAATGTTTCTAACGCACCCTTGCATGTCCGACTCTCATTCGACGAATATTTGTCCAACGGTAACCACCTTTGTCCATTCGATCGATTGGATCCATTGGATCCATTAGAGACTTACTCGCTAATGCTTCTAACGCACCCTTGCATGTTCCACTCTCATTCGACAAATATATGTCCAACGGTAACCACCTTTGTCCATTCGATCGATTGGATCCATTCGATCCATTAGACACTTACTCGCTATGTTTCTAACGCACCCTTGCATGTCCGACACTCATTCGACAAATATCTGTTCAACGGTAACCACCTTTGTCCATTTGATCCATTGGATCCATTAGACACTTACTCGCAATGTTTCTAACGCACCCTTGCATGTTCGACTCTCATTGGACAAATATTTCTCCAACGGTATGCCTTTGTCCATTCGATCCATATGGATCCATTTGATCCATTGGATCCATTAGACACTTACTCGCTAATGTTTCTGACGCACCCTTGCATGTTCCACTCTCGTTCGACAAATATTTGTCCAACGGTAACCACCTTTGTCCATTCGATCCATTGGATTCATTAGACACTCGCTAATGTTTCTAACGCACCCTTGGATGTCGGACTCTCATTCGACAAATATTTGTCCAGTGATAACCACATTTCCCCATTGGATCTGTTGGACACTCGCTAATGTTACAAACACACCCTTGGATGTCGGACTCTCATTCGACAAATATTTGTCCAACGGTAAACACCTTTGTCCATTGGATCCATTGGATCCATTAGACATTTACTCGCTAATGTTTCTAACGCACCCTTGCATGTCCAACTCTCATTCGACAAATATTTGTCCAACGGTAGCCACCTTTGTCCATTCGATCCATTGGATCGATTAGACACTTGCTCGCTAATGTTCTAACGCATGTCCGACACTCATTCGACAAACATTTGTCCATTCGATCCATTGGATCCATTAGACATTTACTCGCTAATGTTTCTAACGCACCCTTTCATGTCCGACTCTCATTCGACAAGTATTTGTCCAACGGTAACCACCTTTTGCCATTGGATCCATTGGATCCTTTAGACACTTACTCGCTAATGTTACTAACACACCCATTAAATCATTACATATTTAGTCACTATCCCCGCTAGTGCATCATTGCATATCTAACGTTCTCCATCTTAATCTTACGCAATAACCCAACTTATGTACTGGTCTGGTATGTTAATTCATATTAATCTTCTAACCCAAACCAACCTTGTTTAATGGTGTATTTGCCATTGCATTATTTTATTGAGTCACGTGACCTTGAACGACTGTTAATTATTAACTACTCTAAGACACAAGAATTAGACATTTGGTGAACAAATACGTCCATTGGATCCATCCGACAATACTTTCTCAGACTAGATAACGCTTATCGAACGGATCAATTCGTAACAGTTTGTTTCTGATTTGTCCATTGGACTCCAATCGTTGGTATTGGACATCAATCCGAAGCGGTGCAACACTGCCAAGCAGGATAAGCATTACCAGCGCAGTAACAAAGGTAATTTGGAGCGTGTGTCACTTTCAAGAAAGCCAGAGGAACAACGATCACTCAACTCATGGCAGATCTTCCGAAAGACCGCACAGAACCAAGTCCAACAGCAAGCGGTTGGGAGTACTGTTCACCTGTCTTAGTTCTAGAGCCATCCACTGATCCACATCGAACGTCTATGGATGCGAGTTCATTCATTTGTTCACTTCGAGTAGTAAAGAGGGTAGGGCTGCGAGCCCACTTTTGACACATTCGATGTTAACCGTAAATATAAATACCAAAACATCACCAAATTTATACCAAATCGCGAACCCCCTAAAATTCGATGTCATTTCGGTAATTCTAAATTTACAACATACATCAAATAAGACCACAAACTCGATTTATATGCTACTAATGTGACATTTCAATATTTTTACATGTTTTTTAAAAAATAGAATGTGTCGTTTCACATTTTTCGCATATTAAAAAAAAGAAAGTGTCGTTTCAACATTTTCACGTATTTAAAAAATAGTCGTTTCAACATTTTCACATTTTTTTTCAACAAACTACTACTGTCTCAACTCGTGCGCGAAAAAAAAACCACTAGATTTTGATTCTAGTGGTGATGTTTATCCAAATGGCGCTCTTTTGATTGGTCAACCCACACCAGCGCCCACGACAAATATTTTATCCAAACAAGTACCCAAATGGGGAGCGAAATGGCGCTCTTTTGATTGGTTAGCAACGTTGACTAATTTGCATACTAACAGGTGGCCGGTTGTTTTGCGAATTAGTCCGTTTGTTCGCTATTTTCAGTGGTATCTCTCACTACAATGTTTTTGTGACCATATGCGTAGGAGTCAATACCATTTTCTAAAAGGTATCGCTTATCATCGAAGCAGGATAGCGATACTTTATTAATTTCGTAACTACCGAGCTGATGTTTGACACTTCTAATGGTCTTCATTGTGTGTCGCAATTGTTTCTGCTCTAGTAGCACGCTTTTGTAATCTTCGTGTCTGATTACCTTTTTAATTATATTTTTTCTAATACCTTTAGCGGTTTTCCCACCACCCCCACCCTCTTTCAAATAGCTGTACATTTTACTGCGCAACCCGACGAACTCAATAATTGGCGTTCCAGCGCACTCGTCTTTCATCTTCCCAATAACTTTCTTATTCTCCTTAAAAGCGAATGGGTTGTCTGCAGGGTAATCACTATTGTCAAACTTTTCGCGCTCCTCCATGAAGTCGGAATAAACGTCGTCAGTTTTGATCGAGTACAACAGACTGTCAGTGTCAGTGAAGTGCAATCTACAGGTGTCGCTAGAGTACTTTTTCATAATATAATTATAGTGAAAATTGTACATCAGCGTTTTGCTCAAGTCTAGTATGCACATACCCACATATGCGGGTCTATTTAATGTCAGCGTTTCTTTAACTTTGTGGACAGCGACTAAGTTCTCGCTAAATATCTTGCAAGACACAAACGTCGGCTTCGAGACAAGCTTTTCTAATTTCTTCGCAGTGGTCACTAATCTTACGTCCACACGCTTCCTCAAATTTTCCATCGTTTTTCCGAACACACTATTATTCATCAACTTGAAGAAGTCCTTCTCAAAAGCGTTCTTAGCCGCAGTTCTTTTGATTGTGTTAAAGTCGATGTACTTGCCTAGCCACTTGGACTGGTCAAACTGTAGGACCCTATGAATCTTATTGATTTTTAATCCAAGATCCACATACAACTGCAGATTTCCGTAGTGACACACATACTTTTTTTTATCCTTCAAATTAGTCACCAACTTCTTCACACCGCCAACACTCACGTTAAACTTATTTTTGATTTTCGTACAGTACTCCGACAACATGTCAACAGTTATCTCCATCTTCTCGGGAGCTAACGGGTAATCGTTGTGTAGGTCATGCAAATGGGCTGGGTACTCCAAGTCGACTTCAAGCAGTAAGCCCTTTTTACTATTGTTGTGATAGTCGCATAGATTAACCTTTTCTATTTCTCTCTCAGTCAACCACTTGAAGCCACCCGTAGGTAGACTTCGACTCATCGCCCATCCGTACAAATTGTTGGCATCAAGGTACATCAAATACTTCGACTCTTGCTCTTTGTCATACCCTTCCATGTACTTATTATTCGCCACGCCATGTCTGTTGCATATGTAGCTCACACCACCACGCATACCTAATTCTACAAACTGGAACATGTCAATGTCAGACAATAGTTCAAGTTCTACTCCAGTCATCTTCAACATGGCATCCCAAGCCAATCCAGGCGATGTGAAATAATGACACGGGTCTAATTTGTACTCACGATGGCATGTCTTTCTAAAGTTCTCAAAAACGTCGGCGAGCAAGAGCACATCGCTTTTTAAATACAGGTCGTGATACCCACCCATACTTTCAACGTCGAAGTAGTCCCACACATCGATGGCGCGCTCGTACATTTCTTCCGTAATATGCTCGTCATTCAGAACGCTGTAGAAGTCCTTTTTGGAGGGTAGCTCACATTCATCGAATTTATCAAAGGAGTCCATATAATCATAGGGGTAGACCCCCTTTGTTGTCATAAGTGTCAACCCCTCGTCGTGAAACACTTCTGACGTGTATTTGAAAGCGTGCCTTGGTAGGTTCCTCACCAAGTTGTCTAGACCACTACCCATAAACTGAAAGCTGTCCAAGAATACCAAGTTTTTTCCAAGCATGAACGCCATGTACTTCTCCATGTTGTTCGGTATCACATTTATGTCTTGACCAAACTTGCCAATCTCCTGCATGATGAAATGACTATCGTAGCCACGTAAGTTGTGAAAGATCACAGGAATTTTATCGGTCAACTTAAAGTTCACATTACAGTCACGATGCGCAGACCCTCTGTACTCACCTGACACGTGACAGTGGTCTCTCACTCTAACGTCAGCGCTGGTGTACTCAACGCTACAAATATGACAACTCTTGGCCTCGTCGAAATTCTTCTTATCGTCATCAGTCAGCACCATTTCTTTGTTAAAGTGACTCTCAGATGTTTCTTTACAATATTCGACAATCTCTAACATCTCCCCAATGAACTTGTTGACTGCGTTTTCACCGCGATACACTTTTACTGGCTTACTGTACTCATTGTCGTAGCAACAAACTAATTTATACCCATAGCCACAGTCAACGTGTCTCTGATAAGCGTTTGTGTAGCTACACTCGCTTGACAGCCTTGTTGTGTGCACCTTCTGTGTGATAGCCTCAAAGTCTGCGTACACCACAAATGGTACGTTTAGCTGTCTACTAAAATTCTCGTATTTCACTTTCGCACCTTTTTGCGGCATTTTAATAGCTTGCTTCCCATTGATGACCAAACACACTTCAACATGACTTTCAAGCACGTCCGCTCGACTAAAACACTGCAAGCAATATCTACAAAAGTGTTTTCTAGCCTTATACTTTGTCTGGCGGTACATGAACTTGTTAAAATCGCGAATGTACACATAGTGCTTGTTGCCTACGTCGTTAGTTATCAACAATAGGTCCATGTGGTCGGGGTACACTTCCTTAGAAACGTACACAGGGAATGGCTGCTTATTTTCATACCCAAAAACGTTAATGCTAATTTCGTTAGCCTTTTCGATCTTGTTGTAATCTTTGAGTGTGACTGGGAAGTCAATTCCGTCGTAATTCAGCTCACCGATATGCTTAGCGTACTTCGACGTTCTATCAGAGTGTTTTCCAACAGGAAACTTATGTGTGAGGTGGCACCATCTAAAGCACTCGTTGTCATCATCGTTATTTACGTTTATCAGACCCTTCATACTGTTGCGCAGCTCCTTTGGCAGCGCAATGTAGCTACTCCCATGCAGAGGTCTGTAAATAGCGATATTGACGTAGTGTGCATCTATTTTGTCGATAGTCCATCCAGACCCCTCAGATAACCACCCAGCTATCCGTGTCAAGATTTGTTCCGATCCACGGTTGGCAACACCCTCGATGTCATGCTCGTTAATGACGACAAACGTTTTGCTGTTAAAGTAGGCAGTTTTGTATGTGGTCTTATTGAGTTCTAAAGCCTTCTCGAAAGTGACCTTAACTGTCTCTACCACTTTCATCCCATTAGTCTCACCTAGTTCACGTCTCAAAAGGTTGATGACAGCGCTTCTACTACCATTCACCTGATTGATGTCTCTGTCGTTAACCACCTCGACTCCATAGGACCTCGTGAACCCTCTCAGTGCTCGATCCAACAGCCGTGGGCTATGGTCTTCAACTGTGGGTTGTGCCTCCTGGTTTCTGACAAGACGGTTGTGTGTCCGACTGCCAACGTTAACTCGCCTGTTTGTCAGCGGATTAACAATATTGACATTTGTCGCGTCACTAAAAACACCATCTCTAACAAGTTGATTGTAGACTCGCCCGTGAACGTTGATCGCTCTACCTGTTAGTGGATTTACAACGGCTGCATCATTTCTAACAAGTGGGTTTTCTGTGACGTCACCCATGGCTTCTATATACTACACTTGTTTTTTTCCTAAACCACTCGTCGTAATAATTATCACCACTTTCGCACCATCCCAGCTTTGGATACACCACCCCAAACAAATTATCGTCAAACAAGTCTTTCACCTTCCCGTCTTTAAGGTCTGACACCTTCTTGAGTGTCTCGACTCGTCTTCTGTGGCATAACCTAATAATGTAGTATCCATATCTGCTGACATTTCTACCCTTTACCAAATTGCACGAGTACAACGCATTGACAACTTTCAAGAAGTCCTCTTTTATCAACTCAAGGTGCTCACCCTTCACAACGTTTCGTAGTCTCCTCCCCATCCACCAAGACCGCTTGTGAACGCTTTTTGGTCGCGTGAGCCTCATGTCGCTGTAACTCTGAGTGTAACCCCATTCGGTGTCACCACACTTTGGGCACGCGTACCCACCACATTCAGTCACATTTTTCAAAACCTCACAATCCAAGCAGTAGTAAAGCCTGGGGGTGCCTCCACACTCAATTTGTGTTTCATTCGCGATTTCGTCAATTGTGTAGCCGTAGCTCATCTGTCTCATAAGTTTGTCCATCACTCTTATACTACTCCAACATTTTTTACCGAGTTAGCACCCACACCGCTATTCCACTACTCAAACCTAGCGCGCCAACAAACAATAATTGGTATTCCTTCATTTCCGCACTCGGTTGGTAGTAATCCGCAACCCTCGGGGAGTCGGTGAACACTCGTCCGTTGTGCTGAATAGTCATCGCTCTTCCAAGCTCCTCCAACGCGCGGCTTGTGTCATTGATGCCAGCATTAGCGTCAGAGAGCCGTTGTCGTAAACGCTGGATCTTATCTCTCTTGGCGACTTCGTTTTCAGACCACGCTTCTTTCGCACTGGCTAACTGCTCCAACGCATGATTGTGTCTTTTCATCTCAGCCTCATAGCCTGTGTGATTAAACTTCGAAAACATAAAGCCAGCGCCTGCAAAAGCCACTGCATTAAAAATCCCTCCAGCCACAACACTCGCCATTAACTTACGTTGATTTGAATGGATCTGTCGGTATCCACTTTTTCGATTGCATCCATTTTACTAACAGCGTTCCTGCACCAACAGCTGCAGCAAGTTTCACTGTGCCTTTAACTGTCTCTGGTGTTCCCAATGGTTCTCCCAAAGCCTTTTTAGAAATCATACTCACTACCACAGCGCCAGTCGTAACAAGTAGCGCATCGTACAGTTCGTTCATAAGTTCTTTTCGATCGATCGCAGCCATATACATTGTCGTGTGTTTTGTTCAAGAATCAAACGTGTCTAACGCTGGACGACGAGTTCTATGACTTTCTGACACACTAGCTACTGTAGTACTCACGGGCTCTAATCGTGTTTCTTTTTCACTGCTAATTGTGTACCATAACGAGGCAGCGGCAATGATAACACCAAGTGTTCCAACAATATAACCATAGCTCCACTCACTACCCTGTTCTTCGTTGACTATCATTTCGCGCATTTTCTTTTCTTTCGCAGCTTTCGATATCTCAGCCAACTTTTTGCCAGCAGCGACACGCTTTGGGTCCTTCACCTTAACGCTTTTCACATCAGCTGTGATCTTAGCGTCGACAGCCGTCTGTGGGTCCTCAGCCATCTATTACACTATCACGTGTTATCTTACTCACAGTTGACCTCACAGGTGTCTCACAGTTGACCTCACAGGTATCTCACAGTTCCAGACCAAACGCACTAAAAAATTAGGATTTTTTCTGGGAGTATAACATAATGACTCAAGCCCGAGAAATTAGCGAAGAAGATATTGCCAACATGCTGAGAACGGCCTTTACCAGTGTGTCTACCCCACAAGACGCCTCTGGACCCAACGTCTTAAACGAGTACTTCTCAACATACACACTGTTCGACCCCGACCCTGAAGGGCCGCCAAAACGGCTTGGCTCTCAGGTCCGCCATACGAGGTATCTTCTCGACGCTTGGATCGGTCTTCGAGAGGAGAGAGCCAACGAGCTTGCTGGTATGTTATCTGACATAATCCCTGTGTGGTGTTACTCACCATTCAAATACCTTATGTTAGCGAGTGGTGTCTACTTGAACAACCCTTGTGAGTCCAACGCTACATTACTCGGTAATTTCCTCCAAGTGTTCTTAGCGACCCTTATGTGGAAACCATGCCCAACCAAAGCCAAAGCGTGGCTAGAGCTCGCTGCAAACCGCGACGTTCACGTTTGCAAGGTGGGGTGTAATGAGATACTGGGTGTGGGTGATATCAGGGACCACGTACTCTCGCCCGCCCACAGACACTTCGCGAGAGATGAAAACGTGTACACCTGTTACCCATGCGGTGTGGCCACCAACGACCCACTGTATCGCTTGAGACATGAGAGCTCGAAGTCTCATCTTGAAAACTTAGAGCTTCAGCGGATATTTAACAATGAGCAACAGTTGCCGCAACAGGAGAGAACATTTCTCTGGAGGTATAGTAATCATGAAGAAATTCGGTAAACTAGAGATCGTGATTGGTCCCATGTTTGCAGGAAAAACGACAGAGACTCTCCGCAGGTTAATCACGTTAAGTAAATCAGGGCTCAAAGTCCTTTACATGAACAACACAGGTGACACCAGGCGAACTGACCACGCGTTCTCCACACATCGTCAGACCATTGTTGTCGGATCAGACAGTTTACCTGCGAAGTTAATCACCAACCTTCCGAGTTCTTCCGAGATAGCTGATTACGACGTCATCGGCATTGATGAAGGCCATTGGTACTCTGATATACTCCCAGTTATTCACGAGTACATCAAAGCTGGTATTCACGTCATTATTTGTGGTCTCATAACAACGGAGCACTTAAAAAAACTTGGTGAGCTTGACACACTCTTTCCAATGGCAGACGACATCACATTTCTAAAAGCGTATTGCGCCGTTTGTCGCGACACTTACGGAACAACTGTTGAAGCGCCATTCAATTGGAGATACAACCCAGGACCATCATTCGTTGGTGGTGCTGAGCAATATCGCGCAGTGTGCAGACGTCATCATCCTTCCACACAAAATTAAGGGTGTTCTCGGATACCCCACTTTTTAAATTTATACATTGGTCACATGAAGTGTCCAATGTACCGTAGAAACATTTTTTCACACAGTGGTCAGAAGGTTTGTGAAATAAAGAGAGAAATCTTCGCAGACACCTTTATCGAGTTAAAAAAAATATCTTTAAAAAACGCTAGAACAGTTGTCACTTCGAGCGTCGTCTCAACGACAAGAACGAGTGCTAATTCGACTTATTACTCACTGTCTAAAAAGTCTCTTTACAATAGCGTCTCTCGTGGTTACTTAACGCTGATTTATTTTTAAATTTACGAAAACACTGAGAGCATTGAAACCCAACGTCAAAGAAATATTTTATCACTGCAGTAATAGCGTCGTCGTACGAGTCGCACAACAATGTTAGATAACCAGCGGATTTATATCTGAGTAGCAGAGACTCCTGCTCTTTGGACGTCTTACCTGTGCCACCTGGATTCTTGAACTCAATCACGAGCCCGCTATGCTGTCGGTTTGCATTGGCAATAATCAAGTCAGGTGTTCCACGTTGGTAGCCTTTTTCCACGAATTTATTCTTTTACTTGAAGTGTCTTGATTTTCACCACAAGCGGCTATCAAAATAGCTTCTGGATAATATTTCCTAATAAAACCGACGACTTTCGTGTGGAGATCGAACTCGGTGATCATTTTAAACTGATTGTGTTTGAGACCAACGTCAGCTAAACTTTTTCTAACGCTTGGTAAGACTTCTGAGTGCACCCACCTTCCGAAGTGTTTCGCACGCTCCATTTTACTCGAGAACACTAACGAGTAGACACCAAGTTCGTTGATAAATGAGGCCTGCTCTATCTTCATTTTACAATCAGGTTCGACGTGGTCGTGAACTGCATCTTTTGGTTGAGCGTAACCTAGAGCGCTTGCGACTTCTCTTGCTTTGAACCATATGTCACCGTTGTGATTAGCCATCGTGATTTGGTGGCCATCGAATAATTGCACTGAGTTGGTCGCCATTACTATAGCCTCGCAAAAAAAAACTACTCGACATAGGTGTCAGGTTTTTTATAGATCTGGTTTGTTGTGTACCAATGCAGCAGGTGTGTTTTATTAGTCTTCAGTTTTCTACGTCGTCTGAAAAAGTTTCTAATGTTACGAGCCAGTTTTCTAAGCCAACCCATTACATAACTTAGATCACGTCTCCTACCACTCCCACAGTGTCTGACTCTGGTAACATAATAGGTTTGCCGTAAGTCTTTTTAGACCTCATACCAATCTCAGCGTGGAGCTCGAGAGTTACGTCACCGCGACCAAATGACCCACCAGCTTTGAACATGTGATCAGTCGTTTTATTTATTTTATATATTTCATGAGGTCTCGAGATACATGCTCCCATTTACTTTACACCATATTCCTTCATCATTTCTCCACCCATGATTATGATGTCTCGGTTCGTCATGTAGCCACTCACAATTTTCACACCGTAGAATTCTATCAACGATGGGTATGCATAAGGTGCGAGTGGTATTCTTGGTCGATGTATTCCAAAAATTGTTCCATAGGGTGTGCCTATCTTTCCCATATTCGCTACAAAGTCTGAGTCGGCTGACTTAACGTTGTTGACTCTGACGTGTGAATTGCTCATTTGCCAGTGTATTGATATCATATGCATTTTACTTATGTCAACGCCACTTGGAATAGTGCATATGCTCTCCATCGCTGGGATGCTGCCACCATACGCGAGTCCATTAGTCATACCAGTCTTGTACCCTATGAACTTATCCCACTGACCGTCGTCGTTTGATATAATTGTCTCCCAATTTGATCCAGCGGTGCGAGTAGGTAACCTCACCACAACAAAAATGGAAAGATCACACCATTGCATACTGGGGCAATTAAAATGAAGACCTGACTCAAGTGGGATTGGTGTTAACACAGGGGATAGAAAACTTTGGCTTACACTGCTGATGCCGATAATAGGACCATAAGTTGAGTTGTTTTGCACTAATTTACTTGTTTCACCAATGGCTTTCACTTTGTTTGAACCATTGGTGTGAAATTCCACATTTTTCAAGGCGTGTGTGCTAACGTTGAAGTCGAGCACAATGTTGTAGGACTGACTCTTGAGGAAACCTGATAGCAATTGCTCTAGAGTTCTTTTATTGATAGCATCTGAGTCATCGACTGGGTCTGCTACGTTTTTTATTGCTGAGCCTTGCATGTCTATGAGTCCAGACATCCTTCCACCGGTCGCACTTAATTTGGGATCTTCGTCCAGATGCCTTTTCGTTCTCTTTAGTATTTTATCGTGAGGGTCGTCAGACTCATACCCATAGTTTAGACTCATTACTACCTGAAGGTGTATTTGGTTAGCAGATAACCAGAGGCTGCTGAGAACCCCAAGATTATCGCCAACGTCGTCGTGGTGTCTGACTTACTCGCGGTGATTTGTGTAGTGTGCTCTGTTTGATTGGTGGTGACCACTGTTTTCTCCACTGGTGGTACTACTAGAGTATCCAAGTTGGGTTGCGAGTCCTGGTGAACTTTTTTATGCTTCACTTTTAGCGCTCGATAGTTCAACCCATCGTTGTACCCAAATGTCATCCCAGTTTCAGACGAAGTTCTGAGCACGTTATTGTAATAAACAATGGGGTCCTTTAACAAGACCATGCTTCTGGGGATCAGCCAAGTGTTGGGTGTCACAGCTGTGTCTAGCTTAACTTTGATCTCACTAATCGCTTTGTTCATAAGGTTGATCCAAACACTTGGTGAATACTGAACCACACCGTGTTCAACGTTGTCTCTAAAGATTTGTTGTGTTTCTCGAGCACTGGCCCTAGTTCCTACGATGCTTTGCTTTGAATCCGCTTGGGCTCCAAGAATGGCACGCATGTAAACTTCAATCGATTGGTTTAGTAGTTCTTGTCCTAATGGTGTGAACCCGTCAGAATGTCTTGGGCAATACCGACGATAATCACCTTGGATGTCCTTGATGTATCTATTGTCAACATCAGTCAATGGTACATGACCTCTCAAAAGTCGCCAGTCAGGGAGGTACAGTCTTAAGATTTCGCTAATGTCAACTTGACTCTTACTCAAACGAAACATCACACGACGAATGGTGAAGTATACGTGAAACCTCATGAGACTTACGATTTGCTTTGGGACGTCGACTTGATAACTTAAGTTCTGTAGAGACACTCCTGAGCGATATGTAGCGATGTACATACCTGCGATCGCTTGATAGTAACTCTCCGTTAGAGTCCAAACTGTGTTAACGTTACCACCAACTGCCTTGTCAAAGTGACGTCTTTTGGTGTCGATGAGTATTCTCGGTAGATTTGATTTGAAGGAATTATTGTCGTCAACAAAGATGTCAAAATTGTGGGTTGGGTAGTTGAGGACATATGGTGGAAACGTCTCGACTTCTCTGTAGCTCTTGTGGGTCTCTGTCAGTAATAACTTTGGGACACGCCCATCACTCGACCATATTTTTGGGAATCTTGGTGTGTTGCTAAGGAATCTCGTAAAGCCCTCGTTCTTCGTGAACTTTGGTGACTTTATGTTTATCATGTCAGAATACTTTGGACCTGACTTGAAGTAAATGTCAACGGTCTTGACTGTTTTGTTGTCGTCTGCGAGGTTGTACCCAAACTCGAACTTATCTAGTTGCGCGTTTGGGAATTCACTAAGAAGAATTAGCTCACCTTGTTTTCTCTTTGTCAACATCTATAACATACACTACATTATATGGTCAGGGTTGTAGTGTTGATTAGAGGCCCAACGGAAACTGTGGATCTACCAGAAGCACTTTTGACGTTTGGCTCAGATCCTCACTTACTAGTAAAAAAAGCGACCATCTTTTGGGACTACGTTAACGTGGAGACCGGTGTGAATGATGAAATAAGTTACAACAGCAACAAACACGTTTTTGAGTCTGGGTACCACACTTTTAAAATGATCGCCGACGAATTGAGAGGATTAGGGGCTATCGAGCTAGTAGCCAACAAACACAATTCAAAGTGTGAGATAAAAACTGACCAACAATTAGAGCTGTTTAAATTTGGAGAGCTGTTAGGGTTCAACGATAACACAACGGTGAGTAGTAGTGGTTTGGTCAGCCCTAACGTTGTGGATGTTAACAAAGGGTTGAAGTATGTACAAGTAGGTTGTAGCATTGTGAACAGACCTGAGAACATTGTTAATGGTAGCAAAAGCGAGGTTATCGTCGAGTTGCCATTGACCACCACCCAACCACTGAAGAGCTCTGTTCAACAATTCTTCAACATTGAGTCGAAGGTGTCGATAGACAAAGGCGCTTTTACACAGCTAGTGTTCAATGTGACTGACCAAGATGGTAATGGTGTTGATGTTGGTGACATATTGTTGGATTTGTATGCAACGCTTGAGTAGCTAACGTTAAACGCATGCTAAAGTAATGAGTCTAAACTACGGGTACGACTCTGGTGGCTACACTGAAAAGCGACGTGTAGACGACAGTCCTCAAAAGTTGACGGTGCTCGTTGAAGGTGTGGAGAAAGTCGTGACTTTTGACTACAGTGTAGTAGCCACACATGATAACCCACACATTGTAGTCAAGACAGCCACTGTGTTTTGGAACTATGATAATGTGACGGGTAGTGATGATATTCGATTCACATACACTAGATTAGGAACACCGTATCCAGGATTCGCGACAACTCGATTGAGTGGGGGTCACTACGACTTCGACGCGTTGGTTAGAGCTCTACGACTCACGCTCAAGGAGGTTAATGTAGACCTCGTGGTGGAGAAATTGGTGGTCACAGGTAAAAGTAGGGTCAAAGTTCGGCGTATGAGGTATGGCTCCAACAACAGAGTAGAACTTAGGCTAGGTGACATTGGGCTTTTGCTTGGTTTCGCGAAGGACGCAGGAATTTTACTAGACGCTAAGTGGTACGACAGTCCAAACAAGATCGATATGAACAGAGGTCTAAAGTATGTAGAAGTCTCGTGCGACGCTGTTGAGACGGAGAGCAATGTGGGCACTGACGGGAAGCGTAGTGATGTGATCACAACATTGCCAATACCCACCGAGCAGTCTCTTGACGGAGGGATACAACGTTACTCATACGTTGACTCCAAGGTGAGAATTAAAAAAGGTATTTACTCAAGTATGACGTTTCGTGTTAAACCAAACAATGGTGACGCTGACGTTGGCGCGGTGTTATTGGAACTGTATATTGTGTGAATTATATGGAGCTTGGTGTGGAAACAGAGCAAGGGTTGAGAGACATTTACTATAATCCTAAGACAGGGTACAGTGGTGCAGAGAGGCTGTATCAAAGTGCGTTAGGAGACGGATTGAAAGTAACTAGAAAAACAGTGAAAGAATGGTTGACAGCGCAGGACACTTACACTAGGTACAAACCCATTGTGAGAAGACATAAGTTCCGCGCGACTTTTGTTGGATTTCTTGGTGAAGAGCTCCAAATGGACTTAGTGGACATGAGTAAGTACTCAAAACAGAACAAAGGGTATTATTGGATATTGACAGGCATTGAAATATTAAGTAGATATGCTTTCGGTATTGCAGTTTATAGAAAAGACACTAAGAACATGACTAAGGCTGTTGGAAAATTGTTGAATAACTTTAAAGATCGGTTTGGAACCACACCTAAATTAGCGCAATTTGATGATGGACTCGAGTTCTACAACGTTGGTGTGAAAAGTTTGTTGAGAGAACATGGTGTTGAATATTTCAGCACTAAGAGCGATAAAAAGGCTGCTGTTGTCGAGCGTTTTAATAGAAGTCTCAAGAGCATTATGTGGAAGTACTTTTACGCATGTGGAACGTATAAATGGATTGACGTTTTGGATCAGTTTGTAGACAATTACAATAGCAATGTGAACCGTAGTATTATGATGAAGCCGAAGGATGTCAATAAGTCAAATGAGGGTGAAGTTTGGACCACTTTATTTGGTCACCAATTTGCAGACAATCCATTGCCAAAGTTCAAGATTGGTCAATCAGTGAGAATTAGTAAATACAAGAGTGTGTTCACAAAGGGCTACGAAGCCAACTTCACTGAAGAGTTGTTTAAAGTGGTGAAAGTTATTCGCGGTGATCCGAATGTATACGAAATTGAGGACCACACCGGTGAACAGATTATTGGTAAATTTTATGAACAGGAATTATCGCTGGTTAATAGGAAACGTGGTGACGATGTGTACAGAGTTGAAAAGGTGTTGAAAAGAAAGAAAGTCGGAGGGAAGAAGATGGCGTTGGTCAAATGGCTGGGTTATGAAAGCAAACATAATTCGTGGATACCAGAAAGCGATATTCAAAACGTGAGCTAATGTAATATGGCTGAAGGTGGGGAAGGTTTCGACGACTTTGAGATGGAGGACTTAGATAGACTTGATAGGTACACCGATGATCAAATAAACGTTGAATTTGAAAGAGACACTCAAGCTTACAATCTACTTGACGAGGAGTACGCCAGCGGTGGCATGCCAGATGTTGTGCGCGTTAAATATGAAAAATTGTCTGGGAGAATGAATAGGTTGCAGGACGAGCAAGAGAGAAGGTCTCGAGAAAAAGAGACGTCATTTATCGACACTGACGGTGGTAAAACGGTGACAATAAGAGGGACTAACACAGAAGTCCCAACAGTAGAGTTTGTTGAACAGGAGTCATATGGTGACGTCAATGACGTAAGTTTCAGTATAGCTTTTGAAGAGGAGGAGGAAATTAATAGAAGACTGGTTGGACTAAAAGCGTCCAACAAAGAGCTAACAGAAAACAATGTAGAAAGAATCAAGCTAATAAATAGGAAAATACGTAAATTAAGCAAAAAGGGACTCGGCCACGACGACGCGTCAAGGAAAATAGTCAACAGGTCGCAGGTTACGGACTCAGGGTCTATTCTTTTCAAACCGATAAACAAAGATGGTAAGTATGGAAAACCCAAACTAATTCTAAAACTTAAAGGAAATGATTTGATCTACAGTAAAGATTACAATAATGAAAGGGCTATTAAGCAGTTCAAAGAGCTAGTTAAACAAATCCCCAATAGCGCAGAAACAACAGCTGTCACAACAGAAGTAGTCCCAGACGACTTCCCAGTAATCGAAACAAGAGTGGGCTACGATGACACACCTGGTCTAACACCAGACGAAAACCGCGAACATAATGGTGTGCTTAATCCAAGTGAGAGTGTGTTTCGTGAGTCAAGAATAGGTAACACTGGCGCGTTGCAAGCGCAGGTAGACCACTTTCAAGAGACGATAGACGAGACGAGTGAGAGATTGGCAGAGCTTGACAAAAAAGCTAACCAAACTGGTCTCACACCTGGCGAGGAGCGGGAGCGCGCTGGTTTGTTTGAAAGAGAGTCAGGACTAAAGCGAGCCAGAGATAGAACTATTGAACAGCGACAAATAGAAGAAGTTAGAGAGCGGCAGGAAGTCGACATTGACAGATTTCAGAAGTTCAAGGAATGGGCTAAAGAAAATATAGTTGGGTTGAGTGCCGTAGCAATTTCAATGGCTGGGGTTATAACAACTATTATTATCGCTGGGAGGTCCGCTGTTATGAAAGGCGCTATTGCTGCGAGGTCATTCGCACAGGCTGTTAAGAACGCGATAACGAAGATGGGTCCATGGGCTGTTGGATTGGCTAACTTAGTTTACAATGCGTTGACGTTGGGTGCGAAGAGTCTCGCTTGGTTGGCTCAAAATCTGTGGGTACTCGCGGTGATATTTGCGTGGTTCGCTTATGATTATTACAAGCTAAAACGGTAGCGATAAAACATATGTAAAGTATATGAACGCCACGTCAGCAGAGTTGAGCCCCGGTTTTAGACGAGCAACCATGGGTGTCATAAAAGGGGTGAGAACGCAACACGTAATCACGTTGAACCCTAATAAGGTCAGTCCTGGCGAGGAACTTTACATTGATATACCGAAGCTTAAGGTTAGCAGCTGTTTGGTGCCTGGGTCGTTAGGTTTAGTGTTTGACTTTAAGAATGCAAACGCCAAAAGCTGGTTCTTGAATAATGTTAGTAAGTTGTTGGTTGAAAAACTTACTGTAAGACTAGCTGGGGAAATTGTGTATGACAACAATGGGGAAAATTACACTGGTGTCTATCGCGACCTTTGGGAAAGTGTTACTGCGCGAGACCAAATGATTGACTATGGTATTGGTGGTGAGAACTTGAGAAAGCTAATTTCTAAGGACGACAGTGGCGCGACGAGTGGGAACGTTGCTAAAGTTAGTGACGCGTTAATGTTTGGCGTGATTGGAACGAAACAGCGGATAAAGCTCGGCAAGATCATGAATGACCACGGGTTGTACGCTCCTTTTAGCATGAACAACAACTTGCAGTATGTGATCACACTCCCGAAGGCCACAGACATCATGGTGGCGCAATCCGGTAGCGCTGTGGGTGGATACACTCTGGAGAACCTCGAGCTTGAGTATGAGACGATTGATAACCAGGAGCTCGCTGACGAGATAACGTCAGGCTATGCAGGTGGTCGTAGTTTGTCGTACGAGCACGTCACGTTGATGAAAACCACCGAATGGGACAAAGGTACGACCATCGTGAACGAGAATGTTAATCTACCAAGAAAAAGCATGAAGGCGATTGTGTTGCTATTCACGAATAAGGTGCGAACAGACAGCGAGGAGTTTCTTTACCCAAATATTGAGAGTGTTAGAGTCACAATTGAAGGTGTGCCAAATAGTGTGTACTCACAAGGCATCCCAAAGTCGAAGTTCTATGCAGAAGCGAAACGATTGTTTGGGTTGGGTGAAGAACACGCTCAGTTCATGACTATACAGAAGTTCTACAAAGATGGCTTTGCGTTGGTCATCGACTTGAGGAGCGTTCAAGATAATTACAACATCGCCACTGGCAGGAATATCTTAAACACACAATCTGGTGTGCTTCTTGAAATCACTAAGGAAGCGACGACTGCAAATGTTATGTGCAGGGTGTTTGTGATGAGTGATGGGTTGGTCAACTTCGTGAACAATGGGTATCATTCAATCGGGTATTAAATCAAACGTGGGTTAATGGAGACTCCGTTTAATATGTTAATTGTTGGTATGACAGCTTGTGGTAAGACGCATTATTTGCTGGAAACATTGGAATCTGAGTATCGTGGTAAATTTGACTACATTGTGTTGATTTGTCCTACTTTCGAGTGGAACAAAGCGTATCAAGATTGGAAATATGTACGTGACCCTGACGTGTTAGCGATAGACTGCACACAGGACAATGTCGACGCTGTTCTCAAGTGTGTGACTAACGTTTTTAAAGGCACTAACACTCTGATTGTGTTGGACGACTGTGCGAGTGGGCAGGACGTCAAAAATAGGACTAGTCAATTGGTCAACTTGGCTTTTAGTGCGCGACATTTTATGCTGAGTGTTATTGTCATCACACAACAACTGACGTCGATCGCAAAACCGTATAGAGAAAACATTAGTAAGCTCATTTGCTTCTACTGTCCGAGCAGAAGTGATATGAAAGTTGTTATCGACGATTACCTTGGGCATGTTAGCAAAGAAGAAGTGTTGGCGATTGTGACCGCGCTAAAAAATAACAAGTACGCTAGACTTGAAATCTCACTGCGTTATCCATACAGTCACGAAGTTGTTATTCCGCAATAAAATATGGGTATAAGTAATAGCGTGATGGTAAAACGCAAAAGTGAGGAAAACCCCACGATTGAGGAACTAGTTGAGGACACTGATGGTACTTCGACTGTGGAAGACAATGTCGACGTTAGGAGATCCGAACTGATTAGACTGTCTGGTGACGGTGTGGTAAGCCAATCTGAAGCATACATTAAAAAAGCGTCCGCAAAGGTTATCGACAAGATATGGCGCCAACACGAGTTGAAGAGAATGGAAATTGCAAACGCTTTTCTCACCGACTTGCTAATCAGCAAATTCGCTAGCCTACTGGACGGGTTGAACGCTATTGAGAACTCTGAGGAACTAAATGACGAGTTGCAAAAAGACCCGCTATTAAAGAAAGACGTTGAAAGCATTGTCGCGATTGTGACGCCGTACGTGCCTTTCTTGGGCTTGTTGTCGGGAGGAATCACAACGTCGAAATACGTGTACGATCACCATTTTAAAAGTGAGACAACCACTGAGAGTAGTGAACAAACAGACTAATTCGTAGAGTAGTTGGCTATTTGTTAGTCAATGTTGTTAGCCAATCAAAAGAGCACCATTTTGCTATCCATTTGGATAAACATCACCACTAGACTTGAAAATCTAGTGGTTTTTTTTTTCGCGCACGAGTTGAGACAGTAGTAGTTTGTTGAAAAAAAATGTGAAAATGTTGAAACGACTATTTTTTAAATACGTGAAAATGTTGAAACGACACTTTCTTTTTTTTAATATGCGAAAAATGTGAAACGACACATTCTATTTTTTAAAAAACATGTAAAAATATTGAAATGTCACATTAGTAGCATATAAATCGAGTTTGTGGTTTTATTTGATGTATGTTGTAAATTTAGAATTACCGAAATGACATCGAATTTTAGGGGGTTCGCGATTTGGTATAAATTTGGTGATGTTTTGGTATTTATATTTACGGTTAACATCGAATGTGTCAAAAGTGGGCTCGCAGCCCTACCCTCTTTACTACTACTTCGTAGATTCTTCGCTCTACGAGGACCAGCTTCAAGGATTCGATCCGATAGAGGGACCAACTTCGTTGGCGGGAAATCAGAGATAGACCACGCGCTCTGACCCAACTGGACCAACAGAAAGTACACCGCTACGCCACGTATTAGGTATGTGAGTGGATTTTTAATCCTGCTCACGCGTTCCACTTCGGGGGAGTGTAGTAACGACAGATTCTAACCATTGGGGGCGTTCTCAATGCTATGCTTACTCAGGTTGACAGCTCTCAACTGACATATGAGTTGCTCTCCGCCCTAATGGCTGTGGTTACCGACTAGTCAATTCCCGCCCCATTGCGACTGTGCCATTCGACGTCGATGAAGCTCAACCCATTTCTCCATCTTTGCTTCTTACCGGGAAGACACGCCCACTAGCTCTTCCCCCTGGAAATTTCGTCGCAGAAGACCTATATGCACGCAACCAACGGAGGAGAGCCCAGTACCTTGCGGACGACCTCGGAGGCGCGAGTATTTGCAGAACTTACAACGAAGACCAAAGTGGCAAGAGCGACAAACCAATTTAGATGTGGGGGACATCGTAATTGTCAAGAGCGAAGACACTCACCTCCACAACTGGTCCCTCGCTAGAGTAGTATGGAAGCCATCGAGAACGAAGAGTATAAAGGTCAAAAAAGCGAAAGTTCTGTTTAACGATGGAGAGGGAAGCAAGACCGTATTCTATCCGCCCGATAAGCCAACTCGTTCTAATTATATATGGCATTCAAGAGCGAGGTCATTTAGTCGCTTTCAAGGAACATCATCAATTTGAGATCGTCTTCTTATATAGAACCTTCCATTGAAGTTATACGTTATCAGTATTACATAATATATCATAGTTAACAGTATGGTGGTTGGAACAAGGATCGCAGTTTATTTAGTTTGTTATTCGTTTATTTCCGGTGGGTCTGTCGCGGTCCAACTGCATGATGGACATGTGTTAGTTCGGGCAAGAAAAGCACATGCGATCGTGGTTTAGTTAGCATTATCTTGAAAGCTAGTTCCCTTTGGAGGTTCGTGTAATACCATCAGATGTAAGTTACGTATATATTTCCATTCCAGAACCCTATTCGTACTTGCTAGTTTCGGTTTAACATTTAACTTAATTATTGTAACCTTTTTTATGTAGTTTTTACCGTGTGTGTTTTTTACTCTGAATTAAATATTGACATATTGTTTGTGTGTGAATTCACAACACTGGCAGTGACACTGGCGTTCCAACGGTAACCCATAGCCAGGAACGCTACACTAATCATTCAATAATAATTGTGATTGGTTCAGATAGCTGTTGCTTTTAGCTTCAACAACCGGCGGAGTAGCGCGGGAAGGAAAGGCAGGCCTCAAAATAAATCCAAAACTGGATACGTTTTTAATTTGGTCTTGAATTATTAATCAAGTTTAATTTAATTTATTTAATTTATCAAGTTGAATATACTAGGTAATTTTTGGGCAACGCCCATGTTCATAGCTGAGGTCTGGTTATACGCCGCTGGAGTTAGGGGTCAACACGTTATGGGTTAAATTGCCTCAGATCAGGATTTGTGTATGCAGTTTGACTGACAAATATTTATAGTACATCAAAGCAAAACTCAAATCATAAAACATTTTGGTATTTCAACAATTCACTTCATGTAGAACCTATATCAGCGATATCGTATTTGGGGTTATTATATAGGCACTTTCAAGAACTCAAACAATCCTGTTTTGATTCAAATTCAATGAAAGTGTACCACTGTCAGGAAATTTGTGTATTAAAATCAGTATAGCGAATCAAAAGGAAGCGGCGTATATATATGCCATTGACATAATGGTGTATAGGCCAGTCTGATGTATTGTAGATATAGTGTCATACACATATTCCACCGTATTCCGAAAACGGTACATTCAGCCACTGAAAATCGAATATCTTAAACTGCAGTGTTGACTAGGTCGCGCACTTATGAATACAAGTGTAATCATAACTGTGCAGATTGTCATATTGATTTATAACCTTTAGATGCTCTTAAACCTGGTCTCAAAATGCATGCTCCCGAAGTCCGACCCCCTAGATGTCTCGAGCGCCCCCCAATTTTCAAACTGCCCCGCCTTGGTGATACTGATATCTAAATAAAGACTGGATCGAGCAACTATTGATCAGAAAATGAAGCCGGAAGTAGCTCGTGGCGGCCATCTTGTTGGGACCACGTTATATGTCTCTGATCTTTTAAAATGCTAAAATGAATTAGTTGTCCAAAGGTTAGATCATAAACTACGGCTCCAGAACAGTAACTATGAAACTGGGATTAGTGCGTGGCGGCCATAGTGACCACGGTGGTCCCTCCAATATGGCCGCCACGCGCTTATCCCGGGTTTATAGTTACAGTAATGGAGCCGTAGTTTGTGATCTAAATTACGGAAAACCTGCTACAACTTATTCATTTTAGCATCTTATAAGATCAGAGACAGATAGTCTCTGTCTCCTATAGTAAAAATATTCCGGCTTCATTTTTTCGCAGCATCCAAACAACGAAATGTGGAGAGAGGACTGGAACCAACCCCAAAACAACAAAGATACTAACCTTAACCCCCTGCCTAACGAGTTTTCTAAGGGATAGGGTTAGGATCTTTGTTGTGTTGGAGTTGGTTTATCGAAATTAAGGCAAAATCTGTCCCTAGGTATATTAAAGAGCCACGACCATCCAAATAATAGTTGCTCAATGCAGTCTTTATTTAGAAATCAGTGGTTCGTGGGTGTTAAATAGCGTAATATAGTGAATAGGCTCCAGAGCAGCGTTGATTCAAAATCTAATACACCAGGTTTGCACCAACTACGTCACGAGTTTTCTCAGCAGGTGACTTTGGCTAACTTAGCCTTAATCGTTACGTCTATATCTCTACGTCGTTCCAATTTTAATCGACAAAGAACGCGGCCATTTCGTCTCCCAAACTGATTGCTGAATTTATGTTTTCCTCTTCATTGTCTTACGTTCGTGGCAGATTCGCGCACTGACCTGTAACTTGGTAGCTGAAGTTTGGCCTTATATTGAGTTATGGGATAAGTCCGGGTGTTGATCACTGGATTACAGGCTGGTGCAAATAAAACTGAAATACACCGCCATGGAATCTTCAACATATTGAAACAGACCTTTGGAAAACAGCAGAATTGACAAAAATATATTCAATACTGAACGTTTCTTTATTTAGCACATTTAAAAATAGACGTTGATTGATAATTAACCCCCACCTGCAGTTGAAACAGACCTCCTACTGAAATCCACAAAAGGCTAATTATTTGCCTGCTGCATACTTCACTGTTATTGCTCGTGTTATACACGTGCCGCGTCGCCGGTACATCCATCCTGTTATGGTTTCTTTCCAACAAATGTCCATTTGCTGCAATATAAATATGTTATAATATATATTATATTTGCTATAATATATGCTAGCCTACAGTATTAGTTGAAATTATGGCTGCGTTTATAGTATATACTATTATATAGGCTGGTGGCATAATAATGTATTTATATAGGCATGATCACCGTGACCCTCATCAAAGTTATTTTTTCAGGATTCAGAAGCGGAACAGGATCCAAAAAACCCTAACCATAACCCAAATAAAACTCTAGTCCTAACCCTGAAATAAAGAAATACTAACCCTACTTTTAAAAAAATATTTCAAAGATGCAATATTCTGAGTTCCGGTACACCGTAGTGAGCTGATAGCGTTAACTATAACAATATAATATGTATATATTTCTAACTCCAATCACATATTACAACTATAAGAAGCAGTAAAGGAATTACCTAACTTGGTTCGTTATAATGATATGTTAAGCCATCATTTTTTATAAGTTTCTATCCCGGCACATGAGTACAGCAATGCAGTATAGGGCGAACCCGTGTCTAATCTCTGATTAATATTATCTCTAACGCCGTTGTACTGAAATCACAGAAAGAGGAGGTCAGAGATTTGTTACTTTGATTTGTTGGTAATGATCGACGAATTAATGCAGTATAAAAATAATACATCGAATGTATCGCCTATATGGTATAATATTCTCTTGTACTTGACAAGATATTTATACCAAGGCCCCTACCCTACTCGATATATCTTCCAATTCAGTATGCTGCTAAAAAACATATAATATACACAAGAAGAACTCCTACAATCACAAATTAAACGACTGATTATTATTAGAACCTTGTTGACTTTGATTGAACTTGCTCGTATTGCTTGAACAAATAATTACCGATGATCAGTGAATCTTAATCTAAAATGATGTTGCCCGGCAAAATAAGTTGAACATCGCAAAAGAAAAAACGTGTTGCTTTTACATCGAACGCTTTGCGTTTTTAAGGATACGGGTTAAAATACATCGTTGCAATGTATAATAAAAAAATAATATCATCATAAAAATAAGCTGAAGTAATGCAAAACAGCCTTTAAAACAATGGTAGTATAAATAAACAATGCACCTGCTGGTGTTGCACCCTGCATTCCCAACTCTATCATTAAGATCGAAATACAATAAAAGACGCTGCCGAACAATGTTGTTAAAGGCAAAAATAGTTTGTAATAGGCAATCACATAAATAGTTTGTATAGGCAATCACAGAGAAAACTTGTTGGGATTCTAAATTTATTTGAATTAATAGGAACCACCTCGGGGTAAGGAAATCATTAAATACCATAATCCCATTTTTCTTTCGGCATTACGAGCCGACAATGAGACCAAAACATAATCCGATATTCAGTTTTTATAATCAGTTTATCTGACGAAGACTTTGAAACGAAGTCGAAATATTATCACCTCACTAGTTTATCTTGTTTATTGACTCGTATCTTGAGTTTTACAATATGTTTATTTTCGGATTACATTATTTTTCCTATATCATTTTCTGTTTTGGTTTTCTTTCTTGGCTAGATATAATTCGATAATTTCCGAGTATAATTATTATAACGAAATACATTAAATTAACCCTGCATGTGAATCCCATACAAATCAATAACCATTAGTAAGTGAATCATCATCATCATCATCATTCGATTACATTCGCAGGCGGCAGATCAAGAAACCTAAAATAAAAACACAATTTCTAGATTTACAAAATAACAAAATCTAAAAACGTCACTCCGATCACTAGCTGGGCAAGCAGGCACCATGCATGTTCTTAACAGATTGTGGTTACTGGCCTGGATATTTGCTGGGACTCCAATGGGTGGTTCAACTATGTAAGTAAGTGGAAGGATGGTATGAATTAAATATCATTGCACGTGATTAATAAACTATAACACTAGCTAGATTCAGTTATGTACATCATACATGTACTTAAAGAACCAAGGTGTTTACCATGAAGTTTCTTGTCGGAAAACGTTTCATGATACGGAGCGGGTGTTCATTACTGACATGAGTAGTTTGGTTTCAGATTAATGCTCTCGTAATTAATATCATCTGTAATCTACTGTAATATTAAGCAGAAATGCATTGTTTCAGTAGAAATTGCAACATGTACGTTTAATTCCCTGTATAAAGATATAATTTGTGAGCGTGCATGAAAACCCAAAATTTGCAAGGGTTTAAAAATAATTAAATATGAAAATAGAAAGCGATGTTGATTCTCTCATTTCTTCCATAATTCCACCCATCTATAACGAACTATGTTATATGGTTTGGAAATAGATTGTTTTTTTCTCCAGCTCCAAGAATGAACGATGTCAATATTTCATTATCAGCCGCCAGTTTAGCTTGATGCAATAAATTACATTATTACTCAATTTATTTTTCTCTCGATTTTGATAATTGGCTGTGAAGTCACTACGTCAGCTCCAGATAATTGCCCACAAATAATAGTCTGAGCATGCGCACAAGACGATAACGTTGTTTTGCTGCAAATCTTACTTTGCTCACGCGCTGCAGTAACTGAAATAATTTTTCATACACAGAGTGACTTGGAATTAAAAGAATGACAAAAACACAGAAAAGGTAAAACAAATAAATTCTAAAACAACAAGACACCTGCTTGGGCGCTTTGCATATCTAGAAGACCTGCTGTACAGCGTGTGCATATTACGTGTTTGTTACATAACTCTCAGAAGCAATCATTATAAAGCAATGTAGTCAGGTCTGACTCAAATCGAACGACCCTTGAAGGCCGTGTAAACAACAAGGCACAAGCCCGTAATAGCCGAATAATTAAACGATCTTAATACTTTCAGCAGACAAAACCTATAGTGCTGAATTCTGCAGAGGCAAGCGATGGTTCCGATATAGAATTCATTTAAATCGTACCAACAGAAAAATATTTAACACATGTTTCATACGATATAGACGACTCAGGTGTAAACGACTGGCTATCCACCAGACGTATAATAATTTAAACAGTATTTTTTGCATTATTTGGTGCTTCTTACTTCATGCGTATTGTTATAGTTGTTGGACCAAACAGCAAGCCGTTACTAGGTAAACAGTACGTATATATTTTTTGATATACTCAATACTCAGTCTCATGTGGCTCTTCAACTGAGTCAAATTTCCTAGCTGATGTCAACACGACATTTTTTTGCGTCTGTAATAAATTCGTCTGTTCTGTCTTCATGAACAAACCTTGTTAGCAACATTACTGATCAACTACTCACGAATTCACCAATATCGTCAGAAAACACCTCAACTCGATCAAAGGCAAAGCTGTGGCAAAGAACTTGAAAAAATCGAGCATTCAACCAGTTTCGCAAGGCCTGACGGGATGATGCAATAATTACTATTTGTCGACACAACAAATACAGGAAAGCCACAGAAACCTAAACTCGGCAACGACTGCAGTAGGCCAAGTAATTATCCAACTTGGTTATCGCAATGTATTGTGATTTGTCAGTGTCTACAGATCAATTATTTGTCTCTGCCTTCGACATCGCGGCAAATAATTGACCTCATGCTCGCCACTGATATAGGCTCTTTCCTTCGCTCCTCGTGAGCACGAGATTACGGCCATTCAAGCGTTTCATAAAAGAAATAGCCATCTACACAAAGTGAATTTTATTTGCAAAGTTTTCTTCAACAACCTTACCCAGCCATATATACAAGCCACGTTCAACCGCCGTTTCTGTGACTATATCACAAAAATAAATTGTGAATCTAGAAAAACTCACGATCAAACGCCAAAGGCGTTTAATAAACTTCTTAGCAATTAGTTGAAAGAACTGGCAATGAATGACAATTAGACAATTCTCTTTAACTTCCTTGGTCACTCTCAATTATGTCTATAATTTTGTTGCAACGAAAATAAACCCTAATAATACAGTTTAGTCACAACTTCAGTAAGGAAGTTGTTCTTACCGGCAGTGAAAAGAAAGACTTGTTTACCAGTGTAGAAATTCATTATTTAATCATCCAATTTTAGATCTGAGCTTGACATTGATCGACTCAAATGTTTTCTTAACTTGTATGTGGCGCTAAATTCCGGAATAGGAAAGGGTATTCCTGCCACGATTGTCACAATATGCAATCAAAGCATTTTGTGATTATCAGTAGGATAGCAGATTATCCCACAATAATCTGTTTGACAAACAAAGAACTACACTTAATGATAATATAATTGCAGGTATGGTTGGTGTTTCAAAAATGTTAATAAAAGACAAAGTAAGAGCTTGAATGTTAGTTACACACTTTATAACTGAAGAATGCACCAGCAATACAGTTTAGACTGAATTATATTTTAGCTTGAAAACACACAAATGCAACATATATTTAAGGAAAGGTTATATACATATATTTTGTGTTAAGTTATTCGGATATAAAGCTGTAACAATTGGCAAGAAACAGCAGAAAGGTCCCCTATTATATTGATCTTCCGCAGAAATGACCGCTACAACTGTTAAGGCATTTCAAATATTTTCTTTAGTGTTTTCGGTTTTCTTTCGCACTTAATTTTTAATATTCGATAGAAGATTAAATCAGTCTCTGGCGGGTTGAAAGGAAGTTGGTATAACATATTAAAGTTTATCTCTGGACAATTAACATTACTGAATAACTGACCTGAAACGAAGTGAAATGTGCTTTAACGTGGGATAAACAGTGTTTCTTTGAGGTTTAGTTTTTAATATTTTTCTTTATATAGAAAACTGAAGACCAAGGAGAGCAAACTAATACACCATATTAAAAGTAATATTAAAAATAAATATATGATGCTGCGTAGTGTGAAACGTAAATACGTTAATATAATAATATAATAGGGTTATGTATAACTGCCAAAGTCTTTCGATAAATACACTTGTTTGGCACTATCCCTATATATCATATTTCATTATACACTACAAGCTTATCGCCATAAATCAGTTATATTATGTTATTACTGCATTATATTATATTATTACTGCATGCATGGGGTAATCGTAACGTACAGGTATATTCTCTCGTGCGCCGTGTGATGAATGTGAAATCATCGAAACGGTGTCGAGAAAAAGAAAGAACTCGGAAAGTCATTTATATTAATTACACCTGCAATTCTAGACTGTTGTGATTGAAAAACACACAGTCACAGGTATGACTCCATGTATCACACTGACACATACTGGTGTGGCTATTACAAAGAAAAACACCCCAAAAATACAAAAGGTCTGAATGCAGGTGTACAGGAAGTTTAGGTAGTCCTGAACAAAATGCCGGATACTGACTGAGCCGTTTTTTTTTTTAAAAATGTTTAGAATCTGCTGGATGTTTGTAATTAAGAAAAAATAGCTCTAAGTTTGATAGTTTTGTGTGTGGTCAGAACACGGTGTGCTTTATCACATTCACATGTAATTTGCCCACTTGCCAAGATCCGGTATCAACTTAATGTCTTACAACTATACTTTAAAACACACAAGAAACAAGTCCAATATTATATATATCCAGACAATGAAAATAGGATGAGGTTAATTATACAGTATACATCGTCTTTTGTTTGCAATTTACTTAGTGTAATTATATGTCAAGGACCTTCACCTTCAGCGTAAATCAACTTTCAAAGTCTAACCAATATCGAGTTCTGATTTTTCCTTAAAAAAATAATCTCTTCCTTATTTTGTTCGTGAAACTCTAATCATAAGAATAAGTACTTCATGGCGTCAACGTTATTAAGTACTACCAAATGATAGAAAATCTCTTGTGTATAAACCATTTTTGCAACTAAACAACAGGGTAAAGTTATACAGCTACTTAAATAATCATCAACGAAATAAAAAACCCTGCAATATTCATAACAATTTAGAACTTAAAATAACAATACATGTATCTGGAGCGCTAAGCGTTGGAAACACATCATGCAAACCAAAATACAGTCCATGAAGTCGGCGTTGGCAAACACTCGCGTGTCTTTGTCATGTGTTGAGAGTTCTTAACCTAGGTCCTTGATCACAAGGGTTAATAAGTTCTATAATGCATGCATACTATTATGAAAGTACCGCAAAAGGCTTTTTAATTGATGTGCTTTAGACATGCATGAATCCAGCATATATTATCGTCGGACTTTTATGCTTAGGTTTTACTTTTATGTTTTGAATTGGTTGGTAACTGGTATAGTATGGAAAGTTAACAACAGGAGCTGTTTTCAACTCAAAACAAACTCACTTTTAAAAATAGAAAAGTTTAAAGACTAACTTAGACTAATAATGTGTTTTTGGCGCCAGTTGAACATTATGGCCTGCTTCAATCTCATTTGAGTCATTTCCCGTTCCGTTTTCATTTCAAAGAGAATCTTTCATGCCGTAAATTAATAAAATGCCCAACAGCAAAGTTTAATGAACCACATTTACGCCTGCCATTATACTGAAACCTAATGCAGAAAGGCCTTTGTCTGAGACTGTTGACAGACAGCGAAGGGAACCAGCTTTTAACATCTGAAGCTGTTATACGAACTTTACCCCTGTGTTATTAAAATAATGGAATTGACCAAATAGTTATAACAGAAGCTGGTATAGTGCCATGGTATAACACAATTGATGGCATCACGCTTTCGTGATCAGCGTCTCTTTCACGATCACCTGTAATTTGATGAAATTCAAACTGGCTCTTAATCAAGTACTGCAACAACATCTCAAGGTAATGGTTTATTATTATTTATACAGTTTTCAGATTATTAACTTCTCAAATTTCTTCTACAAATGTATCAAATAATAAAGGAATATGATATATCTGTTTTACAATAACTCCTACAAACGACAAAGCCGGTTCGACCACAACTGCAGGAACGGTTTCCACATTCTTCGATATACGTGGGTGTCTCAAACGGCTCCCCGCTGCAATTTCCGGACTGTTGTTGTTGGTGACAAGATAAAAGAGTCGCTTATTGCGGATTTAAGCATTCACCGGCAAACATTCGTCTAGTGTTTACGTTAAAACATTTTCATAGCAAGATCGAACGAGCGTCGCATGATCCCGCCTTGTGTGGTAAGTTAACTGTCATAGTTGAATTTCGTCTCTTTCTCTATATATTTGATGCTTGCTATACTGTGCCAATGTTTCCTATGTTTTATCCGATAAAAGTTGTTACATATATAAAATACTATATCTTTATAATGATGTTCTTCATGAACTAATTATTGAATAATTGAATGACCGGACTGACCGATGGTAAAACTATGGGCGTTGAGAAATCATATATATATTCCATGCGATATATAAATTATTTAATCTATTTATCAGTTGCTGTCTTATAACTAGAAGTATATATGTTGTTTTAGTATAACTTGTTTTATCGAAGTATTGTTAAAGTAAGAAGCGGACATTATATATATATATATATATATATTGTTTCCTGCAAGTGGGATGTTAAAAAATTGTGGGCAACAGTGCAGGGTTAAGATTTCATAATGACATTCCTGCGCTGCATATACTTGCCAACATTAACTTTTTTGTCTAATTTTACCATTTTAGAAGAATGAAGTCAACACAGATGAATCTCTGGGTATCGTTGTTTATTGTCCTCTGCGCTGTAAATGTTAAAGCATCAGGCCGGGCTTATTGCAAACAGAAATGTAATGAATTGTTATATGGATGTATAAACTATTGTTTGGACGTCGCAATGTGCACAATGTGTCTTAAAATGGAATCCGATTGTAAGAAAAAGTGTCGCAAAACCTCTTCTGGGAATGCAGTACGTGGTCGAAAATTCAAGAGATTGATGAAAAAATACCTTATGAAACAAACTCTCTCTGGAAGCTGACCATAAGACTATCGATTCGATTTGCACTGAAATGTGGATAAAAGACTGAATATTTATTTATCAAAACTATTTTTTGTTGTAATATATATGTTAATCCAGCATGTAAATATTATTTACTATAAGTATATATATATATATATATATATATATATATATATATATATATATATATATATATATATATATATATATATATATATATATATATATATAAAGAAATCGAATCAACTGTCCTGGCATAAACATTATATATATATAAACATCATATATAAACATATCCATCAAAAATACATACGTTCGTATCTTACATTAGCACTTCGGATGTCTATAATTTTAATTTTTAATGGCAAAACTTGTGAATAAAACAACTTTTCAACCTAACATAATGCACTCCAAAAAGAAATAAAGATCAATTGCAAATTACCATATAACTGTAGTGTGTTGCGTGTGTATAGCGGTGTAGCCCCATTTACAAGACAATCATTTTGGGCACTCTTGATATTTGTCGTGTAATCACAAACGCTTGCAGCTAGCGTGTCATAACATTTAATCCGCGCCGAGACCACCTCTGCAGCCGCACTGTATAGTCTACCTCCGTGTGACTAAATATCGATTAGCGTCTGCAAATAGTTTGTACAAAACAAATAGCGCGTTCAAAGTGAATCAGCTAATGAAGCACTTGCACAAGAAATGGTCGTAAATGACCAGTCAACGAACTTTCCAATAACAAAAAGTCCCGGCACTCACATCACTTGCAAGGATCATCAGACCGGCCAGCGGTAAACAATTCTCTTTATAGAGTAAATAGATTGATTTTGAATTTGATTTTTTGGAAAACTAGCGGCCTGTACCATTAACGTATATATAGAAAGCTAAAAGGATAACATGGTGCCAAAATATGAAAAATATAATCCATATAATCTTTTAGCTTGGTCATGCGTTTCGAATTATCGTGAACCTTTAATGCATGCGTTAGTTGATTTTTAGGCACCCCGGTACCATCTTCTCACCTAGAATTACCAAAAATCAGTATTGTACAAGTGTGTAAAGTTATAATTCAACATCATAATGCTTGTGGGATTCTTAAGGCCCGTTCACACGGGCGATTTTTGCTGCGATTTTATTGCGATTTTAGCTGCGACTTTCATCGCGCTCGCACTGCGACCTCAAACCGCGCGTGTGAACAGCCGGCGATTTCGCTGCGATTTGTTATTTTAAAATCGCAGCAAATCACAGTGGTTGACACAGTAAAGCAGACCCCGTCACACACACAGAGGCTGATTTCGCGCGCAAAAATGGCGACCGCAGAATCTCGTAAAGGCAACAAGAGTACGAAAGGGGAAAGAGAAAAAAAAAACTTTTTTCAAACGCGGGGTTTGAAATCGCAGTGCGAGCGATAAAAGTCGCAACTAAAATCGCAATCAAATCGCAGCAAAAATCGCTCGTGTGAACCCGTCCTTTATGATCCTATACAATTACTGATAGGTGCCTTGAATTACCGATGATTATTGGCATAATTCTAGCCGCATGAGACCATGTTGCGTCTTCATGCCGGCCGAGATTACTTCCTCGACTCATTTGAATTTTGCACACTAATTCACCATTTAAAGTTTTTTTATGTATAGTTTAAAACACTGCCTATAGCACAACACGGTTGTACAAAACTCGTGGAAACATGGAAAATGGCGGTTAAAACTAAATAATAAGGACCACAATATAACTGAGTACACATGCATGCAGAATGATTGTCGTCGGTAAATGAGGCTAGAGATTATAGGAGCATTAGGAGGTCTAACATTTCCAGCGAAGGCCCTTTGTCGGAAACATTATAGACGTCCTCTATTTTCGCAGTACACCAACCTTTTCATGTTTTAACTTTGAATAAAGAAACTTGTTTGGAAATGAGCAGAAGAAATAATACTGCACTCAAGAAGTTTTCGTAAGGTTTCAATAATCAACAGCATGCCACTTTTACATGATTATATCAATAGTATACCGGAAATGCGTCACTGCAGACCGGCTAGCTCGTAAAAACGAACATCTCCTCACACCATTTACAATTTTCCATCATTAAAAAAAGCGGAAGAAAAAGCGGAGAAAAGCGGAATTATGTGTACGGGGACTGCGAGGGGAAGACAGAGATTTTCTATAAGATAAGTGCTATGTGACGCATTATCTTAATGGTTTGGTGTTGTGGTTATGTTTTGCACTCGTTTTGAATAAAAACAATATTAAAACAAATAATCAGGAAATTATTTCAATTAAGTAACCATTTCCTATTTCTGCCTAGACAGGAATTCAGGTTCCACTAAACAAAGTTTCTAATTTCCCACGGCAAAAAAACAGATTACCATTTTATCTACATTTGCAGCGGTCTCTTGGACACAACATGAATTAACATTAATGTGTCATCATTCATAAGGTATATTCCCAAAGTAAACATCCTTAATGTTCTATTTTATTAAGTATATATATATATATATATATATATATATATATATATATATATATATATATATATATATATATATATATATATATATATATATATATATATATATATATATATATATATATATATATATATATATATATATATATATATATATATATATATATATATATATATATATATATATATATATATATATATATATATATATATTATATATATAAACTGGGGTATATTGAAATCAATATTTGGTATTTACACTCGATTATGATGTAGAACAAGCAGAAATAGTCCCTGCAGCCCGCGGAAGGCGTTGATGTTACATTTTAGAAACTGGTCTAATCATTAATAATTATGTTCTGAGACTAGAAATTTTTGTCAAACACTCAACTTGTTCTATACAAGAGCTGGGACTCTTAGTTTTCGTATACCTACAAGCTTATTTGATATTATTGTAATAGGTATGTTATTATAACTGTTTCCGATCCGTATTGGAAAATATTCACTCGAAAATAGTCCTAGCTAGGGTAAAAGGCCGCAGAAGGTCGAGAGAGTTGTTTGTGAGACCGACAGGTAATTAATATTTCTCTATATGGATCGTTCAAAACCAGTAAATAACACTTCTTAACAACACTTAACTCTTGTTATTCTTTATTTCATTAGTATTATGAATCAATGGCTAGCTCAGCTGCCTAAAAATATTGACATAGGAATTGAGTAAAACAAAACGGAAAATGCTGTCAAGTTAGTTCCGTATTGCTCGTTTAAATTTTTCCATTTCTACTTAAAATAAAAATAAAGTTAAATTTAGAAAACATTTTAGCATTCATGGGTCATGATCAAACATCACAAAGAACCGCGCGCAAGCTATATACAACCAATCAAAATCAAGAAGCCATCGATATTGCTCATGACTATCAAATACATCATTATTGCCGACTACCAAATACGTCAATATTGCTGCTCTCAGAAAAATATTTTCTTTTTGAGAGGATCCAGTTTGTGCCATAACCTTGAGCCCCTGCAGACTGATTCGTGGACGAAACCTGACGTGATAACATGCTAAGACTGCTTGATATCCCCAGTACTCGCTCCATGTCATCTCTTTGCATTGCTTGACTTGAATACAAAGGCGGTAAATCACGAGTGCCTGGCGTTACATTTGTCTCCACCTTACTGTGCCATTTGTTATCAAGAAAAATGATAACAAATTTAAGGACAACAATTCCACATAAAATCAGCAGACCTAACATTTGACCCAAAGGTTCCGCTATGTGTTGAGATCCCTCCATGACCTTTGTAGACTTTCGGCACTATTTGACAAAAAAAATAATTTGGATTTACGTAAAATGTGTAAACACAGTCTATAGGTCAGGGATTAAAATACTCAGAGATTGTTTTTGTTTTTAAATTTGACCTTGCACACCGAGAAATTAAACAAAATATATACTGACTTGTTATTCTATTTATCTATATCTAGGGGTCCGGTTTGACTATATAGATAACAATATAAGTTCTATTAAAAGAACTTTGACTAGTTTTGTAAAAGTATATAGGAAAGTTAACTTGAACATGCACGCGCGAGTGGAAACCTACATGGGCTGTGTTAAATTGAGGCAACTTTTAGTTTAGTTTGGTTTACTGTAGTTTTTACCAAAACTGAAAAAGAAAAAAATACAGAGTGGCAGGGTGACCGCAACAGCTCATATCCTTTTTATGTTATAAATTAATAATAGTATACAGTAAATCAGTAAATATAAGGAAAACAAGCTACCATATCAAATTCAATATCAATAAAAAACACAATTAAAAGCAACGTGAAGTGGGATTGACTATATATGACGAAAGTTGTTACATTTTATAAACATATTGTTTTCCAAGTACGTGCATGAATAGGAGTCATCAGAATTTACGTATACTATAGGCTGTTAAAATAATACGTCCAAATAATTGATATGGAAGAAGATAATGATAAAGATATCCTTTATTTCAGAGTGTTTCAGATAGTAGAAGTTCTGTTCAAGTACGATCTTTGAAAACAGCTTGTTTAGCTGCATTTACGGATAATAATGATTTCGTGATGTTCCGCGGGTCACTTGACGATCTAATATACCCATTCAAATTGCTTTATAAAAGAAGACAATAGGTAATATGACATACAGGATTGAAATTTATTAATAGCTTATAGTAGTGAAGTTAAAATCGTGAGCTAATATTGGGAAAGTACTGTTAAAAAAGATCTTATGCTTTTAAGCCAAGGAAGTTTTACGGCATTTCCGTGCTTGAAATTTCACAATTATTAGGATTAGCTGATGATCTATAGTTGTTCTAGCAGTACGGATTTGAGGAAGAACGGAAGGGATTAGGGTTAATTAGTGTATAAAAGCTAATTGACAAGAGTAGTCAAATCTTTCTTTACAGGATAGGGCACTTCAACATAATGAATGTCTCTAGAGTGTACTAGCGAGTAGCTCGTCTTTGCACATGCACACTATAACACAGCTGAGTTTGCCTAATTATTTTACCAGTCTGAGGTACCCAAACTTGAGTGGCATAAAATGTATTCTATAGGCCTAAAGAATGATAGATTGTCCTCCTCATGACTGGATTACTTCAGATGAACTTTGTGTTTTGTTTCATATATAAAAATATCCCAGACGTTTATTTTCCCATGCAAGACGTTTGACTTGTTTCTACCCAGGAGAGGGTGTTAGAAATCCAAACTGCACCTATATGTCACGTTCCTGATCTCAAGAGGGTGTCATTTCAATTATATCTATGGATGACTATCTTAATATATACGCTGAGATTGACATTTTGTCTCGTGGAACATAAGGTCAGTTTCAGCTCTCTATTGCATCTTGTTAACACTGCACCAAAACGTACATGTTGTGCGCTTCAGCCTGCACCAATTAAGAACAGTAACTCGCTGGCGGTGGTGTAATAAATATGATTGCCTCAAAAATCCAACTGCTGAAGCTTGTGAACTAATGACTTATGGTTGACTTTGTCAAATGCTTTAGACATGTCGAAATATGAGTAAACAAAACAAAAGTGAGGTGATAATATTATTTCGATCTTATTCCAAACTCCAAAGTTTATCACGTCAAGTCAGAAAGAATATTAATACCGATATTAATGAGCAATTAACAAGGTCGTGGCTACACTCGCAAGTGACCGTGAGATACCAGGTTGTTCTCACCGTTATTTTGATGATAATCATCAATTGCCCATTGGTATTATTTTGATGATAGTGGTCAAAATAGTAGCTATCCCCAACACAACACAACACCAATCCTAACCCCCGACGCAACCACTCCCCTTAATGCGCCTGTAACTTATTAGATCACGTTTATTAAAAGATCAGAATTAAAAGATCACGTTTGACAAACGTTGAGTGATCTTTATCAGTAAAGATGAAAAAGGACGAACTAGTAAAAATCAACATAAGCTTTCTCAGCGTGCTATGTATTGCTACTTAAACTGTTGGGCGTTACATTCAACGAAGACCCCTGTAACTGGGACACTCATTTTGACTCAATACTTCATAAAGTCAGCTCACGATTATACATACTTAGAGTGTGTAAATATTATGGCTATATACATTGCAAGAACTTACTATTTTGTTTGATAGCTTAATAATGTCATTATTTATGTATGCTATTGAAATATGGGCCTGTGCGTATGAAGGAAAATACCTGAGTCGAATTGATAAGTTTTGCCGTCGTGCAGTTGTGTTTGGCTACACTAGTAAACATATTTAAAGACTTGATTAGTGCGGCTAGAGACAAGAACCTATGGAACCTATTTATCTTGGTTTTAGATAATATTTCTACCTTGAATTGATGTAAACTTGCACGTCTGTATGCTAAGTATTAATTCATCTAATAAAGATTTATTCATTCATTCATTGTCTCGAAAACAGAAAAACATTTTCTGACTGGCTTTATATCGTCTTGGTTGACATGTGTCCAAAATCGGATCGTGTGAACCGAAGCTTTCAGCGTGTTGCACAAGCAGAACTAATACGAGAAAACTTTCTAAAGTAAACCGGGGCGACTAAACTTTCAAAATAAGTGGCCTCTAACGGGCAAATATAAGATTTTCTGCCGGGGTTTTCAGCCCAGATCGACTGGCAAACTGCAGCAATCCTTATAAAAAATTGATGCTGTGATTACATGGAGAAGATTTTAGCCCGGTTGCAGATATATCCTGGTTGAAATGTTCAATCCTATCAAACAACCGAAATTTTTCATGTGTTTCACCTCGAGCTGAATTGAGATGGCGGCCAACACGAAAACGAGGCTCGTGGATAAAAAATGATGAAAACCTTTACATGACCGTCGGCGAAGAAACCCCCTTACAGCAATTATACAATAATACAGTAATTACCTTAGTTTTAAACACAAACGAATAGGAAACTTCGAATAGTCTTCCCCAGTAATTGTTTTGACGCACCAGCCTCGTTTACGTGTTGGCCGAGGTCAATACGGTGAAATGAACACTACTAATAGCGTCTGGCTGCTATTAATAGCTCAAAATGCGGACAAACAAACCAAATTTGACTCACAAATGATTGCAAATAAGCCATTTTCTTTTGTTATGGCCGCGGACAAATATGGATACTGACGTCGTCTCGACGGAGTGCTATTGCAATATATTTATTTAACAGTCATATACATCTACCATTGCATAGAACTGTAGTTTTGTAGAATTGACAAAGAATATGGAATTCTTTAGTCACTGCTTGTCCCAGATTATTTTTCTCATAGGGTTTTATTCTCTTTAAAACGTAAAGGGTTCTTAGACGAAAATGTGAGATCAATATTATCAAAATAAAATGCACCATTCTGACTCGGTAACGGTAAAAGTTATAGATGACATAATATTTTAGACAATAAAAACGTTTAAATTGAAACAAAATAATATCCGTCATTAAATCTGCCATTTGTAATCTAATATCCTTGTGGTGTCATAGTTATTAACCAGAATAATAATAATGTTTGTCTAGCGAAGGAAAACATAGATATTCACGCCAAAACATCATGAAAACATGTCTGGTTCGTAAACAAACATTAGTCTTCCACACACAACTGTTGTATTTAATCTTTCTCTCCTAGTTCATTTTCATCATTTCAAGCAATATTATTTGTGATTATTTGATATGAGTGTGTGAGTTCTTGTTTCGCATTTCAATTTAAACAGATATCAAGATAATTACGTTGTTTATTCTCATTGGTGGCCTGCGTGAGTCAGGGGGGCTATCTGAGGGCATGACCCCCAAATTTTGATATTTTTTAGCTACTGTTCACCATTTACCCAACAAGCATAAATATATAAAGTAACAACTATTTTAATGCAATAAAAAGTTCAGGAATAATACACAGATCGGGAATCTCAAAAAATGTGCGTATTTGGTGTATTATGAGATATTTTAGGTGAATAAAATTCTGAGCTAGCGCTCCTATGTACTACGATGGTCAAAAAAGGAATGACGGTCAAAACGCATAACACTTAAAAATTAAGTACTTCTAAATGTTATTGACGTACTCAATGAAGTCAGCAAGTCAGTTGGCCGAAAAACCAACAGAATCGCCATTAACATTCTACTTCCGGTTGGCTAAATAACAATATTCAAGTGTTTATCTTGTTCAAGTTTAACTACAATGTTTCTACGCATGTAACAAGAATCAAAGCGCTTTATTAAACATAAATCGTAGAAAACAACGAAAAATAACCATTTTTTAAACGTCCGTGATTAAAGTGCCTATGAAACGAAAATTAAGTTTGTTTTATTTGAAAGAACTTTTAAAATAATGAAGAATATAAATTTACAGTTCTTTCATATTTCACTTTGTTCTTGAGATATTTAGACTTATGTGATATTCAAATGAGATAGCTATGACGTCAAGGGGTTTGCAATACATTTTAACATATTGGAAAATCGTGTATATCTTTAAGATTATCAAACGAAATCACCTGAAACTTTGCATGTGGATACAAACCACTAAACTGGAGAACATCGTTCTAGTTTCAATGTTGCAATAGTAATAATATAGTTCCCAGACCTCTAAGTCTCTTTGTCAAAAATCTTTGTTTTCTGACATAGCTATGTGTTGCACCAAAGTTAAACTTCAGTTTAGAATTGGTTAAGTCAGTGAAAATATGCTAAACCAGTACCAACCCGCAAATGTTTGGGACGGAAGAGAAAACAAATCATTTTATTTTAGAAATCAAGATGTCTGAAAACTAATTTGTTACCATGGCGACCATAAAACTAGAACGATGTTCTCCAGTTTAGGTGTCTGTATCCACATGCAATGTTTCAAGTGATTTCGTTTAATAATCTTAAAGATATACACGATTTTCCAATATGTTAAAATGTATTGCAAACCTCTTGACGTCATAGCTATCTCATTTGAATATCACATAAGTCTAAATATCTCAAGAACCAAGTGAAATATGAGAAAGCTGTAAATTAATATTCTTCATTATTTTAAAAGTTCTTTCAAATAAAACAAACTTAATTTTCGTTTCATAGGCACTTTAAGCAAAACCGTGACTTTTACTCACCTCTAGTATCCCACAATACAAAGCGCGCCTCGTACCCAGCATGAAATATTAATGTCAATGCAAGGTGAACGAAGATGACGTCACAAGAGGGCGTGGAGTATTGATCTTACGAAATATTTAATTAGCTTTAAGGAGGGGATTTCCACTCCGGAAAGTCACCCGATATCGGACCGGATTGATGGGAAAAAATCAAATCCGCGCATACTGCTTGAATAGAAAGTTATTGTTCTCATCATTGTTCAAGCCGGATAATAAAAAGTTAAAATTATTTTAATCAAACTGCGTATTTGCATCTCATGTCAAAACAAGACGGACGTTTGCTGCCATGTTTGTTTGAAATCATATTTCTTTCGTTTGATCAGGACTTTAGAGAAATATGAGATAATTCTATTGATGAAACAAGTATTCCCTATTGGAATTGTAAAGTATTCCCTATAATTGATGTATTCCTATTGTTTTCCATACAATAGACCTTATTCAAATAAAAAATGGCCGCCGAATTAATAGTCGGTTATAATTTCATGTTACGAGGTTCCAAATATATTATCATATATTAGCAACAGAACGATAGCTATATTATGAATTACGTCGTTCTTTTAAAAACCCCACTTAACTACATAATATATCTATCGTTCTGTTGCTAATATATTTGGAACTCGTAACATGAAATTATAACCTAATATTCTTTTATATGCATATATTATCTTACAACGAAACAATAGCCCTTTAATCGCTGCTATTAATAGCTCAAAATGCGGACAAACAAACCAAATTTGACTCACAAATGATTGCAAATGAGCCATTTTCTTTTGTTATGGCCGCAATAATAGCACTTTGTCGAGATGACGTCAGTACCCATGTTTGTCCGCATTTACCCATAATTATTGCGGCCATAACAAATTGGTTTGTTTGTCCGCATTTTGAGCTATTAATAGCAACCGCTTAAAGGGTATTATGGGTAAATGCGGACAAACATGGGTACTGACGTCATCTCGACAAAGTGCTTGGCCCTTATGAACTCGTTTTCATGTACGAAATTGAAAAGGATTCTTACTTGAAAACGAGGTCATAAGGGCCAATTTATATGCATATAAAATAATTTTAAATTGTCGACCACTTATGAATAAGATCTATATAATATGGTTGCTGCGTTTACATGCACAATGGCCTGCCGCGCGCAATAAAAATAATTTGTTGGAATGGATCGAGCTGTATAAATATCTTCCGATCCGGTCCTATTGCGCGTGAGTGGAAATCACTTATCTGATGTGATCACACTGCATTTTTTTCTAATCCTGTGCATCCGCCATAATTACTTCTAATTAAGACTCTATACTCAACAAGATTTGATTCTGTTAGAAATCTATTTTCTTCCTGTAACAGATTGTTCATTCATTACCCATGGAGATGCCCTAAATTAGCTCTTTGCTAAATTACGCCTGGTCGCAGAGCACCCTGTTTTAGAGAAACGAATACCTTATTTTGTATACCTTAATATAACAGACGACACCCAGCTCAATATTTATGGTTCATGTTCAGTATGTAATATAGAACATACTCGCGAATCATAATTAACTGATCAAACCCTGAATGTCATGATGACCCTTTCTGACGAAGGGCCCTTATTTTCACTCTGTGACGAAAGGGCCTTCGCTCGAAACGTTACACCTTCTAAACACTATTTCGGCAATACACGGAATTTCTGTACACAACAGCCTATACACAGCACAACACTTTTATATAACTCAATCGACTACCAATGGTTTGCGAGAGTCCTGAGATTGGTTTGATATCAGTTAATGATTCGTATCTTTTATATTCTAAGTTGAACACCCTCGACAGTTAATGAACTATATCATGAACCGAACCATAACTGAGTTGGCCGTTAGTAATGGTATACAAAACTACAACAGAACATTCGTTAACTTTCTTTGCCAAGTTATATGCGTGCTTCATAAATCTCACGCAAACAAAGACTAAAACCCATTCTCCAAACAAAAGATTGGTATTAATATAACGTATTACTATTAATTGGTATTAATTAACTTACCGAACAAGTAATCTGATAAAATCCCGTTAACTATAAGGACGCTTCACTCAACTTGAGGTTGTTGTTGTTGAAATTAGGAATGACTGCATAATGTAAAGATTGAATATTAAACCCCGCATTTGTCGCATCAATATATCAAGAGCATTCTTCACTATTTTCCCGTGATCTTGAGACAAATGACATTATCATAACAATTAGCCTCACAAAAGCCAATATAAACACGAGTTTTTAATTCACAAATGAATAGGAAACTATGAAATCTCAGTCCGTTTAACCGGGCTAGTGATAGAATAAACGGTCATTTTAATGCCAATTTGAAAGTACACAAACTTTATTCAAAGTCCAACGTTATGTTTAAATAACTCAAAAGGAATGAAATATAGAAAGAGGGTATTATTTTATAAAATGCTAGATCTCATGCTATTAACCTACTCTTGGTCTTGGGTCTACCTATCGTTTTTTTACCCTTCTAAACATGCAAGAAATGTTATTGTCTTCTAACACTTCCGCTTCAGTTCGTTTCCTTCAGTTTTAGCTCTCTCATCTTCTTCAGTTTTGCTGATGAACTTGCTAAGTGTTTCCAGCCAACGAAGTGCTTCGACTTTCTTGTTCAATCGTAGGTATGCCTTTGCCAGCATCAACTGATTCATGCTATAAAAATTAGCATCGAGACGTTCTGCTCTTTCAAAATAATCAACGGCTTCTTCGAATGACGAGGAAGGCGGCGTTTCAAAAATAGCTGATGCAATTTTCTGTTGATACCAAGGAACATCAGAAATCGAGAAACACCACAATCCAAGCAAATGATAACACGTTGCATCCAAAGGATTAAGCTCTATAGCTTTCTGAAAATGCTTTTGAATTTCGTAAGCATTGGAAATTTTTTGTTTTGTGCCTTCGTAGTCTCCAATATCACTGAGCATGATGGCGTACCATTTGTGACAAGCAAAGTTTTTTTCATCCAGGTTTAACGCTCTTTTGGCATATTCAAATGATTCATACGTCAAAGATTTTTTCGTCTCGGCATCAGTGGTTGAGAGGTTCGCAAGATCACGACTAGCTCTCGCCAATCTCCACAATAGCTCTGGGTTTGTGCAATTATGGCAGTCAATAAGAAATGCATGGAGATTCTTAACTGCTTCTTCTTCACTGTTGTTTTTGTCTTTTTTCATATTGTAAAGTATGTCTGCTTGTTTAATAACATCAGCATCAGGGTCAAGTTTCGTCTCTTCACTATTTTTATTCCATAACATGGAGAAAGCCAATGTAGCTGGGAATACGGGGGCTACTCGACAATAAATGCTATGGAAACTAGAGAAAACCTGAAACGAAAAAAGAAAAACGATTGAAGCTAAAAAACGTATACCTGTACTTTTTAATAGGAAACTACATGTATGACTCGCTCATTGTTAACGGCTAGTACTGTATAGCTGCCCAGGTTAACGGCTAGTACTGTAGCCGCCCATGTTAACGGCTAGTCTTTTAGCTGCACAGTTTAACGGCTAGTATACTGTAGCTGTCCAGTTCAATGGCAGATCTGTTTAAGTCTAAGCTGTTCAACATGCTCAAGACTTCATTTTGGCAGTAAATAAACCTTTTAGAGTTTCAATTTCCAGATATACATGTATTATAGTTTACTGAATGCATCAAAATTTCTTGTTGACTTGAGCTACTATAGGCCAAAGAGACATTGTGGTCCTACAGATTTCATAATCCTTTATTACAATCATCCTTTGGGTTTGTTAACAAATCAAAGACTAATAACTTGGATGAAATAGCTGTATAAAACTATTGCCAATTGCCATACTAATTGCCACATTTTTGTGCATGATAAGCTATGATATTTCAATGTCATCTAAAAGTATACATTTTAACAATCTCATTCACAATCTAGTGCCCACGAACAGAAACTGTAAGGGTTGAATTTAATTGCATTTTATTAGACTTTCAATTTGAACTTTGGTAAATGAACAGAACATTTCGAGAAACAGTTCCTGAAATGCAAAACGTATTTCTGGCATGAAATGTGCTACCAACACATCATTCCCAAGCACGTAAGGTTAATTGGATGAGTTGGAGGATTTGGGTGAGTTGAAGGCACCAATATGATTCTTACTTGAAGTATAAAACTAAGAAAGATATGTTAAAGTGTTCAATTAAAAAATCATGACTCCGCCGAATCTCCTGTAGAAGACGTCGTAATCGTCAGAGACGGTGAATATGTACAGGTACATGAACACTGAGATCGAAGTGCAGAAAATGATCGTAGAGAAAAGCACCAGGCCGATCGATAAAACGTAAATACGAACTTGAAAAATGTCGTCGAAAATTTTCAGCAAGTTGGATTATAATAATTTGAACAATGTTGATGTTGATGCTTTTAGTTTACTTAATTCAGAGTCTGACTTAATTCAGAGTCTGACTCTTAAAGTGACATTGATGGATTTTAGTGTTAAATATTATAAACTGTACTTATATGATTAATATTTTCCACTATCAGTGGTTGTGATGATGACTTGTCACTGCAGGTGTGCAAGTTAATATTAAATATTGTATTAAACATCATATTTTGTCTTGCAATAAGCTTAGATGATGACTGGCCTAGATATGATGTACAGTCACACAGATAGCCTGCGTGGCGGCGTTAGGGGAGGGGGAAAGCCGAAAGGCGAAGTGGGGAGGGAACGCCTGCACGAAAGACCCATGATTTTGGATTTCCGCCCACATGAAAAACTGTCAAAAACAACCAATCAGCGACTAGCGGGCTTTCCTCAATGATTAAAACATTTCACTTTGGGCCGAATCGTGAAATATCCATGTCTGAAACTCCGTAAAAAGCTTGGCTGCATCTGGTGGAAACAAGATTTATTTTGAAAATTTATTCAAACAATCGTGTAGACATGGAAGCACAGAGTTGATTCTGGCTGAGGCTTGTGAATCAATCGGCTTTGCATTACTACGCAGTGAAACTTTCTCCGAGCGGGTTTGTGGGTCTTGCGGCAGAAAAAATAAGAAATGCTTTTGAGCTTTATAACTTTACGAAATCAGTATTAACACATCCGAAAGGAGACAGCAATGTTCCACCAACCGATAACATTAATAGCCCTGATAGAATGAAGCGACATCTGACTACCGAACGCTGTAACTCCAGAATGGGATTTGGCCAAGAAATTTCACATATGCAAGACAACGTAGCTAGAAACCATCACTTATATATGTTTAGCCGTAAGTCTCTATTCTGAAACGTCGAAGGAATTCTCCGAAGGCCCAGAGAGCATTGTTGAAACACCTCAAGACAAGGACAAGGTAGAAATCACAATAATATAGCTGCTTTCCCTGCCGACTGATAATCACGCGCTCGCACGAACGTCTGGTAAATCTACCAAATCCATAATCAAACTCTTGCCAAATCCCATTGGCAATACCATCAAAACATCTTTTCCTGCCAGCAGCTCCCTCGTAGCAACTTTTTGTTCCGTTTTAATTTAAAGCTACGACCAGCAACGAACTGAAGATCGGTTAAAGCTTTCGAAAGAAAATAATCTACCAACATGGTTTTTCTAAAGCCGCCATTTTTAAATGTTTATTTCCTGACAGGAAACCCCTGAATACTAATGAGTTGATTTAGCCAATCAGAATTTAGCGTCCTCTGGTGGACGTAGAAATCCGAAAACATGGGTCTTTCGTGCAGGCGTTCCATGTGCACTCACCCCAGTCCCCTCCCCAATCCCTAAACGCCTGCTTCGCAGGCTATCACACAGACAAATAGCGGGTGGGATACTGAAAATCATGGTAACTAGTATCCAGAAGTGGGATACTGGATTCTCAGGAGCGATACTAGAACTTTGAACCCTGGTATCCAAGTGGGATACCTTGTACTAAGAAAAAAATTAAATTTCAGACCCTGATATATGCATGCACTATAGACTGCTGGTAATTTAGCATTTTTGCAATCTCATTACAAGATTGGTATTTTTGCTACCCCACCGCCAGGGTGCATTCCATGTAAACTGTATGCCGGAGATAACACCGAATACTTCCGAATGCCATGCCAAGATTACGCAATATATAAATTGGGGGTCTGGGGAGAGTCATAGTCACACCAAGATTTTAGGCATTTGAAAACTGAGGAAATAACATGCCTTCTTGCGGCTTAATTTCAAAACACACAAGACCTTAAGGACAAGGTTGAAAGAAATATTGATATGCCTAAACAAGTAACACAAAGCAGAAATCACTTTTCGTCGCACGCGCCGCTACGCCAAGCACTTATAGTTTGACGATCTTATGCCGGAGAGTACATGAAATGCACACTGGCTGCTGGTCAAATGACAGCGATTTTTATAATCCTCCAATTTAAAAATTGATATATTTCTGAAATAATTTTAAATTTGTAATAGGTAGGTATTAATATATATTATTATTGATTCTATTTCTACAGCCCGAGTACCCAAACTCTGGCATTAGCACAATACGTTTACTACGAGTTTGACATTTCCATCTTACTCATACCTGACGACCAAGGTTCGATGCCCGAGTAATTCTTGACCGAGAAAACAAGAGACGTGTCATTATCACCACATGTCTTGGCAACTTTGCCATGCACTTTGGCCACGCAGCGGCCATGTTGTTTTCAAGACTGAAAAGCACGACCAGCGGGTTCGCTGATAAGCGCATGCGCCGTATCAGTTACAACGTGGAAAGCGAAGCGAATGTTTTTCTATATTTGACAGTTTATATTTGCAAATACAGAATATGTTTCCAGAAACTACATCAAGACATCACGATGGTAACACATGCCCTCCACTATTCGTCACTCGCAGGTGGAAATATTTTCGTCGTATCTTAAAATATAATCATATGGACTTTCAGTTTGCACTTTGGCAAATGGTTTATCTTTGTACATCTCCCAGCAAGGTGTAAGTGACAAACTATCATTATATATTTTCATATCGAGATAAAAGAATACCCGTCCACTTTACTATTTACATATATATTAAGGGTCAGACTACGGAAAGTTCATCAATATACAATTGCTTCGTTCTTTTCAATTTGACATTAACAATTAACAAGTACAACATTAATATATACCTTCGACATTATATTTAAAGAGATTTATAGCAACCTGGTTTATATTTCTGCCTTTAAATGCAGTTTCAAAAATGGACGGGTATTCTATAATTGTTCCGAGATAAATTTCTGTTACAACGTGTTTAACCCTTTATACAGTACTGCTCAGAAATAACCTGTCTGCGTCTCGGTTGCGTTCGTCTGGCGTCTCGTTTGCGTTCGTCTGGCGTCTCGGTTGCGTTCGTCTAGCGTCTCGGTTGCGTTCGTCTTGCGTCTCGGTTGCGTCTCGGTTGCGTCAGGGGCGGTCCTTACTCAACCGGACGCAAGAGTCGGCATAACCGAAGTTGTTCCGAGTGTATACGTCGGAAACTCTGATACCTATATTGTTTGTTGATATCAAATTTCGACAGATTTTATGTGTGCGTTTATTAAAGCGGAATAAATAGATCCTAGTCAAATTCCTAATCCTAGGCTTCTCTTAGGCTTTTGAGGACTCTGTAACGTATTAAGTTTTTGGGAAAACGGGCTGTTTGCTTTGCGAGGTCTCTCATTCGGAAACTTTGTGACATCACTGTCTGAAACAGTGAAACTTTGTTGACACACGTGGACTGACATTTTTTGTCGGAGACTTTGTCGTGTGTTATCACTGTGTGTTACCATAGTGTTATCTCATAAACGATTTTGCACGTTTGTTCATAAATGTTCGGCAAGAAACTTGTTCGCCTTGTTCGGCTTAAGCTGGACTCGCTTTGCCGTTACTATTTGTCCGGCTTTGCTGAACAGTCTTTCAGTCGGAGCGCTAAGCAGCGCCAGATATCGTCGGACATACTGCGAAAGGAGAGGAAAATCATTTACATGGACTGAGTCATTAGTTATTGTTTTCAAGCGCTCAACCGCCGCTTGTGTTAATCCCAATGGTGGGTAAAAATCGCTGTGTTGCTAAAATTATAGTTATGAATCACACTTGTTGTGTTTACAACCACGCTACTCGCTTTTAAACCGATATGCTTTCATCACTAGACGTGTTTTCTCAACTTTACCGAAACTAATTGCCGAAAAAGAGAGATGAAGTTGTCAAGTTGAAACTTTCAATATTTTCGATATGCGAAAATCGAATATCGTATTTTTGAAATATCGATATTTATCGAAAATATCGATATATTGCATCAGCCTAAGTTCACCACCTTTTCGCCTGTATCCTTGTATTTAATATATACATATGTTATCAATATATATGACTCATGTCACAAAAGCGTGCGGAAGTCACAAGCGTAATATATTTTTGTCCTAAGTGGCCGCATAATTTAACATAAGCAGGCTTAAAAGCAGAGCCGATAAAAGCACCAAGGAAAAGTAACGAAATAAGATTGTAAGAATGAGTCTCCGTTTGATGACACACGCTCCACCAAAGAGAATGTTAGTTTTTTTCGAGGCGGATAAAATTATGGCAATTCTGTCCACAAACAGAATTAAGGATCAACATGTGGAAGGTGGAGTACGAGAATGGCGAATACGAGGCACTGATTATCAGACTTGATGTTGCAAGTTTGTTCCAAGGTCCTTCTTCAAGCATTTTCGTAATTCGTACGGTTGAAATTCCGGTAGACTTCAACGAAATAATTCTGTTCCTCGCGTATTCCGAAAGCTTAGGCCCAGGTCAAACGTCGAACATTTCATGAGTCGAACTCAATGCAAATGAATTTAAACAAAAGAGTTTCCAAATTTACATTGAGTTCGACTCATGAAAAGTTCGACGTTTGACCCGGGCCTTACCATCACTATTACTGTAAACACTGTCGCTACATGTGGTTGTTGACGTTCGTTCCGAAGTGAGACGAACACACTACGAACCTTGCGTCTCGTGGAACGCAGATTCAGTCAACCGCAAGACGCACGCATACTACCCACAAGACGCACGCAGACGAACCACAAGACGCACGCAGACGAACCGCAAGACGCACGCAGACGAACCGCAAGACGCACGCAAACGAACCGCAAAACGATCGCGTCTTGGGCTCGGTTTTTGTTAGGTTATTTCTGAGCAGTACTGTATATCAGATCAGCATTCTAAGATTGTTCCAAATTTTCAGATAGTTTCACCTTTTTGTTTGTAGAAGTCTCCTCATTCAAAATGTAGAGTAGCTCGATGGCACATGATAAACAATCGCTCACAAAAAACGAGATTGTAATTACTTTGCTTCACATTTGGTATAGATATACTCCATAGCCATAAGCGAATTCATTTTCTTATTCGAAAATGTCAAACTGAACAATTTTCCATTACTTTCGGGCCATTGTTTTCATGATTTCGTCACTCGTATATAAATTTTAGCAGACGCCATGTTTGGACTAGATTTCAGGTTTTGCTGCAGCGTGAATATGTTGGGGCTTCTGATTGGTCAGGATAGGAATATTCCAGTTATTAGAAGGTTTGTGAGTGGATAATGCTACTAATGGTCTATCACCAATAGACAGGCCTTGTGATGAGAAGCGATCGATCGATCCACTTTATTCTTGAAAATTTTGTCCCCAAATTAGCTTGAAATTGCTTTTATTGAGCGAGAGATAATCGCTCGGAAATCGTAGCCACAGCAGCAAGATATAGGACTAAAAATTGATGTCAAAAATCATGAAATCAGAGAACGATAAACTAGTACCCAGTCCTCTCGATGCGTCAAGAAATGAGCCAATCGGCTTATCGCTAGTCTTTGTGTCAATCGTAAATAGCATGCGTTTCATGCTAAAATAGTATTAAAATACAACATTGACATGCCGTTAAAATGAAGAAATCAAATTAAAGGTTGTAGACTTTGCCAAAAACTCAAACAACTCTGCTGCTGGACGTAAGTATGTCGTTTACGAAAAGCTTGTTCGAGACTGGCGGAAACATCAATAAATAAAATAAAATGCGCTGATCGTGGATCGTATTGCCACTCGCTGAAACTTTGTTTGTAATATCCATTTCTATATAAGACTAGCATACTATTATATATATTAAGTTGTAACTGTACAGGGGTAGGTTCGATTAAAAGGCTAAAGCGTATTTATTTGTTTCCGTAAAATACTTCCATTTTCTTTTTTAAAGATTCGTTGTATTACGCCATTGTTATTAAAATTTCTGTGAATATTATTCTGTGTCTGCTACAAGTAACTATTTGGGGACTCGACTTATTTGAATTTGAATTTATTGAATTCGTAATACATGTACAATCGTTAAATAATAATAAATAAAGGAGTGTAATGACAGGAGGAAGAAACAGGACTTGCGTCCCAATTGAAATCCAACTCCTAAAATACGATAGTAATAAATATGGTTATAAATCTATAATCTAGTTAACATATAATTAAAGTATTTAAAAAGTTAACAACTGAGAAGAGGTACTAAGCAGCAATATGTTGACATATTAGCGTCGGCATAACTATGGAGGCTGATAGGAAGAAAGTTTATCTTTGTAAAAAGCATGCAAGATATTTCTAAAGCATTTTAAATTTGGAGCACATTTAAGGTTTTGAGGAAGATTGTTCCACAAGGTAATAGTTCTAGGGAAGAAGGAAGATCTAAAATAGTTTTGTTTATGATGCGTTATGGCACAGTAATTGTTATTGTTGGAATAGCGGGTATTGTGTTGGTGGCAGACGGGTTTAAAATATTTGTTGAAGGTAGTATCGATCAAGCCGGCTCTGTGTTTGAATAAAAGGATTAGATCGCTAATTTCTCGTCTGAATTCAAGTGGGAGCAGGTTTAGGAGAGCAAGTCTATCCGTATAAGAAGTTTCACGAGTAGGATAATTTAGTATAAACTTGGTGGCACGGCGTTGTACATTTTCAACAAGGCGACGATGTTTCACTGTGGAAGGAGACCAAACGTTGGAAGCGTATTCGAGTTTAGGTCTAACAAGAGTACAGTATAGAAGTTTCCTTGTGTCAATGTCAGAAATGGCCCACCCACAAACACGCTTTATCAGGCCGAGCTTTTTGTTCGACGAGGCGTATGTGGATTCGATGTGTTTTTTCCACGTGAGATCGCTTGACACAATAATTCCAAGATCAGTAATGTGTTGAACATGTTCCAGAGGTTGAGCATCAAGATAGTAATCATACTCATAATCCATATTGACATGCTTTTTCCTGGATATGTGTAGTACCTTGCACTTGGACGCATTAAACGCCATGTCCCAGTCTAAGCTCCACTGTTGAAGACACTCAAGATCGAGCTGAAGGGAGTGGTATGAGCTGACAGAGGCGACAGGTCGGAAGAGCTTCGTATCGTCAGCAAATAGAGCGATATCGGAACCCGCTTGAAGATAATTAGGCATATCGTTTACGTATACGAGGAATAACAAGGGTCCAAGAATAGATCCCTGAGGAACGCCAGAAGTCACAGGGAGCCAGTCTGAGGAGGTGCCATCTAGAATAACACGTTGGTGTCTATCTGTCAGATAGCTTCCAAACCATTACAGGATTGAGCCCGAAATACCAAAATGCGCAAGCTTGTTCAAGAGCAGATGGTGAGAGACCCTGTCAAACGCCTTCGATAAATCTAGGTAGATAGTGTCGACTTCTTCCCCACTTGCCAAATAATCCAGGATGATATTATACACTTCCAGGAGTTGCGTTACAGTGGATCTGCCTTTAATGAAACCATGCTGAAGATGGAAGAGAGCAGGGGACAGATGGGGACAGCAGTGGTTGAACACACAGCGCTCCAGGATTTTCGAGATAGAACATAGCAGTGAAATGGGCCTGTAATTCGCGGCAAGCGAAGGGTCGTCCTTCTTAAATACTGGTGTAATATTAGCATATTTCCAGTTAACAGGAAACAAACCCGGGAAAAGTGACATGTTAAACAAGCGGCAGAGGGAAGGAGCTATCTCCTTAGCTGTAGTCTTTAGAAGCATCGCCGGGATACCGTCTGGGCCACAGGCCTTTTTGGGGTCTAGATTTTCCAAAACTTTACGCACTTCGGTGACCGATAGATGAATAGAGGTCAACAACTTGCTTGATGTTAAAGGAGGGACAACGTTCGATGTGGACGATGTAGAAGAGCCAAAGACTGAATGAAAAAAGCTATTTAGAATGTTAGCTTTTTTACAGCTGTCGGTAATGAATGTCTGGCCTTCCCGGAGAAAGTTAGGAGAGTTGTTTTGATTAGTAGCGGATTTTACAAAAGACCAAAAACGTTTTGGAGTATCAATAAGAGATTGTTTAAGCTTAAGAGCATGTTCCTTCTTTTTAATAATTATCATCTGTTTGGTGAGGCGCCTAAGGTCTTGAAATTTGAGCGAGTCTTTGACCAAACCTGATTTTTTGGCCTTGTTTCTTTGGATATTTTTTTTCTTAATCAAATTCAACAGCTCGGTATCTAACCATGGATGGTCGTAAGTGTTCCTATTATTTATTTTTGGAACGTGCGCATCTATTGCTGATAGAAACAGGTCACACCAATACGAAAGCGTGACATCGATATCATCGGAAGCAAAACACAGGTCCCAAGGGACATTCCTGAGTAGCTCTTTGGCACCCTCCCAGTCGGCGTTTTTGTAGTTGTAAACAATTCTCTTGGTCACGCGCTTTTTTTGAATTTTGAGGTCGATATTAAAACTGATAAGTTTGTGATCGGTGGAAATTAAGTCATCGAAGCCGTGTAAGTTGTAGAGTTTACCGGGGATATTAGTGAGGATCAGGTCTAAGATGTTGTCCTTTCTCGTTGGGAAGTCGACCATTTGCCACAAAAATCAGAGTATACACAGAGTATCCTAAAATACATATATACACAGAGTATATCCTATGTGTATATCCTATATACACAGAGTATCCTAAAAATCACAGTTTTTTTACCCAAAACAGGGTGCGAATTAACGCATCGCGAATCGCGATACACTTTTTAAAATATGCGATGCAAAAAAGTTTAAAAACTAGCAAAATAGCGATGCAAGTTTTTTAGTTAATTAAACACCACTGCCTTCCTATATTTTCTGAGTGAAACGTGACTGAACTGATCGAGCATTTATGCCGTTGTTGGATAGGAATTTGTGTGATGTAGCAGAGTGCCAGAGATTTCTGCAGAATGGGATAAAATGTAGAATCGACTTCGTCATTTGCTCGATCATAACAGCAAATATCTAGTTGTATGGTCGAGAGTGTTTACTTCAAGCGAACTTCAGGCACGAATGTCCTGCATATCATTGAGTTATTGCTCATAACTCCTTTTTCCAATGCAAAGCTTGAGCGAATGTTCAGCACTATGGGAAGGGTGAAGACAGATTTGCGTAATCGACTTGGTAGCGATCGACTTGAAGCGAATCTTCGAATCAGCGAAGAAAGTCGTGGTTCATCGATCGATGATTTCTGCGCAGATGCAGCGATCGAATTATGGTTTAATGCCAAAGTTTGACAACTGAATTGTTCCAGCCATAGCTATCCAAAAACACGGAAAACAACCTCGTTCAAAGATGGTGTGATCGACCTCACCGAACTGACTATGTTAATACATTTGGAAAATGATGATCTGGAATCTGACGATGAAACCTAGCAAATAACTTTTTAATTCTTACAATACCTTTAAATTGATTAATCATTTTAAATACTTTGTATTACGTATATTTACATGTAATTTTTGGATTTATGTAAGAAATGTACTGTTCATGCATTGCTGTGTTGATAGACTCTACTTCACTGAACTGCGAATGATTAATTTTAATGATAGGAGGTAGAGTAAAACTTTAGTTGAGAAAGTAAAGATTGTAATTAAAACTTTGCAAATGTGTTGTATTTTAATACCAGAAATGTTAAAGTATCCACCGGGAATGTCTCCCCCCACTCCCACCGCCACATGACGCATGACGGCCGAAAAATCCGGGGGGTGGGAGAAATTTATTGCAATGCACTTTTGAAACGTTAAAGGTGCCGTCCAGTCCGTTCTGCGCATGTCCACGTTTCTGTTTACATCGCATTATATAAACATTGAACATGAAGTATTGCGGATTTTTTTCACACGCTTGAGCTTTCTGCCTAAAAAGCGTGTTATAAGAAGCTGTTTGGTTCCTAAATGTTGTTAATATATCAAACTACCACTCGTGCCTTCGCTACCTTTAACAAATACTCGCTTTCGAACTGTCGCAAATCTATTCCGTTAAAGTTTGTTTACATGTGGGTCCCCAACATTTGAAATATCACACATGCGCAGAACGGACTGGACTGCACCTTTAATTTGCACCCTGCAAAAAATAGGGGGTCAACTTATGTGCCAGGTCGACTTGTACGCCGAGATATACGGTACTGCGCATAAACATAACTGCTTTTTCTCTCTGGAAAACGTGTTATGTAATGGAAAGGCAGAATACTCCAATTTATGCCTGATTGCATGTGTGGTAATATGCATTTCTGGATCTAATAGCACAGTTGAAAAGGATTTTAACTTTGAATGATTATACACATTGTCATTTAATATATTAAATAGTAATTACTGGCCATGTTATTGTTCTAATGTTCGACATTGTTCTGTTTAATTTATACTGTATTACTTTATATAATAATACAGTTAATACTGACACTGTACAGTGTTCAATAAAATTGTCAATGTTTGGATTGACACTTTTTAGGCATTTGAGTTCTATGTTTATTACCAGGTGCCAGTCGTCAACATGTTTTCTTGAGTCCATTATTTAATTTTCTCTGTTCTGTAAAGTGTTCATCATGCCTAATGTGCAAAGTGCCATTTGGAGTTATTTCAGGAAAGGTAACACTGAAAGCGATGATCCCGGTTCCATAATGTCAACTGTGCGAGAAGGCCGTTAAGAACAAGGAGGATCTTAAAACAATTATCATGCTTAGACTTTTTCAGTCCATGGCCAGCATTGTGTGAACACGCACGACTGCTATTTGTAATATTTTGTGCTGTTTGACAACTTTACGTCACATACTAAAATATGTTTGAGTTTCGTGAAATTTTGATCTGTAAAAATACCGGTATATTCGATATTACCAGTATTCTTTTCGGTTTCGGTACCGGTATTCGTTTTTTTCAATGCTGCATAAGACTAACGCAAGGGTTAGGTAATTACTCTAGAGTTTGCATTCATGTTAGGGTTACGCTAGGGTTAGGAACAGGAACATCTGTGGTGAAAATAACGGAAGCGTTAAAAGAAGAAGGTATTACAACATGATAAGTGGTTAACCTATTTCTGCTTTGCTATCAACAAAGTGCAGACAGCATAGTTGATGCTATAGACGCAGTAGAAGAAAGCCGATTTTAAATGATGAGCAGTTAGAGTTTATCAACGAAAACATGAAAGCTAACGACAAACTTACATAACATTAATTTGAGTTGAAAAACAAGTTGACAGAAGAATGGCAAGTAAACATTTCAACCTTGACAATTTGTTGCGTTAGGCGATTACCGATAATGGGATGGAAACATGAAAATGCACGCTATTGCCAATTTATTCGTGAACCAAACAAGCTGAAACAATTGACTTTCTATGTAAAGGCATTCACAGAAAAAGACCCATTTGACAATGTAATTTTCACTGACAAGACGAGCGTTGAGGTTCAGTAACACACCAAACTTTGCTTTTGGAAGAATGGAAGTTAGCCAAAGTGCACAAAGAAACCAAACCATGCATAGTCGGTATCAAAGGTGTCACATCTAGATGTGCTATCCATGAATGCCTACTTTAAAAAATAAGTGGGATGTTTGTCAAAGATAGGTCACATGGAAAATTATCTCTGAAATCCAAATCCCTAACTAAATCCAAACTACCTAAATCTAACCTTGAATCTAACCAACCCTAAACCCTAACTTCGGTTACACGCAACAAGTTTTTGGAGACATTTCTGAGGTGACCTACTTTTGAGACGGATATCAAAGAATACCTGTTGTGTTTCTGTATGTTGATTATTATAATTAATCATTGTTAAACACTGAAACTGTTCTTTGTTGCCGAATTCAGTGTTTTATAATAATCGCGACGTTTTTGTCATAACCAAACAGCAAAATTGATATTTGTAGCTGATCATTGTGTTGATAATATTCCTTTATATTGTCGACAAGATAAAAATTTCATTAGGTTATGAAATATTCCTGGCATCAGATTATCTTGTCAACTTTCAACTACACATTTTCTTTGGTCTATGCAATTCTTTCTTTAAAGGCAAAACCACACATAGGGTCTGAAATTTCAAAAAAAATCCTACTCGGATCCAGGGTTCAAAGTTTTAGTATCCCACTTTTGGATAGTATAGTTACCATGATTTTCAGTATCCCACCTATTTGTCAGTGTGACTGACATCACATCTAGTCCAGTCACCACCTAAACTTATTGCAAGACCAAGGATGAATACAATAATATTTAACTTGTAGAGGAGATTCTGCAGGAGCTTTTGATTTTTAATGAAATATTTTAACATATTAATTATAACAAACATTTGCATAATCTGCCATTTTGTCTCTACATGCACCCACTTTTCATGGAAACAATGTTAAACTTGTACCCAGTTTTTCCTCCAAACATTACAAGATTATTTAAAAACAGATTTTCTACTTTCCGGAGATGATCATGGTATGAACTGTTTACCCGTTTGAGATTTTTGCAAACTGTGAGATTAAGAGGTCAAACTGTGATACCTCAAAGAGTTATCCGCTAGATCAAGAACTTTGGAATTCGTCAGGGGTCACCCTAATAAGAATATGGAATTCTAGGATATTTTAGTGAGAATATGAGTCTCTGTAGGGCACGAAATAACGGCAGGACAATGTCCTGCAAAATTGAAAGTATCGGCATTTCATTTGTGTTGACACGATACCAAGGCTGAGCGTACCGCTTAGAAATGATTTTCAAATTGCTCCAGATACTTAGGTGACGGTTTCGCACATTTTCAGTCTTGTATCGCGTGTAAACGCAACGGCTAACATAAGCTAAAGCGCTACGGATTTAAGGCTTTTTTCAGGCTTTGCTGAATAATTTGTCGGGTCGTAAAAGCGGCATGTCCTTCAAGGTTCACTTCATTTCATAGATTTCTGCATGGGTGACTGACACCAGTCTGTAGAGATAGGCAAGTGCACACCCTAGAAATTTTTCTAAAATCATTGCATACTTGGACCAATCATACCAAACTGGAAATGCAAGTAGATTCAGTGGGTATGTGGCCCTCCTAGCCCTGAACGACCAATCATGAGAAAATAAATTGTAATAATTTTATATACATTTTGATGCATGTCAAACAAGTTCATGAGGAAATGGAATTGTAAAGACTTGTCTAAAGGCTGCATACATTTTTATTCTTGCACATACATTAGATCTCATTGAAAATTACCATACTCTGCATGTTATATTAATTTGAAATTTAATACCTGCAGATTAATTACTGGTGGATTAATATTATTAATTCTCATTATTACTGTATTTTTGTCCATTCTAGATACCGCAACTTTCATTACCACAGATGTAAGTGGTACTGTACATGTACAGTATATTATATGATTTTGTATTACCTATTAGCAATGATAGAATTGTAGTTTCATGTACAATTTAACAACAATTCATCAGTTCCCGTAATTCAACTCATTTTGCGGTTGCAAAAAATTTTCCGAGGTCTTTTGGTAATTTATTGATTTGCCTGGGAATTGCCTCGGCAATTATTTCTGCCGAGGACCACGATAAAACCAGGGGCGTCGCTACTGGTGTGTGTGTGTGTGTGTGTGTGTGTGTGTGTGTGTGTGGGGGGGGGGGGGGGGGTTGTCACATCCCCCAATATTTTGAAAAATTGAGAAAATTCGGGCAAAAATGAGAAAATTCGGTCAAAAATAAGACATTTTAAGCATTAAATTCGGGCAAAATTTGGTCTTGTAAAGTATTTAAATAGTAAATAAAATTCGGGCAATTTTCAAATTTGGTTGGACACCTCCCAATCAAAGTGGGTTAGCGACGGCTGCGACGCCCTCATAAAACCACTGTAAATTGCTTTGGCAATTACTTCAGCACACTTCGGCAGTGTAAAACACCGTACGAAGCCTTACTTCAAACACTTCAACTGAATAATCATACTTTTTTAAAACAATTTATTGAAATCACCCCACAAACAATTGAAAACACCATTAACACAATAAACAGTGAAAGTAGAGTTGGTTTAATAGGAGATATTATCGGCATGTATGGACTTCGGTCACTATATTTAACTATATTTAACACTATATTTATATTTAAAATCACTAAAAACAATGGAAAACCTGAGAACCACGATGGAAAACCTGAGAAACAGGATAGGTGTGAGGCTTATAACTAACAAATGACAAGCTATTAAAAATCAAAGCCAACATTTGTGTCATCCAAACTTTTTAATGAGAATATGTCGCAAAAAATAAAATCAAAGAGATGCAAATGTTGAATAGGCCGGCGTATGTATGTAATTCTAGATCTTTAATCAAACATAATTGCCTTATATAGTATAATACTAATCCTGGAAATGGTGGTCAACAAACTACATTACAATAAATAAATAATAAGAAAAGATAATACACAAAAATTAATCAGTTAACAATTACAAATTACTGACTATATACTGACTAGTCCCATAGCAATGAGTCTGGAACTGCTGCAGTCCAGAGGCGTTGTCTAGAGCAAAAGGAAGAGTACTCCAAATAGGGATCATGCGAGTAAAAAACGAGTACCTACAGTACACGTATATGGGTTAACTGTAAGTGATCGTTGGTTATATTGAAGGTTATGAAATCTTCTGGTTGCAGGAATATAGTTCAAAGTCATTTCAAGAGGAAAGGATATATTAACTAGGTTATTCTGAAACTTATAAAACAAATAAAAGATAAAAAATCCTACGTTCTTGTAGGGAGTATTGTAAACCACCCTTCTTTTTAGTGATATAAAAGTGTCCACTCATGCTGCATATAGGTGTTAAAATGCAAATCAGAAAATTCTAAAAAGTTGGTGTACCCTGTACCTGTACTGCAATTATTAATTTATATATGTAAAAGTAGGAAAGCCATTTGTTATTTCTAACATTGAAAAGTAATTAGGTTGGGGCGAATCAAAGGGAATGCTAGGTGGGAGGTGAAATTAAACAAACAAAAAAGGAATTACTGTAAGTTAGAAGTCACATGTACTGTATTATATAAAGTTTATGTATATTATGTATATTCCTATAGTACATTTGTATTTCATTTGTTTTATACTCTTTGACTAAGGGCCTTTGCTCGAAACGTTATACCTCCTATTCACTATTTCGATAGTCAGAACAATTTATCGTAGTAGTTTTATTCACTTTTCTTTTTGCTTTCCTTGAACAGTTAAACAACTTGTTTGTTCTGCAATTATATCCTCCTGTTAAGGAGAATTTCCATTGTGATCAACAAATCAAATAGTTGGGTTTCTGCTATTGTTTGATCGATTCTGCATGTATAAAAGAAATAGAAAACTTGTATCTGGCTAAAAGCGTGATATCTTTTTGTTTTTAAGATACAAAAAATCAGTGGGCAAGAGATGATCCAGCATTCCTTGTGTTACTTAGTATTTGGTTACTCAGTAAGTACAATATTATAAAGTATTATAGTACAATGTATATAGTAAAGATATTTTATAAAGTAGACTGCTGTGTAGATAGTGTTAAAATATAAATCAAATATTCAAAAAGGTTGGACCTTCCTTTATTCACTATTTGCCAGTGCACCAACCTTTTACAGTATTTGATTTATATTCTAAGGTATATACAATGGCTATGCAGGTACCTGTATGTTTGTCTGTTAAAAGTTACAGTACACTTGATTAGATATTTAGATGCACTTGATTAGATATTGTATTAAGGTTGAAACACTTAAAAGTCAGACTATAGCAGTGTGACTGTAAGACAGTGTAATAGTTGACTGACAAAGAAACTTGATTTTTGGTACATTCTTAAACTGACATCCAGCCAGAGGATTCCCCACAAAGAAATGCCAGGTGGCTCAAAATTGACAACTCTAAAAGGTTGCTGGCAGTGTGTAGGAGGTCTAACAACTGGTCTTTTCCTCAAAATGTTAGACCTTCTATTTACTATATCAGCAGTATACCAACGTTTTAGAGATTTTGATTTATATTTCAACAATCATGACCTTTTTATATTACATTTAGATCTTATCAAAACAATCAGGTGGCCATCATTTTATGAAGTATATGTGACGGAAGTTCGTTGCTTTCCATTACATAATTATTTACTAGTTTACATTATAATTATCTTTTTTTTTTGCACACTGTATATACACACTGTGTATACACAAGCCAGCTGTCAGTTAATACTTTTCTTAAAGTTAATTATATCAATTAATACATTACTTATATATTTTTTATAGTTTCGTCTGCTTGTTTTTCCATTGCTTTGGGTTTGCACTTCCTTGGCTTCTTAAAGTTCTTTTTATGGCTTGTTTTTATTGACTGTATTGGAGTTGGTTTAGCTATCTCATCTCTCTTATGGTAAGTTTCAAAACGTCTCAGTATATTCTGAGCTTTATTACGAATTACGAAAATGAAATTCATTCAATGCTTCTTTTAACTTCAGTAGTGTAAATTTAAGAATACATTTTGTAAATTCTTGTAAATCTAAGAACATAGGGCCCCATTGAAGAATTTGCTCCCTTAAACAATCATGTCCGTGATTGACCGGTAAGAAAACTAATAATCCAATTGTACGCAGACGCTATTTGAAATATCCAACTGCTTTAATCTGCGGACAAGAGTGGTATGGTCGATTATGTCAAAAGCGTTACGGTAATAAAAAAGGACTACTTTTATTGTTAACTCTCCTCTGTTATGGCTTTACTTAGTATGTTATATTGATGGCACAGGAACGTGCAGGACTGTTCCACGCCATGTATATAATTGTTGATCACAAATCGGAAAAACATGCAATGTTTAATCGTAGATTTTAAACGTTATCTCGGTCAATATTTAACCGATTTCAATTCTGAAAACAGATTTAGAATTACCGAGTCTAAATACACAACATACGTGTCTATTATAATACAGGAACGTGCATACCCTTCGGAAAAAACTGTTTATGTACTTAGAAATAAATCGGCAATATGAAGGTCGCTTCGTCGTAGATTTTTGAACGTTAACTCGGTCAATATTTACTCGAATTCAATTCTGAAAACAGATTTGGAATTACCGAGTTCAAGTACATAACATACGTGTCTTCAGGTAATATCAATACAGCATGTTTACCTAAATTTGAGATCACGGAGCAACCCGTTTCGAAATCGCTCATCATCTTTTAGTATAGGTCTACCGCCATCGGCGTGTGCGTCAACATTGTGAGCGTATATAAAACCACGATACTTGCCAGCGACACTACTGTATGTCTGAATGTAGTATAACTTGTCCAAGAAAGAACATTTGACTTCGGTCAGGAAAACGAAGAAAGCACGCGTGAAGATTAGCATATTTATAACGCTCAGTTTCGCAAAGCCTGACGGGATGATGCAATAATTGCGATTTCGCGACAACGACAAAAAAACAAACAAAGCCGAAATTTAGACTCATGCTACCACAGGTAGCCCGAGTAATTAGGCCAACCATCTGGATCAGAAACCTAATTCTTATTTAGAAATGTAACAAATTATTACATAGACGTTGGATTGAAACACCAAGGAACTCATCGCCTTCGTTCACAGAGAAAAGGAATCAAGTAGCCAAGAAAGGGGGCTGCCACACGAGTCATATTCTCATAGTGGACGACATTGAGCTTATTTATTAGGTCGCTGGGAGATATGTCCCGCATAGGCATTGGATAGCAGCTGCTTTAGATTGGTTTCCAGTTGTTACAGGTGGTTTGTTATTACTGACTATTTGATGCCTACCTGCAACCACCTGACACAAGTGGTAAGCAGCTGCTAGCACCTGCTACCAATTGTACCATTTACACCACTTACAACGCCATACACTAAGACCAATGGACCAGTCTATCACCTGCAACCACCTGACACAGGTGGCCTGACACAGGTGGTAAGCAGCTGCTAGCACCTGCTACCAATTGTACCATTTACACCACTTACAACGCCATACACTAAGACCAATGGACCAGTCTATCACCTGCAACCACCTGACACAGGTGGCCTGACACAGGTGGTAAGCAGCTGCTAGCACCTGCTACCAATTGCACCATTTATACCACTTACAAGGTCATACACTAAGACCCATGAAACATGATGCTTAACCTATAACATGAAACATGATGCTTAACCTATCAGCAATGGCAGGAAATGTCTATTGGACATGTAGGTCGCTAAGCGGAGTCTACCAACTAGGATAGGCCGCGCAATACGAATACCGACTAGCCAAATGTACTCCACAAAGGCTCTTATATACAAGGCCTCCAGGGACTCGACACCTGCCTTAACTTTTTAGGAATATAATGTGGTTGATAACTTCTCTGTATCGGTTAACACTAAGATTTTTGTTGACATTCTTTGTATGCAGTAGTAACTTCACAAAGTAAACGTTCACTGGGCTCAGTGAATTGCGCGCCAATATTTTGAACAACAGGTACTTCAATGGCCACCAACAATGACTTGAAATCGAGGTTAGCTATGGACGACGACAGTAAATGTATTACGATCTCATTGTCAACCTCGACTTGGAGCTCTATTACGATGTCATTGTCAACCTCGACTTGGAGCTCTATTACGATCTCATTGTCAACCTTGACTTCCAGCTCTATTTCGATCTCATTGTCAACCTCGACTTGAAGCTCTATTACGATCTCATTGTCAACCTCGACTTCCAGCTCTATTACGATCTCATTGTCAACCTTGACTTCCAGCTCTATTACGATCTCATTGTCAACCTTGACTTGAAGTTCTATTACGATCTCATTGTCAACCTTGACTTGGAGCTCTATTACGATCTCATTGTCAACCTTGACTTCCAGCTCTATTACGATCTCATTGTCAACCTCGACTTGGAGCTCTATTACGATCTCATTGTCAACCTTCACTTGAAGTTCTATTACGATCTCATTGTCAACCTTGACTTGGAGTTCTATTACGATCTCGTTGTCAACCTTGACTTCCAGCTCTATTACGATCTCATTGTCAACCTTGACTTCCAGCTCTATTACGATCTCATTGTCAACCTCGACTTGGAGCTCTATTACGATCTCATTGTCAACCTTGACTTGAAGCTCTATTACGATCTCATTGTCAACCTTGACTTGAAGCTCTATTACGATCTCATTGTCAATCTTGACTTGAAGCTCTATTACGATCTCATTGTCAACCTCGACTTGGAGCTCTATTACGATCTCATTGTCAACCTTGACTTGGAGCTCTATTACGATCTCATTGTCAACCTTGACTTGAAGCTCTATTTCGATCTCATTGTCAACCTTGACTTCCAGCTCTATTACGATGTCATTGTCAACCTCGACTTGGAGCTCTATTACGATCTCATTGTCAACCTTGACTTCCAGCTCTATTACGATCTCATTGTCAACCTTGACTTGAAGCTCTATTACGATGTCATGATCTCATTGTCAACCTCGACTTGGAGCTCTATTACGATCTCATTGTCAACCTCGACTTGGAGCTCTATTACGATCTCATTGTCAACCTCGACTTCCAGCTCTATTACGATCTCATTGACAACCTCGACTTCCAGCTCTATTACGATGTCATTGTCAACCTCGACTTGGAGCTCTATTACGATCTCATTGTCAACCTTGACTTGGAGCTCTATTACGATCTCATTGTCAACCTTGACTTGGAGCTCTATTACGATCTCATTGTCAACCTTGACTTCCAGCTCTATTACGATCTCATTGACAACCTTGACTTCCGCCTCTATTACGATCTCATTGTCAACCTCGACTTGGAGCTCTATTACGATCTCATTGTCAACCTCGACTTGGAGCTCTATTACGATCTCATTGTCAACCTTGACTTCCAGCTCTATTACGATCTCATTGACAACCTTGACTTCCGCCTCTTTTACGATCTCATTGTCAACCTCGACTTGGAGCTCTATTACGATCTCATTGTCAACCTCGACTTGGAGCTCTATTACGATCTCATTGTCAACCTTGACTTCCAGCTCTATTACGATCTCATTGTCAACCTCGACTTCCAGCTCTATTACGATCTCATTGACAACCTCGACTTCCAGCTCTATTACGATGTCATTGTCAACCTCGACTTGGAGCTCTATTACGATCTCATTGTCAACCTCGACTTGGAGCTCTATTACGATCTCATTGTCAACCTTGACTTGAAGCTCTATTACGATCTCATTGTCAACCTTGACTTGAAGCTCTATTACGATCTCATTGTCAACCTCGACTTGGAGCTCTATTACGATCTCATTGTCAACCTTGACTTGGAGCTCTATTACGATCTCATTGTCAACCTTGACTTGAAGCTCTATTTCGATCTCATTGTCAACCTTGACTTCCAGCTCTATTACGATCTCATTGTCAACCTTGACTTGGAGCTCTATTACGATGTCATTGTCAACCTTGACTTCCAGCTCTATTACGATGTCATTGTCAACCTTGACTTGGAGCTCTATTACGATCTCATTGTCAACCTTCACTTGAAGTTCTATTACGATCTCATTGTCAACCTCGACTTGGAGCTCTATTACGATGTCATTGTCAACCTTGACTTCCAGCTCTATTACGATCGCATTGTCAACCTTGACTTGGAGCTCTATTACGATCTCATTGTCAACCTTGACTTGGAGCTCTATTACGATCTCATTGTCAACCTTGACTTGGAGCTCTATTACGATCTCATTGTCAACCTTGACTTCCAGCTCTATTACGATCTCATTGACAACCTTGACTTCCGCCTCTATTACGATCTCATTGTCAACCTCGACTTGGAGCTCTATTACGATCTCATTGTCAACCTCGACTTGGAGCTCTGTTACGATCTCATTGTCAACCTTGACTTCCAGCTCTATTACGATCTCATTGACAACCTTGACTTCCGCCTCTTTTACGATCTCATTGTCAACCTCGACTTGGAGCTCTATTACGATCTCATTGTCAACCTTGACTTCCAGCTCTATTACGATCTCATTGTCAACCTCGACTTCCAGCTCTGTTACGATGTCATTGTCAACCTCGACTTGAAGCTCTATTACGATCTCATTGTCAACCTCGACTTGGAGCTCTATTACGATCTCATTGTCAACCTCGACTTGGAGCTCTATTACGATCTCATTGTCAACCTTGACTTCCAGCTCTATTACGATCTCATTGTCAACCTCGACTTGGAGCTCTATTACGATCTCATTGTCAACCTCGACTTGGAGCTCTATTACGATCTCATTGTCAACCTCGACTTGGAGCTCTATTACGATCTCATTGTCAACCTTGACTTCCAGCTCTATTACGATCTCATTGACAACCTTGACTTCCAGCTCTATTACGATGTCATTGTCAACCTCGACTTGGAGCTCTATTACGATCTCATTGTCAACCTCGACTTGGAGCTCTATTACGATCTCATTGTCAACCTCGACTTGGAGCTCTATTACGATCTCATTGTCAACCTTGACTTGAAGCTCTATTACGATCTCATTGTCAACCTTGACTTGGAGCTCTATTACGATCTCATTGTCAACCTTGACTTCCGCCTCTATTACGATCTCATTGTCAACCTCGACTTGGAGCTCTATTACGATCTCATTGTCAACCTTGACTTCCAGCTCTATTACGATCTCATTGTCAACCTCGACTTGGAGCTCTATTACGATCTCATTGTCAACCTCGACTTGGAGCTCTATTACGATCTCATTGTCAACCTTGACTTGAAGCTCTATTACGATCTCATTGTCAACCTTGACTTGGAGCTCTATTACGATCTCATTGTCAACCTTGACTTCCGCCTCTATTACGATCTCATTGTCAACCTCGACTTGGAGCTCTATTACGATCTCATTGTCAACCTTGACTTCCAGCTCTATTACGATCTCATTGTCAACCTTGACTTGAAGCTCTATTACGATGTCATTGTCAACCTTGACTTGGAGCTCTATTACGATCTCATTGTCAACCTTGACTTCCAGCTCTATTACGATCTCATTGTCAACCTCGACTTCCAGCTCTATTACGATCTCATTGTCAACCTCGACTTGGAGCTCTATTACGATCTCATTGTCAACCTTGACTTCCAGCTCTATTACGATATCATTGTAAACCTTGACTTGGAGCTCTATTACGATCTCATTGTCAACCTTGACTTCCAGCTCTATTACGATATCATTGTCAACCTCGACTTGGAGCTCTATTACGATCTCATTGTCAACCTTGACTTGGAGCTCTATTACGATCTCATTGTCAACCTTGACTTCCAGCTCTATTACGATGTCATTGTCAACCTCAACTTGAAGCTCTATTTCGATCTCATTGTCAACCTTGACTTCCAGCTCTATTACGATCTCATTGTCAACCTTGACTTCCAGCTCTATTACGATGTCATTGTCAACCTCAACTTGAAGCTCTATTTCGATCTCATTGTCAACCTTGACTTCCAGCTCTATTACGATCTCATTGTCAACCTTGACTTCCAGCTCTATTACGATCTCATTGTCAACCTCAACTTGAAGCTCTATTTCGATCTCATTGTCAACCTTGACTTCCAGCTCTATTACGATCTCATTGTCAACCTTGACTTCCAGCTCTATTACGATCTCATTGTCAACCTCGACTTCCAGCTCTATTACGATCTCATTGTCAACCTTGACTTGGAGCTCTATTACGATCTCATTGTCAACCTCGACTTCCAGCTCTATTACGATCTCATTGACAACCTTGACTTCCGGCTCTATTACGATCTCATTGTCAACTTTGACTTGGAGCTCTATTACGATCTTATTGTCAACCTCGACTTGGAGCTCTATTACGATCTCATTGACAACCTTGACTTCCGGCTCTATTACGATCTCATTGTCAACTTTGACTTGGAGCTCTATTACGATCTTATTGTCAACCTCGACTTGGAGTAATTATTTGTCAACTTCGACTGATAGTAATTACGCTCTAATCTGGACCGTGATGGTTAATTATTCTCTTCGTACAAAATAACGCTTGATTTCCTTATGATTCCTTGTTGGCCATTTCTTAAGGGAAAGATTACCTGCAACAATATGGGTTCTCGGGCCCGTGCTTGGTCATTTGCGCATCTACCGGATTTTGAGACAAATTATCTCAATTAAATTCATGTGGAATAGGTGCAGTTTTTGGCTCCATCTTTAAAGGTACATGTAGTTGAATGTTAGTACGTGAGAAGATTGCAATAAAGAATGTTAGCAACGAATACCAGAATTCACCTCCACATTGGAGAATTCCCCGTGACTACTGTGTCCAGCACCGTATCAGGGATATTTTCAGGCATTTTACTACTACCGATATACGGAGTAAAGACTCAATCTTCAATTGAGTTTTTCCTCCGTGATTTTTTTTCACGATATACCAACGACGATTATGATGATGACGATTATGATGATGACAATTTAATATTATATATATACGGTAGTCGTTCTGGTTATAAGAAGTCTGCTTTCCAAGGAACCGTACAAGATATTAAAAATATTACATATTAAAATGTATAAAACTAACAAATAACAACAATAATCAAAATACGTTACTATATACATATATAAAAAATTATTTATTGCATCCGAAGCTCTATACCAAATATTAATAAAACACGACTTGGCTGTCGGTTTAAGTACTTCAATTACGATTATCTCTAGGTTTTTTGGCATTAAATCTAATCTAACTTTGTAATTAACCGTGTTTCGAACAAACACAGCATATCCGCCTCCCTTTACGTATTAATTCTATATCCACTTCATAGTTAGTAGTACTATCCAACCAAGTTTCATTGATATTTATAATGTCGAATTGATAGTATGAATATAAATCCTAAATTAATCTTTATTTTTAATTTTGATGATGATGATGATCATTAAGATCATCGTCGTGATCATCATCATCGTTATCATCATTATCGTCGTCATCATATGATCATGACGATGATGATCACGACGATGATCATGATGATCACGACGATGACCTTGATGATCACGACGATGATCATGATCATCGTCGTGATCATCGTATGATGATGATGATGATGATAATTTATTTGAGTAGAAATGTTCACTATTTTTAAAAGGAATTGATCTCAGAGGAGGAATGTAGTAACCGGAAATGATAATAATATAGAATAACCTGTAATGACGTAATCAAAGTTATTTCTATATGATGCATCTTTTTGTAACAAATCTCTCTTGAACTCTTCTTTTAGTTTCGATTACCACAGTTTCGTGGGCGTTGAAATAAATTAGGGAAGTGTCCATAATCCACTATTCTAATTTGTCTTATACATGTAGGTATGTTTGTAATAAATACCTGAAAACACCCAAGGAAACAAGTCAGTCTGTGGAATGGGGTTATGCTTTTGATGTTCATCTTAATGCATTTTTCCCGCTCTTGATAATTCTTCATGTAATCCAATTATGTTTCGTTAACAGTAAGTATTTTAAATCGTATACTAGATAGTGATAATTTTTGCCTTTGGGAAAGTGTAAGGAGGTATAGTGCTTTGTATCTCAAGTTCTGTTTCATGTGTGACACGTAGCAGCTGTTAGAGTCTGTCATACTGTATGCCATGTGTTTTCTGTAGTAAACGTCTTTTTTTTAGTATAAACAAAAGCTAGAGTAGAATAACATTATTTTTTGCTGCATTGCGAATATACAAAATTACATCTTCTGCATCATACCATAAATAAATATAGGGCGGTGCATGTTACCTGGATTGATAAACGAACTATAGTTACCACCATAATGCACGCTACAGTGAGTTTGATTAATATGATGAGGAAAACGTTCAACTTGTTGATCTTATGCCAGAAATAGGATTCAACATATGATACAACATTACAGTATAGCGTTTAAAATTGATGCCCGAAATCACTCTTTAAAAAGTTCAATTTCTTTCACGAACGCAATGCAGTAAAATTATTAAAATGATATTGTACATTAATGTATTATTATATTCTTTCATGTTATTTTTAGTAATAAGTAGTGACTCAACTCTGTCGAGAATTCTTGGGAACTCATTATGGTTGGTTGCATTAGTGTGGTACATTTATATCACGTTTTTAGGATTTAGTGGTAAGCTGTTTAACCTCCGTATAAATTCACATGCTATTTAAAGTGCCTATCACACTTTAATTAATATAAGTATTTGTGAACACTTAATAGGCAGCACTTCCCTTGCGATAGTAACTTCTAATTAATATAAGTATTTGTGAACATTTAATAGGCAGCACTTCCCTTGCGATAGTAACTTCTAGTTAATATAAGTATTTGTGAACATTTAATAGGCAGCACTTCCCTTGCGATAGTAACTTCTAGTTAATATAAGTATTTGTGAACACTTAATAGGCAGCACTTCCCTTGCAATAGTAACTTCTAGTTAATATAAGTATTTGTGAACACTTAATAGGCAGCACTTCCCTTGCGATAGTAACTTCTAGTTAATATAAGTATTTGTGAACACTTAATAGGCAGCACTTCCCTTGCAATAGTAACTTCTAGTTAATATAAGTATTTGTGAACACTTAATAGGCAGCACTTCCCTTGCGATAGTAACTTCTAGTTAATATAAGTATTTGTGAACACTTAATAGGCAGCACTTCCCTTGCGATAGTAACTTCTAGTTAATATAAGTATTTGTGAACACTTAATAGGCAGCACTTCCCTTGCAATAGTAACTTCTAGTTAATATAAGTATTTGTGAACACTTAATAGGCAGCACTTCCCTTGCGATAGTAACTTCTAGTTAATATAAGTATTTGTGAACATTTAATAGGCAGCACTTCCCTTGCAATAGTAACTTCTAGTTAATATAAGTATTTGTGAACACTTAATAGGCAGCACTTCCCTTGCAATAGTAACTTCTAGTTAATATAAGTATTTGTGAACACTTAATAGGCAGCACTTCCCTTGCGATAGTAACTTCTAGTTAATATAAGTATTTGTGAACACTTAATAGTATTTGATTTGCTGAGCTTTCGGTCTGTACGGTGTACACCCGGATTGTTTTCAATTTCTGTTATGTTCGAAACTCTGTATACGTGAGTAGTTGACGAATACAACAGACTAAATTGGAGCTGAAGACGGGTCGTCGGGTCGAGCACAGAACCTGTCCCATTTTTATGCGTGATTCACCATCCTCATGGCAAGTTTCCCCAGCATTTTTACCATTCCGCGACTTTTGTCGTCAACTAAGGGAAGTAAACAAAAAAGTCGATTAACAATTAATATTATCTTAGAAACTAAAGACGAAAGAAGTCCGTAGTGGTCTTTTTTGTTCCAAATTTTCAAAAAGACGTAGATGGCTTCCTTCTATTTTCTGTAGGATAAAGTCCAATAAGATAACAAAAGCTCCATAAATAAAAGATCGATACATGAAAGTGTTCACAAATATTTAGAAAAATAAGAAACGTCACTATTTAGGTATTTTAGATACTATCTTTCTAGCTTCCTATCTTTCTAGCTTCCTATCTTTCTAGCTTCCTATCTTTCTAGCTTCCTATCTTTCTAGCTTCCTATCTTTCTATCTTCCTATCTTTCTTGCTTCCTATCTTTCTATCTTCCTATCTTTCTATCTTCCTATCTTTCTATCTTCCTATCTTTCTATCTTCCTATCTTTCTAGCTTCCTATCTTTCTAGCTTCCTATCTTTCTATCTTTCTATCTTCCTATCTTCCTATCTTCCTATCTTCCTATCTTGCTTGCTTCCTATCTTTCTAGCTTCCTATCTTTCTATCTTCCCATGTTTCTATCTTCCTATGTTTCTATCTTCCTATCTTTCTAGCTTCCTATCTTTCTATCTTCCTATGTTTCTATCTTCCTATGTTTCTATCTTCCTATATTTCTAGCTTCCTATCTTTCTAGCTTCCTATCTTTCTTGCTTCCTATCTTTCTTGCTTTCTATCTTCCTATGTTTCTAGCTTCCTATGTTTCTATCTTCCTATCTTTCTAGCTTCCTATCTTTCTATCTTCCTATCTTTCTAGCTTCCCATCTTTCTATCTTCCTATCTTTCTAGCTTCCTATCTTTCTATCTTCCTATCTTTCTAGCTTCCTATTTTCTATCTTCCTATCTTTCTATCTTTCTATCTTTCTATCTTCCTATCTTTCTATATTCCTATCTTTCTATCTTCCTATCTTTCTAGCTTCCTATTTTCTATCTTCCTATCTTCCTATCTTTCTATCTTCCTATCTTTCTATATTCCTATCTTTCTAGCTTCCTATCTTTCTAGCTTGCTATCTTTCTAGCTTCCTATCTTTCTATATTCCTATCTTTCTAGCTTCCTATCTTTCTAGATTCCTATCTTTCTAGCTTCCTATCTTATTAATGTGTACAGTTACAATATTTATTTATTTCTAGCTTCCTATCTTATTAATGTGTACAGTTACAATATTTATTTATTTATTTATTTTATTTAACTTTGCCAATAACAAAATAAACAATTACATAAAAACATATTAAAGTCCTACATCATTATACATGTAGCTAATGGGCAGTATAAAGATAGTGTACTTACACATGTACCTTATGTTCCTTTGCTGAAGTTCTAAAACACTCTTAATTTTTGTTTTTTCAGCTTTACCATTCTTACGTGGGACTGTCATCATTCTTTATCCTTTAATTCTCCTCCTAATTGGTTATATTTTATCACTTTTACTAAATTATAATATTGCGCGACAAGTTATGGACTTCTATAAATACAGAGTTGTTTGACTTGTATTATTTGTATATAATACTTGAGTTTTACTGTGCGGACAGTTGTACAGAAATATAAACTATAGATCTCGAGTATTATATTTCATTTTGATACAGTATACAGAAACATAGCTTTATAAAATACAACATATTTTTTATTGGCGGGCACAAGTTTTATTTGCGGGAAGACTTTTATTTTGGGACGGCAAGTTTTATTTGGGTGTATATATAGACAAAGTATTTATCGGGATCTGAGCCTAATTTTGGTTCTAATGAAGGCCACTTCGGAAATCTCTCTTAGGCAATCTCGTCCACAGAGCCTGCGTTCCTTTTGGACTGCGCCACGAAACGGAGGCTCTCCAGACAGCCGTTCCGCACGTTGTAACAATGAATTATTGGCATTATTTTAGCATTGTAACCAATAAGTTATTGTATTGTAACCAACCCCAAAACAACAAAAGTCCTTACCCCCGGCTAGCGAGTTTTCTAACCTTACCACATACAGTACTTGGGGTCCTAAATTAGTAGACTAGTGATAGAGACTATGAATGTGGGACTAGTAATTGACTGTTACACGCATGCGCTTACAATCATAACGTATTACAATCCAATAACTTATTGGTTACAATGCTAAAATAATGCCAATAATTTATTGGTAACCAAGATTTTATGATTCCGGTTTAGCGTTGGTTACCGCTGGTCAAAAACGAGATTGACTCCGTGGATATGCAAAATGCTGGCAACATTGATTTTTTTCACTCTGCTTTTGGAGTCATGAGCAGGCACTACACAGAGACCAGGTCCTAAAGGTGTATGGAAAGGGCTTATAATAGCTGACTTGGACAGAGTTAAGGCTTCAACCACACTTCAACATACAGTACAACTCATGAAAATATTAGATCATAGTATGTAATATGTTCATCATGCTACAGAGAACACACTGTGCACAATTAATTAACAACTTTAAATCAACTATTACGTATATTTGTTATACCTTGTAAGTTACTTCTCTGCAACATTAGTGGTATAAAAGAACTACAACAAGCATAATTACAGACACCAATACTTGACCATCTAATCAATAATCATATTGCAGAAGAAGTCAGCAAACGTTTAGGCGACTTTTCTGTAGGTTTGTAATATATGGTCGTACTGCTTGTGTTGTTTTGTATGTTCATGTAAATGTTTTGTCTGGTTGCAAAATGGCAATTATTGCATCATCCCGTCGTCAGGCTTTGCGAAACTGAGCGAAATAGAACAAAGAGGTGGTTCAATTTTGAATGTTTTTCATGATATTTGGCGGTATTCATCGGTATTGCAAAAACCCACTGCAACAAGGAAACACTAAAATCATATTTTGGACACCGAAAAATACCGTCAAATAGTGGGTATGTCGTGAACAGAACCCGTTTCTATTGACAACACTGTAAAATACCCTTGATGACTTGTGTTTAAAATACCCTTGATGACTTGTATTACTCATAACCTTGATGACTTGTGTTTCACTTTAACTACTAATGGTAAGGATTTGGAGCATCTTCCCACCGTCAAGCTTCTGGGAACTCATATCAATCAGCATCTATGTAAACAAAACTATTTCATCTTGTTACACCACACTTGCGATCCTACGGAAACTGAAGAACCTCGCTCCCTTCTCCGTGAGGAAACAGTTGGCGGAATGCCTTTGTACTAAGTAAATTGGACTACAACGATACCGTGTTCAACCATCTACCGGTATATCTGATTAAAAGACTACAGAAGGTCCACCTTGCCGTTGCGGGATTTGTGCTCAAACGGTATGCCTGTGAGAAGGATATATCACTGGGATGGCTACCAATCCCAGAACGTAGAGACTACAATCTTTTGAAGCTTGCTCATAAGGCTCTTTATAGTGCAGTTTGGCCAGCGTATTTGCCTCTGGAGCGATATATACCATCCAGGTCGCTGAGGTCTTCTGAAGAGGTACAACTGAAAATACCTTTCGAGACCGGAACTTTCCAGCACTCTTGTGCAATACGCTTTAATAAGCTACCTAGTACAATCCGAAATATTACTGAAACTAATCTTTTTCTGAGTCATCTCAAAACTGAAATGACATCTTTGGTGGAGAGTAGGCTAGTGAACGAGTCAGTCTAATAACATCCGCAATGATGTAGTAGTTGTAATTTTAGTACAATCAGAATCAATTTATAATTTATTGTATTTTATTATCATATGTATTTATTTGTTCATTTACATATATAGCTTTAATTATGATTGCGGACGAAGAGCCAATGTAATTTTTGGAAATGTCGTATTAAACCATTATTATTATTATTATTATTATTATTATTATTATTATTATTATTATTGATGATTGTTGGCCCACTAGGCTTTATAACGTGAGACGTAATGGTTTTGGGATTCCCCTGATGAGTCTATAATATTATCTTTCAATATTATTATTTGTTCTATCTTTTTGTTCGCAGCAACGTTTGGGCTCAGGTTTAGGCTAAAAGACTCAAAAGGACCTTTCTGTTTTTGGTTGGTCTTTATTTTTGCTTAGGGTTATAGGTAGGTTTAAGGTTAGGGTTAGCTATGGTTTATGGGTTAGGATTATTATTGGGATTAGGGTTAAACTAGTTATTGAAAATGAGAAGGTCCTTTTGAGTCATCCCTTTTAGTCTTTACCTTGGGCTCAATCATTCAACTATGCTATTTAAATATTAACTTATAATAATACCATGACTTGAGGGAAATTAGCGATTAAATTGCCCAGGGAAGATTTGTGAAAGTCCGAGGACTTTTACAAATCTTCCCGAGGCGAAGGGCAATTTAATCGCTAATTTCCCGACAAGTCATGGTATTAGTTTGTAATATTATGATCGCCGAGGATAACTTTGAGAACCTTATCCAGCCCGTGGTTGGAGACAGAGTTTTTGTCTACTAAATTTCCCGTGCATTTGAGTGAGGGAAAATTAGAAGACAAAGAAATCCTTTGTGTTCTACAAATTTCCCTCAATGAGGAAAATTAGAAATTTGGGTAATTTGTATGTATGAGTAGTTTTCAAACAAATAAACGTGGGGAATTTAGCGATTACATTTCCCTGCGAGAACAAAAGAAACCGAGTAAATCATGGTATTATAAACCTAAAACAAAGGGTTTGTGCACGGTGAGGTATTGTAGTTCATTTGTTTAACAATGGTAACCGCTCCATACCGGCTTGATTGACTATGCCTCTACTAAGTTGAATGATATAGGCAAATTGCCAATCTGAAATTGGGGATTTTACATAAGTTCCTCTAACTGTCTATTCTGAATAGGCCACATAAAATAAATTACTTGATTCTCATCACTACATTTTGAAAACGTCGAGGCGGCGGGCGGTTTATATTTTATATTTTATATCAAAATATTCCTGAAAATGTTGAATTGGAGCGGGAGGTGTTTTTATATTGAGTGTGCACAGTACAGCCCAAACGGCAAAAGTTGAAACTTTCAAATTGAAAGCCAGTTTAGATATTCTTTTAACTCCTCTTCCATGTGTAAACAAAAAATATAAATACCAAAAATATCCTGTTTTATATATCCGATTTACGAATAAATAATCGTCAGATCAGTGAAAAAGTAACTTTTAATAATTCGGCTGTTTGCCTGCAGAAATTCTCGATTTGGAATATCAAAAATCGAATATAAAATATAAACAAATTAACTTTCTTTGGATTTTCGGTCGGGCGGCACATTTATATTTTATAACAAAATTAAAATAAAATTGTACGCGGGCTTCAAAATAAGGTCGGGCGGCCATAGTATGCCAAAAATGCTTGAACCAACCATGATTTCGCGGTAAACACAGTTTTCACAGGCACAGTTTTTGTGTTACAAGAAAAAACAAATAGAGCAGTTATGAAACATGCAGAAATGCAACAAAAACCATCGCATGTTCTGCAAGAAAAACAACGTTTTACAACCTTCTTTTCGAATATCTCATCCATATTCCCGCCCCATTCCCGCGCTCTCTTCACCAGCGATAACTTGTTACCAGACCTTTGATATTACTCGGTTGGTGAAGTGTATCTCGAAGACGAAGTGTTTATAAAATGCGAACTGATAATATTCAGACTTTGAAACCAGAGTGGTTAATATGATAACAGAGTCTTCCTCTGCACAGTCCTCGTCAGGTATTTGCACAAATTTATCAATCACAAGACGATGGAAGTATTTCAGAAGAATTTTAAGATATCGTCAGATGGACTTCGAGTTTGCTTTGTGGCAAATGCTCTATCTATTTATATCTCCAAGTAAAGTGTGAGTTATTTTTAATAATACGTATGTATAAAACGCTAGTCTATTGAGACAGACTGTTTTAGTTGTTGTGTATTAACTTATAAACTTGATGTTTTTAAAAAGTTGGCGGCTAACACCGAATTTCATTTTCATACTCATAGACATACATCATAGCCGTGTAATATTTTGTCACTTCTATCAAGATACACAGGCAACACAGCCAGGCAATCTCATTATTTCTGTGTTAACTGTTACCTTTAATATGTAAAGTGTGTCTGTTTCTTATAGTATATTGATCAGTGATATACACCAAATATAAACAATGGCATAATTCAATGAAAGAATATAAGTATAATATTTGAAGGAACCCTGCCAAGCAATCGGTGATGATCGGAAAGCCATTTGATAAATCAATAACAATTACCCAATTGCTATCAAGATAGTCAATCGATGACTATCGATTGCTATTGATTGTCATCGATTTTTTGAGACTCTAGATCGATGACTATCGATTGCTATTGATTGTCATCGATTTTTGAGAGAGAATTGCTTTGCACCGAACCAACATGGCAACATTGATTGGGCTAAAAAGTGGCAAAACTACCTTAACAATACCATATTTTGTTTTGCCGTTCTTGTTTGTGACTTTTTTTGGTTGATGGGTATGGAAAATGCAGCTACCTGTATATATGTTTTTTTATCGAACAATAGTTGAAAGGTCGACGAGAGTTGAAACTTGCAACTTTTGTTCTTGTTTGAATTGGTTTGATCACCAATTCTCATCAAATCAACTTTAAATCCATTTAGATATGAGGAGAGTCGATGGACAAAATAGACTTCCATCAACTCTCATCCTTAATTGTTTGACCAGGGTCAATTAACTGCCATCCTTGCGACTCATTGACTTCCATCCTTGCTAGATCAAGGCTTTCATTTTATGAATACAACAGAATTGAACGTGATTAGTTCATTGATTGCTATATTGATAATCAATACCAATTCAATAAGGTCACAAAAACCTCCATCGATTCTTCATAGATTGGCATCAGATGATCAATTGTTGTTGATTGATATCAATTTCTATCGATTAGGCCAGGGAAGGAAATGACCACAATAAAGATTCAGAATTTTGTTGACCAGCACATTTAACCTGCAATATATAGGATGTTCAATGGCATGTCCCATCATGACAAGTGTTTTTTACTCCCCTTCACCTCTGTGAACTTTTCCCAATTTTCTTCCACACTTACATTCTCACCTGAAAACCTGCTTATAACTGATAATAATTAACAATTATTAACCGAAGTGGAAGTGAATAGTGGTGGATAATTGTTTTAGCATATACCAAAACAAATTTATAAAAATTAAGTAAATTTCGGTTAGTTTCATTATAATTTAGCCAGGAATTGTTGCGAAAGGCAAGGCAAAACTAAATTCTCCCAACGTAGCCTTAACATATATGGAGTTGCAAGGTTCGAATTAAATATTTCAAAGTGAATAGCGAACTTTTTGCCCTACTTTCCTTTGCAACACAGGGGGTCTATTTTCTTGACAAATTGTTTGACATGAACCAACCTTCAAATGCACATTAAAATAATGACACAAAGACAATCTGGACCATCTAGTAAAGTTATTTTATGAACGATAAAAAAACACTTAATAAATGAAGCAAAAGATTGAGAGATTAGCAAGAGATAATACAGTAAAAGATTTTGAGAAAAAAATTATTCTACCACAATTTGTACACTATACGTATCGCCATACCAACAAAGCGTGGTCTCTAGTGCTTGAAGAGACTTGTCCATCAGATGCCTTTCGTCTTTTCGAAGGGTATTTGTGTCGACCAGTTGTCAACCTTCTAACTTTGCCTGTACAAACCACTTGTCGATTATAGCAGCATCTGGATAAATCGTCTATGGAAGGACCTTCCTTGTGTAGGAGAGGAGTCTCATTGGAGTCTCGTTTTCCAGTCTTTTACCCGGTTCATGCGTGAAAACATTATTTCCACCTTGGCATTTGTAAATGGCACATTGTTGCATTCCTTTTTAACGGACGCGTTGGTGAATGCTCAAGTAGTCACCTTCTTCGTATAGCCTCTTAGTTCCACATCACAATAAAAATTGCAACCAAATTCGTTTTCCCAGCTCTTTATCATCTTCAATGTTGCTTTATTATCTTTCCCTGTAGAAGTCATGTTTGAAATAGCAGTGTTTTTGGGTGGAATACAGTATTTTTCAACTGAAACTAGTTTTTGTCTTCGTGCGCATGTCACTGTATTTATATAGGAGGTCGTAGGATGCACTAAAAGTATTTCGAAACTGTAATGTCTAAGTTGACATTGATTGATAATGAAACTTTGATAAATCAATTAAGTATTTAGCTATTTTAGCACTTTTTAAGCAATTTTTCGTTTGGTTGAGTAATTTTTTGAATAGCGATTTTTCGTTGGTTGAATAGCGAAATGAGAAAAATGAATAGCATTTCGCTATTCGCTACTCCGTTAATTCGAACCTTGTGGAGTTGTTTACCAGTAATTTTGACAAGCTGACAGCTGCCGGTCGTTTTGAAAACCTTTCGAAATTGGATTTAAGACCACTGGATTTTAGCTCAAAGGAAATATTTTAATACTGTACATGGGAAAATTTGAGGACGAAGGTAACTAATGAATTCTGTGTGAGTAAACAACAGTTGCTCTTTTCAAAAGATGAGTTTCCTTAAGCGTTTTTATTTCGGTCAGTGCAGTGACAAATTTTCATGTGTTTACTCATTGAATTTCCTTTAATTTATAAAAATTTTCTATGGGTGTTTACTGTTATAAAATCGATAGTATGTTTCCCAGGTCATTTGTTTAGTATTCAGTTCATTACTCGCCAGTTTCTTGGGCAGTGTGTTGCGGTAATATCTTTACGGCCGAAACTGTACTAACTGAAATGCATTTACAAACATTAAAGTTTGTAAATTTTATTAAATTCTATATAAAAGGTAATTCAAATTGTCTCATAAACTATATAAAGAGTACACTTTTCTAATTTCTTTCAAAATATTTGAATGAAAACTTTGTTTTTGGAGCACATCATTCGTCGTTCTGCTGGTTTTTGAGCACTTTTATTCTCTCTTTGCAACTTGTTTTTCATAAATATTACCTATTAAAGTAATTTCCCTACGTTCAGTAATTGTTTTCTACCTGCCTGGTTTTACCAATTTCTTGCATTATGTAAAAAGAAAATCATTCAAGGAAGGATACCATCTTGTTTTGCAAAACAGTGAATAGTGCAGGATATCCCGAGCTAGAGGAACCAATCAGATTGTGCGAAAAGCACTATATCCACTGTTTTGGTATATGCTAAAACAAATTATTAATTTTATAACAATCCTATTCAATTATTATTTTCATTAATTCCTTCTTATTTCTGGATTTCAAGTTAATAATATTATTTAGGCTTTTTTATCAATATATAGTATGGCTTTTCTCTTATCAATGAAACTTGGTAGGCTTTTAAAGACTGCCAAATGAACAAAATCAGCTTGGAAAACTGCTTAACAAACAGAATGTCTTTACAACCCAAATGTAATCCATGAGTTTACTCTGATGTAGTTTAATTGTAGTAAAATATTTACCAACAAAATCACCTCAAGTTCAGTGACTAATTGTTAAATATATTCCATACACTAACCATGACTTGATGTCTGTTCATCATCATCATCTGGTCGAGCTTGCTCGAATAGTTTGCTTGACTCTGTCCTTCCAACCATCGCGATCTGACATCGCTGTTGGTAGCTCTTCCAGAACGCATCCACAAACGAATGTAGTAATATAGTGTCAAATGTTACTGACTAACGATAGACCGATAGGGTATTTTAACTATTTTAGTATTTTATATAGCTATTTTAATACTGTATTTTAATTATTTTTGAATCATTTTAAGATTGTACATATATAGATGTGTGAAGTTGATAGTCCAGGTTGTTGTAGTCTTGAGAAAGACTATTATTGGTGACTGACATTTTGACGGCATTAATTAACCATTAACTACTGTAATTAATGCATTAATTAATTAGTTTGCAAAGTAGAGTTACAGTAGGTGTAGATTAGTTCCGAACATTTAGGAATTTATGAAATTTTCACACATGGCCCCATGAAAAGCAACCTTTTAATTTTATCTTTTTAACTATGTAACTATTGTAACGATATGGTTGATGGGCTACCGTGTAAAAATAAGATTAAATAAATAAAAAATAAGATTAAATCCTGTGGATCCATTACTAGTTGGTCAATATATGTTTTAGCAGGTTGGCTATTATAAGCTCGTTCCTGCTACGCCAGCAGTGCCCAGCAAAACATTCATATTTGTGGGATGTTTTGCCATGATATGCTGCTCTGAGCATACGTGTGTATGCCCCATCCAAGGATGGTTTGAGTCTCTGTGAGCGTCCACGTTGTCGAGCCATAGACAAGCACCGACTCAACATATTTTGTTGAGGCAATCCAGCGCACCCCATGCCTTGCCGAGCCGGATCTCGACATCCTTTACTGTGGATGCGTATTGCTTCCCATGAGATAGGTGAACAGAAGTATTCCACGTCTTTGATATCCTGACCTGCTAGAGTTTTAATGGTATACCTTTGTTGTCATATAACTGACATATTCAGTTTTCTTAGCATTGACATGGAGGCCCACTTCGTGTGCAGCATCTTCAACTAAATGAAGTAGGGTGGTTGCATTCGTGATGTTATCAGCAATGAGAGCAAGGTCATCCGCGTAGTCGACATCAGTGATTTTCTCTTCTATATATCATTTATGCCTTGCTTTAGCCAGTGTGAAGCCTAGTTCTTTGTGTGCATCAATGGTTCGTATAGGACGTCATCCAGATACATGTAGATAACGAAAAGATATGGAGCATGTGTATGCCAGAAGGATCTCTTCCATTTTTCCACGGTGTATTGAGGCTTTCGAAAAGTCAATAAACAGTAGGACTGGTGGAAGATTTTTAGCCTTTACTCCTTCGATGATACGTCTAATTGTGAAGATCTGTCTGTTGGTTGCCCTGTTTTGACGGAAGCCGTTTTGATTGTATCGAAGCACTGGTTCTAGTTTCGGGCGTATATAATTTTCATGCGGTTGAGGAGGAGTATGTTGTATATTTTGCTGCGATCGCAGTCAACGTTATGCCTCTATAGTTGGTGATCATAATCATCGAGACATATTTTCTAAAATGTATTTAATATCTTGTTTGTTTGTCTTCAAATTGATTCAGAAATCGTTTCCCCGCCAAAACTACCCAGACTGTATCTTACGGCATTATTTGTCATGCATAAAGATATTACTGTATGGAAAGTGCAAAGCTTTTTTATTTACGAGTTGTTTTTGTTGTGCAATGAACTAGCAACGTACACGGTTTAACTATTTTTAAATGCTGAACTACCCATAGATCCTTGCTAGGGTTGCGTGTTCTCTCCAATGGATATTTTGGACTCTGCGTAGGAGGTTGGTATATGTTCCATCTAGTCGCTGGTGAAGACGAGCCGTTAGAGTTCATGTTTCTGCCCCGTAAAGAAGTATTGGTTCGATTAATGTCTGGAACAGTTCAAGTTTTGTGTTGTTGTCAAGGTTGGAACGCCAGATTTTGTCGAGTTTGTTGCATGCTACCCATACAATGGCCTTGCGTGTTCGGAAGTCCTTCGGGAGCCCATGATGAATGACCCAAGGTATTTGAAATCTTCAACACATTTAATGGTAGCTCCTGATAAGGACTTTAGCTCTGGGGGGTCTGGACTGTTGGTAATATGTTCCGTTTTCCTCCCCTGTATGGCATTCCAGCCCTCATCGTTGAAGCAATAAGAGCATTGTACACCAAATGCACTACAGCCACTGTCATCACCCCAGATGGAGATACAACGTTCTTCAATATCGTTGCAGGGGTACTTCAGGGTGACACATTAGCACCCTTCCTCTTCATCATAGTACTCAACTACGTTCTTCGTATCTCGCTTGACAGCATGCACGAGAAAGGCCTACAGATCCAACCACGGCGCAGCAGTCGATACCCTGCACAACATCTTACCGACCTCGACTTCGCAGACGACCTAGCACTATTTGCTGAATCAGTCAAGGACGCAGAGTCACTACTCCAGTGCCTGGAAGTGGCAGCTGCACAATTAAGTCAGTCTCCATTATAATGAGAAGGATCTCGAACATGGTTTCTCTGCTGATGGAGTCAAACGCTTTGCGGAAGTCCACAAAGCAGAGCGTTATTTCCTTGTTGTATCTTCGCATTTCCTCAATTATGCGGCGTATGGAAATAATTTGGGAGATTGTTGAACGTCCTCTGCTAAATCCATTTTGATTTAGGATCGACGGCAGGTACCATCCGGTTCAGTAGCAGCTTGTTATATATTTTCGCAGCAATTGGAATGAGCGAGATGCCTCTGTAGTTTGTTGTGATAGTCAGGTCGCCTTTCTTTGGTACAGGTACAATGCCGGATTTCAGCCACGTCGAAGGAGGGATATGGAAGTGGAAGGTGTGGTTGGAGATCTCCAGCAATACGTCATGGAAGATTGGGTGCTTCCAGATGATCGTTGGGATATTGTCAAGACCGGGCTATTTGTTGTTTGCTAGGGTTTTTACCACGGTGCGTAGTTCCTGTGTTTTCGGAGCTTCTCCAAGGAGATTCTTGAAGTGAGACAGCCAGTTCTCTTTTCGATTTTTTGTGGAACCACCCTTTATTCTTACTGATCATGGTTTTCTTTTCTGTGCGGTGAGCTCGTTTATGGTGGTCCATGCAGTTGCATGTTGTTTTGCTACATGTTGATGAGAGATGTTGTTTATTGTGCCTTGGATGTATTGCGTATGCCTCATCGAGTTGTTTTTGTGCCCTGTTGATGGTTTTGAGTGATGCTTTCGATGGCTTGTCATCACAAGAAAGTTGTGTTTAGGAATGCTTTCTGTGACACCTTTTAGATCTTGGTAGAACTGATCGGTATCCTGGTCGCTGGTGTTTGTTGGGCTGCAACATGCAACGATGGTTGTCTTTGGGTTGCTGTTGAATTCTGCTACAATTATCCGAGGGGAGATCTTTTCCGTGCTGAGAAGGTTGTCTGCAGCCATAGTCAATCGAGATATGGTCTGGAAACTCAGCTAAAGTCTTTGTTCTATCTTTTTGTTCGTCTTTATGCAATTTTGTGCACGGTCACTGAACCTATTGTATTTTAGTATAATGAAGCAATCATCCAATAGAATCGTTTGGGTTTAATCGCTCAACCGTGTTGTTTAAATATTAATAAACCTAAAACAAAGGATGTGCACAGTGTAAGGTACGGTTCAACATCAAAACGTAGCTCATTATAGTCGCTTTGAAGTTTGCCGAGTTTCCACATCATATCTCGATTGACTATGCTGCAGCTTTTGGAGAGAGTAGGAGACTTAATGGGAGTTTTTACTTGCAGATGCGGTTATCAGTTGGTAGTTGTTAATCGTAGTATATCCAAGGCTAATGAGCCCTTCATACGCAAATGCGTGTATCCCTGAGAAGGGGCCTTACCAGGTACTATCAGCCGGAGCCAGCTGGGTCTCGCGAAAAGGCAGGACGACACTCCCTGAAGTAGTAGACTTGCAACTACTACCCGCTACCTAAAGTAATCTACCAACCTTGTACCCAGGGTCTTATCTCCGCCCGCCCCACTCGGGTAACCTACATGTGCATGTATGACATGATATGTAATGTAGTCTTGTTTATAATATTTCAGGTATCGTAATTTCCAATACCATAAACGTAAGTACACAAAATAATGCAGACTTTTTTCTCGACCCTTTGTTTCTACTAAATTATTTAATATAAATTCATAAAATGAACAGACAAACAAACGGACGAAAATACGAACGAATGGACAAACAAATGAACGGACGGACGGACGGACGGACATGTTGACGAAGAAATAAACCAACCGTTACCAACCAACAAATCAAACAACCAACGAGTGGGTAGGCGAACAGATACACAAATAACGTACTAGCCAGGGGCGGATACAGGATATTTTCAAGGAGGGTGACTTAGTGACTATCAATGTTTAAGCGTGGAATTCGTAGATGGTAATTTTTAAATGTCAAAACCTTCACCCATTCTCCAGTTTAGGAATACGGCTTTTTGACAAGCCTTGCATGGTTACAGTGGCGTGCGGTAACTATTATTGTAATGCAAGCAACACTTCTCACTTGTAGTGTACCGCGACCACTATTAAAAATGCCCAAAGCAAGATATAGGTTTTAAGGTAACTCACAACAAGATTCAAAACGAGAAATAAGAAAATAGACGAATGTAGAAATAACTTAACCTCTGCTTATACTATTATACTACTCATGACAATGAAATTCAACTAGTTTCCGAACAGGTGAGCCAATGCACTGCTGGCTAATGGGAGTCTAGAGTAAAGGCCCGTTACACAGGTGATTTTTGCTGTGATTTTTATCTTTTTTAACATAATATGCGATCGAATGGATTGTCTTACGAATGTATCGAACTATTTGGGCAGATCTATGACATTCAATACTTTAGTGAGTCATCCGTCAGGGTTAGAATAATCGCAGCAAAATTTCCTGTGTAAACGGGCCTTTAAGATACCAATTAACTTCATGTAAACCTGTCGAAGCGTTTCAATCATAGTGTATCGGTTGGGACAGAGAAGGGGGGTGACTAGTAACCCCAGTCACCCCCTCTGTATCCGCCCCTGCTAGCATTAACTATAAATGAACCGAGAGTCATGCAGACGGTAGTCAATTTATTCCGGGCGTTCTGTGACCCCCTCCCGCAAGCAATCGTCTTCTGTACGATCTTTTTTAGTATCCGCGAGAGGTGGGACGAAATGAGGGATTGTACTGCTGCTATCTACGATCGGACATGCCTGTATGATGAAATCCCTCATAGAACTGCTAACCCCCCGCCTAATGGTTTTCTAATACTAACCTTAATACCAATAAAAAGATCGTCCAGAAGACGATTGCTTGCGGAAGGTGGTCACAGAATGCGCGGGATAAATTGACTACGCAGGCAGACGGATACGAATTAAACCAATGAAACAGAAAAGGTTAGGCTACATGCTCTTTCCTCGGTGGGTTCCTTGCCATAAATAAAGGAAGGAATCATTACAGTTTATTTAATAATAACCAGCACCATTTGTTTAATTATTAGAAACAAAACATCAATGGGCAAGAGATGATCCTGCATTTCTTGTATTGTTAAGTTTGTGGTTGTCAAGTAAGTCATTAACTTGGTTTTAGTATAGAATAGTTTATAGCACGGTGGCGTTACGCTGTATTAAAGGGACACTCCGGCCCAAATACAAATGCAGTTCATATGAAAGATCTTACTGACTTTAGTTTATTTCCAAAGTTTCAGCATTCCTATCAATTAGTTGAGAAGATATTGCTAGTTGAAGTTGAAAATTTGTGGATTTTGACGCCATATTGATTTTGAAAATATGACGTCATTGAGTGATTCGTTATCGTCAGTGGAGTTGTTTTGATGGCGATCACATAGTGATAGTTATTGTGAATGGTCTTTGGACGAAAATTAGACGAAATAAACTATTTAGTTCATCATGCAGGAAAGTAGAGGAGCTTCTTAGGCATAATACGAGATCACGTCACTCAGTGACGTCATATTTGAGAAACAAAATGGCGTCGAAATTGGACAAACTCTCCAACTTCAACTAGCCACATCTTCTTAACTAAATTGATAGGAATGCTGAAACTTTGGAAATATTCTAAAGTCAGTAAGATCTTTCATATGAACTACATTTGTATTTGGGCCGGAGTGTCGCTTTAACTCAGTATTAAACACTTGGTGACTTGGCTATACTCCGTAGTTAGGTATGGGTCGTATGGTGGCAGCCTGCGGCGCCTTTGATATACCTTCGACTCGACCACATTCGACCTAAAATTTGTAAAGTCACATGGTTAGGCGCATTCGAAATTGCGCCATATAAATTAATATTATCATCATTATTCAGTATAGCTTTAAATTTGTATATTTTATCACAACAAGGTTTAGGTTCAGAAAAAGGTTCAGAAAATGTTCCCGGGTAGGGATCGAACGGATCGATGCTTGAGATGCTCTATCTACAGTGTGTATAAAAAAAACGGAACCCTTAGAAAATAAATTAGTACTCTTTTTAAACAACCTATTGTAGTAGTTTGAGTAAAAAACAGGGTTTTATATATACCTGGGAAATTAAGATAACTTGAAGTGTATGCATCATGGTGAAAGTATTTAAAAGCTTTTTCTCTTCCTATGGCTCAGAGGTGTCTAGGTCTTTCAAACTACAACAATAGGTTGTTTTAAAAGAATACTAATTAATTTTCTAAGGGTTCCGTTTTTTATATAAATGTTACTATATAGTTAATGATTGGACAGCGGTTAAACGTTAACAATGGCGTCTTCAGTAATTTGCCCGCGTGATGGAAATGAGGAAAGTGTAAGCAAATTGTTAGTTAAACAAACAAATGAATAGGATGAAAATGTTTAATGGTATAAGATGTTTACATTGTTTACTTGCATCGTTTAAACAAAATAACTGGAGACAAAAGTATTTCAAAATCTCGCTCGTTTGACTTCGCGACGAACAAAGTTTACTGCCTCAATCTAAGGGATTTTCTAACAACTATAGTTTTGTATATATTTTAGAATTTAACGAAATAATAAATAACATGATAATTATACTGTGATGCGCTAAAGAAAGTTTCTTCGAGACAAAATGATAAAATTACCTTGATCGTTTTGAGATCAATAACGCATGAAACTGCAGCTGAAATCGTGTCGGTGTAAAATACAGGTTTTTTTCCTTGGAGAGAAAAGTCCTTAGTTTCAATTAAAAGTATCTATGAATGACGTTTCAATTTGTTCCCGAATTTTAAACATATATGCGGATTCTCTACATCTTCTCTCGGCGGTTATAGATAATATTTGCTGTCATTAGGTCACCACATGCGCCTAAAGACCTTGAATCATGAGCCGATGCTTTTGTCTTCGAATTATATAGCCTTCACTATTTTATTCTCATACTGGGCTTAAATTTTGCTGACTGCGTGTACTGCATGTATGATTTACTACTTGTAGTGCTCATTTGGTATTTTTAATGTTATAGTTTCCTGCGTTGGTTTTTCTCTTGTTCTTCGTTTGAGCTTTTTTGCATTCATACGTTTCACATTATGGGTCGTTTTAATGGAATTTATTGGATTTGGTTTATTCATTGCAACTATATTGTGGTAAGCATCTTTAAAAATGTATCCATATAGTATTAAGGGAACATGATGCAGCATTGATGCAACATTTCTGCTCTTCTGCTGTTGCTACACTTTACTTATAAAATGAAAATATAGCATCCTTGTTACGTTTTTTACGTAAGAAGAAACAAGCACATACAATCTATAATATACATGTATAGAGCATATTACATGACGGAGATACTTCTTTTCTTCGAGTGTTGGTAATGTCTCTCATGGGTGAGAGAAGCTGCAAACGAATGAGAAATATTATCATCACAAGAAGATAAAATTCGTATCTTCAAGCGGTCATCTAATGTTCTGTATATTATATTGAAATCGACGAAATAGTCATGATGATAACTTCACATGTGAAGATAAAAATTATATATTCACGTGTATACTGTAGATATTTTTTCTGAGTAGGAGAAAACCTAGTATTCATTGATACATGTATATAACTAGAAATACGTGTACGCAACAACCCCCTCGCCCGCTTACTGTTTGAGGCTTTAATATCGCCAAACTGAACAGATTTTCAAACTGCTTATTTTTTGGGTGCAATTTGTGGGTAGTGTACTGAACAGAACCCAAGTGGGAAAGTCTGCCAACACTAAATTGTCTCGCAGGCAGGGTTAGAAACCAATTGTGTAACTATTGATTATTGAAATTAACAATTAAGAGGAGATTTTTTACAGAATCGCGTAAGTCGCGCTCAAAACCAATCAGAGGGGCGAAAATCGAAACGTCACCTCATAGAAAACATGGCGGTAGCGAGTGTCAACTCTGACACTGTTTCACGTCTTTAAATACATCAAGAATTACTTTGAAACTGTAAATAATATCGGAAATGTAAAGGAAATCCAGTATTGTATCTACGAAAAGAAGAGGTCGTCTCAAACAGTGTTTATCCTAATCTTACTGTTCCAAGTCTGCTGATGAACGTTGAGTCGTTGACAAAGATCACAAGTATCAAGACCGCAAGTGCAGGTATGTCCATATTTTTGCTATTTGATTGACATACAGATAAGCAGAAAATGTTTAACAGTAAGATCATAGTTTTGTCACAATAATTGAGAGTAAGTAAGCATTAGATATCGGTTTTATGGATTCAGAAACATTGCTCATTAAAGTCAGACATAGTGTGCCATGCACGTTCTTGACGTTTATGTTTCGACTTGACTAAAATTTATTTGTCAAAATTACTAATCAAAACGCATCCGATCAAACTGAATATATCTTATGTCATATTTTGGTTATTATAGTTGTTAAAAATCGTGTTCTTAACGAAATTTCGGTGGACTGTCCAAGGTGATTTTTCATATTTCAAAGGTGCTTGAGTGGCTATATATGTCGATAACTCATTTGCACTGTAAAATTGATTATAAGTTTATTTTCGTTTTGCTTTTCGATATGAAACAAAATCTCATATCTTTATGGGTCTTATGTTTTCAGATGTATATATATTTCTTGGAGAAAACCCCAATTAACTAAAAAAAATCTGCCCACAAGATGATTTGGTGTCATCTTTGCCTTTGGTCATAAATGAGGTCATAACTATTTTTAAAGAATCCTAGACCTGAAGTTCAATCACAAAAAATATGTGTAAAAATGTCTCCGATCAAACTAAATCATAACTCATAACAAACTTTGGTGATTCTAGTTTTATAAAATTGTGATTATAATGAAATTTGGGTGGACGGTCCAAGGTGATTTTTTCACATTTTTGAAAATGAACCTGAATTGCTTGATTGAAGTTTATTTACTGAATATACAATAGTACATTGGCTTATAGGTCTATGTTTGTGTGTGTTCTTTTTAAATGATAGTGAATATCATAATTTGTTAACTGCTACAGACATATATTTTCAGATGTTTTATTGGAGTAAAACCCTGACTGTTAAAAATGAGATGGTTTTGGAGGTACAAATAGGATGTTTTTAATGTCAGCCATATATGATAAAACATGGAGGCCATAAGTAAGGTTGAGCCTGAAGTTCAATCACAAAAAATATGTGTAAAAATGTCTCCGATCAAACTAAATCATAACCCATAACAAACTTTGGTTATTCTAGTTTAATGAAATTGTGATTATAATGAAATTTGGGTGGGCGGTCCAAGATGATTTTTTCACATTTTTGAAAATGAACCTGAATTGCTTGATTGCTCTTTTTCACTGAATATACAATAGTACATTGGCTTATAGGTCTATATGTGAGTTATTTTTAAATTATAGTGAATATCATTGTTCACTGCTACAGACATATATTTTTAGATGTTTTCTTGGAGTAAAACCCTGAGTTAAAAATGAGATGGTTTTGGAGGTACAAATATGATGTTTTTAATGTCAGCCATATATGATTTTACATGGAGGCTATAAGTGTTTTAGCTTAACCTGAAGTTCAATCACAACAAATATGTGTAAAAATGTCTCCAATCAAACTAAATCATAACCCATAACAAACTTTGGTTATTCTAGTTTAATGAAATTGTGATTATAATGAAATTTGGGTGGGCGGTCCAAGATGATTTTTTCACATTTTTGAAAATGAACCTGAATTGCTTGGTTGAAGTTTATTCACTGTGTATACATTTGTCTTATTACAGTAGTTCATTATTTATTTATTTGTGTTTTTCATAATTATTAATATGAAACTAAATAACATTTTTCACTGCTTGCAGGCACATATTTTCACAAAATACTAAGATTAGAATATCTTTGAGATGTAAATAGGAGATATTTATACAGTTATCAACCAATTTTGGATTTAAAAAGAAACAACTTGATTGAAACATATTCACAGTCAGGGTTATAGCTACGGTGGGCGGGCCCACCCACCAGTCACGATTTGCGCCCACCACTCTTGGTCAATCTCAGCCCTGCTGCCCAGCACAGAATTCACTAACGCAAATAGTAAATATGTCAATATTTTAGTGCTTTTCATTCGAAAATAAAGTATTTTGTGTCATTTTGTGATTTATAATGCATATTTAATCACAATTTTCATGTAAACTCCACGATTAGTTCAAAAATAGATGCATAGTACTCTATTTGTGGTGTTCTTTGAAATTAACATTAATTCTTAGAAAACCGCTGAGTTAGAGGCCTGGGACTAGTGCCAATTGTTTGTTTCACAGCGGCTTGCCGTATTCATTCAGCTATGTGTGCTTGACCGCACTTTATTATTATATTACCAGTCCGCCCTGTTGCGATCGCTTCCGCGTCGGGCTGTCGGCACATTGCAATGAGCCCACCACTAAAATTGGTCTATCTACAACCCTGTTCACAGTGTATACTTGTTAGTAATCTTGAGGGGCTTTTGTTGTTTTGCCAGACCATTTAGTGTATGTAAAATAATCTTTTATGCTTATTGTTTACAGGTACATTTCATTTGGAATCCCTATTATCTTGGAATCATCTATATCAATGGAAATATTTTAGTATTCAAATTTGCATTTTTAAGCATCAAAATGTTGTATTGGTTGCAAGAAAGAAACAGTTCTTATTAGTTGTTCTCAGGTCTTATTCATGCAAAGGATTGGCATTGATTTAAGGTGCCTCAATGCAGTTTGTCCTAAAGTAGAAAATAGTATTTGAACTAAAAAAAATGATATATTATAGGAAGAGAGTTATACTGAATGTTTAGATATCTTGGCTATTTCTTTCTTTATTCAACAATTGGTAGGTTATTCCGCCCCATTTTCAAATGTATTAAAATACAACTTGTATTTCAAATGTATTAAAATACAACTTGTATACAACTGACTCAACTTATATCATTACACTCGTGACACTACTAAGACAATGCTGGTTTATATTACAATATTATAACAGTGATTATATTTACATTATCATTCAACAGTTATGGACTGCGCAAACGAAATACTTTTTTTAAACTTTGAAAAAATGTCTCTTTATCCCTTGATTATATTATACCGTGATGTTTCATAGTCCTCTTTTTTGCAGCTTCAGTTTTTCTTTTTTTGTATGCACTCCAGTAACTTGCTATTTGAGTTTTGCTTAAAACCATCTTTTCTCCCAGTTTTCTCTCCAATAGTTTTCTACACTTTGAAACAGTACATCTTTTCTTCTTGTCACATTCCCCTTCATCAAAACATAAATCCATAATTTCTTTTTGTTGCGTAGTGAACCTGTTTGATTTTTTTGAACATTTCTTTCGAGCACTTCCTTCTAGCATTGTACAGAAAAGGCTTTGCGCAATTGTGTTAGTGTTCGTCAATATATTAGTTGCCGGTGCCTCAAGTTTTCTCACTTTTGCAGCAATTCCTAATGCTTCATTGACCGGTAGTGATTCTCGTAGTTCTGCTACTGTTTTGGTAACCGTTGATTTCGTCCGTTCCTTCGCTTTATTAATACACAAATCGACGTGTTTTTGCAAACAACCTATTCTCAAAAATGCCTTTCCACAATTTGCGCATACGTTGACATCCGTATTCCCCTCCGGTTGACTGGTAACGAAACGTGGTTGTACGTTATCGTGCTCGTTACCATCGAAGTCAGAGATTACTCCAGTTGAGATAGTATCCGATGTTAAGTATGAGGGCCAAAGTTTGACGAGCTTTTCCTTGGTAAAACGGTTGGGTTCACATTTACTCGTTTGCTCTCTTGCCTCGATTGCGTTGCATTGTAAGTTATCGTAAACAAAAGTGAAGTCACCAAACAATGTTATTCCGTTCCATGTTTTCGCACTTGCCGGCTCTTTCGATCTGTCGATGTGTATTTCGTAGACATGAGTGCCTTTGAGATGGTCTTTTGTTCCATTTACGATATCTTCGCTTTCTAATATGTTATTTCCCTTTTTCATCCAACCTTTCAGAGCAAACTTGAACGTGGCAAAATGCGAGTCCAACGAAGTCTTTCCCTTTTGGGCTTCAAAAAAAGAGTATCTTTCAATATTAATGGGGCACAATTCTGAAAAGCGCATCAGCCACAGAATAATTGATGTATTGTGATAATGAGGACCATTGTCAGACCATATCACCAGAGATGTTATATCTTCATGTTTCGATGAGAAATTTTTGAGTGTAGCTTCAAACGCACTTGCTGTAAAAAACCAATTCTGAGCACAATCCCCGTTAGAAAACACGTCGTGAATTTCAACTTCGATTTCTGAGGAGTCGGAAGACTTATAGAAAAACATACTTCCGTGTAACGATACACCTTTCTTGGCATACCAGTCTCGTTGAGGTTCTCTAAATTTCTGAAGTAAGAGTTTCATCATGTAGTCGCAAACAGCGATTGTCTTACCAGGTTTGAGCTCCTCAATTTCGCACAAGAATCGAAACCGTTGGTACTTCCCGCGGACTAGGTGGCCGATATAAGATCGTAACTTCTCTTGGACTTCGGAAATCTTATTTCGAAAGTAAATCTTCCGACTGTCGGGGAGTTTGCTGTTAGAGATTGTTGCACGTAAGTCGTCGAATAAGTTGAACCTTTCCACACAAATTTCACAAACTTTCTTATTTGCACACGTTGCATTTTCCTCCAGAAGCCAAGACATGCAATGAAAGGGACAATGTGATTGACAATAGTATTTTACGAGTTTTGAATGTTTTTTCCGAGCCCTGAAAAGGCAAGAAAAATGCGAGAAAAATGCGAGAAATTAGTAAAATGTCTGTCCGTATTATCTACCAAAACATTTGAATGAGATATTTCATTATATTACACTTGCTAGCAACCCAACTCTAACTCCACAGTTCTTGCCATTATTTTCGTTCATCCATGGATGGATGGATATGTAAATAAATATAAACGTTTCAAATGAGCTCTGTTTTTTGAAAGGGTTATTATTACTATATATTAAACGCAATACTGTCTTTTAAATGACGTTTCTAAAAGTTAAATGTTGTCACACAATGTGATCTTCATTCTTTCAGGTTCCTCTCCAACAGATATTTAAGAATCCGCAATGCCGATGCAACAAGTCAGTCTGTGGAATGGGGTTATGCCTTTGATGTCCATCTTAACGCATTTTTCCCGCTCTTGGTTATTCTTCATGTGATCCAACTATTTTTTATTAATTGTAATTATCTCGTTTGCTATCTATTATCTAACATATCTAAGTATAGTTGTAAATGTTTTGCTGTGCAAGCTGTGTTAAGTTGTCAATACTCAGTTCTGGTGACTCAATTGTTAGAGCGTCTGTCTAGCATTCAGAAGGTTGCGGGTTCGCGTCCTGTCTGGAGCTGAGTTTTTCTGAGTATTGACAACTTAACACAGCTTGCACAGCAAAACATTTACAACTTTACAAGCATCAAGCTGCAACTACCTAACTCAAATATCTAAGTATGTTGTGCAATATACACCTGATAATAAGAATCTATATATTTACTAAACTAGCCTACTGTAGGTTTCTTTTTATTTGATATCTAGTGAAAAATAAGGCTGTTAAAGCTTCTTCATTATTTTAACAAGCAAAAACAGTGAAACCCGTCAGGAATTGGTCGTTGAAAAGTGTACAATACTGCAGGGGTTTATGTGATCTAAATGTACTAAACATGAATTTGTGATCTAAATGCGACGAAGAGTATTTTATTACATATCCAAACACCGAGAAATGTGTTGAGAAAACGAGGAGTAGCTATTGCTATTTGTGGACTCATTAGAGGACTCTTCGTTAGTGGACTCAAGCTCTTTACCACATAACTCGTATTTATGAGATGTGTTAGTAGCTCCCATGTGCATCACTAAACATTTGTATGGATTAAACGACATAGCCCATGTTTGTACCCAACTTGAAAGATTATCAAGGTCGTCTTGAATATCGTCAGGATTAATCATCAGCAAACATCTTAAAGATAAAGAACTTCAATCATATTTTGTTATTGTCGTTGTTTAGGACTTTGCTATAGTAAAATTAAAAACTGATTTTTCTAATTAAGTACCTCCGAAATTTCAGGTGAAAGGTTTTTATTAGCAGGTGTAGGAAATGTGCTATACTATTGTTTCTCTCTAAGGCGTTTTTATGAGTATACTATTATATAAACTGCTATGCATTTCAAAAATGAATTTCTCAATCCTGTATTAATTTTATAAAACTGAAAACTTGTCATAGAGTATAGGACGGGTTTGGTATCGCACAGCCGTCTGGGATTGTTGCTTGGTAACGCTTTCATCGTACGTGTTGAGAGTAACGATGTCAGACTAGTATACAGTCTCGCTTTGTTTCTAAAGCTTCTTGTGACATCACATCTGATAACTTTAACAGCAAAAAAGTCCATGAAGATGAAATTTTCGGCTGACAAGAAAAATATTCGAAACTCTACCTCGCCCCCTTCATTCATGTTTCTAGTTGTTATTAGAAATTAAGGGGATTCGATAGGATTTCTTGAAAAAGACGTTTCAAAATCGCTCCAAATTTTCTGTTCATCCAATTTTTTGGATCAATAGATTTTTGAAATCAATAGATTTTTGGATCAATAGATTTTTGGATCAATAGATTTTTGAAAGTAAAAGTTTACTTTCAAAAATGTTGCATTTTTCTAATTTTCAAGAAACTGTATTGAGCCACTCTTTAAAAGGAATAAGAAGTTTAATGCAAGACTGTAGTTATTTGAGGACTTTGTGATTTTCTTTTCAGTTATGAATCATCATCATGAGATCACTATACTTCTTGTCAACACACTTTGGATAATTGCTTGGATTTACTACGTGTATATAACATTTTTAGGATACAGCGGTAGGTATTATTCATTATAAAATAACATGTACAAAACAAGCTCTCTGATTGGTCAATATTCGTGTACACTATCCTATCACAGTAACGTATCACAGTATACTGCATGGAAAACCATTTGGTATACCTTTAATCATGGCTTTCCTCGCCTAGAACACGTAACCTAGAAATTAGTTGATATTTGTAGTTTTGTTCTCCCTCCCACTGAAGTGAGGAAAAGTAGTAAATCAGGAATACGTGTCAAAGTGAAATTTAACTAACGTTAGTTCATTAAGTTGTAGTCTATTGATCTCGCACTTATTGGAAATATTAAAATGCACGTGTTCTGATTAGTCGACCACCGGCGACCTCGGTGAATAATTTGATTAAAGTGCCCCTAACGTAAAAATTTTTATTGTCTTATTTGGAAGAACTTTTAAAATGATAAAGTAACTTCTTTTGAAGATTTTCACTTCTTCGCTTTCTTTTTGAGATATATCAGTTTGTTTGATATGCAAATATCTGGAATTTCGTCGCACACGCATTATCTTTGCGTTCGTGAAATAAAAACACTAAAGTGTGAATAACACATGTGTGCGTTTCTCCCACAACACCTAACTTGATTTTAAAGGATTTCGTTCGAGAATGAAAGAGATATACACATTTCTCCAATAAGTCATTATGCATGTGTGACGAAATTCCAGACATTTGCATATCAAACAAACTGATATATCTCAAAAAGAAAGCAAAGAAACGAAAATCTTCAAAAGAAGTTACATTATCATTTTAAAAGTTCTTCCAAACAAGACCATAAAAAAATTTGAGGTTATGGGCACTTTAACGATTATTCCTAAAATCTGTTTGGCTCTGCTGAAATTCTTAATTTAGTATTCGAGACAACCCAGGGAGATTTTACACGATTACGTGACGCCAGTCATGTTGGATGGTATATATTTTACATGGGAATAGACGCGAAGGGGAAACACGATTCTGAAGCACGATCTGTAATAGACAGCCCTTACTCATTATAAATAACGGTTGTGTCTATATTCTAATATTCATATAGCTGTCCGCTTACGAGGTTCTAGAAATGTTATGTTGAACGAAGGTGCAATCCATGCTCTAACCTTTTCAATTTTTTTGTTTGTCTAGCCTTGCCGTTCCTTCACAAGACTGTTGTTTTGATATACCCTGTACCAATATTACTCTTTTTATATTTCTTATCTTTCGCGTATTCATGTAACATCGGCCATGAGGTGTTGGATTTCTACAAGAATGTGATACGGTAGCACCAAGATAAATATTAAAAAGTGTCAACCGTGACGCATTGCACGCTCGGCCGTAAATATCTTGTCAATCCTTGATATAAATTATTCAATTTGTCTTTTAATTAAAATAAGACTTGTTTCGAATTATGTCAGCCTTGACTAACGCGAAGCGTGGAGGTTCTGAGTCAGTCGACGTATTTGAATTGTGGATGAATAAGAAAGCCTCTATAGGGTTTTCTGAGAAGACTTGGCGAATTTCCAGAGTAATTATAACGTCAAGTTGTTAACGAAGCACTTCAAAATACTTCGTTATCGCACGGAAAGATAAATACAAACGCGCAATGCACGACGGTTGACACTCACTCTAAGATGTATTACTAATTGAAGATGAATTATAATTTATGATGCCATTAAAACAATTAAGGGTAACAAAGTTGCAAACAAAGTTGTAAAGGTTTTGCTGTGCAAAGTTATCTATACTCAGAAAAACTCTGAGCACCGCACGACTCGTCCAAGGTTTAAATACTATAAATAACCTTTCCCTGTCATCTGAGTTCTAGTGGCTCAATGGTTAAAGCGTCTGGCTAGCATTAAGAAAGTTGCGGGATCAAGTCCTGTCTGGTGCTCAGAGTTTTTCTGAGTATTGATAACTTAACACATGAGCTTACACAGCAAAACTTTTACAACTTTACTAAATTCAAGCTGCAACTACCTAACTTATCAAAGTTGCAAACAGTTTCGTCATTAAGCTGTAAAGCATTCCTAATTTCCCTCGTAGTTCTGAAAGTATAACTGATCAGCAATTTAATATTCAGATGACCATCTCGTGATGGTGAACAATAATTATAGTAATATTGTCAATATTAATAAGTGTCAATATTAAAACATACAACTAGTTTCAAACCTGTAGTAGTAAGTGTATATTATATAACCGTAAAAAGTGAATATTAATTTAAAAAACAAGACGTCTCATTTTCAAACTTGAAACCATTCATCCCATGGCTTCAATGAACGTTGAGCAGACAGTTACTTCCCACTTTATTCCATTGGGTTTTGTCTTTACTTCACCTTTTACTTAGACTATGTGCACACGGTGTCGTTTTCAAGCGTTTTTATTTGTGTCGTTTTCAATTTTGTCGTTTTGGCACTCCGTTCACACGAAGTGTTTTCGCAATATCCATCGCATTGTTTACAGTTTGGCCTGTCGTCTGTTAAGACTTTTAAATGCCGTTTTTATCGCTTTTTTGACTCATTAAATAATTGAATGGCTGCATTAATTTTTTTATTTGTTGTTGTTATTAATAACGAGTTCACAACCAGGGTTGGCAGCTGAAAGATCAATTTCCTGGCGAACAAAAATAATATCAGAATATCCGCCATTTTGAATTTTTAGCGTTTCAGGGTTTTCCCAAGGTTTTCCCCTGTTCACACGAGAACAAAAGGCAAAACGACACAGTTGAAAACGTTTTCAATAGCGAAAACGGTTATCAGATATCGTTTTCGTTTCGGAAAACGTTTAATTTTCGTCAGTTGACGTCGTTTTCATCCGTTTTCGTGTGAACACCCCGTGAAAACGATACTTTTTAAAACGCGTTTCAGATAAAAACGCTTGAAAACGACACCGTCTTAGTATCCCCTGGTTTGCCGATAGACACTATCTTCCTTCTTTTACATCTCATTTTTTTATTGTTATTCATTATTTGATATTGTCATCTCGTTTTTATTTACTTTACTTTTCGCTCGAAACCAGGGCCACCGAGAGCCACGATAGGCCCAGGGGAAGGTGGGGTTATGGTCTTTCACAGACCCCTAAATGCCCTAGAAGCTTCATTCTGTGTCGGATTTGCATGATTGTTTTTGGCTCGGGGGTTAGCCGTGCAAACTAAAACAGGCCTCCCCCAATCTCGACAGGGCTGCTCGAAACGCTAGACCTACTAACCTAATTTGAGTTTTTTTTTACTACTTATGCAGCGAAACAGAAAATACGGTGGTTTTCTTTGAATGTTGTCAACATGTTTAGGCTATTAATATGTCATGCATGTTGTACTTAAATCTGAGGGAAACGTCAAAATGTGTAAAAAGTATTGTTTCGGAAAAATTCCATTCGATTTTTGTATCTACTGCGGAGGCCCAGTAAGTAACAATAGAATGCTTCGGAGCCAATCAAAACTCGGAAGAATGAAACGGGAAATCACGATTATTTCCGATCAATGAGAATCAAGGAATTTTCTGTGGCCTACACATACTGTATATATCCTAGTTGCACCAAGCAGTAGCTAGATACATGCAACGTTGAGCGTGCCAATTTTTATATTGTACAAATCATTTATTGAATGCTCCTATATAACGAAGTATTTCACATTTCTTGAATATATACATGTATGATTTTTCTAAGGATTTCTCTCACAAGAGAGCATCTCATTGCTCTATAATATTCGTAAAAACAAAGATATTATTATCTGCAAACCTGAAACAGGTACTGGTGTGATTTTAGATAAAACTGAGCAAAAATGCTAAATATCCTTGGTGACAGTACTATGACAAAACAATTTTCATCGAGCGGAATGTTCAATGATAGGCGCACGGATAAAATGTTGTAGGGGGGGGGGGGGGGGGTGTCTGAGCATAACATCAAATAAATTATGGCGTCAATATTAATCTATTTAATGCATATAACCCCTGAAGAACACAAATTTCTGATTCTCTGAAAGTGTATTTCCTGCAATAACGCACCGTCGAGATGACGTCAGTATCGACGTTTGTCCGCTTTTACCCATAATTCCTGCGGCCATAACAAAAGAAAATAGCTCATTTGCAACATTTGTGAGTCAAATTTGGTTTGTTTGTCGATCCGCATTTTGAGCTATTAGCAGCCAGACTACGCTATTTCAATAAATACGTACCTATTATTTGTGATTGGCTATATGGAACAAAGGTGGTTATGGTTATTGTTTTAATCAACCAATCACAAAACTTGATAGTATGGGTAGGTGATGACCCCGCTATTTGGGGGCATTTTTCCCAAAAGGTAGAAATGTGGAGAGGACCGAGACAGATTTTGCCTTAAACCAACCCCAAAACAACATTTAAAGTAACATATTTTCCAAATTTAAACCGCGTGGATATCTCTCCCGCGCATGGGGAATGCGTTGCACGATGCGTTGCACGAAGTATGTATGTATGTATGTACGACGGCAGAAGAGAAGCAAGGAAAAGCAATTAGCTACAAAACCAAATGTATTAGGTATATATTCAAGTTGAATATACGAGATAACGTATATTAGCCTGGCTATATATGCCACTGACCATTCCTCAATGAAGAACAACAATGAAATCCCAGATTAATTCCCTCAACTGAGAATCCGTTGTCATTACGTTGCATTCAAATATTAGAATAATTTAACACAAGGACCCTTTTTGCCCGAATGACAAGATAATTTTTGCCCAAATAGAGCTAATTTGGCGGATAACTGGGGGGGGGGGGGGGGGGTGTGTGCAGTCCGTACGCCTATGTGTTCAATCGCTTTTCCTGTGATTGAGAAATCAAATCAAATTAGTGACGATTTTTACCAACTAGTTCGTCCTACAGGTTCCGAACGACCTATAATGTTGGACTTGCAAAAGTTCATAAAAATTGGACTCCTTTACGTCCTATTCTTTGTTGATGGCGTACAATAGGATCACCATTTGGCCCAATGCTTTCGTAGCATATAATCAACTTCCGTTTTGGGATGTTTTGGAAGAGAGTGGATGTTTCTTGTCCAGCGCCGAAAACCTACTTTCGTCAGACTTTAATACTCGTTTTGAAGGTAGCCATTTGTCAAATGCCTAATTAATCGTACTCGAAAGATATGCTCGGATAAATTTCTTGAAAGTCACCTTACTGACCTAAAATCTGTTTTCATGGCTAATGGTTTATTATTGGATAGGATGTTTAATCATAATAACCTAACTAAAAAGTCATTTATTGTGCCTGGTAAATGTCCAGTTTATTTAAAGCTTTCGTGGATAGGTAAAATCTCGGTAAACTTTGAGAAAGATATAAAGTTAATTACGGACAATACTTTTCTTGCGAGTAAACTCGGGTGTATATTCAAAATGCCGTGCTTCTTCTAATTAAAAGTGATGTATATTTATGCAGAAAAAAAGATTTTGTTTTCAATATCTCATTGTTTTAACATCTTATATCTGCCCTCGCGGAGATGACGTGAGTTATTTTAGCCGACCATAAATATAGGTTCAATTTTGATGATTAGTTAGCAGACGTAGCACTTGATAAGTTGTCTTCCGAAATGCATCGTGCTTCTTAGTTTACTTTTATCTACATTTGCATGACAAATTTACATTCTTATATTTGCATGACAAATTTCGAACTGCGTTCTTTGAAGAACTATCGAAAATCTCTATTTACCATGGCTAACACGTGTTTCCATGACAAAATCGCTGTTGTATTATTTACATAATTGGGCTATACATAATATGCTTATATCTGCAAATGAAAATAAGATCTATTTGGACTGTAGAATAACTCCATAAAGTTTGTTCTGTTGAACAATTAGCTAACCCTGGTTGCCAAAGTCCTGGGGACAAAATATCGTGGATATGATGAGATTACTGGTAAACGAGATCTTTTTTCTTTTCAAAATTTAATTCAATTTTTAATCTTAATTACATTTATACCAAAATAACAACGTGACTATAAAATATAATTGTGTTATTTACAAAACAATGTTATTAGACTTCCCATTCTACTGCTGCTGATGAGAAACTATATAAAGTGAACATAATTATGTATACTTCCCAACTTTTGGAGTTTGCGATGAATCTTCTTGCTGAAACATTCTTTTAGTTGGGAATGTGACATCTGGCAATTTATTCTCATCATTAGTAACGTTTGTTATCGCAGTATCTTTAACAGAAGTTGTTACTGATGTGTCGTTTTTTAATTGATTTTGTGACAGATCTTTTTCCTTTAAAAAAGTAATGAGTACGTGATTTTGCTATATGCACTCTACAACAAACGATATTTATTAAAAATATTGCACATATGGTAAAAATTAGGATTAAACTTGTCAATATAGGAGTTATAGAGAAGTGTGAAAGATGCATGGTGACAGACATTGGCCTGGCTACCTCTACTTTACATACCTCTTATACCTGTACTTTCCACACCTCCATACTTCGGATACCTACCTCGACTTTACATTACACCTCTATACTTCGGATACCTCTGCTTTGCACACCTCTATACTTTGGATACCTCTACTTCACACACCTCTATACTTCGGATACCTCTACTTCACACACCTCTATACTTAGGATACCTCTACTTTACACACCTCTATACTTCGGATACCTCTACTTCACACACCTCTATACTTTGGATACCTCTACTTTACACACCTCTGACTATACTTAGGATACCTCTACTTTACATACCTCTATACTTCGGATACCTCTACTTTACACACCTCTTTACTTCGGATACCTCTACTTTACACACCTCTTATATCTGTACTTTCCACACCTCCATACTTCGGATACCTACCTCGACTTTACATTACACCTCTATACTTCGGATACCTCTGCTTTGCACACCTCTATACTTTGGATACCTCTACTTCACACACCTCTATACTTCGGATACCTCTACTTCACACACCTCTATACTTAGGATACCTCTACTTCACACACCTCTATACTTTGGATACCTCTACTTTACACACCTCTATACTTCGGATACCTCTACTTCACACACCTCTATACTTTGGATACCTCTACTTTACACACCTCTATACTTCGGATACCTCTACTTTACACACCTCTATACTTCGGATACCTCTACTTTACACACCTCTATACTTCGGATAGCTCTACTTTACACACCTCTATACTTAGGATACCTCTACTTTACACACCTCTATACTTTGGATACCTCTACTTTACACACCTCTATACTTTGGATACCTCTACTTTACACACCTCTATACTTCGGATACCTCTACTTTACACATCTCTATACTTCGGATACCTCTACTTTACACATCTCTATACTTCGGATACCTCTACTTTACACACCTCTATACTTCGGATACCTCTACTTTACACACCTCTATACTTCGGATACCTCTACTTTACACATCTCTATACTTCGGATACCTCTACTTTACACACCTCTATACTTCGGATACCTCTACTTTACACACCTCTATACTTCGGATACCTCTACTTTACACACCTCTATACTTCGGATACCTCTACTTTACACACCTCTATACTTCGGATACCTCTACTTTACACACCTCTATACTTCGGATACCTCTACTTTACACATCTCTATACTTCGGATACCTCTACTTTACACACCTCTAGTGTTCAAAGAACACGGTTGTATAGTTAATGTTAAATTGCCACATCATCTTAGAACTACTCAACTATAATTATTACCTTCAACGCAGTCTGAGGAACAGCATGTTTTTCTGTCAATTGTTTTGCAGATGCTTCAAATTCTTTCCTATGGTACTTGAACTGATCTGACTACAAGGAAAAAAATTACAGGTTTAAATAAAAGAATATGGAGTAAATTTGGCTATTAATCAGCAATCAGGCGGCCGCTTCGTCGTATATTATTTTGAACGTTATCTCCGTTTTCAATTCTGAAAACAGATTTGGAATTACCGAGTCCAAATACATAACATATATGTATTTATATAGGTAATAGTATGATTTTGAGTGCAATTTGGAAAAAACACGCACAAGTGAGTTTTTCAAAGATCTCAAAATAGCATGAGTCCGAAGGACGAGTGCTATAACTCAGAGTGCATGTTTTTTTCCAAATTGCACGAGAAATCATACTATTACTTATTAATAATATACAGGAAAATGTTCGAGACACTGTGATAACAGATTTTTGCACTGTGATAACAAGTTTTTGCACTGTGATAACAAGTTTTTGCACTGTGATAACAAGTTTTTGCACTGTGATAACAAGTTTTTGCAGCGATAACAGATTTTTGCACTGTGATAACAAGTTTTTGTACTGTAATAACAAGTTTTTGCACTGTGATAACAAGTTTTTGCAGCGATAACAGATTTTTGCACTGTGATAACAGATTTTTGCACTGTGATAACAGATTTTTGCACTGTGATAACAAGTTTTTGCACTGTGATAACACGTTTTTGCACTGTGATAACAAGTTTTTGCACTGTGATAACAAGTTTTTGCACTGTGATAACAAGTTTTTGCACTGTGATAACAGATTTTTGCACTGTGATAACAAGTTTTTGCACTGTGATAACAGATTTTTGCAAAGGGATAACACTGTGATAACAAGTTTTTGCACTGTGATAACAAGTTTTTGCACTGTGATAACAAGTTTTTGCACTGTGATAACAAGTTTTTGAACTGTGATAACAGATTTTTGCACTGTGATAACAAGTTTTTGCACTGTGATAACAAGTTTTTGCACTGTGATAACAAGTTTTTGCACTGTGATAACAGATTTTTGCACTGTGATAACAAGTTTTTGCACTGTGATAACATATTTTTGCACTGTGATAACAAGTTTTTGCACTGTGATAACAAGTTTTTGCACTGTGATAACAAGTTTTTGCACTGTGATAACAAGTTTTTGCACTGTGATAAGTGATAACAAGTTTTTGCACTGTGATAACAGGTTTTTGCACTGTAATAACAAGTTTTTGCACTGTGATAACAAGTTTTTGCACTGTGATAACAGATTTTTGCATTCATGTGATTACATATTTTGGCATTATCGTTTGAGATTAACTGCACTCGAATCAGCCAATCACAGTCGAGAAACATTTTCCTGTATATTATTAATTAGATTATGAGAACGCGCAACCTGTTATGTACTTAGAAATTAATCAGCAATCAGGCGGGCGCTTCGTCGTGTATTATTTTGAACGTCCACCTTTTCACTTTGCTATTTCTAAAACTTACTATTTCTACAACTTACTATTTCTGCCATCAAAGGATCTTCTGGGTTTGGTTCAGCCATAAGAGACTGGATAGATTTTAAAATTGTTGAGATATTCCAAGAAGGTTTCCATGCTCCCTACAAATTAACAAAAAACAACAAAAAACCTTACATTGAATAAAATTAATTAACTGTGCATTTAAGCAATACAGCTGCTGTAAAGAAGGGAAATTTTACTTCCTCCTATCTACTAGTAAGTACATGGTATTTAGAAAATGGTATTGATGATTTTCCTATAAATACCATACATACTGACAAACAACAGTTTTTTCGCTTCGCAGTAAAATATTGTAATGTGTGAAATTGATTGAAATGCTATTAATAGGAAATAACGTGTTTGGCGAATGTACTTGTTGTATTATGTACTTGCTGTATAATGTACTTGCTGTATAATGTACTTGTTGTATAATGTACTTGTTGTATAATGTACTTGCTGTATTATGTACTTGCTGTATTATGTACTTGTTGTATAATGTACTTGTTGTATTATGTAATACAAAAAGTACATAATACAGCAAGTACATTATACAGCAAGTACATAATACAGCAAGTACATTATACAACAAGTATATTATACAGCAAGTACATAATACAGCAAGTACATAATACAACAAGTACATTATACAACAAGTACATAATACAGCAAGTATGTACTTGTTGTATTATGTACTTGTTGTATAATGTACTTGTTGTATTATGTACTTTTTGTATTATGTAATTGTTGTATTATGTACTTGCTGTATAATGTACTTGCTGTATTATGTACTTGTTGTATTATGTACTTGTTGTATAATGTACTTGTTGTATAATGTACTTGTTGTATAATGTACTTGTTGTATAATGTACTTGCTGTATTATGTACTTGCTGTATTATGTACTTGCTGTATTATGTACTTGCTGTATAATGTACTTGTTGTATTATGTACTTGCTGTATAATGTACTTGCTGTATAATGTACTTGCTGTATAATGTACTTGCTGTATTATGTACTTGCTGTACAATGTACTTGCTGTATAATGTACTTGTTGTATAATGTACTTGTTGTATTATGTACTTGTTGTATAATGTACTTGTTGTATAATGTACTTGCTGTATTATGTACTTGTTGTATTATGTACTTGCTGTATAATGTACTTGCTGTATAATGTACTTGTTGTATAATGTACTTGTTGTATTATGTACTTGTTGTATAATGTACTTGTTGTATAATGTACTTGCTGTATTATGTACTTGTTGTATAATTTACTTGCTGTATTATGTACTTGCTGTATAATGTTCTTGTTGTATTATGTACTTGCTGTATTATGTACTTGCTGTATTATGTACTTGCTGTATAATGTACTTGCTGTATTATGTACTTGCTGTATAATGTACTTGTTGTATTATGAATATTTCGCCAAACACGAAACAGTTCTATACAAGTGCTAAAATTCTTCTCAAACAGTCTTAACGAATGTGTTTTTGTCAACTAACTGCAAGTACATGTACATAAAACGTTTTTGTTTTGGGCCCAATGCCTAACTATTTCACCTTGTTTGTATTTCTTACAGCTAGCAATGTGAACGTTCTTCTGTCATTCTGGTGTTAACACAATACTAAACAGCACAGTCGTGCAGATGTACTGGCAGAGATAACATGATCTCTAATGTTTATCCCAAGTGTTGTCCTAGCATCTGAGCTCGAATATCTAAAGTGTGTTAAACTGGTTAATCCGACCAGATGTACGATAATCCCGACCAGATGCACGATAATCCCACGGCGAAATTATCTTGCAGTGTTGGACGGCATCCACACACATTTTCTAGGAGGCTCAATGCACCTAGAGATACTCGATTTTGGTTGATTTTATACCGAATCTTGTCCCAGTACACAAATTAAAATCACGAATTAACAATATATTTAAATATAAATTTAATAAAAAGACAATTCTTTCTCACTGGTGTTACATCCCCACTTTTAGTCAAGTCCTCAAAACACGAGTTCTTATTATTTTGACGTCTTTTTCGCGGGGGTGTGAACAATATAAGCGTTAATTCTTCATCTTGAATTTTGTTTGCATGTGCCCCTTATTCTGTTCTTTGTTTTAACCGCTGCTTGTCTTTAGCAGCATGTACCGGTGTACCGGCCAACCGGAATCTCAGTTGCTTCAACCAGGATCATATGAACGCAACTGCGAAAATAACAGTAAACACGGCAGTAAATGATATACAGTACAAGCCGAGATCCCCGGATCACATAAACAGGCCCTTGGTATTTTAAGTATTTTAATTTAACTTATCACTTTTGTAACTTGAGTTTTTCAATTTTCCAACTTTTCTAGTTTGTAAAATCTAGTTTTTCTAGTTTGTAAAATTCAGTATCTGATTAAATCATTAAATCATAGATTAAATAATTAAATAATAAAAAAATTAAATAACTTGTAAATAGTTGTGTTGTAAATCTATAAACTATCTAACATAAATATATCGTATTTAAATTCTTTATAACAAAAACATTGTTTTTGTCTAAGCTCTGTAGTTTGTACCCGAGGTAAAAAATAGGTATTTAGGTAAAAAATCGGTTTCTTCTGAACTTTTTCCCCGAATATGGCATCTGAATGTTTGTTTTTATAATTTTATATGTTATAGCATCTCAAAAATGCTATAAGTCACAATGTAATATAAAATACAGACTGTACTGTACCTTTGGTGGCATCTTTAGAATATCAAGACAGATACGTCCAGCATTGTCAATATTAGGATGATAGATTGGTGTAATAAACTGTACTTTTGGAGGCTGGAATGGATATCTGTTGAAACAAATTATTAAATTAATGTAGTTATCCACAATATCATGTGTTCCTAGTGATATTGCAGTGATAACACCAGCAAGAACTTGCCAGTCACCTTTAGTTCGTTGTTAGAGCGTTGTTACTTGTTAGAGGGGGTGTTCCAGGAGGTGTCACTTTATCCTTAGGCGGCGGAGGTTCTTGACATTGTTGAGTAAATTTTTCTAAATTATGGAGTGCCATGAAACATGTTCTACCTAATAAAACTGCTTAACTTAACTTTAACTTTAATAATAATGCCTCTCTGGGCATCTTAAAAATATTACAAAAAATATTTACATACGCGGAAACTGTTCAGTTAAAGTTTAATTAAAAACTTTCACAACCTCCTAAATATTTCTTGCGACAGTTCCCAAAATCCACTGTGATTGACTCTACCTATACTGTCCATTTTATGTAGTTCTAACTTGGACTTAAAATCATTTATGGAATTCGCCTCCTTGACAAACGTTGGCAACATGTTCCAATATTTAATCACTCTGCGTTTGAAAATGTCATTTCCTTTAGTAGTCGCTCGGTATGGCAAGTGCACGAAATTCCTTCCCGATCTTGATTTATAGAACATGTTTTGTCCATAGTTTACCAAGCCACTTGTAATTTTATATGTTTCAATAAGATCACCCCGAGCACGACGCTCTAGTAATATTGTTAAACCCAGCTTTATCAATCTCTCTTCATAAGGTACAGTAAATGACCAAGACCTTCAGTAAATTTTCTCTGACAATTTTCAAGGCTCATGATATACGACCACTTTTCCATTCTTGGAATAGGTGCCCACACCAGTACACAATATTCCAGGTGTGATCTCACCAATGCCTTATATAAGGGGAGGCGCACATCCTTTGAACGCGACGTAATGCAGCGAAAAATCCATGACATTGATCGAGTTGCTTTCCCACCTGCATTGTCTATCTGCTTAAACCAATTGCATTGACTGGACATAACCACTCCAAGATCACGTTCTTCGGTAGTGGACTCAAGCTCTTTACCGCATAACACGTATTTGTGAGATATATTAGTAGCACCCACATGCATCACAAAACATTTGTCTGCATTAAACGACATAGCCCATGTTTGTGCCCAACTTGAAAGATTATCAAGGTCAGCCTGAATATCCTCAGGTTTATTAGCGTTTCCAATCAGTTTTACATCGTCAGCAAACATTTTTGGTGCGGAATTTACTGTATCAGGTAGGTCGTTGACAAAAATCAAGAATAATAGAGGCCCCAAAACCGACCCCTGAGGCACTCCACTCGCCAATGATCTTCAGCGTGTTTCCCGAAATGCCAAATGATTCCAATTTGACTAGTAACCTCCCATGAGGAACAGTGTCAAACGCTTTTTGAAAGTTTAAGTCTCCCTCTCCCTCTTCAAATAATTTTGTTAATTCGTCTATGGATGAACAATTGTTGAACAATTGAATCGTTTATTTCCAATTCACCAATTTGTGTTATACCGAGAACGGGATTATAGCAGTAATTCGGTAACGGGCCTAGAGGCTCATCCTTGAAAACAGAGGCAAAATACTCCACAAGAACTTGTGCAGTCTCCAAAGGACTTTCGGTTTTATTGCCGCTGGTAGGATTGTATAATGACGTAACAGATTTGTTAGCTTTTCCTTTGGCTCTAACATAAGAGTAAAACATTCTAGGATTGTACTTAATGGCTCTATAGCGATCTTTAGCTCGTATTTATTTTTACTTTCTCGCTCAATATACTCAAACGATAGTTGAGCGTCCATCGCCCTTCCTAAATTTTCGTGAGTAGGTGTACAATCAAAAACGTTCCAGGCTTTTTCCATGTCTTTCTTTCTCCTAAACCTCCTCAATTTACTGCACTCCCAAGGGATTTTCTTAATGCAAATACCATCAGCCGTACTTTTATGAATAAGCGTTGGAACACAATTGTCAATAATAAGCGTAACTTTATCAAACAACTCATTCCACATACCGTCAATATCAGTCTCAGGACAGGAAAAAGACCAATTCGTATTCTCTCCCATACTTCTGACCAAATTCGTATCGCATTTGACCAGTTACGTTTCTCTTGGGTTGTACAATTGTACATGTTGCGTTCTTTGCTGCAATTAAACCCATTCGGAATTCCCATATTTGTGGCATTTTTTTAACTAAATAACAGAAGTGAATATGAACTCATAATGTATGATTATGTGTGAACATAGTATGTATATGTGTTTATGAAGTAATGTCTTGTACTGACTCATCATATATATGAAAGGAATTTACCTATTGGAGCTCTGGCTGGTTGGTCATAGGAATCAGAAGTTTCAATTATTTCATTTGCTGCCACTATTGTTCTTTCGTCCAAAATTTGTGTGACAACTCGTTTCGGATTTGTCCCAAGTTAACCTACGTGTAAAGATGGCGACTGGACGCTTTCATGTTTACTCTTCAAGTTTTTGCTTTTTATTTTGTTTAATCATTCTTACTAGCTTGTCTAATCGCCCAAGTGTTTGGAATAAGACTTACTTTAATGATGGAGATGTTTATTTTGTGGCTCAATTGTCTGCGAAAGTCGAAATTGAGAGCTTATCTAGGTTAGTCAAGTCGACCAACGAAATGGTTGTGGTTTCTCGTTCCGTCCTTATGGCCTGTAAACTCTTCCAGCGTGCCTCATTGGCCTTGGTACTCGTTGCTTTATCAGGAGATGTCGAACTTAATCCTGGTTTCATGTGCTTGGCTGATATGAAAAAAACTAGAGGACTTAAAATAGCCCATTTAAACATCCGTAGCTTACGTAACAAGATCGACACACTTCGCTTGGAGCTTCGAGATAATACTATAGAGTATAGATGTATTGACATTGTCGGAAACCTGGCTGAACTCAACGATTCAAGATGCAGAAATACAACTTCCTGGTTATACATGTGTAAGACGCGATAGAGATAGACAAACTGGTGGCGGGGTTATAATTTATATCCGAGACGGTTTACCATTTGTTGTACGAAACGACCTCTACAATGACAATGACAGAAACGAGTTTTTATGGATCGAGCTTATTCGCAAAGTTTGCAAGCCCACTTTAATCTGCTGTATTTACAGAGCGCCTTTTAAACTCGAATTCGGACTACTTTATTACTGGCCTTCGTAAAAGTTTTTCTCTGATGAATACTGACAAGTCTGAAATAATCTTACTCGGGGATTTCAATGTCGACTATTCACAAAGAATTTCTGGATGCCAGAAACTAAACAAACAAAAGCTGAATAACCTCATGCACTCTTTGGATATGTGTCAAGTTATAACCGAGCCCACAAGAATTACCATGGAATGTCAGTCATTGATTGACTTAGTCTTTGTGAACAATCAACATCGCATTGTGAACTCTGGCGTTGTTTTTTTCACGCTGAGCGATCATTCACTAGTTTTTTGTGTGGTTAAATCGGGTGTGGTTAAATCGGGTGTAATCAAAGCTCCCCCGAGAGTGATTGAATACCGCTCATATAAACACTTTGATGCTGATTCTTTCACCAAGGACTTGAACAATATACCTTGGCACATTGTACAAAATGAAAGCTCTATTGACAATGCTGTATTAACATGGAACAAGCTTTTTTCTGATGTTGCCACCACGCACCAATTAAGAAGCGAAAAGTTAAAGGCATACCAGCGCCTTGGATGAATAGCATGCAGTATATCGGAAACAATGCGGGACCGGGATTATCATCACCGAAGGGCTTTGAAATTAAATTATTTATACCATTGGAGCATGTACAAAAAGTTGAAGAATATTGTGAATAATTTGATCAAGTCCTCCAAGTCTAAATACTATTGTGATCTAATAGCAAACAAGCAAACATAAAGGGACGGGTCCGCAATGTATTATCGTGGATGAAGTTAAGCATACTAATTGTAAGTCTATAGCAAAGGCCCTTAATCCTATTTTGCTTCAGTTGGAAAAGTGCTTGCTGAGAAATTTACCTCCTGTCTCTCTTTAAATACTAACAACTATACTATTGAGAATGTAGGGTTTTTCCAGCTAAGTGAAGTGTCTGAAACATTTGTTCTCAAGCAGCTTCTTGCCCTCAAGACCAATAAGGCTATCGGCCTGGACAAAATGAGTGCACGGCTATTGAAATGTGTAGCATCTTCAATATGCCCTTCCATCACTTATTTGTTGAACCTTTCAATCACAACCCAGGAATTCCCTAGAATTTGGAAATCAGCGAAGGTCACTGCACTTTTCAAGTCAGGGAATCGCACTGATGCTTCAAATTATAGGCCCATATCAATTTTGCCGACCTTAAGCAAGATTCTTGAGAGAGCAGTTCATTCGCAGCTCCATCAGTATTTAATCGATAACAGCCTCCTCACAGACAAACAGTTTGGATTTCGACCGAAGCGCTCTACTGTCACCGCTCTTACAAGTTTTGCTGACGAAGTCCTGGGCAATATGGAGCGCGGAAAGGTGTGCGGAGCTGTGTTTCTCGACTTGTCAAAAGCGTTCGACACGGTAGACCATGGGATCTTGTTGTCTAAATTAGAATCTATTGGTGTTTCACCCGATACACTCTTTTGGTTTAAGTCTTATCTTAGCAATAGATTACAACGTACATCTTTGGGAGTGAGCTGTCCGACGCCCTGCCCATTACATATGGAGTACCGCAAGGGAGCATACTAGGCCCTCTCTTATTTACCATCTACGTCAATGATCTGCCAAGTGTAAGCACTGTAATATATCACTTTATGCTGATACTGTTTTGTACTGTTTTTCCTCAATGGTTGATGACTTGCAAGAAAATCTTAATTCTGATTTAATTAGAATAGCCAATTGGCTTAACCATAACAAACTTTCTTTAAATCTAGACAAGAGTAAATGTATGCTTATCGGTAGTAGCAGAAAAATTAACAAGTTAGCTCAATTATCTATTACAGTTTATGAGAAAGTGATATCTAGTTTACATACATTTAAGTATACTTGGGTGTAACTTTGTCATCTAATTTCACTTGGAAAGATCACATTGATGTTATTTCTTGTAAGATCAATCAGCGCTTAGGCCTTTTGCGTAGGATAAAACACTTGCTCCCCTTTAATGCTCGTCTTCTTTTTTATAATAGTCTAATCCTTCCTATTTTCGATTATGCAGATATTGTTTGGGGAGATAAGAATACAGTAATGTAGAAGTTATGAGTTCTTTGCAAATTTTGCAAAATAAGTCAGCCAAACTTATTTTACATAGATCATTGTACTCATCAGCAACTGATGTTCTCCAAGCTCTACGCTGGATTCGATAGATGTCTATATATCTTTAAATGCCTTAACAATTTAACATCACATAGTTTGGCATTTTCTAAAAATACTGATATTCATAAGTATAATAATACTAGGAGTAAAGATAACCTTAGACTTCCTAAAGTAAGTAAAAACTGGGGTAAACAAAAGGCTTGAGTGACATAAGGCTTGAGAGATAAATCCTTGACCACTCAACAGGAATTTATGGATGTTATAGTTCAAAAAGGACTCGCCTGGCATATTACAAACCAAGTTACTAGATGCAGATTGGTAAATGGAGAACTTCAAGAGTAAATAGAAATATCTGCTCCAGGAACACTTTCTCACAACAGTGATTTTCAGAGAGGTCCTGGAAAAGCTAAATACAGAGAATTAATCTAAATAAACAATCTTAAATTCCTTATACAAATATGAGATCTATAAATAATCATAATTAAAATAAAAGTTCAGCTAAAAAAGTACGTTTGAAAGTTTGAATATTATTTTTGAGTTCCTAACATTTCGACAAAGTCCATTCCTTGACGGCCTGACACGGGTGCCATAAGGTGCCAATACTCGTCCTGATGCCCAATTTACATCTGGCAAATTTAAATCACTAACAACTATTAATTCTGAATTATCATCCAATTGTAAGCTGTCAAGTTTGTTTAATAATAGTCTGTTGTCGTCGTCCGATAACGATGGAGAGCGGTATACACAAACAATGCTAAGCAAACCAGCTGAAGTTTCAATTTTCACTCCAACACTGTCCTGACTGAGCCGCCCCCAAATCGATTCCTATCAACTCTGAATAAGTCATAGTTGGAATGATAATCTCTGCATCACTAATTTGCTCATCCAAATGGGACTCAGTTATGCATATAATATCAGCTTTGCGATCAAAGACTACAGTTATTAATTCGGACATTTTGTTAAGTAAAGAACAAGCATTCGTGTACATTAATTTCAGATGGTTAATCTCACCAGTTAATACACTCGTAGATAGTGATCGAAGGTCACCAACTCTAGGAGAGCAGTCTGATACACTGCCGATTACCATGCAGTCGTTTTCGAGTTTTTTTAATCTTGACGTTGTTGTCTTGCCGTGAAATTTGCCTCTCTTTGTAACTTCGATAAGTCCGGATTTATCCAATATCCCGCGCTTGATTTATAGCCCCTCCCGTAGTCGTGATAAAATTCAGCTGCATCTGATATTGCCAATACAACAAGTAACGGCCGAGAGAAGGCCTTGAGTTTACCATCTTTGTCTATTCGGCCACCCAAGCGAGTAACGCTAATGATTTCGCATTGTCCGGAATTAACCTATATTTTATAGTTCCGGAAATAAGTTGATTCAATTCTAACGGAAGTGACATTGAACTCTGACGTAATGATTGCAGGGGGTAAATAAGTGTCAAAAGACTGTTTATTATTCTGTCTGAAGTGTAAGCGAGCGAAGCGTGAACGTGATCTGTGACCTGTGAAATAAAACCTTTAAAACCTTTTGTGACTTGTGTTGGATACTATATCTTAAACTAAAGAAATTCGCACACGTGGCACCCCCGATGGGACACTGAACACCCATATCGAAAGAGAAAGCGACGAATATGTCAGTGAAAAACAACGAAGCAGCGACGAGCTTGGCGACAACAACAAACGACCAAACATGCGAAACTAGTCTGCAGACGAAGATTACGCAGTTATATCGAGCGAGAGAGAAAGCCGAATCTGTCCTAAATACAGGAAAGAAGCGACTAATTGCCAGACACGTCGAAACTTTGAAAGAAACACTATCCGAAGTAAACCAATTGCGAAGGAAAGTTGAAGCAAGTAAAATCGCCGAAAGCATCAATGAAGATGAAATTGACAAGTGGAACACCGAGGTTGAAAACAAGATGGAAGAAGCCGACGCTACGATCGAGATGTTGGAAGAATGGTTGCAAAATCTAGACGTAAAAATAGAACAACAACAGCGTGACGAGAAAGCCGAAAGAGAGAATCAGGAGCGCGAAAAACAACTACAATTCGAACTCAAACTACACGAAGCCAAGGTGAAACTACAAGCTGAAATTACTAAACCAGATGTCAAATCAGCGCAGACATACGACGCGCTCAAATTACAAGCGAAGTTACCCAAACTTCAAATCACCAGATTCAACGGTACTTATGCCGACTGGCCACGATTTTGGAGCCTGTATTCGGAAACAATCGACAAGAGCGGCGTACCTGCAGTAAGCAAGTTTTCTTATCTGAGGGAATTGCTGTGTGAAAAAGCAAGAAAGACCATCGAAGCTCTACCACATACAGCCGAAGGCTATAACCGAGCTATTTCCATTCTCGAGGATCGTTTTGGAAAAAACAGTGAGATTGTGAAAACGTATGTGAAAGAAATAATGGATCTACCTAACATCGGCTCAGTAAACGTGAAGAAAATACACGATTTCTACGAGAAATTGGCCTACTGTGTGCAATCTCTGGAAACACTTAAACAACTCGACGCAATCAATGGAACAGTGTCTATGATTCTGGATAAGTTATCTGCTATCAGAGGAGATCTCGTGAGAAACGACTCGAGCTGGGAAAGTTGGAACTTCGTACAGTTCGCCGAAGCCTTGAAATTCTGGACCCGTAGAAATCCTGTCGTTGAAGATGTGAAATTTGATGATCCACCAAAGAAACGAGACCGACGAAGCCAAGGGATGTACCAGACACAGCAAAATAGAAATCAAGGAGCTGAGAAACCACGAGCTTGTGTGTATTGTAATGCCAGTGATCATCGGTCTTCGGGATGCGACTCAGTTAAGACAGCAGAAGAACGCAAGAACATCTTAGCGACCAAGAAACTGTGTTTTAATTGCACAGGACCAGCACATCGAGCTTCGGAGTGTAGAAGCACAGCGACTTGTAGGAACTGTTGCAAGAGACATCACACGTCAATTTGCAACGCGCCCAAAGAAGCCAAACCTAAGACAGAACCAGTGTTGGCCGCGCGTGGTCAGGAAGAAAAGGATGTAATATACCCCATAATTCTTGTTGAAATAGATGGCATCAAGACTCATGCTCTCTTAGACACTGGGGCTGGTAGCTCATATGCATCAGCCAAGCTGATTGATATTCTCAAGAAAAAGCCTAAAGAAGTAAAGACAAGAAGAGTGGAAATGATGCTTAGTTCCAGAACCACCAAAGTAGAGATATATTCTGCCAATCTAGCTGCAGTCGATGGGAAGTTCAGCATGAAGATTGAGTTATCAAAGGTCGACAAACCTCAACTTATGATGGCCAATAATCCCAACTACAACGAACTGTTGGAGAAGTACAACCATCTCAAAGGAGTGAAAATTGATGATCCCGACAAGAGAAAGCAATTCCCAATTCATGTGGTTTTGGGTGCTAGCGAGTATGCAGCCGTCAAGACAGCAACATCACAGAAAGTCGGTTTGCTTGGACAACCCGTTGCAGAAAAAACACTTCTTGGATGGACCATCATGTCACCAGGAAGAGAAGATGAAGAGAGCCCAGTCCTTTTTACCCAAACTACCACCACAGACTACGAACAGCTCTGTGCTCTAGATGTACTTGGACTTGCAGACACACACGAAGATGATCAACAAATTGTCTACAAGGAATTCCAAGAGCAATTAGAGAGAAATGAAGCTGGCTGGTATCTAACCAATCTACCATGGAAAGGAAATCATCCAACTTTGGCGACAAATGAGATGGGGAGTAAGAGGCGACTGGAACAACTAATTCGAAAGCTGAAGAAGGACGGGATTTATGAAGAATATAATGACATTATTCAAGATCAGTTACAGGAAGGCATAATCGAAACAACACCAAAGGAGCCAATTGGAAAGGAATTCTATATTCCACACAAGGGCGTGACCAAAAAGGAAGCAGAAAGCACGAAACTTCGCATTATCTACGATGCATCAGCAAGAGAAACAATCAATCAACCTTCATTGAATGATTGCCTACACCCTGGACCGCCTCTCCAAAACCAGCTGTGGGACATCGTAGTAAGAGCGAGATTTCATCCAATTCTTCTCACCGGCGACCTCAAGAGAGCCTTCTTGCAGATCAGAATCAAGAAGGAAGAGAGGGACTCTTTACGTTTCCATTGGAAAGAGCCAAACAGTGACGAGTTGAAAGTATACCGATTTACAAGAGCATTATTTGGTCTAACATCTTCGCCATTCCTTCTTGCAGGAGTTCTCCACCAACACCTTGACTCCTGGAAAGATCGGTTCCCAACGCTTATTGAAGAGTTGCGCAACGGCCTCTATGTTGATGACCTAATGACCGGTGGTATTACAGTGGAAGAAACCAAAGAAAAGAAGGCGATCACTACAAAAGTGTTTGAAGACGCAACATTCACCATACATAAATGGCACTCGAATGACATTCAGCTAGAAGCACCTGGTGAAGCATCGACTGACTCAGAAGTGACCTATGCCAAACAACACCTTGGAGGAGGTGGACCACTCGAAGGGAAATTACTGGGCCTACCTTGGGACAGAGAGCAGGATGCCATCAGCGTTATCCTCAAGGTAGAAGACTGCACAACAAAGAGGGGTGTCCTCTCCCAACTCGCCAAGATTTACGACCCGTTAGGCCTTGTATCACCAACCACGCTGACTGCCAAACTACTATATCGTGACATTTGTGATACCAAGATAGCATGGGATACAAGACTTCCTGACCCACTTTTGAAACGCTGGAAAGTTTGGAAAGATTCGTTGACGGAAAACTTCATTGTACTTCGTCCACTCACGCCACACCGTCTTCCAACCTCAAAGATTATTTTACTGCATGCATTCGGAGATGCAAGCTCTAAGGGGATCAGTAGCGCAGTCTACGCAGTTGTACACCAAGTACAAGAGGTAACCCAAGGATTGGTATGTGCAAAATCTCGTATCGCGAAACGTAACTTGACCATCCCGCGTTTGGAGTTAATAGCTGGTCATATGGCGGTGAACCTCGTATCTAACGTGGAAGAGACTCTAAACTCTCAGGAAGTAGAGACCCATTGCTGGCTAGATTCAACGGTGGCGCTCTACTGGATAAAGGGAAAGGGTGATTATCGTCAGTTTGTAGCTAATCGCGTCCAAAAGATTCAGCAACACAAGCAAGTTACCTGGCATCATGTACCAACACATGAGAATCCTGCCGACCTAGGAAGTAGGGGAGGAAATGCGGTGAGTAACCAACTCTGGAGAGAAGGCCCAAAATGGTTACGGAATCGTGCTGAATGGCCACCAGATGTAACGTTGTTATCGACCACCGAAACCAAAGCAGAAGCCAAAGTAAGGCAAGAAATCTTTGCCACAGTTTCCAACAAGCAAGATGCCTTCGACCTCCTTCTCGATAAGCACAAGCTGCCTAAAGTTTTAAGAATAGGAGCAAGGATACAACGCTTCATTTGGAACTGCAAGAATAAACCACAAGAAAGGAAGAGTGGTCCAATCAATACTGAAGAAGTTCAACAGCAGAAATTATGGTGGATAAGGCGAGTTCAACAAGCAGCACAACAAGACACGCACTTCCAAGCCGATCAACTCCAGCTAAATCTTCAACTCAACGAGCAACAGATCCTAGAATGCCGTGGTCGAATTACTGGAGAATACCCGATATACCTACCAGACAAGCACCCTTTCACGTCGCTGTTAGCTTACCAAGAACATGTCTCAACTCTGCATGGCGGTGTCGGATTGACAATGGCTAAAGTACGAGAGCATTATTGGGTTCCGCGACTTCGAAGCTTAGTTAAGAAGATAAGAAGGAATTGTCATGGGTGTAGAAGATTCCAGGTGAAAGCGTTCCAAGCACCTCCACCGGCAAGTTTACCAAGCACTCGAACTGAAGGAAGTATGCCATTTCAAGTGGTAGGAGTGGACTTTGCTGGTCCAATCAAGTACCAAATTAAATCTAAGCAAGAAAGAAAAGCGTATCTGGCTCTGTTTGCTTGTAGTCTGACGAGAGCAGTGCATCTAGAGTTGGTAAAGTCGTTGGAGGCTGATGATTTCATCCTGTGTTTAAAAAAGTTCATTGCAAGAAGAGGAAGACCTGAGTTAGTTTATTCCGACAATGGAACTACCTTTAAGGCAACAGAAAAATGGTTAAAACAAGTACAAGAAGATGAGAAGTTCAATAGTTTCCTTGCCAGTATGGGTACAAAGTGGCGTTTCAATCTAAGTTGGGCCCCCTGGTGGGGGGGGGGGCCAATTCGAACGACTTATCGGGTTATTCAAGAATGCATTCTACAAAACTATCGGAAATGGAACACTCAAATGGTCAGAACTAGAAGAAGTGGTACTGGATGTGGAAGTTACCCTAAACAACCGTCCACTCACGTATTTGGAAGATGACGTACAACAACCGATCCTGACACCAAATTCGATGCTTCAGATTAACCCGAGCTACCTTCCTGAACTGGAAGCATACCACATTACCGAACACGATCTGAAGAAACGGGCTAAGTTCCTGAAAAGGTGCAAAGAAGTAGTTTGGAAAAGATGGAGCCGAGAGTATGTGCGCAGTTTGCGAGAACAACATCGACGACCCGGAGGAGAGGAAGCAACTTACCCAAAAATTGGAGAAGTAGTCATTATTCGAGATGAGCAACAATCAAGAAACCTATGGAAACTGGCTGTGGTAACCCGACTTATCAAGGGGAGAGATGGTATCGTACGGGGAGCGAAATTGAAGACTAGTAAAAGTATCTTGGAACGTGCCATTCAGCATCTATTTCCCCTGGAGTTATCCTGTGATCGAAAGCAAGCCCCACCACTCAACCCTCGTGCCCCTGAATACCACCCAAGGCCCCGGAGAGATGCAGCGGCAGCAGCTTTAGCGCGGATTCAAGAGCTAGCTGAAAACGAGAACTGAACAAACAGTTTAAAACATTTATCGAACATTTAAGTAACATTTATAATTGTTGTTATTATTGTTATATTTAGCGTGAGAGATTGAGCAATAGCATGTATATCTCTATCGAGACTATACATGGGGGAGTGTGTCCGGAATTAACCTATATTTTATAGTTCCGGAAATAAGTTGATTCAATTCTAACGGAAGTGACATTGAACTCTGACGTAATGATTGCAGGGGGTAAATAAGTGTCAAAAGACTGTTTATTATTCTGTCTGAAGTGTAAGCGAGCGAAGCGTGAACGTGATCTGTGACCTGTGAAATAAAACCTTTAAAACCTTTTGTGACTTGTGTTGGATACTATATCTTAAACTAAAGAAATTCGCACAGCATGATGAATCTGAATCACTGTCCGCCAAAATGCTTTCCACTGTTTTTCTGTCCGACCTGTTTCGGTTCAAGTGTGAGTGCGATTCCTCAACACTTTCCGGCACATTGCGAATGATAATGTTCCGCTTACGGCGCTCTTTCTCAGTGATGTCATCCTCAATTCTACGTAAACATTTCTCGACCGCTATCGACGAGGATTCCTAAATACACTTCTTGACGAAGGACTCTTGAGATTCTTTTGTCACCGATGCATATGTGCGATTCGTGAATTTCTCGTTTTGTTTTACCACTCAGTTGTCACCAACAGGGGTAAGACATTCATCACCTCAATTTTAACTTGTTCTTGCAGTGACTTAGTGGCGTTAGTAGCAGAGTCGTCGTTTACTGGGAATTTAAAACAACGAGGGCAACTCCACTCTGTGAATTTTATCGCTTCCTTCGAAGACATACCATTTAATCCAATGCACTTTGTGTGCCATTTGACACTGCAATTGAAGCAAGTAATCGTCACACTGTTTGATCTAACACCACTGGCTTTCATGTTACACGGGCAACACAATAATTCAGACGAAGCACGAGGAGCAACAACCTCACTCGCCGCCATATTTTGCTAATCTTTGTTGCTGATCTTCTAATTTGCTAATTTTTTATGGTTACAATTGTGACCATCTAACAAACGATCTTTTTAAGTAGCCTAAAAGCTAATGACTAATGTCTCTTGTTAATCTGTATTTACAAAAAAACAACAAAAAAAACAACAAAAAAACGCCTGACCCAATTACCTCAATTGAATATGATGGCGTAATATCTACTACACCTCAGGATATTGCCTCCTCACTCAAATCTTTCTTTGTGAGTATCGGAAAGAAATTATCTGGATTAATAGTATCATCTGAATTTGTAGCTGCTGAATGGTTAAGCAGTACAACTTCTTGTTTTAGTTTTAATGAGATCTCACAAACATTTGTAAGAGACCAGCTACAAAATCTAAAGGTTAATAAGGCCATTGCATTATATAATGTAAGTGCACGGCTGCTAAGGGATGCATCTGATGTCATAGTACCCTCTATTACCCGCCTTTTTAACATTTCTTTGAAGACATCCGTATTCCCTTCCATCTGGAAAAATTCAAAAGTTGCTGCCATCTTTAAATCTGGTAAACGGTCTGATCCATCAAACTATCGCCCGATTTCAGTCCTGCCCATTTTGAGTAAAATTTTGGAAAAAGCTGTCCATGTCCAATTATACGAGTACATGAAGGTAAATTCGATTTTATCCGAAAAACAATTTGGGTTTAAACCAAAATCTTCTACAAGTGTGACAGTACGTCAGTTTACTGATTTAATACTAAAGAACATGGACATTGGCCTATTAACAGGGGGTGGTGAGGTGGTCTTTCTAGACTTGTCAAAAGCTTTTGACTGTTTAGACCATTCAGTACTGCTAAATAAACTTTCTCATTATGGTGTGTGTCATTCTGCAATGTCGTGGTTTCAATCCTATTTGGATAATCGTTTGCAAGGAACTCTCTATCAAAATCAATTGTCTGACTTGTCCAGATTACCTATGGGAGTACCACAAGGCTATCTTGGGACCGTTGCTATTTATTATTTATGTAAAGATCTCCATAATTGCCTGGAAAGAGTAAATGTTACATTATACGCTGATGATACTGCCTTGTATTATTCTTCGCGATCTCTGGATGATTCTAAAGATTGTTATCAACAATGACTTGATAAATGTTACGAAGTGGCTAAAGTATAATCGTCTAACGTTAAATGTCAGTAAAACCAAATTGATGATCATTGGAAGTCCTCGAAAGCTAACTAATATAGATCCTACTGGAATAAGCATATCAGGACAATTTTTAGAAAATTCTGAGACTTTTAAGTATCTTGGAATCACCATAAACAGTCGTCTTACATGGGATGACCATCTGAATTATATTAGCAGTAAATTATTGAAAAAACTAAGTCTGTTTAGAAGAATTAAGATGTATCTCCCCACTAGTGCTAGGAAACTATTTTTTAATTCATTTATGTCACCTCTTTTTTATTATTGTGATTACAGTAAATTCCTGAACAAAAATGTTTGCTGACGATGTAAAACTGATTGGAAACGCTAATAAACCTGAGGATATTCAGGCTGACCTTGATAATCTTTCAAGGCACAAACATGGGCTATGTCGTTTAATGCAGACAAATGTTTTGCGATCCATGTGGGTGCTACTAATATATCTCACAAATACGTGTTATGCGGTAAAGAGCTTGAGTCCACCACCGAAGAACGTGATCTTGAAGTGGTTATGTCCAACCAATGCAATTGGTTTAAGGAGATAGACAATGCAGTTGGGAAAGAAACTCGATCAATGTAATGGATTTTTCGCAGCATTACTTCGCGTTCAAAGGATGTGCTCCTCCCCTTGTATAAGGCATTGGTGAGATTACACCTGGAATATTGTGTACAGGTGTGGGCACCTACTCCAAGAATGGGAAATTGGTCGTATATTATGAGACTTGAAAACTGTCAGAGAAAATTTACCAAGCGTCATTTACCTTATGAAGAGAGATTTACCTTATGAAGAGATTCAAGAGAGATTGATAAAGCTGGGTTTAACAACATTACTAGAGCGTCGTGCTCGGGGTGATCTAATTGAAACATATAAAATTACAAGTGGCTTGGTAAACTATGGACAAAACATGTTCTATAAATCAAGATCGGGAAGGAACTTCGTGCACTTGCCATACCGAGCGACTACTAAAGGAAATGACATTTTCAAACGCAGAGTGATTAAATATTGGAACATGTTGCCAACGTTTGTCAAGGAGGCGAATTCCATAAATGATTTTAAGTCCAAGTTAGAACTACATAAAATGGACAGTATAGGTAGAGTCAATCACAGTGGATTTTGGGAACTGTCGCAAGAAATATTTAGGAGGTTGTGAAAGTTTTTAATTAACCATCGAACTATTTTAATCTAATCTAAATTTTTAACTGAACAGTTTCCGTATATATGTAATATTTTTTTGTAATATTTTTGAGTTGCCCAGAGAGGCATTATTATTAAAGTTAAAGTTAAAAATTAGAACAAACAACGTTCTGGCGAAATAAGAACCATTGTAATAATTACAAAAATGTCTTGAGGGAAAGACATCACGAAAAAAGCGTTGGTTTTAATATTTACAATTAATACACTTTTTTTGGTTCTTGGGTAACAATATTTCCAATTGTAACACGATATTGTTACCATAAAACTATGTTTGCGGTAATGTGGCGGTAACGCGCGTTTCGTTACCGCAAAACTACAAAGTCCTTATTCCCTGATAAAGTTTTGATTATGGAGTATGTTTCCACATGACTCCGAGTTCAACTTTGCCGGCAAGTTTGGCTTACATAAATTCAAATTTTGCTCAACTGCACGGCTACACTCGTTGCACATTTAGTAATTTGTAATGGCGGTACTTACAGTACACTTCCACATGCTTTTTACGTGTGTAGAAGACGTTAAGATGGCTTAAACGTCTTGAATGTCTCAGATGGCTTAGCCGTGTAGTATAAATACGGGAAATAAGATAAACAAGTAAATATTTAACGACCTGCTATAGACGTCTTTAATATCTTTAAAGTATACTATATATAAATTAAACTTGGACACCTCACATCCTATTATGATTGGATACTAAAAACAAGAATATACAAGACGATGCTCAAAAACAAGATGATGACTAAGGAAAGGCAGAAAGGAGTGCTGGAGGTTATGTATCAGTCAATTCCAGCTGTACCCATCCACCCCCGGGCTTGGGCCATTTTTGCTAATCCTGGGGGTTGGGCTATCGCCAATATTGTACGGCCCAGGGGTGGGGACTTAGAATATTCGCACTTACTATTTTTGACTGCTGTTTCACCAACGGCAACTTGGCGGATACAGCTGCACATGTTTCGACGTTGGATCAATTCAAAGGGAAAGAGATTAATTTTGTTTGTGAATGGTTGGTTGCCCATTGTTTGGGAAAATTGACTTGTATTTTCACTGGTATCAAAGTTGTACAGTGAACTCGCCGAAAAAACGTCGAAACCGAAAAAACGTCGCGGTTGTCAAGTCATTAATAATTAATATTTAAGTGACTTCCACAATTTTAATACTATGTTTTCAATAATACCGCAAATAGACATTTTAATCGTGATTTATTGATGTTATGAAGACTGTGATTTGTAGCCATGTTGCACAAAATTGAAACACTCAAAAATCTTCAAGCTTTGAATGAATTACTGTTATTAAAAACATTTCATATTCTTGTTATTGTAGAAGTTGAATTTTCGCATAGTAGAATTTTTTATTATTAATACACGTATCGCGATTCCCACAAAACGCAAGATTTTACTGCACCTTCACGCGCGTGGTTCTCGCAGGATATTTGGTAGGGATAATATTCCTATAAAAAATCCCGCGCATTGATGCGAGAAGGTGCGGTAAAATCTCGCGTTTTGCAGGAATCGCGATATGTGTATAGCAATGACTTTGTGTGTGAAAGTTGATTGTGTATTAGTTTAGTTTAGTTTATTAGATTTATCACTCTTTTAGGAATAGAATACCCCTACAGGCGAGAAGCCCAATTGATAGGGGTTCCGAGGGCCTACGATTAAAGGTTACTATCCTAGAAGAACCAAAAATCTTACCAAAAGAGGGTGGTGGTTCGACCTAGTGAACCTAAATTATGTTGCTGCAGAGCCAAAGAAGCCCATAGAATGACCCCCATAGACCCTCATATTAATTGTTATATTAAATATATTTCAATAGCCACACAATTTAGATTTGTGATATGATCATATTTTTTGACCATATAAGTAGGCACATACTTCTTTAGTTCTTCTTTACAAAATGTCTGATACCTGGGGTTGGGTGGGCACAGCTGAACACTAATCTGAACATATATGCATAAATACCTGGGGCCGGTTGTATGAAAAGCTAGTTAACTTTAACTATAGTTAGCGTAAACTAGCTAGTTAACTTTCTTAAATATGGTTAGTTAATTACATGGTTAAATACCGTTGTATAAAACGTAGTTAGTCGCGTAGTTAACTAACCACCTAGTTAACTACGCAATGGATAGTTAACATAAATTAACATATGTTAACGAGTGTATGATGTCATATTTCTTGAACGCTGTATCGAGATTTGTTGATTATGTGGGCTTGATTATGTGGGTTGATTATGTGGTATTAATGACCAACAAATGGAGAGCGAAGCACATGGTTCGATTCTGAGAATGCCGGTCATTTGAAATATCTTGATGTAAAATAGTTTGGTAGTGGATTTTGGATAATAAAATTGATGATAGAAGTTTTGGCGTTTCGTTAATTCTATGTTTGTGCTCACTGGAAACGTTTTCAAGAACACTGAAATATTTTGGGATATATTGGACTCAATCCAGAGCCAAATGAAATTAAAACAATTTTGAATGGGAAAACAACTATCACTGTTTACGAATGGACAGGATTGTGATGTTGTCTTTCATCCCCAGTTTGTATTTTTTACAGGTATTGCCTTTTTATTGCCGTTTTCCATATCGTATTTTTAAGCACATTATACCCAAGGACACGGCATAAACGATTTAGGTTTTCTCGGTCACTTTCTTGCATGTTTGCATGAAAGTTTGCATGAAAGTTTGCCTGCTATTTTGTCTCATCAATTTTTATCAACAGCGTTATTTTCAAGCGATTAGGACGTATGGTTTTCAAGTTAGTAATTTTATATATTACGTTGGTTTTTTGGTCGTTGAACTAACTGGGAAGCCATGTAAAGTTTGGTAAACTTTGCCGTGAAAACATGTCGTTTTGTTGATGCATCATTTTATTGTCAAACATTCTCAGGTTTAATTTTCTGTGACAAGGTTTGTGATTTAAAGTGCCCCTGCGACGAATTATCACATTACGTTTCCTGGCATTTTTTGTTACAGAACATAATCTTAGGTTAATAAATGTTCACATTTGCCAAAAAAAATGAACAACAAATATTCAATCACAAGAAATTTAAAGTGCCTATAACGTCTGTGGGGATTTAACATATTTGTAATTTATGGATTATCCCGAGATAAATTGCAATATATCTTGTCAGCTGAAAATGTCATCTTCATAGACTTTTTTGCTGTTAAAGTTGACGGAAATGATGTCATAGCGGGCATCTGTCTATATGAAAATCTCTTTACAGATTCCCGCTATGACGTCATTTCTAGGGATGAGCCGATTGAGAAAAATCCAATTTACCGATCCGATAAATTCCGATACGATTTACGAGCTGATCGGCCGATTTATCGGTGGTTACCGATATTGGTCACCACAAATTCTTAACAGATAAATTTGGGGCCAAACTTCACTTCGCATTGAACGAGCCATGGTACGCATAATACCAACCGCAAGCAGACTAACACCGTCACCGATGCAAATGTGATGTTAACATTTAGGCTTCATGTTTGCGTCAGTTTGAAGGGTGGATAAGACTGTTGCTCACATGTCTCTGGCTTTTAAAATGCGTTCAACTACAATCGCGTAATTTTAGTTAGAAAAAAACAACTTGCAACGTTCTAGTTCCAGAAGATATTGTATATATTATTGGGCAAAGATGATGTGTCGGTAGCCAACTGCATGACAAAGTTTAAGTTATGAAGTACGAATGACGGAAGTCGGAAACAAAAAATGTTTCACCTATAAAGAGAAATATGTCATGCGCCATATCAAATTCATTGTGGAAAAGTATCCATGTTATAAAAAAGTTGACGTTTTTCTTGACAAACAAGGAAATATCACAAGTAGAAAAGCGAAAATAATATTTATCGGGACAGCCGATATATGTTGACGCGATTGGCCGATAACCGATCAGCCTGAATGTTGCCGATTATCGGCTTCTACCGATGAATTTCCGATTATCGGCTCATCCCTAGTCATTTCCTTCAACTTTAACAGCTAAAAAGTCTATGAAGATGAAATGTTCAGCTGACAAGATATATTACAATTTATCTCGGGATAATCCATAGATTACAAGTATGTTAAATCCCCATAGACGTTATAGGCACTTTAACCTCCAAAGTCGCCCAAATTTTGTCCGCCATTGCTCAAAACTTGTTCCAGACAAGCCCGTGATTTCACAGCATTGTATGTGATTATGACGTCAAAGACTCAACACGTGACAAGCTTTATGGAAATTATACGACAAGTTACAATAGAAAGTTTTCCCCAAGTAGCTTTATATTCATACACAACTAACCACGTGTTGAGTCTTTGAAGTCACTTCCTCTAATCACAACCTAAGCTTCCTGAACATGTTCGAGTAATGGCGGCTGTATAATCTCATATAAAAACAGTCTGAAAATGTGACTTCCCATACTAGCAATTCCTTGAAATTTAGCAAGTTGAGTAAGAACACCATGTTCTTTACAAATATGTAAAAATTCGGGATACCAAAAATTTGATCACAGGGGCACTTTAAGTAACTGCTTTAATATTTTAAGTTTCGATATTAAACAGTGGATAAACATTTTTATTTTGAACTGTTTTCGTTAGACAGCAGCTGCGGACGCTGACCTAGGGAGGGGGGTGTGGGGTTGGCTTCATCCCGGAAATTTTTGAAATTTAGGGCCTCTGAAATGGCTAGAAATGCCTCCTTTTTGCTAAAATAGCTTCAAACAGCTTTCAATTTTTGGGTCAATTTACACAGTTTCTATGCAGAAGTTTTTATTTTGCTATATTACAGTTTACGACATTTTTTCAGTTTACAAAAAAAGTGGGGGCTATAGCCCATCCTAGCCCCCGTGTTCCGCGGCCCCTGTTAGAGTATTAAATAACTTCATGTAGTGAATTGACAAACAAAGTAATATTTCCATATAATCTTGAACATATATATTCAGAATATATTCGCAAACATAACGCCCATTGAACAGAACTTCCCGATGCATAAAAGCGAAGCCAGCAACTGAAGACTTGTTTTTCGGCAGAAATTGTTAGCTTTAGTTTAGGTTCGGTCGATATAATTATATAAGCAACTCTCTGCCAAACCTGTATCTCTTACCGAGTTATCTGTATAAACCAAACCTGCAACTCTTCCCAATTAATGTACCGATCAAATGATCAATTTGAAACTTCACCATCCCCCCGGGCAGAGGCCAGGGAATTTGAACTTTTGAAAATTTGGTCGTTCAAATTCCCATCCCTACTGGGCGAAAAAGTGTTCAAATGCACTGTAGCAAGAAATTAAACGGGAAAATGCCCGACCCCATGGCCAAATTATGAAACTGGAAGTACAAAAATTCCATTCCATTTTTGACAAACCAGTCCTTGACGAAAGCGGAATCGTTCCCTTTAAAATATAACAATACCAATCGTTCAACTGATTCTGCCGCCATTGTAAAGAAAATGGTGGTCGTGACAAAGCTTTAGTTAAACCGCGAGCCGGCGAAGGCTCTGGGAACGAGATTGACCGCGAGCAGGAATTCAACCCGAAAACGTGTGAATTCTAATTCCCCACCCAGCAAAAGGCCTCGAACGTAAAATTCCCTACTCCCCGGACACGGCTTAGAGTCAAATCCCCGGGGTATGCCCGGGGGGGGGGGGGGGATGGTGATGTTTCGAATTGATCGGTACATAACATAGCGGTTCCTTTAAACTGTTTATTTAGTTGTTCACAGTAAAAATTCAATATCTATAAACAAAGCCACCATTTTTAACTAGATTTGAGAAAGTTAACTATAGCCCGAGACCATCGTTAACTTTAACTATGTTTTAACTATAGTTAACGCTACCTACACTTTAACTTGATAGTTAAAGTTAACTAGGATTTAACTACCCAACAACGGGTAGTTAAATCCTAGTTAAAAGTTTTATACAACCGGCCCCTGAACATTAATCACATCGTCAGAGTAAAAGAATCTTATTACAATTTAAATCACAAGTGGTGATACGCGGCAGATGAGTTTATTCAGCAGAGGAAGGTTAATTCATTTTAAGTCAGTTTAGGGACCAATTTACCTTTCGTGTATATGTATATCAAGCTTAAAGATTCCTCCAGAGTATGGAGTTCCTTCCGCACCAAGAACGTCTAAAGAAAGAAGACAAAAGTTACAAAACTATTAAAATCACTACGTAGGTTTATGACTATGATGAAAAGACTATGAGATCATATATTCATTAACTGATTAATGGCGAATTTGTGAATGTGATTTATATAATTTAATAATCCGAGCAAAAATATCCGTTGGTGGTACTCACTGGCATGTAAATGATCAATATGGTCATCTACCATCCAACATGATATTCCAGGTGGAGGATCATTTTCAAGCAGTCTCAACTCTCGTTTCATTCGAGCTTCTCGTTGCATATTTTCTTTTCATATGTCAGCTTCTTACGAGATTGCTTCTTTTTCTGTTTTCCGCACTCGTCCCAGTTTTCCGCGAACAAGCCACAGAGCGCGGTAAATTATCGAAAAATTTTAGTCTATTAATTATATTGAATTTTGCCTGGAAAATCTGAAATCTTGTTTACAATGCTATTGAGATCTGTATCATTATTGAGATCAGGGTTGGCAAATCTTCTTTTATTATTTCTTCTTTTATTTTCTTTTATAATAAAAGAAGATTTTTTTTTGGCCAAATTTCTTCTTTTATCTTCTTTTATTATTTATGATTTTTTTATATTACATTAATTTGAAAATCAAGAATTTTGAATTTGTCATTATTGACTATTACTAACAATTTAATAACAAATATAATAAGAAAACCATTTTCATTACCCTCACCAGTCTAACAAGTAACAAATACGATCTAACTCACTGATTTTGTGACTTTCGAGATCGCCCATGAGCAGGGATTTTGACATAAAAGTTATATTAAAATTTAAAACACACGCCTCACTTCGTCACTTGTCATCAGGGCGCTATAAAACACGGGCGTGGCCAACGGCCTATAAGCGCGTGATCCATGTGTGATGCACGGAGGACTGGCGCGAGCGTGCTATAGAAGAAAAAAATTATAAACAATGGCCGAAAAATATATACGAGTGCCCGAAAAATATGGCAATACTAAGGTAGTGTGTTAACAAAATCAATGTTTTCTTGAAGTTAACAATACGAAGCTTTCTTCAACTTTAGATTTACCTCGTTACATTTTCAATAAATCTACTTGGAAAGCTAAAATTTCAATGGTTGATCGCTGTTCTTTTCAAAATTTAGGACGTTTTATCAAGCATTGACGCTTTGAATTGACGATTACTACTCCACTAGGTAACCAAAAGTTAATTTGACCACATCAAACGCTTGGTAATTTTATAAGCTTTACAATGTATACTGTGAGGAGACCGGCTTTTACCGTCTATTTTATGATTTTGTGTTTTGACCTCGCGTTTCAGTCGCGTAGTCAGAAACACTGGAACCGCGGAAAAATTATATTTTCTTTCTTTTCTTTTTCCCTAGTACTTAAATGGTGTTTTGAATACACCAATCTCTTTCCCAAGTTATCAGCTTTCGAAAGGATGCCTGTGAGAAAACCGGTTTTTTTAACATTTTCTATTTTTAAAGCCTTGTTTAGCCTTGTTTTGGACCCGTTCGTAGACTAAATTTTGTAAACAATGCCATTAGCAACCGCGGAAAAATTAGGTTTTTCTTGTTTTTTTCTGCACTAGGTACTTAAAGTTTATTTTGAATACACCAATCTCTTGCCCAAGTGATCAGCTTTCGAGTGGATACTGTGAGAAAACCGGCTTTTTTGATATTTTCTATTTTTAAAACAATACCTTGTGCAGTTGTACAATCGAAAGACTCGAAATAGACAAGATTGGGAACCGTGGGTCGAAAACCATACACAAAATATCAAAAAAGCCGGTTTTCTCACAGTATCCACTCGAAAGCTGATCACTTGGGCAAGAGATTGGTGTATTCAAAATAAACTTTAAGTACCTAATGCAGAAAAAAACAAGAAAAACCTAATTTTTCCGCGGTTGCTAATGGCATTGTTTTTGTAAAACAAGGCTTTAAAAATAGAAAATGTTAAAAAAGCCGGTTTTCTCACAGCATCCTTTCGAAAGCTGATAACTTGGGAAAGAGATTGGTGTATTCAAAACACCATTTAAGTACTAGGGAAGAAGAAAAGAAAGAAAATATAATTTTTCCGCGGTTCCAGTGTTTCTGACTACGCGACTGAAACGCGAGGTCAAAACAAGGCAACGAAAACACAAAATATAAAAAAGCCGGTAAAAGCCGGTCTCCTCACAGTATACATTGTAAAGCTTATAAAATTACCAAGCGTTTGATGTGGTCAAATTAACTTTTGGTTATACCTAGTGGAGTAGTAATCGTCAATTCAAAGCGTCAATGCTTGATAAAACGTCCTGAATTTTGAAAAGAACAGCGATCAACCATTGAAATTTTAGCTTTCCAATTAGATTTATTGAAAAGGTAACGAGGTAAATCTAAAGTTGAAGAAAGCTTCGTATTGTTAACCAAGAAAACATTGATTTTGTTAACACACTACCTTAGTATTGCCATATTTTTCGGGCACTCGTATATATTTTTCGGCCATTGTTTATAATTTTGTTCTTCTACAGCACGCTCGCGCCAGTCCTCCGTGCATCACACATCAATCGTATCCGCCCGGCATGCTACAAATGAATGACGTCACACAGATGTATAACATTACCAATATTACGTCACATCGTGACGTCATCGTTTTTTTTCGAATTTTATTATTTAAAATCTTCTTTTATTAATAAAAGAAAAAAGAAGATTTTTTATCTGGAAAAATCTTTTATCCAACCCTGATTGAGATCTGCAGCATTTAACACGCCACACGGTACCTAAGTAAACTTTTACTTACTTACAACGTGTTCTGTTTAATGACTTTGTAATAGCAAAACGGTAAAAAAAAAAAATAACGGTACGCTCGTTATACGTTTTCTTCCTAATCGCCCCCAGTCTTCGCGCGACCTCGCCTCTAGTCTCTGCGCAGGAGCTAGTTAGCATCATGGATACTTAGGATCAAGAAAGGTCCTTTACCCATACGTACAGATTTGTGTTACCTTTGGGCTAATGTCTCACGAAGCATATCAAGCTAAGGAATTACTACTGACTGGAATTTGCCTGACACAAGATTAGCCAAGCAGGGAATTTACCCGACGAGATGCCAGTGGCATACCCACAAAAACATCTTTCTATTTTTCTCAACCGGTACCCGTCTGAATTGTCATAAAATGCGTTTCTAATATTTTTTTAACGAAATAGTAAAAAATAGCAGATACGTACGATTTTTCCCTTTACGGAAATCGAACCTAGGCCACTACTGACTAGACCCCATGGGAAGAAAAGGTCGTGGCTCGCAGTACTAATAGTTGCAGACTGCGATTAAGGTTGGAGTGGAGTTAGGGTTAGGACTAGGGTTAGGGTTAGATTGGGGATTTGGGTTTAGTTTAGATATAACCATCTAGCAACGACCATGCATGGGAAAATGTCAGAAAAACAAGTCTAACTTCCGTTCATTACAAAATAAAATGGGATTTGGGTTATTTAAACATAATCCATTACCCTTTTCGTTATTTTGTTCGTTGCTTCAGCTCGGAATTAAATTATAACGCTGGGTAGGTTGGAGTCAATCGGCGTCACTGTTTCAAAAACGTCATCAGGATGTCGGATCTTTCATTCTGGCATGCCCAGAAAGTAGCCGATGACGTAACTAGCAGTAAAAATGAAATATTAGACGTTTTGGACTTGTTTAAATTGTTGACATTATTTGTTAGCTGGCCCTTTTAGCTAAACCAATAACCCCAAATACGATATTGACTGTAAGGACGGATACACAATAACAGGCTAGGGGTGCAAGGACTAGTTACCTCCACCCAATTCGATGCATTATGATTGATACGCTTCGACAATGTAATTACTTGAAGTTAATACTAGTCTCCTTACTCTTGACTCCCACTAGTGCGAGTCAAGCACCTGTTTCGGAAATTTGAATTTGTTTGTGGCGAAAAATGTAAAGAAAAGTCGTATAGACGCCATTTTTTGCGCGTCTGCCCTTGGAACGAGTTATTAATTTCCTGTGTAAGTAGCGCAATTTCGGTAAAGGTTAGATGGGATGACTCTGTGAGACCTTTTCCAAAGATGGCGCCCAGTACGTCACTGTCGGCCGCTTCGGTCGACCTTCGGAAGGTTAAGGTTAGGACATTGTACAACTACAGTATAATGCACTGTTGGCTTCTGAAGGTCGAAGTTTCCGAAGGTTCAGAAGCTTCGGAAACGTTCGATCTTCAGACTCATTCATCTATAAACCTCTTCCGCAATTTTCACGAGCTCTGAATTACGGTGAACGGGGGATAATGCAGACCTTGGGATCAGAACAATTATATAAATGACGTTACATTCCACATAGCTCGTTTTCCTTTGTTCTTTTGGCTGAATATATCTAATTGCCTCTGTGAATCTCTGTGATTTCGCTCAAAACAATGAATTCATATTCCCCGCTAATTGCCCTCTAATTTTCAAAAGGGAATGAGGGGAATATTAGAGGAATATTCCCCTTCCTTGTGATTTCTACATTTGGTAAAACTGAGAATATATAACACCAATAACACTTCAACAATCTGCACTTTGTTAGGCGTACATTTCTCAATTACTTTATTATTTTTGTGTGCGTTGTTCCAGACTGACTTCTTAACATGTTCTAAGGATTTATGGTGAAGGAAAATTTCGAGTGTTGGAATATATACATTTTAAGACCAAACCAAGACCAGTTGCGAAATATATAAAAAGTAAAAAAGGCGTGGTCGTAGCGGCTCCAGATAAATTTTGCAACAGAAGAAACTAAAAAGTGTATTATGTCATTGTTTTACTTAACCAATTAAATTTAAATATATATTCATTATCATGTTCAATCAATCACTCATTAATAATCATACGGAGATCAAATTTTGGCTGCCATTTTGCGCGGGCACCGTGCAAGGAAAATGACTGAAAATGACTGAAATTGATAGCAGAATAGAAGTTCATTTTCAATTTATAATATCTTGCGAAATATTTATAATGCTCCTTGGTAAGAAATAATACTACAAACGTTCAAAAACAAAATTTACATTTACATGCAACGGTTTAAAGCTGATTTTATTGTAAACTAAACTGAACTTGTTTTAGATTTGCTATCCCGCGGTTGGTGGTCGAGGATGAACATGCAATCTCATGAGTCTACTAATTAAGCACTTCAAATAGCGGGTGGCTAGGAATGCGGAAAGTACATGTTTTTGGATTAGCAGTTCTATGATGTATATCATCATACGAAATGAGAGAATATACTGAATTCCTCATATCGAAGCTTAATGCAACCAGCCAACCACTGACCATGCTGTTTATATATTAATCCTCGATCCACCACCGTGGGATAGCAGAAAAGACAAGAAAAAAGAAACATATAATCAGGGCCGTGATCATAGTGGGACTGATCCCACTGGGAAATCCCCCAGAAACTCCTTCGTGGGGTCCACGAAAGTCTTTTCATTCTCGTGTGAATAAGTAGACGCGTAACTACCGTACCTATACATTAAACATTATATTGTTATTCAAAGAATTTCAATCCTTTACGAAAAGAGGACATGAACATTTGCCGACGAAAATAATGTGGTAGGGGGCAGTTTCCCTGCTACTACGTCACTGATCATCTTCAAAAAGTTTAGAATTGAATTTTTTTAAAGTGCCCCTGCGACGAAATATCACATTACGTTTCCTGGCATTTTTTGTTACAGAACATCATTTTAGGTTAATAAATGTTCGCATTTGCCAAAAAATGAAAAACAAACATTCTATCACAAGAAATTTTACCTCCAAAGTTGCCCAAATTTTGTTTGCCATTGCTCAAAACTTGTTCCAGACGAGCCCGCGATTCCACAGCAGAGTGTTGACAGAAGATGTTACCACGTATGTGAATGTGACGTCAGAGACTCAACTCGTGACAAAGCTTTATGGAAATTATACGACAAGTTACAATAGAAAGTTTTCCCCAAGTAACTTTATATTCATACACAACTAGCCACGTGTTGAGTCTGACGTCACTTCCTCTAATCGCAACCTAAGCGTCCGGAACATGATCGAGTAAATGGCGGCCTTATAATCTCGTATAAAAAACAGTCTGAAAAGGCGACTTCCCATGATCTGCTTGAAATTTGGCAAGTTAAGTAAGAACACCATGCTCTTTACAAATATGTAAAAATTCGGGATACCAAAAATTTGATCACATGGGCACTTTAAATATCTTAAAAATGATCACGTTTTAATTTAAACGAATTCTAGCCACAAGTGATACCCCAGCAAATTGGAAATTTACGTTATATACAGGTTTAGGTATTGAAAATGAATTGCCGTGGTGTCAATTTGGGCAAATTAGATTAAATTTCTTCCCAGAGATATGCACACTGTATATTTCATTTTGTTATGTCCATGAGGTTTGAACATCGTTATTTCTGTTGAATAAATCAGTCATTTCTGATGAACAAGGAGCGAGATTTTCTAATCTTTGTAAAATGTTGTATACTGAAGGTCTTTCCTTAGGATCCACCTTTATCATACTTAAAACTAAGTTGTTAAGATCCATTGAGTAACAACTAAAAAAAATAAGACAATAATTAAAATAATAAAATTTGAATAAAGCAAGTTTTGCAACCAGGCAGCAGGCTAGGGCTACTTCCGGTGGAATACGTAATATGATTGGTTAATTTGCGGTCCGCATTTTGCCCTAAATAGCCGTGATAACGGATTTTCTGACGGTTTTGGCGGAAAAACATTTTTGTTTAGTATATATTAAATTTTCTTTAGATGAAGAGAAGATTTATTAATGGTCAAATATATGACCATTCATCGAAGATGAGATGTCTTCATGTAGAGATTTGAGAGTCGGGGCGATGTATAAATATGTATATGATGTTTGACTGTTCTGACCGTGTCTCAATAGCTCAATGGTTAGAGCGCCGATGAGTTTATTCGGAGACCTCGGGTTCGATTCCCGGTTGGGGCAGTCAAATTTTCATGTACATATATTTGACTATATATATTAAATGTGACTTACAGTTCGGTTATTTCAATATAGTAAATTGTTTGCTACTCAAGCTTTAACGCAAACTCAGAAAAATGTTTCTGATCGGCAGATGGGAATGATTTAGCAGTACGTATGCCGCATGTAGTATATAACGTAGTAATCTTCTCTTTTCTAGTAGCTCAATTGTGATAGACAGTAGATCAGAAGGTTGCGGGTTCGATTCCCGTCTGGAGCTCAGAAACATTTTTCTGAGTTTGAGTAGCAAACAAATTACTATATTCAAATAACCAAGCTGCAAGTCGCATTTAATATTATTATTATTGATAAAACATATACAGACATATCGAGACTGCTGATTTAGCAGTATATATGTCGCACATAGTACACAATGTAGCCTTCGCTCTGCCATCTGAGTTCTGGTAGCTCAATGGTTATTAGAGCGTCTAGGGGTTGGATAATTGTTCGATATTTTTCAATGAAGAATACCTAGTTCTCTTCTATTTGTGCTTAAATCAACATAAAATATAGTAAATTGTACTTTGCTACTCAAGCTTTATAACGCAAACTCAGAAAATGTTTCTGAGGCCAGATGGGAATCGAACCCCGCAACCTTCATGATCTAGTTCCTCCATGAGCGTGCATTACAGGTTAGCACAAGGAAAGCATGATGGAACATTAGTGTTGCTTTTCTTTAATGCTGTTTACGAAAGTATGACGAATATTTCATTCGGAACGAATACCAACAAGTGTAAACACGAAGCGATTAAGAGATAAGGTAAAGCAATAAAAAACAGCGCTAAAAACCAACAAGAAAACAAACTAAAAGATATATAATAAACTACTTATTAGCTTCGTTTGCTCGATTTGTATGTGATAGTATTTACCTTCGGGTTTTTTCAGGCAAATATTTTTCCACACAGACCTCGGAGTCGGTTAATAAGTAGACATTAATTTCCAACCCTGCTTTATAACAAACGTAGCTTATTGTTTTCTTACAACCATACAGTAATTTTAGTGTATCATTCTTACGAACTTACAAATATGTCGCGAGAGGGGGCAAGGGGTTACTACCTCTGCCTGTAGGCGAAGCTAAACGCTCTTGTCGGGGAAAAATTGACATTAATACATAGTTATTATATGGCACAATCTACTTCCGGTGAAATTGCGTGCTCTGATTGGCTGAGACACGTCACGTGCCGGTCCGTTATTTCCCGGTAATGGACCACTGACCTCTATATATAACTGGACTGCTTGCTCTCGCCAAAAAGTGACTGAAAAATGATGGCGTCAGCAGAGGTTATTTTTTTCATAGTAGCGACCACTGACCTGTATTTACAACAATCTGTTGGCGAATTATTAAGCGGCAAATGTTTTTACAGTATTTTTCTCGTTTTATGCTTTTAAGGTGACATTTGACATTATCAATACAGAATAAACGAGTTTGAAATTTGCAATTCGTGATATAATTTGTGTTTTAATGTTTACTGGGTTATGTTTATCATGCTTCAGCCTGACAGCCACTCTTCTCTTGACCGCTCTTCGGCCGGATTACTTTTTAAAAAACAGTAAACACGTATCCAATATCTATTGAGCATTCTTTTTTCTGTAAAAAGTTTCTATAGATAAACAACCTTCAAGAACAAAAGCAACAAGTTCGCACTTTATATCTCACCTGAGCCTGAGGTTAAAAGTTTAAAAAGAGATTAAATGTCATACAACCGAAAATAATTTCATACGTCCTCCGAGTGTTGACAACTAGTGTTGACGTCCTTTAGAATTTAGTGGAAAGTTATCTGGTCATAAAGAACATCTCCACTTTCAAGGTTTTTTGTGCAGTCTCGTTTTTGAAGAGAGAAAATGCCGTTTGTATCACGACACGGGAAAAAGTACTCCAGCTGACGCCATAGTTATCGTTAAAACAAATTTGATTGGTCGTTGGACAAACTTGCGCCAACAATCCAATGACCAGTGGTCGCTACTATGAAAAAAATAACCTCTGCTTACGCCATCATTTCTCGGTCATTTGCAACGAGAGCAACCAGTCCAGTTATATATAGAGGTCAGTGACCATAGATATAGGAGACCTATATCTATGTCAGTGACCGGTCCGGATTACGGATTTTGTCAGCCATTTTGTTTACAAAGGAACAAACCGAACAACGATAGGAAACTTTGAAAAGCAGCAAAAATTGAACGAATTTAGTAAATTAAGCACTAAATCATGTACGAGTCGGACGATGAACAATCTAAAAGAGAGTCAAATAGAAGAACAAGATTGAAAATGACGATTCTGTCACTCAAAACGTATGTAAAGTATGTTGTTTAAAAAAGCCATGCCATATAATAAACCTCTTATTAACCTCGACCGCTTGGTCGTTACGGGAAAAATATCAGACCTGTCTTTTATGTACGAACCTCGCCAAAACCTCGCCGATACCTGGGTCTGATATTTTCCCATAATGACCGCGCTCTCGGTTAATAAGAAGTTATTATCCATGGTTTTGTTTAACTACCAACATTTAGATTGTTCATTTACCGTCGTCACCATCGTCCTATAGTTTGAGAAGGCGTTTAAACTTCGGATCACAGACCTTTTAACTTTCTTAAATGCTCCGTCTGGTCTTACTCAGCCTGGTCTTTCGCGGAGTAAAATTCATGAGCCCCTTTGACCCCCTAAATTATATGCCAAGTTAAACGCACATGTGATAATTAAAAGGCGAACTGTAGTCACAAAAATAAATTACTTATATATATATATACACATATATATGCTTATATATATATATATATATGCTTATATATATAATAATCCTTTTTGACGTAATCGAGTGCTTGTATTTTGTTCCTTCTATTCAATGACGTCAAAATGAAGAGAAACCCCCGTTGTGCATAGAGGCGTCCAAAAGTATAAAATACGAGAATGAAAACGGTTATTTCTCGAGTACAAGAGCAGCTATATTGTAAAAATATTAACATTTCTAAATATTATATTTAAAGGCCTATTATTTAAAAGTAATTTATTTTTTGAATAAAAAATTTAAATTTTGTTATACTAAAAGAATCAACTAAGCTCCCAAGAACCTTTCTGTCGAGCCGCACAGAAAACCCTAGCAAATGTCTACAAAATAACTGGTAAACCGAGGATAAATGTTACCCGAACTGTGTACTATAACAAACCTGCTGGAAGGAATTTTTATTTGTCCACTTAAAGCTGCTGTAGCTGAACCGTTGAAAGGACTACTCCCTAAAACAATTATTGAAATGTTAAAGAAATGCAATTACAAGTTACATTTAGTTTGTTTGTTTGTTCTTTAGTGATATTTAAAGCCAGATTTTTCTCACATTATGTTTTTTTCAGAAAACTATTGGACAAAACATAATAATATATAACATAGTATCAAGTTAAACTAATATTACATAATATATAAAATAATTGAATTTAAAAATGTAAAAAATGAATTAATTTAAAATATTAGACAGCTTGGTTTCATCCTTAAACCATTCCAATCCTTCAAAGCCTGGTATTGAAGTCTTTGTTTATCCCCAAATTATTGTCAATGATGGAAGTCTTACACTAGATTTATTTCTGGTATTATAATTATGAATATCCTTGTTCTCAGTCAATACCATGTGATGATTTATTTAATATAACGTAAGGCCTTCGTCACAAAGTGAAACGTAAAGCCCTTCGTAACAGAGTGAAACGTAAGGTCCTTCGTCACAGAGTGAAACGTAAGGCCCTTCGTCACAAAGTGAAACGTAAGGCCCTTCGTCACAAAGTGAAACGTAAGGTCTTCGTCACAAAGTGAAACGTAAGGCCCTTCGTAACAGAGTGAAACGTAAGGTCTTCGTCACAAAGTGAAACGTAAGGCCCTTCGTCACACAGTGAAACGTAAGGCCCTTCGTCACAAAGTGAAACGTAAGGTCTTCGTCACAAAGTGAAACGTAAGGCCCTTCGTCACAAAGTGAAACGTAAGGTCTTCGTCACAAAGTGAAACGTAAGGCCCTTCGTCACAAAGTGAAACGTAAGGCCCTTCGTCACAAAGTGAAACGTAAGGCCCTTCGTCACAAAGTGAAACGTAAGGTCTTCGTCACAAAGTGAAACGTAAGGTCTTCGTCACAAAGTGAAACGTAAGGCCCTTCGTAACAGAGTGAAACGTAAGGCCCTTCGTCACAGAGTGAAACGTAAGGCCCTTCGTCACACAGTGAAACGTAAGGCCCTTCGTCACAAAGTGAAACGTAAGGTCCTTCGTAACAGAGTGAAACGTAAGGTCTTCGTCACAAAGTGAAACGTAAGGTCCTTCGTAACAGAGTGAAACGTAAGGCCCTTCGTAACAGAGTGAAACGTAAGGCCCTTCGTAACAGAGTGAAACGTAAGGCCCTTCGTCACAAAGTGAAACGTAAGGCCCTTCGTAACAGAGTGAAACGTAAGGCCCTTCGTAACAGAGTGAAACGTAAGGCCCTTCGTAACAGAGTAAAACGTAAGGCCCTTCGTCACAGAGTGAAACGTAAGGTCCTTCGTAACAGAGTGAAACGTAAGGTCCTTCGTAACAGAGTGAAACGTAAGGCCCTTCGTAACAGAGTGAAACGTAAGGCCCTTCGTCACAGAGTGAAACGTAAGGTCCGTCACAAAGTGAAACGTAAGGCCCTTCGTCACAGAGTGAAACGTAAGGTCTTCGTCACAGAGTGAAACGTAAGGCCCTTCGTCACACAGTGAAACGTAAGGCCCTTCGTCACACAGTGAAACGTAAGGCCCTTCGTCACAGAGTGAAACGTAAGGCCCTTCGTCACAAAGTGAAACGTAAGGCCCTTCGTAACAGAGTGAAACGTAAGGCCCTTCGTCACAAAGTGAAACGTAAGGTCTTTCGTCACAGAGTGAAACGTAAGGCCCTTCGTAACAGAGTGAAACGTAAGGCCCTTCGTCACAAAGTGAAACGTAAGGCCCTTCGTCACACAGTGAAACGTAAGGCCCTTCGTCACAAAGTGAAACGTAAGGCCCTTCGTAACAGAGTGAAACGTAAGGCCCTTCGTAACAGAGTGAAACGTAAGGCCCTTCGTCACAAAGTGAAACGTAAGGCCCTTCGTCACAGAGTGAAACGTAAGGCCCTTCGTAACAGAGTGAAACGTAAGGCCCTTCGTAACAGAGTGAAACGTAAGGCCCTTCGTCACAAAGTGAAACGTAAGGCCCTTCGTCACAAAGTGAAACGTAAGGCCCTTCGTAACAGAGTGAAACGTAAGGCCCTTCGTAACAGAGTGAAACGTAAGGCCCTTCGTCACAAAGTGAAACGTAAGGCCCTTCGTAACAGAGTGAAACGTAAGGCCTTCGTAACAGAGTGAAACGTAAGGCCCTTCGTAACAGAGTGAAACGTAAGGCCCTTCGTCACAAAGTGAAACGTAAGGCCTTCGTCACAAAGTGAAACGTAAGGCCTTCGTCACAAAGTGAAACGTAAGGCCCTTCGTCACAAAGTGAAACGTTAGGCCTTCGTCACAAAGTGAAACGTAAGGCCCTTCGTCACAGAGTGAAACGTAAGGCCCTTCGTCACAAAGTGAAACGTAAGGCCCTTCGTCACAGAGTGAAACGTAAGGCCCTTCGTCACAAAGTGAAACGTAAGACCCTTCGTCACAGAGTGAAACGTAAGGCCTTCGTCACAAAGTGAAACGTAAGGCCCTTCGTCACACAGTGAAACGTAAGGCCCTTCGTCACAGAGTGAAACGTAAGGCCCTTCGTCACAAAGTGAAACGTAAGGTCCTTCGTCACACAGTGAAACCTAAGGCCCTTCGTCACACAGTGAAACGTAAGGTCTTCGTCACACAGTGAAACCTAAGGCCCTTCGTCACAGAGTGAAACGTAAGGTCCTTCGTAACAGAGTGAAACCTAAGGCCCTTCGTCACAAAGTGAAACCTAAGGTCCTTCGGTCACAGAGTGAAACCTAATTAAGGCCCTTCGTCACAAAGTGAAACCTAAGGTCCTTCGTCACAGAGTGAAACCTAATTAAGGCCCTTCATCACAAAGTGAAACCTAAGGCCCTTCGTCACAAAGTGAAACGTAAAGGCCTTCGTAACAGAGTCCTTCGTCACAAAGTGAAACGTAAGTCCTTCGTCACCAAGTGAAACCTAATTAAGGCCCTTCGTCACAAAGTGAAACGTAAAGGCCTTCGTTCGAAAAGTTGGACCTCCTGCAAATTATTTCGTTAGTTTGCCACTTTTTTGAGTTTTTGATGATTTATGTAGCCCTGTTCATATTTGAAGATACAACAGACATCGGTGTGTTCATTTAAATTTTGCCAATTTAGTTCAGCCAAGGAAGCAGAAGAATACGAGTGAAGGGCATGATCCGATATAATTTTGGAGGCTTTGTTTTGTACAACTTGTAAGCCAGGCTTTGTCATATAAAATTTGAAGGCGTGCGGTCATTCGCACGCCTAAATTGATTTAGGCGTGCGATGACGTCATAACGTCTTGTTGATGACGTCATAACGTATTGTTGAGGTAATGACGTCGTTTCTTAAAAATATAATAAACGCAGTTTTCAACAATTCTCTTCTTTATTTTCTATTATAGTGACAAGTACGTAGCTTTACATGTTAAAATTGAATCTACTAAAGAAATTTGACAAAACGAATAAATCAAATCACTAGATAATTTCAGTCTTGAGTGCCAGACAGTTTGTAGCCATTTTATTTTACAACAACATACAGAAACAACACAACTAAATGGTTCTTCAATCGTTCTTAATCATAAATTGTCATCTACAGCCTAATCATCTTCAGATGAACTGTGGTAATCAGTGACTTCGGCGTTTGCATCGTCAGGTTTGTCAGACAAGGGATCTTCGGCATAGAAGTAAATTTCGATTGGATTTGAAGTACTTCTGCTTTATAATTAAGCGCATCTCCGCGGTGTCAAAAGCCCTTTCGAGTAGTTCCGCTAATAAACTCAAGTTGGGGAATTATTTGCGTAACTATTATTATTACTCGGGCCTCCCCCTGTGGGGGGAGAGCACGAGTCTTAAAAAGGGCTCTGTTTATTTGGCAATGTCGCGAAATGGCAATTCTTGCATCATCCCACTTGGGTCTGGGTACGAGATCGGAGATCGATCTGAACCACTGCATATATTTATGCGCCATTTGTCATATTTTTAATATTCATCTGGTTACCTTTCCTTCACTGAAAATATTTGATGTGGCTGGCAGTATCTTGATCTCACGATGCTTACAATCGCACACGCCGATCGCCGAAGAACGGCTACACTAAAAGATAACGAGCGATTTCGACACGGTTGGTGCCTTGGTGGTCTCTGTCTGCGATCTGAGATCTCGATAACCGTACACTGAAAATGCCGTACCTGTACGCTGATGTGTACTCGATTAAACCTATGTTTAACAATTTAATATGAAACTCAATGTATGAATGCTGTGTGAAAATATGTTAACTGTTCTGAGGTAACTGTAATATGTTTTTGAAAATATGTTAACTGTTCTGAGGTAACTGTAATATGTTTTATAAGCTTTGTTGCCTGCATTGTTTATTGTTTATATGTCTATATACAAAATAAAGTCGATGCTAATCAACAGTTTATTGTTTCATACACAATATAAACCTTCGACATTATATTTAGAGATTTTAGAGCAACCTTTCAAAAGTGTCCACTTTTTAATTCTATAATTGCTTCTCGAATAAACCTGTTTCACTTGATGTGTGTAAGCTTAAATGGGCCTCCAAAATGTGCTTGGTTATCAATAAGTCTGTATCGATCAACTCTCTGACAGCCATACCAACTATCAAGATCAAAGAGTAAAGAGTTTATTTGCTGGTTTACCAATGACAGCCTGTTGCCATGTACTTTCCATTGTTACAACAGTTATTTGGTCTGCACAGACAGATACAAACCTTTCATACTGATTTTTGGCTAGTTTCTTGATTACTATAGCTGTATATGAAGGCAAGCTGTACATGGAGGCAGCTCGCTCTCTAATCGAGATAGTAATAATAGTCCTGATATTACAGTACATGAGGCAGGCTAGCCCACATGCCAGACTTGCTAACAAGCACACCATTTGCCAACTGTTACTTGGTCTGTACAGCCAGATACATTTTTGATATTACATGAAGCGAGCTGGCCCAATAATAAATGTGCTAAATTTATGAATATGTTTACTGGCTCAAAATGTTGACTTCACAAAGAAATAAAGATTTTGAATTATATTTCTTTAAGCGGTTTTGGTTATGATGTCTTGCTACTGCCAGCTAAATGGTTTGATTTAAATGCACTTGTCACTGGAAACCCCAGGTAAGTATGAGAGATTAGACTTATCAAGAAACAAATCTAAGAAGATGCCCCACCTACAGTATAGGGGAAAATAACATCCTAAACCCCACCTACAAGTCACCTTCGGGGTTTCCTTGGGTGCCGTTGAGGTTTCCAGTGACAAGTACTGAGAACAATATAACTGATTTAATACTTGCTCAAACTGAACCTGTTTGCGGGACTGGCCAGATGAATTGTTGTTACATGAGCACAGGCCGGGCTTGCTTGCCAGGTTGACCCTGTTGACTAGAACTGGATTAGGTCAGCAAACAGGATGGCTCATTTGGTGGGGCAGACTTCTCAGTAAGCCAGCTTGGATACTGAGCCAACTCACCTTCATATAATCAAAGCCGTTGGCCAACAATACGTTATGGGTTTGCAATGATGGAAAATTTAACCACCCCTGCACTGACAGCTGTATCATTATTATATGTACCATTGTACCTACAACTATAGATTTGTGTATATTGAATTTGCCTACAATGTCTTTCAACAAGCCACAACCTCAAGTAGCCCGAGTTAACGCCTAGCGGGCGTCTTGTTACAGATTAAATTTGCACGAAATACACTCGCGGAACCCTACTTACAGAAAACATGCGTAACATTGCTTATAGTTCAGATTGATAGGAATTTGAAAGTTCAAATTAGCAGTACCTGGTTTGAATTTTCCGTATTTCTTTAGTATGACAAAAGAAATATAATTTCTGGCTAGACCTTTGACTAAAACATTTTTAGGATTTAGATATGGCAAACCAATTTTTGTTATTTTGTTATTGTTCCTGCATTGTGTCGGACCGTCGCCGTCATTCGCGTTGTTGGACACTGCTTATTAAAGTCTTATCTTGTTTGTTTAATTGCATTATCACTGCCAGAGGGGGCTATACGCGTGTCTCAACGCCCACTAAAAACTCGAAAATTTGCATACCGAAGTGTATATCCGCATGTATATTATAATTTTGAACAAATATGAAAGAAAATGAAGCAGATGCCAGACGACTTTCTAGTTTCGTATTTGTGCACACGCATGTAGTGTCTCTCAACATCTGGACGCACAACACTTTATTTCTATATTCATACAGACGCACATGGATAAAAAGGTTTATTATGTTGTACTTCAGTTACATTTTGTTATTTTGTTATTGTTAATGCATTGTGTCGTACCGTCGCCGTCATTCGTGCTCCGTTGTTGGACACTGCGTATTAAACTCTTATCTTGTTTGTTTGTTTGTTTGTTTGTTTGTTTGTTTGTTTGTTTGTTTGTTTGTTTGTTTGTTTGTTTGTTTAATTGCATTATCACTGCCAGAGGCCATACACGTGTCTCAACGCCCGCTAAAAACACGCAAATTTGCATCCTAAGAAAATAAAACAACTTGTAGCTGAGAAACGAAACTCAAAAGTTAAACTTAACCGGAAGATTTTAGCTAAGCGTAAATTTTAGCGTAATATAATAGCGTGGATTTTACCTAGGCGTGTAATGAATCGCACGCCTAGGTAATTTTAGGCATAGTACTGTTGTAAGCTGTTAATAATTACTACATTGTTCTCCCATATGCTATATGCATAGGCGAAAATAGATAAGACCAAGTTATTATAATCGAGCTCGACGTGGTAAATAAAGTTTTATTCTGTTGAGCGTTCCCAATGGTCAATTCACAATAATGTGCAAAATTACATAACTAAATAAATGCCCAAATATTATTAAATATTAAATATATTAAACACACAAAAATATAAATTTGGTAGTAAAAATTTGCTAACCATAATTGCTAATATAAATTTGGTAGTAATTGTATGCTAACCATATGCCATGGCGTACAATGTACAACCAAGTGACCAAATATCCGTTTTTGAGTCAATCATACATTCAGATGGAACATCAAATAATTCTGGTGCTCTAAAAAAAGATAATGAACATTTGTCTTCAATATTGATTTATTTATTTGCTATATAAAGTAGCATCAATACGAAAAGAGGATTGGAAACTACACTTGGCTACGGACAGAAATGTAAAACCGTTGCAATAAAGTGTCAGATGGTAATTATTTACATAAAAAAATAATTTGTAGAAAAATTATCCCTTACATGTAGTACAACTATAACTCATCTATCCACCAGTAAAATATTTCCAATTATTTTGTTTACGCCACTGTTTTGCTCATTTATTATTGTCTATTCGTTATTTAAAGAGTTCATAATCATTTACATAACATCATCAGACACAACACTACAAGTAAGAACAATATATAATATCCAGCTGGAATGTTATCTGATTTTTTATTTATAAACGAAGGAACAATTTACCATAACTCATTTTGTATTTTCTACCTTATTTTAACATGGTAACTAGTAGTAGTTTTCTATATTTTACACCTTACCTGTAGGCAGCAGTACATTCCTGAGCACATTTCTCCTGAAGTGCAAGGGCTTCTTGTCTGGTAAAGAAAAAAGAGAACAAAATGGTCAAGCATATAATTCATTAGCTTACTGAAACCTCTTGTGTTATATATACAATGCTGTACAGGGATTGAGACGATGCATTGAGTTCAAATCCTTAGAAAATTATCCCGGACAGGACAGGGGATTGAATCTGTAACCTATATTATTGATTGAACATATATTATTGACTGAATCTATATTATTGACTGAACCTATATTATTGACTGAACCTATATTATTGACTGAACCTATATTATTGACTGAATCTATATTATTGACTGAACCTATATTATTGACTGAATCTATATTATTGACTGAACCTATATTATTGACTGAACCTATATTATTGACTGAACCTATATTATTGACTGAACCTATATTATTGACTGATCCTATATTATTGACTGATCCTATATTATTGACTGAACCTATATTATTGACTGAACCTATATTATTGACTGAACCTATATTATTGACTGAACCTATATTATTGACTGAACCTGTATTATTGACTGAACCTGTATTATTGACTGAACCTATATTATTGACTGAACCTATATTATTGACTGAACCTATATTATTGACTGAATCTATATTATTGACTGAACCTATATTATTGACTGAACCTATATTATTGACTGAAGCTATATTATTGACTGAACCTATATTATTGACTGAACCTATATTATTGACTGAACCTATATTATTGACTGAACATATATTATTGACAGAACATATATTATTGACTGAATCTATATTATTGACTGAACCTATATTATTGACTGAACATATATTATTGACTGAATCTATATTATTGACTGAATCTATATTATTGACTGAATCTATATTATTGACTGAATCTATATTATTGACTGAACCTATATTATTGACTGAACCTATATTATTGACTGAACCTATATTATTGACTGAACCTATATAATTGACTGAACCTATATTATTGACTGAACCTATATTATTGACTGAACCTATATTATTGACTGAACCTATATTATTGACTGAATCTATATTATTGACTGAATCTATATTATTGACTGAACCTATATTATTGACTGAAGCTATATTATTGACTGAACCTATATTATTGACTGAACCTATATTATTGACTGAATCTATATTATTGACTGAAGCTATATTATTGACTGAATCTATATTATTGACTGAACCTATATTATTGACTGAATCTATATTATTGACTGAATCTATATTATTGACTGAACCTATATTATTGACTGAACATATATTATTGACTGAACATATATTATTGACTGAATCTATATTATTGACTGAACCTATATTATTGACTGAACCTATATTATTGACTGAACATATATTATTGACAGAACCTATATTATTGACTGAACATATATTATTGACTGAATCTATATTATTGACTGAACTTATATTATTGACTGAACCTATATTATTGACTGAACCTATATTATTGACTGAACCTATATTATTGACTGAACCTATATTATTGACTGAACCTATATTATTGACTGAACCTATATTATTGACTGAATCTATATTATTGACTGAACCTATATTATTGACTGAACCTATATTATTGACTGAATCTATATTATTGACTGAATCTATATTATTGACTGAATCTATATTATTGACTGAATCTATATTATTGACTGAATCTATATTATTGACTGAACCTATATTATTGACTGAACCTATATTATTGACTGAACCTATATTATTGACTGAACCTATATTATTGACTGAATCTATATTATTGACTGAACCTATATTATTGACTGAACCTATATTATTGACTGAATCTATATTATTGACTGAACCTATATTATTGACTGAAGCTATATTATTGACTGAATCTATATTATTGACTGAATCTATATTATTGACTGAATCTATATTATTGACAGAACCTATATTATTGACAGAACATATATTATTGACTGAATCTATATTATTGACTGAACCTATATTACTGACTGAACCTATATTATTGACTGAACCTATATTATTGACTGATCCTATATTATTGACTGAATCTATATTATTGACTGAATCTATATTATTGACTGAACCTATATTATTGACTGAACCTATATTATTGACTGAATCTATATTATTGACTGAACCTATATTATTGACTGAACATATATTATTGACTGAATCTATATTATTGACTGAATCTATATTATTGACTGAACCTATATTATTGACTGAACCTATATTATTGACTGAATCTATATTATTGACTGAACATATATTATTGACTGAACCTATATTATTGACTGAATCTATATTATTGACTGAACCTATATATTATTGACTGAACCTATATTATTGACTGAATCTATATTATTGACTGAACCTATATTATTGACTGAATCTATATTATTGACTGAATCTATATTATTGACTGAACCTATATTATTGACTGAATCTATATTATTGACTGAATCTATATTATTGACTGAATCTATATTATTGACTGAACATATATTATTGACTGAATCTATATTATTGACTGAATCTATATTATTGACTGAATCTATATTATTGACTGAATCTATATTATTGACTGAACCTATATTATTGACTGAACATATATTATTGACTGAATTTATATTATTGACTGAACCTATATTATTGACTGAACATATATTATTGACTGAATCTATATTATTGACTGAATCTATATTATTGACTGAATCTATATTATTGACTGAACCTATATTATTGACTGAACCTATATTATTGACTGAACATATATTATTGACTGAATCTATATTATTGACTGAATCTATATTATTGACTGAACCTATATTATTGACTGAACCTATATTATTGACTGAACCTATATTATTGACTGAACCTATATTATTGACTGAATCTATATTATTGACTGAACCTATATTATTGACTGAACCTATATTATTGACTGAACCTATATTATTGACTGAACCTATATTATTGACTGAATCTATATTATTGACTGAACCTATATTATTGACTGAACCTATATTATTGACTGAATCTATATTATTGACTGAACCTATATTATTGACTGAAGCTATATTATTGACTGAATCTATATTATTGACTGAATCTATATATTATTGACTGAATCTATATTATTGACTGAACTATATTATTGACTGAATCTATATTATTGACTGAACCTATATTATTGACTGAACCTATATTATTGACTGAACCTATATTATTGACTGAACCTATATTATTGACTGAATCTATATTATTGACTGAACCTATATTATTGACTGAACCTATATTATTGACTGAATCTATATTATTGACTGAATCTATATTATTGACTGAACCTATATTATTGACTGAACCTATATTATTGACTGAACCTATATTATTGACTGAATCTATATTATTGACTGAATCTATATTATTGACTGAATCTATATTATTGACTGAACCTATATTATTGACTGAACTATATATTATTGACTGAACCTATATTATTGACTGAATCTATATTATTGACTGAACCTATATTATTGACTGAACCTATATTATTGACTGAATCTATATTATTGACTGAATCTATATTATTGACTGAACCTATATTATTGACTGAACCTATCTATATTTATTGACTGAATCTATATTATTGACTGAATCTATATTATTGACTGAATCTATATTATTGACTGAATCTATATTATTGACTGAACCTATATATTGATTGAACCTATATTATTGACTGAACCTATATTATTGACTGAACCTATATTATTGACTGAACCTATATTATTGACTGAACCTATATTATTGACTGAATCTATATTATTGACTGAACCTATTGACTGAACCTATATTATTGACTGAACCTATATTATTGACTGAACCTATATTATTGACTGAACCTATATTATTGACTGAACCTATATTATTGACTGAATCTATATTATTGACTGAACCTATATTATTGACTGAATCTATATTATTGACTGAACCTATATTATTGACTGAATCTATATTATTGACTGAATCTATATTATTGACTGAACCTATATTAGACTGAACCTATATTATTGACTGAATCTATATTATTGACTGAACCTATATTATTGACTGAACCTATATTATTGACTGAATCTATATTATTGACTGAACCTATATTATTGACTGACTGAACCTATATTATTGACTGAATCTATATTATTGACTGAATCTATATTATTGACTGAATCTATATTATTGACTGAACCTATATTATTGACTGAACCTATATTATTGACTGAACCTATATTATTGACTGAACCTATATTATTGACTGAATCTATATTATTGACTGAACCTATATTATTGACTGAACCTATATTATTGACTGAATCTATATTATTGACTGAATCTATATTATTGACTGAACCTATATTATTGACTGAACATATATTATTGACTGAATCTATATTATTGACTGAACCTATATTATTGACTGAACCTATATTATTGACTGAACCTATATTATTGACTGAACCTATATTATTGACTGAACCTATATTATTGACTGAACCTATATTATTGACTGAACCTATATTATTGACTGAACCTATATTATTGACTGAACCTATATTATTGACTGAATCTATATTATTGACTGAACCTATATTATTGACTGAACCTATATTATGACTGAATCTATATTATTGACTGAATCTATATTATTGACTGAATCTATATTATTGACTGAATCTATATTATTGACTGAATCTATATTATTGACTGAACCTATATTATTGACTGAACCTATATTATTGACTGAACCTATATTATTGACTGAACCTATATTATTGACTGAATCTATATTATTGACTGAACCTATATTATTGACTGAACCTATATTATTGACTGAATCTATATTATTGACTGATCCTATATTATTGACTGAACCTATATTATTGACTGAATCTATATTATTGACTGAACCTATATTATTGACTGAACCTATATTATTGACTGAATCTATATTATTGACTGAACCTATATTATTGACTGAACATATATTATTGACTGAATCTATATTATTGACTGAATCTATATTATTGACTGAACCTATATTATTGACTGAACCTATATTATTGACTGAATCTATATTATTGACTGAACATATATTATTGACTGAACCTATATTATTGACTGAATCTATATTATTGACTGAACCTATATATTATTGACTGAACCTATATTATTGACTGAATCTATATTATTGACTGAACCTATATTATTGACTGAACCTATATTATTGACTGAATCTATATTATTGACTGAATCTATATTATTGACTGAATCTATATTATTGACTGAATCTATATTATTGACTGAACCTATATTATTGACTGAACCTATATTATTGACTGAACCTATATTATTGACTGAACCTATATTATTGACTGAACCTATATTATTGACTGAACCTATATTATTGACTGAACCTATATTATTGACTGAATCTATATTATTGACTGAATCTATATTATTGACTGAATCTATTATTGACTGAACCTATATTATTGACTGAACCTCTATATTATTGACTGAACCTATATTATTGACTGAACCTATATTATTGACTGAACCTATATTATTGACTGAACCTATATTATTGACTGAACCTATATTATTGACTGAATCTATATTATTGACTGAACCTATATTATTGACTGAACCTATATTATTGACTGAATCTATATTATTGACTGAATCTATATTATTGACTGAATCTATATATTGACTGAATCTATATTATTGACTGAATCTATATTATTGACTGAACCTATATTATTGACTGAACCTATATTATTGACTGAACCTATATTATTGACTGAACCTATATTATTGACTGAATCTATATTATTGACTGAACCTATATTATTGACTGAATCTATATTATTGACTGAACCTATATTATTGACTGAAGCTATATTATTGACTGAATCTATATTATTGACTGAATCTATATTATTGACTGAATCTATATTATTGACTGAACCTATATTATTGACTGAACATATATTATTGACTGAATCTATATTATTGACTGAACCTATATTATTGACTGAACCTATATTATTGACTGAACCTATATTATTGACTGATCCTATATTATTGACTGAATCTATATTATTGACTGAATCTATATTATTGACTGAACCTATATTATTGACTGAACCTATATTATTGACTGAATCTATATTATTGACTGAACCTATATTATTGACTGAACCTATATTATTGACTGAATCTATATTATTGACTGAAAATCTATATTATTGACTGAACCTATATTATTGACTGAACCTATATTATTGAGTGAATCTATATTATTGACTGAACATATATTATTGACTGAACCTATATTATTGACTGAATCTATATTATTGACTGAACCTATATTATTGACTGAACCTATATTATTGACTGAATCTATATTATTGACTGAACCTATATTATTGACTGAACCTATATAAATTATTGACTGAATCTATATTATTGACTGAATCTATATTATTGACTGAACCTATATTATTGACTGAATCTATATTATTGACTGAATCTATATTATTGACTGAATCTATATTATTGACTGAATCTATATTATTGACTGAATCTATTATTGACTGAATCTATATTATTGACTGAATCTATATTATTGACTGAATCTATATTATTGACTGAACCTATATTATTGACTGAACCTATATTATTGACTGAATCTATATTATTGACTGAACCTATATTATTGACTGAACATATATTATTGACTGAATCTATATTATTGACTGAATCTATATTATTGACTGAATCTATATTATTGACTGAACCTATATTATTGACTGAACCTATATTATTGACTGAACCTATATTATTGACTGAACCTATATTATTGACTGAATCTATATTATTGACTGAACCTATATTATTGACTGAACCTATATTATTGACTGAATCTATATTATTGACTGAATCTATATTATTGACTGAACCTATATTATTGACTGAATCTATATTATTGACTGAACCTATATTATTGACTGAACCTATATTATTGACTGAATCTATATTATTGACTGAACCTATATTATTGACTGAACCTATATTATTGACTGAATCTATATTATTGACTGAACCTATATTATTGACTGAATCTATATTATTGACTGAATCTATATTATTGACTGAACCTGTATTATTGACTGAACCTATATTATTGACTGAACCTATATTATTGACTGAACCTATATTATTGACTGAATCTATATATTATTGACTGAATCTATATTATTGACTGAACCTATATTATTGACTGAACCTATATTATTGACTGAACCTATATTATTGACTGAACCTATATTATTGACTGAACATATATATTATTGACTGAACCTATATTATTGACTGAACCTATATTATTGACTGAATCTATATTATTGACTGAACCTATATTATTGACTGAACCTATATTATTGACTGAACCTATATTATTGACTGAATCTATATTATTGACTGAACCTATATTATTGACTGAATCTATATTATTGACTGAATCTATATTATTGACTGAATCTATATTATTGACTGAATCTATATTATTGACTGAATCTATATTATTGACTGAACCTATATTATTGACTGAACCTATATTATTGACTGAACCTATATTATTGACTGAATCTATATTATTGACTGAACCTATATTATTGACTGAACCTATATTATTGACTGAATCTATATTATTGACTGAATCTATATTATTGACTGAAGCTATATTATTGACTGAATCTATATTATTGACTGAATCTATATTATTGACTGAATCTATATTATTGACTGAATCTATATTATTGACTGAACCTATATTATTGACTGAACATATATTATTGACTGAACATATATTATTGACTGAATCTATATTATTGACTGAATCTATATATTGACTGAATCTATATTATTGACTGAACCTATATTATTGACTGAACCTATATTATTGACTGAACCTATATTATTGACTGAATCTATATTATTGACTGAACCTATATTATTGACTGAACCTATATTATTGACTGAATCTATATTATTGACTGAATCTATATTATTGACTGAACCTATATTATTGACTGAATCTATATTATTGACTGAACCTATATTATTGACTGAACCTATATTATTGACTGAATCTATATTATTGACTGAACCTATATTATTGACTGAACCTATATTATTGACTGAATCTATATTATTGACTGAACCTATATTATTGACTGAATCTATATTATTGACTGAATCTATATTATTGACTGAACCTGTATTATTGACTGAACCTATATTATTGACTGAACCTATATTATTGACTGAACCTATATTATTGACTGAATCTGTATATTATTGACTGAATCTATATTATTGACTGAACCTATATTATTGACTGAACCTATATTATTGACTGAACCTATATTATTGACTGAACCTATATTATTGACTGAACATATATTATTGACTGAACCTATATTATTGACTGAACCTATATTATTGACTGAATCTATATTATTGACTGAACATATATTATTGACTGAACCTATATTATTGACTGAATCTATATTATTGACTGAACCTATATATTATTGACTGAACCTATATTATTGACTGAATCTATATTATTGACTGAACCTATATATTATTGACTGAACCTATATTATTGACTGAATCTATATTATTGACTGAACCTATATTATTGACTGAACCTATATAAATTATTGACTGAATCTATATTATTGACTGAATCTATATTATTGACTGAACCTATATTATTGACTGAATCTATATTATTGACTGAATCTATATTATTGACTGAATCTATATTATTGACTGAACATATATTATTGACTGAATCTATATTATTGACTGAATCTATATTATTGACTGAATCTATATTATTGACTGAATCTATATTATTGACTGAACCTATATTATTGACTGAATCTATATTATTGACTGAATCTATATTATTGACTGAATCTATATTATTGACTGAATCTATATTATTGACTGAATCTATATTATTGACTGAACCTATATTATTGACTGAATCTATATTATTGACTGAACCTATATTATTGACTGAATCTATATTATTGACTGAACATATATTATTGACTGAATCTATATTATTGACTGAACCTATATTATTGACTGAACCTATATTATTGACTGAATCTATATTATTGACTGAATCTATATTATTGACTGAACCTATATTATTGACTGAATCTATATTATTGACTGAACCTATATTATTGACTGAACCTATATTATTGACTGAATCTATATTATTGACTGAACCTATATTATTGACTGAACCTATATTATTGACTGAATCTATATTATTGACTGAACCTATATTATTGACTGAACCTATATTATTGACTGAACCTATATTATTGACTGAACATATATATTATTGACTGAACCTATATTATTGACTGAACCTATATTATTGACTGAATCTATATTATTGACTGAACATATATTATTGACTGAACCTATATTATTGACTGAATCTATATTATTGACTGAACCTATATATTATTGACTGAACCTATATTATTGACTGAATCTATATTATTGACTGAACCTATATTATTGACTGAACCTATATTATTGACTGAATCTATATTATTGACTGAACCTATATTATTGATTGAAACTATATATATTATTGACTGAATCTATATTATTGACTGAATATATATTATTGACTGAACCTATATTATTGACTGAATCTATATTATTGACTGAATCTATATTATTGACTGAATCTATATTATTGACTGAATCTATATTATTGACTGAATCTATATTATTGACTGAATCTATATTATTGACTGAATCTATATTATTGACTGAATCTATATTATTGACTGAACCTATATTATTGACTGAATATATTATTGACTGAATCTATATTATTGACTGAACCTATATTATTGACTGAACATATTATTGACTGAATCTATATTATTGACTGAATCTATATTATTGACTGAATCTATATTATTGACTGAATCTATATTATTGACTGAACCTATATTATTGACTGAACATATATTATTGACTGAATCTATATTATTGACTGAACCTATATTATTGACTGAACCTATATTATTGACTGAATCTATATTATTGACTGAATCTATATTATTGACTGAACCTATATTATTGACTGAATCTATATTATTGACTGAACCTATATTATTGACTGAACCTATATTATTGACTGAATCTATATTATTGACTGAACCTATATTATTGACTGAACCAATATTATTGACTGAATCTATATTATTGACTGAACCTATATTATTGACTGAATCTATATTATTGACTGAATCTATATTATTGACTGAATCTATATTATTGACTGAACCTATATTATTGACTGAACCTATATTATTGACTGAATCTATATTATTGACTGAACCTATATTATTGACTGAATTATTATTGACTGAATCTATATTATTGACTGAACCTGTATTATTGACTGAACCTATATTATTGACTGAACCTATATTATTGACTGAACCTATATTATTGACTGAATCTATATATTATTGACTGAATCTATATTATTGACTGAACCTATATTATTGACTGAACCTATATTATTGACTGAACCTATATTATTGACTGAACTATATTATTGACTGAATCTATATTATTGACTGAACCTATATTATTGACTGAACCTATATTATTGACTGAATCTATATTATTGACTGAACATATATTATTGACTGAACCTATATTATTGACTGAATCTATATTATTGACTGAATCTATATTATTGACTGAACCTATATTATTGACTGAACCTATATTATTGACTGAACCTATATTATTGACTGAACCTATATTATTGACTGAATATATTATTGACTGAACCTATATTATTGACTGAACCTATATTATTGACTGAATCTATATTATTGACTGAACATATATTATTGACTGAACCTATATTATTGACTGAATCTATATTATTGACTGAACCTATATTATTGACTGAACCTATATTATTGACTGAATCTATATTATTGACTGAACCTATATTATTGACTGAACCTATATTATTGACTGAATCTATATTATTGACTGAACCTATATTATTGACTGAACCTATAAATTATTGACTGAATCTATATTATTGACTGAATCTATATTATTGACTGAACCTATATTATTGACTGAATCTATATTATTGACTGAATCTATATTATTGACTGAATCTATATTATTGACTGAACATATATTATTGACTGAATCTATATTATTGACTGAATCTATATTATTGACTGAATCTATATTATTGACTGAATCTATATTATTGACTGAACCTATATTATTGACTGAACATATATTATTGACTGAATCTATATTATTGACTGAACATATATTATTGACTGAACATATATTATTGACTGAATCTATATTATTGACTGAATCTATATTATTGACTGAATCTATATTATTGACTGAACCTATATTATTGACTGAACCTATATTATTGACTGAACATATATTATTGACTGAATCTATATTATTGACTGAACCTATATTATTGACTGAACCTATATTATTGACTGAATCTATATTATTGACTGAATCTATATTATTGACTGAATCTATATTATTGACTGAACCTATATTATTGACTGAACCTATATTATTGACTGAATCTATATTATTGACTGAACCTATATTATTGACTGAACCTATATTATTGACTGAATCTATATTATTGACTGAACCTATATTATTGACTGAATCTATATTATTGACTGAATCTATATTATTGACTGAATCTATATTATTGACTGAACCTATATTATTGACTGAATCTATATTATTGACTGAATCTATATTATTGACTGAATCTATATTATTGACTGAATCTATATTATTGACTGAACCTATATTATTGACTGAACATATATTATTGACTGAATCTATATTATTGACTGAACCTATATTATTGACTGAACCTATATTATTGACTGAATCTATATTATTGACTGAATCTATATTATTGACTGAATCTATATTATTGACTGAACCTATATTATTGACTGAACCTATATTATTGACTGAATATATTATTGACTGAATCTATATTATTGACTGAACCTATATTATTGACTGAACCTATATTATTGACTGAATCTATATTATTGACTGAATCTATATTATTGACTGAATCTATATTATTGACTGAACCTATATTATTGACTGAACCTATATTATTGACTGAATCTATATTATTGACTGAACCTATATTATTGACTGAACCTATATTATTGACTGAATCTATATTATTGACTGAACCTATATTATTGACTGAACCTATATTATTGACTGAATCTATATTATTGACTGAACCTATATTATTGACTGAACCTATATAAATTATTGACTGAATCTATATTATTGACTGAATCTATATTATTGACTGAACCTATATTATTGACTGAATCTATATTATTGACTGAATCTATATTATTGACTGAATCTATATTATTGACTGAATCTATATTATTGACTGAATCTATATTATTGACTGAATCTATATTATTGACTGAATCTATATTATTGACTGAATCTATATTATTGACTGAACCTATATTATTGACTGAACATATATTATTGACTGAATCTATATTATTGACTGAACATATATTATTGACTGAACATATATTATTGACTGAATCTATATTATTGACTGAATCTATATTATTGACTGAATCTATATTATTGACTGAACCTATATTATTGACTGAACCTATATTATTGACTGAATCTATATTATTGACTGAATCTATATTATTGACTGAACCTATATTATTGACTGAATCTATATTATTGACTGAATCTATATTATTGACTGAATCTATTATTGACTGAATCTATATTATTGACTGAACCTGTATTATTGACTGAACCTATATTATTGACTGAATCTATATTATTGACTGAACCTATATTATTGACTGAACCTATATTATTGACTGAATCTATATTATTGACTGAACCTATATTATTGACTGAATCTATATTATTGACTGAATCTATATTATTGACTGAACCTGTATTATTGACTGAACCTATATTATTGACTGAACCTATATTATTGACTGAACCTATATTATTGACTGAATCTATATATTATTGACTGAATCTATATTATTGACTGAACCTATATTATTGACTGAACCTATATTATTGACTGAACCTATATTATTGACTGAACCTATATTATTGACTGAACCTATATTATTGACTGAACCTATATTATTGACTGAATCTATATTATTGACTGAACCTATATTATTGACTGAACCTATATTATTGACTGAATCTATATTATTGACTGAACCTATATTATTGACTGAAGCTATATTATTGACTGAATCTATATTATTGACTGAATCTATATTATTGACTGAATCTATATTATTGACTGAACCTATATTATTGACTGAACATATATTATTGACTGAATCTATATTATTGACTGAACCTATATTATTGACTGAACCTATATTATTGACTGATCCTATATTATTGACTGAATCTATATTATTGACTGAATCTATATTATTGACTGAACCTATATTATTGACTGAACCTATATTATTGACTGAATCTATATTATTGACTGAACCTATATTATTGACTGAACCTATATTATTGACTGAATCTATATTATTGACTGAATCTATATTATTGACTGAACCTATATTATTGACTGAACCTATATTATTGACTGAATCTATATTATTGACTGAACTATATTATTGACTGAACCTATATTATTGACTGAATCTATATTATTGACTGAACCTATATTATTGACTGAACCTATATTATTGACTGAATCTATATTATTGACTGAACCTATATTATTGACTGAACCTATATTATTGACTGAATCTATATTATTGACTGAATCTATATTATTGACTGAATCTATATTATTGACTGAATCTATATTATTGACTGAATCTATATTATTGACTGAACCTATATTATTGACTGAACCTATATTATTGACTGAACCTATATTATTGACTGAACCTATATTATTGACTGAACATATATTATTGACTGAACCTATATTATTGACTGAACATATATTATTGACTGAATCTATATTATTGACTGAATCTATATTATTGACTGAACCTATATTATTGACTGAACCTATATTATTGACTGAACCTATATTATTGACTGAACCTATATTATTGACTGAACCTATATTATTGACTGAACCTATATTATTGACTGAACCTATATTATTGACTGAATCTATATTATTGACTGAATCTATATTATTGACTGAATCTATATATTGACTGAATCTATATTATTGACTGAATCTATATTATTGACTGAATCTATATATTGACTGAATCTATATTATTGACTGAATCTATATTATTGACTGAACCTATATTATTGACTGAATCTATATTATTGACTGAACCTATATTATTGACTGAACCTATATTATTGACTGAATCTATATTATTGACTGAACCTATATTATTGACTGAAGCTATATTATTGACTGAATCTATATTATTGACTGAATCTATATTATTGACTGAATCTATATTATTGACAGAACCTATATTATTGACAGAACATATATTATTGACTGAATCTATATTATTGACTGAACCTATATTATTGACTGAACCTATATTATTGACTGAACCTATATTATTGACTGATCCTATATTATTGACTGAATCTATATTATTGACTGAATCTATATTATTGACTGAACCTATATTATTGACTGAACCTATATTATTGACTGAATCTATATTATTGACTGAACCTATATTATTGACTGAACATATATTATTGACTGAATCTATATTATTGACTGAATCTATATTATTGACTGAACCTATATTATTGACTGAACCTATATTATTGACTGAATCTATATTATTGACTGAACATATATTATTGACTGAACCTATATTATTGACTGAATCTATATTATTGACTGAACCTATATATTATTGACTGAACCTATATTATTGACTGAATCTATATTATTGACTGAACCTATATTATTGACTGAACCTATATAAATTATTGACTGAATCTATATTATTGACTGAATCTATATTATTGACTGAACCTATATTATTGACTGAATCTATATTATTGACTGAATCTATATTATTGACTGAATCTATATTATTGACTGAACATATATTATTGACTGAATCTATATTATTGACTGAATCTATATTATTGACTGAATCTATATTATTGACTGAATCTATATTATTGACTGAACCTATATTATTGACTGAACATATATTATTGACTGAATCTATATTATTGACTGAACCTATATTATTGACTGAACATATATTATTGACTGAATCTATATTATTGACTGAATCTATATTATTGACTGAATCTATATTATTGACTGAACCTATATTATTGACTGAACCTATATTATTGACTGAACATATATTATTGACTGAATCTATATTATTGACTGAACCTATATTATTGACTGAACCTATATTATTGACTGAATCTATATTATTGACTGAATCTATATTATTGACTGAACCTATATTATTGACTGAATCTATATTATTGACTGAACCTATATTATTGACTGAACCTATATTATTGACTGAATCTATATATTATTGACTGAATCTATATTATTGACTGAACCTATATTATTGACTGAACCTATATTATTGACTGAACCTATATTATTGACTGAACCTATATTATTGACTGAATCTATATTATTGACTGAAGCTATATTATTGACTGAACCTATATTATTGACTGAATCTATATTATTGACTGAACCTATATTATTGACTGAACATATATTATTGACTGAATCTATATTATTGACTGAAGCTATATTATTGACTGAATCTATATTATTGACTGAACCTATATTATTGACTGAACCTATATTATTGACTGATCCTATATTATTGACTGAACCTATATTATTGACTGAACCTATATTATTGACTGAATCTATATTATTGACTGAACCTATATTATTGACTGAACCTATATTATTGACTGAACCTATATATTATTGACTGAACCTATATTATTGACTGAATCTATATTATTGACTGATCCATATTATTGACTGAATCCATATTATTGACTGAATCTATATTATTGACTGAATCTATATTATTGACTGAACCTATATTATTGACTGAACCTATATTATTGACTGAACCTATATTATTGACTGAATCTAAATTAAATTTAGGTTTGGTACTTTGATTGACAGGTTAAGGGTCGCGAACATTTACGTAGCGTGGGAACTGTTGACGGGAACCAATTAGATTAGACTTTTATGTGTAAACAGATTTTGTCGAGCAATATATTATTCTAGGTTTGTCTGTCGTGTAGAAAGTATAGTGTCTTTAGTTATAAATAAATAAAATTGTACAAAAAAGTGAATTTTCGGTGTAAACTAAGAGAATCTTGAGGTCAGATTTTCCACAATTATTGACTGAATCTATATTATTGACTGAACCTATATTATTGACTGAACCTATATTATTGACTGAATCTATATTATTGACTGAACCTACAGTGTATATTATTGCCATTGAACCAATATTACTTCTCTGTTGCTATTCACCAAATGTCTAACAGAACAAAACAATAATAATAAACAATAATCACGCCATCATGTCGGGATATTTTTAGCTCCCGAAAACGTTTGCTTTTACTGTATTTCTATTTTATTTGATTCTTGAAAGATTACTTTACCACAAACGAGGAGCTTTAATACCTGGAATATGAAGTTATGATGTGATGGTATGTCTGACAAACTGATTCAACTATTAACATACGTCGTTTTGCAAACCAATGACAAACCCTCAAACAAAAACCGTTACGTTTTTCAGTGAAATGTATTTCGAGTTCCCGGATTTTATTAAATTCAACTTTCCGGTGATGTAGAAATTAACCGTGGACCCAGTTTTACGGAAAACGCCTCACACCTACCCAGGAATAAATTCTGCACTTCTCAACACCGGAAGCCTAAACAGCATAGCCGGCTTTCAAAAGTTAGTCTATACAGGGAAAATATTAAAGTGCTCACGGAGACCTTGCTTACAACGTTTTGCTAGGAAATGTTTGGAAGGTTTAGTTCCTCCTTATTTATAGTAGTAGATAATTTTAAATTAAATAAATCGGTTCATATGTTAATTTGCGCTATAAAAGTTTCAATTATTATTATTATTATTATTCATTCATATGCTACTAGAAATGCCGATACTAGTGCTACTGTCACCAGTGGAAGTGTTCCAAGAAATATTACAGCTATTCATTTGCTAACACTAAACACAGACCTATTAATCAACTAAGAACATCTGGGCATACAGCAAGAATCAATAGCTTTGCATCTTTACAATAATCATGCTGCAGCTTGTAAGTTGTAAGTTGATGAATAGCTCAAAGCAGCACATATGCCTTAAAAGAAAATCTTGACATATAATTGCTTTGAAATTGATTGCACGTGTTAACTATTGCTTATTTTTTTTTCAATTTTGCAAGATTCACTGAATTTCTAAGGGTTAATTCCCAAATCACCTTCACAAAGGGCCCAGGGGAGCAGCAGGCCCTTTTTTCCTTCAGTGGTGGGGCAGCGGAAAGGGCCCACTGGGGCAAATACCCACCAGTATATGGTATTAAAAATGCCCTGGCATATAATAGTCTTCCTAACGAGTTAAAAAGTAAAAGGTCGATTGTTGCATTTGAACATTCTATTAAAGAGTGTTTTTTGTAGTATCTATTTTGTAATATTATTTTGTAAATTTTGTCTTAATCATTATTTAGAATTAGTAATATGTAATTTTTAGTTGTAATTTTTTTTATACAGGGCCCCCATTGATAACAGTGTTTTTACACTGAAGGGTTAAATAAATTGTTCATCATCATCATCATCAACTGAAATGAATAACACGGAAATCCAACCAGTTTCAGACTTTAACAAATATCACAAAGACAAACGTACATCTCATGGTGTGCTACTGCTGGTAAAATCAGCTTTGTTCAAACCAAACAAAAACACTAATATCATGTCTACCAACTTAGAAATTCTCTGCTCGGGTTCATAATAATGAATTCTACTCTGCAGTCTCTGCTCGGGTTCATAACAATGCATTCTACTCTGCAGTCTCTGCTCGGGTTCATGATAATTAATTCTACGCTGCTCGTGTTCACGATAATGAATTCTACTCTGCTCGTGTTCATGATAGTTAATTCTACTCTGCTCGTGTTCATGATAATTAATTCTACTCTGCTCGTGTTCATGATAATTAATTCTACTCTGCAGTCTCTGCTCGTGTTCATGATAATTAATAAATTCTAACTCTGCTCGTGTTCATGATAATTAATTCTACTCTGCTCGTGTTCATGATAATTAATTCTACGCTGCTCGTGTTCATGATAATTAATACTAATTTTAATTATTTACTATTCTATTTATAATATACGTAAATATACGTATATGAATTAAAAAAATATTAGGACAAAGCCACTTATGAGTGATCATTCTCAAATTTCAAATTTATTAATTCGAACGACCAGGGATAGTAAATCGCGAATCGAAACAGGTCAACAAACCATGAGTGAAAGTGGAAACTAGAACAGTGTGCCAGAGCAAACAAACTGATTGGCTTCGTCTACAGGTCTGCGCGAGAGGTTAAGAGCGTAGGGACGCAGGCTGCGCGCGACATTACACTTAACGCAAACTGATTTCCATGTACGCGGGTCGTCAGAGTCATATCGTACATCTAAAGCAGTATGGTAATAATTGAGAAGATGCTTTTTAAACGTCATAAAAGTTAGGTTTTTACGCCTTACATCGTCAGGAAGTGCATTCCAGATTCGAACAGTTCTGATAAAAAAGGATCGCTGATAAGTTCTGTTTTGCATTTACGGACTTGGAACGTGATTACATTATCGTTGCTAGACAATCTAGTTTGTTTTAATGAGATCTTGGGAACTGGTAAAGCGTCACTATTGATCAATACTAAGCCATTGACAGCCTTGAAGAAGAAAATCCATATACTCCTGCCAGTAGGAAATAGGTAACAGATTAAGCATCAAAATCCTCTCTTTATACGGCGTACACACAAAAAAGGCAATTTCAGAATGGATTTGGAAGCATGCCTTTGGATTCTTTCAACACGCTTCAAGAGATCAATTGACTGAGGTGCCCACACTTGTGATGCATACCCAAGGCTAGACCGAACCAGTGCCAGGTACAGGGTGCGGCGATACGCCCTATTTCCTGTTGTTTTTAGCTTTTGTTAATCTTATTCGTCTAACATATTGTGGGCCCACAGTAATTGGCGTAAGCTGTTGTGGTTTCCCTGCCACATTAACTTGTAACTTTTTTTTTGTTCTTTTCTTTCTTTCGATTTGTAATTTTTCTTTAGCGAAGCATCATTAAATTAAATTAAATTAAGTCTTTTACCTTGTATAATAAAAAAATTAATATGTTATTTACCGTTTTTGGTCGGTCCGGATAGAGAAATATTTGCCCTCTGTCTCAAAAACGTCCCTCGGCCTCGGGCCGTTTTTGAGACCTCGGGCAAATATTTCTCTATTCGGTCCACCCAGCCGGTAAATAACATATCCACAGAGTAATAATATAACTAATAATGCAAAAAATATTTGTGAAGAAAAATACGTGCTGAAATGTGGTATGATGTCATGCATGTTTATAGTCGGAAACCGGAAACAGTGCGGTAATTATTCGGAGGGAGAAATGCTCGGTGCTCGTATGTCTTTCGCGTGCAATTTGGGGTAAGGATAAAACGCGGCTGGGGGATGAAAAAAGGCGGATAGAGGATAAAACGCGGATAAAACGCGGATAAAAAAGGCGGCTAAAGGATAAAACGCGGATGAGAAAAGGAAAGTAGGTCTAATAGTCTCTCGCAGTCTCTCCACTGCGGGCGAAAGACTATAATATTATTCAAACCGCGCTAATGTAATTGTTGCGGTTTCCGAACGCATGAATTTATACAGATATCAACTATACTTCAGGCGTGGATATAAGCAAGAAAATCTGCAATAAAATTAAAATCTGAAGTAAATTAAGATTGAAGCTTCACCACGAGCAATATGCTTAACGTGTCGTAAATATACTGGCAGAGAGTCGGAATATCACAGCTTGTCAGGGAAAACAGTGTTTAATTGAACATTCAGGGAAAACAGTGTTTAATTGAACATTGAGATATGTATTATAAAAAAGTCACAAAAGGGGCAACTTGTTATCTCTAGTTAAGATATATTCAAAATGGTAAACCAAACTAATTCTACACGGACTTGGTACTGCTATGGTGATGATCTATGATACGATCTGTCTTGCGAAGTGTCGCCCGAGTATCGATAAAAGCACTTTGTGACTTTGCGACCAGCTGCACGTTATGTAATTCTTTTCCGACCACGTGGGAGGTTGAAAGCAGTGACATCGTAGTCGTGTTTATAAGCGCGGTGCGAAGGAGGCTAGTGTTTATATTATGTAAGTTTGTTTGCTTGTTAATATGGCTTTTAAGTTACCAACTGGAGGATAAAACGCGGATGAGAAAATGCTATGCTACATATATTACTGTATGCTACCTATATGTATATATATGCATTACCTTATTACTGCATGCTGTATGGTTTTCTCCAGAATGCTTATTACCTTATTACTTTATTATACCATTACCCTATTGCTATAATATGCTACCTACAGTATATATACATCTATATTATATATAAAGTGCTTATTACCTTATTACTGCATGCAGTATGTTTTTCTGCAGAATGCTTATTACCTTATTACCTTATTACCATTACCCTATTTGCTATAATGCTACCTGTACAGTATATATACATCTATATATACATCTATATATATATATCTATATATATTTAAAAAACTCATTAATAATTCATGAGGAAAACACAAAGGAAATCAGTACCATGTCCGTGGTTTTATATGTGATAAAGATTCATCCTAATTTACATAAACTTTAGCTTTGATTTTCTCGGCTTAGACAACGTTATTTTTCAAAATTACTACGCCAACGAACTTACCAAATGCTGGTCGTTTTTTAAGCCATTTAAAGCACTTGTAGGAGTGTTTTATCAGATATAAAACACTCGGCTGCGCCTCGTGTTTTATATCTGATAAAACACTCCTACAAGTGCTTTAAATAGTACATATATTATATCTATATATATCTATATATCTATATCTATATATATATCTATATATCTATATTATATATATATCTATATATATATATATCTATATATATCTATATATATATATATATATATATCTATATATATATATATATATATATATATATATATATATATATATATATATATATATATATATATATATATATATATATATATATATATATATATATATATATATATATATAAAGCTTATATATATATAAAGCGCTTATTACCTTATTACTGCATGCAGTATGTTTTTCTGCAGAACGCTTATTACCTTATTACCATTACCCTATTGCTATAATATGCTACCTACAGTATATATAAAGCGCTTATTACCTTATTACTGCATGCAGTATGTTTTTTCCAGAATGCTTATTACTTTATTACCATTACCCTATTGCTATAATATTATGCTACCTATATACATCTATATATAAAGTGCTTATTTTATTACCTTATTTATCGCACGCTGTACGTTTTTCTCCAAGGTTGCTTATCAGAATGCTTATTAATATTATAAGGCTAATAAGGCTTCAGAATGCTTATTACCTTATTACCAGTAATAAGAAGAAAATTGGGGAAAGTTGCAGCCTTATTTTAGGCATCATTTGGTAAATCGCGAATCGAAACAGGTCAACCATGAGTGAAAGTGGAAAGAAAGTAAAGAGTAAAATGTTTCTCATCTTCCGTTGAGAGGACTCAAAATCCAATAAAAACTTTCCTTATTTTGGCTTGAAGCATTTTTAACGTAAAATTTGCAATTTATGGTCCTGCAATGTTGTGACGATAGTGCAGGTTTTCATCATGGCTGCTTTAATCCGTACCTGCATTAATTTAGCGATGGCGTTGCGTTATTTGACGTGAATGATGTTATATAATTTTGTTGTTATAAAAACAAAATTCTTTAAGTGACATTAATGAACAAATGAATCGAGGATACAAAATTTACGCTACAGCATTATCGCATGTACACATACCTTGATTTAATTACATGATCAGCCTTGTCAACACTTCCAAGGTCCATCAAAATAACGGACGTTTTTGACAACACTAGCAGATTATGAGGCTAAAAGTTATACAATTAATATGTCAGTAATTATATGTTAGTTATTATATGTTAGTTATTATTATATGTTAGTTATTATATGTTAGTTGGATGGACAGTAAGTACAAGTAAAGCACGGCCGTCGTGCGAATTCCATTTCTATATATGAAGCACGGCATTTCTTAATGAATCACGGCTGTCGTGCGTGTTCCATTTCTTAATGAAGCACGGCCGTCACACGTGTTCCATTTCTTAATGAATCACGGCCGTCGTGCGTGTTCCATGCATTTCTCAATGAAGCATGGCCGTCGTGCGTGTTTCATTAGGGACTTTAAGATCTACGACGGCAACCCAGGACGGGGACGTCGTTCAAACAAAATAATCTTCATGCGAAACAAAAATAATGAATAATTTTTATTTCCAAGAGTAATTTCTACACCGGTCCGTCCTCATTACAACGCCACTGAGAATATTTTAGAAATATTGAAGCGTTTTGGAGATCATAAAACAAGCTTTGAGTGTCAAAAACTCTAGTCAATCGACGTTGGTTTCATTCAAATGCTAAAATTTGTATTTCTCTCACTGCCGTCGCTGTCCTAGGTTGCCGTCGTAGATCTTAAATGAAGCACGATTCTAAATGAAGCACGCGGCTATATAGTGTCGTGCGTATTCCATTTCTAAATGAAGCACGCGGCTAGTGTCGTGCGTGTTCCATTTCTCAATGGAGCACGGCCGTCATGCGATTTATCAACATAGCCTTTATCAATATAACATTAATTAATTAGCATTTATCAATATAACGTTAATGATATAACATTTATCAATATAACATTAACGGGAGCTTATAAAATGTGGTTAAGCAAGCAGTTTATGTTACTCACTTACATTCAAAATAATCTTTTTCAAATAATATAAAACTAATGTTTTGTTGTCTTTATTTGTTGTGCTCCAGTGTTCATACTTCCTTTAATTTCATATCCCATAAGTATAATGACATATAAACACAGGCAGAAAATGTGCCTATTGCAGATAGTTAATTACATGCTGGTTATTTTATGCAAATATTACTCATAAATAAATCAGAAAGAAACAAAAGAAAAGAAAAGAAAAATAGTTTACCTTGATGTCGCGATGTGCAAGCGAACATTCATGAAATACAAGAACTGATTCACACAAAGATTTAAACAAATGAAGAATATCCAACTCGGAAATATAATAACGACCAAAAGCATTTTCGATCATATCTTGAACGCTTCCCTCCTATAGAGAATACAAACAATATTATAGGGCACCAGTGCACGTGGATATTGCACTTCTTAGTATTACTATGCGGCTAATATTGAGAAATTATAACGTTTCAAGGCCTTTCGGTGCAATGTTTTACTCAATATGCTCGTTCTAGACTGTCAACGATATTTCACTTTATGAATCGACTACAGTAGCAGGATGACAAGGGGAATACTAAGCAGAAGAGAATGGTTATTATTTATTAGATCTTGTATAAGATTATATTCAAGCATGAGTAATCGTATATTTAGTTGCTATGGGCGCAAATTTTACTCGATATTCCGAGTTTGTTCTGCTCAACATGTATGTTTTGCAATGCTCATGCACTTGATTCGTTTGTAAAACTTTATTTATATCCCCCTATCTCCCCTATAAATGAAATCCCTCCATCACTGCCATTACTATTATTACTATTACTAGAATTACAGTATACGTAACGTTACCTTATAATAAGGAAAAAGCATTCTTCCTTCTTTCTCTCCATTATTTATTATTACTTCTGATTCAACGAGTTCCAAAATATTTGGATGGTTCACAGCATTATGAGCATTCACCTCTCGTACAAAAGCCTGACGTATGTAAAAAATATTTTGAAATTATTTATAAAATGACATTTCCAAAACGTGAGCCGTGATTGGCTGGAAACCATGCGTCTATTTAACAATTAGATTACGAGCTCGAAATTATATGACTAGGACGAAACTCGAGTTAACTATCGCCTCACAGAAATTGAGAGTGAATAATGATATTGTTTTAGTACAAACTAAGGGGCTGTTTATTTATATGAGTCGGGCTGACGGGCTGCCGGGCTAGCCCGCGGTTAGCCGCTGTCGGGCTAGCCCGCGGTTAGCCGGGCTGAGTTGTGTCACGAAAATCTTCCTCGACCCAAAAAATCATTTGAATTAATTTTATACTCTTCCTACATCCAAACTGTTGCGGTCTAGTGGTTACCACATGCATGTCTATGAGCTGGGAGACACAGGTTCAAATCCTGGGTCGGGAAAGTGCTGCCTTTGCAATAATATCAGGAGTAGTATAGACCACACACCCTGGCCCTGCATGAATCAGAATGTCCTTTCGGCACCCATGTCTGACATTCACGGGTACAGGTACTTCATTGGGACAGCCACGTATTTCAGAACTAAGTCCATTAACTGAGTCCATTAATGTTACTGAGTAAGAGAACATTTGACTTTGTCATCAAGTTTGGCAAACTCTCTAAGTAACTAGAAAACAGTGTTGGTTGTATGCAGACGATCAGAATTACATTATCTTACCTCCTCTTGTTCAGGAAGCTGGATTCTTACTCTTTTCTGAAATATAGCAAAGTATTACTTTTAAATATCAAATGAATATATAGAATACAAGGCCAGCACTACTAAAACGTTGCAACTTAACTTGATTGTAGTTATAATAAAGATGTACACTAGATATTAGCTTTCTGCAATTTGATTGCTTCTTATACTAGCAGGCCATCAGATCATATACTATTCAGCAATGGAAATGTTTTTCTACAGTGGAATGTTTTTCTACAGTGAATGAGTAAGAATCAACAATTACATCATGGTATAATTGTTAAATATACTGTGAATTATCGAGTATCGACTATATTACTTCGCTACAGAATATTAGCGCTACTACAGCGGTTGCTGCAGTCCTCTTGCTATTTTCCCTCCGTTTCTTCTCCTGATTCTGATAAACCTTGTGGTACTATTCGTTATGCTGATACGCCCCCCGGATGATATAAGCGAGAATAAGCCAGGTTACAAAATAATCCAATATCCTTGGAGTCACGTGACCAGCCTTCCAGGGTCTTCTCTTCCCTTGCTCAATTTCCCCTCATATCCCGGGCGCTCCCTCCCCGGACACTGAGAAGACCCTGGGTACGAGGTTGCAGCACAAGTAACTACGGCTAATCCACCAGCTACAGTATTTCCGTTCCAACCGCTACTTCTTCTCCTACTCCTACTACAACTACTCCACCTACACAATGTACTCCAACTATACCAATGTACTGGTGCTTCCTGGATGAGGCGGTTAATCAATAAACTGGAAAAAACCGATGTTTTTTTTAACCGATTTTATCGATGTTGCTTCGAGTGAAAAACCGAAAATCGATCAAAGATCGTCTCCACAATAACAATCTGGGATAGCCACGTTTTGATAGCATGTTATCTTCGCGATAACGGAACTATTTAGACATTACAGTCTTGTGGCGTTAACGAGCTTGTCCCTGTCATCGATGGAGACAACGACCCATCGCTATGGTGGAAGAAAAATGCCACAGAACTACCGCTGCTAGCACAGCTACCTATATATATAGAAGATATCTCGCCATCTAAGACAGCCGTTCGTCATCGGAGAGAATGTTCAGAAGGCAGGGAAAGTGACCACAATGGCGCAAGCACAACTAAACTACAATAAAGCCTGAAAGGGCTATAATAATAATAACAATAATAATAATAATAATAATAATAATAATAATAATAATAATAATAATAATAATAATAATAATAATAATAATAATAATAATGGAAACTTTATTCATTTATGATTGACGTATACTACAGTGATAAACCTCTCTTTTACAGGTAGTTTACCAATGTCTACTTGAATTAACACTATATGGTATTAAAATATTAGTATGACATTAAAGTCGGGTCATCCCATTCTTTGTTAGTATAGTACTTTCTACATCGTTCGTCAAATTTCAGGTATTTCAGCATTTCAATAAAGTCTACGGATGACTGATTAAAAACTCCAAGCGAACTGATAGATAAATTTACAAATTTCACTTTTTCATAATTTTTGTGCTGTTCGTTAATAAGTTCTAGATATTTTTGTCTCTTACGCGTTGCATTAGTAAGAAGATTAGATTCAAAACCAACAGTCAGTTCGAGTATGTAGATGTATTTGTTTTCGATTGTTACCAGAAGATCAGGGCACAACCTATCTCCGGTGATAACAGATGGACTGATGAAGCCAGGTAGGTCAGCATAAAGGTTAATAGAGTGTTGTACGGATTTAAGAGAGGTTGCAATGAAATTAAGAACGGAATCGTGTCGCCACGTAAAACGTCCTTCGTTTAGATACATGTATGTCTTGCATCCAGCGACGACGTGGAGCAAGGTTTCGGGTTCCAAGCAGAAAGAACAGTCGGATGTCGGTGATATTCCCCATTTCAACAGATTCTTGCGAGTTGGGAGCGTATTATTTATGTACCGGATGGTGAAGTTAAAGATATTCTTAGGAAGTTTGTTTTGGACCGAGGACCATATAGAGTTGAGCGAGAGTGTAGAGTATTTGATGATATTGGAGAAGAATGAACCTTGTGAAATGAGGTAATTTTGAAGCCTATTTTCATTTTCTTTCCTGATAGTGTTCAGTACGTCTTTTGTGTTTTTGTACTTGTCATATTGTACATTTTTGTGATTGCTTGTTGCCATCCATAGGTTTTTGATCTCTTCATTTGGTGATGATTTCAAAGCTTTCCGAGATACAGTTTGACATTGAAGAAATTTAGTTGATGGGAGAATGATATTTAAGCCGAATTTGTTATGAGGAAGTAGGACGTTGCTAAGAGTTGCGGAAATTGGAAGCTCGAGCCACTTTCGGATATATTTTGACGCGATATTATCTAGATTCTCGTTTACCCAGGTTTTACCTATATCAGAAACGGTGAAGTGCCAAGAGATTTTTGAAAGTACATAGCGACTGTACACTAGAATTTTGTTCTTCGGATGTAGTGGTAGTTCGTCGATTTCATTCATGGTATTAGTCAGTGTGTCATATAATTCAGATTTGTGATCTTCGTCAGACATATTGAAGTTAAAGTAGCGACCTAAGTATCGAAAGGATTTACCATTCTCAACACGTGGTATAAAACAGCTATTTATAAACAGTTTAGGGAGATATTGAACGGATTTCGTTAGTTCTTTTTTAATTCCAAATGTTGAGCATTTATCTATACGTATAATCATATTGGCCCATTGACACCAGATGGTAAAACGGTTTAGTAGCATTTGATTTTCTTTTTCCTGACCAGTGATAACGACAGCATCGTCGGCAAATTGGAACCAGTGGATTGGGTTGCATAAAATACAATTCTCGCTTAAATTCCAAAATCCAAGTTGACGGTATTTTTCAGATTTGATGTGTAATAATAATAATTATAATAATAATAATAATAACAATAATAAAGACGTATTAGGAGCATTATACAGTCTCAATGCTCTTACAACAATATATTCTTAATGTTACTTATAAAACTAATTACAGTTTCATTATAAGATAAAGCCTACTACATATATTACCACTATGAACAAAAAAACTATAAATTAAAACTATTAATTACGTAACAAGGCCACTAGGTTCTCCTCAGTATGACGAATCCCGCGAAGAACCAACCAAACAAAAAGGATAACGTGGATTGTTCGGAGCCGAAAATCATGGCGCGTGCTACAGCGCGAAAAATAAATCATAAATCTACAACTTATTATTATTTTTATTATTATTACAGCGAGTACAGTTCGATGAGTTTTATTCCAAGTTAATTACTGCACGCACGCGCACAGATCAAATTGGAGCACACGCACTGTCAGCATACGTAGCGTGCTTCGTTTGCTTGCGTGTGAAGACCAACCATTTTTGCGCGCCCTTGAAAAACAAACGTTAAAAATCTCGGTATAGACAATCCGATATTTCACTAAATATTGTTTAGATGGCGAAAAGGATACTTGGAGTTTCTAAGATTCCAATAGAAGAACACTTTACCGACCACTTTGAGAAGTATCCCGTTCAAAATCGTACACAAAAAAATGAAATACGAAATAATTCGCGGAGCACTTCAGTGCACGTCCAAACAATTTCACGTCACGTCACGTGAAATGCTATGCTCGTGTTCCGACAGAAAACGTGTGAGAAAGAACGTTTCTTTTTTTAATAACTATGTTGTAGTTGTGTTGTAAATCTATAAATTCTAATTGGTCACCCCTGTCCTTTTACAAATCTTTGAAATAAATAAATAAATTGTATTTAAATTGTTTATTACAGAAACATGTTTTTATAATGAAGCAGAGGTATGTCAGCTTATTGGTTTGTTCATCCTATAGAAAATTAGGAGAAACATTCGGAAAAGAAAACATCGGGCTATAAAAAGACGACGGCCCAGCTGCATTGACGCATGTAAACGGTAGACAAGCTTATAAATCGAGAAAAATACTCACAGAGATCTTCAACAGCTTCGGGCTTAAGATCACTGCTGCCCAAACCAACCCGAAAAAGTCGTCAACTTCCTCGACATCACTTTCAACTTAAACAACAGCATATTTCAACCCTACAGAAAGCCAAACGACGAGCCTCCACAGCTAATCAAACCACCGTCCTTCGATCCTGAGACAGCTTTCATCATCAATCAACAAACGAATATTGAAACTTTACATGTGACGACCCAACATTTTAAGCGGCGTTCCCGCATACCAAGATCGGCCCTTAAACGCAGCAACTTTGACGACAACTTGACATACAGTACCTGAACGACGAAGCCTCTTGCAACACAATTCCGAAACGACGAAGAAACATCATATTGTTTAACCATCCATTCAGCAAAAACGTGAAAACCAACGTTGGCCGCAAATTTCTAAACCTTATCAAGAAGCACTTCCCAAAAAACAAACGAACTCCACAAAATCGTCAACAAAAACAATGTGAAAGTCAGTTACACTGTATACAGCTGAATACCAAACCTAAAAGCTGCATCAACAGACACAATTACAAAACTGAATGACGCGGAGAATGGAAGAATGCCCGATTCCCGAAAAAAGCCGAACTAACTACAACGCAGAAACAAAGCAATATACATTGGAATGATATCCAGAGAATTCATAGTGCGATAAATAGAAACCACGCAAAAACGAGCCGAATTACTACCATATTCCTGTTGCTACCTTATTCCTATTACCTATACTACCATATTCTTGCTGTTACGATATTCCTATTGCTACCATATTCCTATTACTACCATATTCCTTACTACCATATTCCTATTGCTACGTATTCCTATTTATCAAGCTTTTATCGACCCCCTTCACCTGGTAACGAACACCTGGACTTGTTGGACGACTCTTTGGGAAAAGTCTTCAGCCGAGCTAGCAAGTTCTTGTTGTTCTGTGTGGAGATTTTAAGTGTGGGGCGATAAATTGGCCTGATGTATGCATTTATGAAGACTTACATGTACGACATAATGCATGTGATTCTCGCCTTTTAGAGATTGTGGCCAAGTACGGACTGACCCAGTTCGTCAAAGGGCAGACAAGATCAGCCTCTTCATGGGAGACTTCTCGACCTTGTGTTTTCCTCATATCCACCATTCCAGGCATTAGTGATCATGACACAATCCTATTCGAACTTGATATATCCCCAAAGTACTCACCGAAGCCACCTAGAAAGATCTACAGATTCTACAAGGGTGATTATGTTAGTTTGCGGTGTGATCTAGCATCATTTGCTCCCATTTTAGCCAAAATCTTCCAGCAGTCTCTAGATTCTGGTAAATTACCATCCGCTTGGAAAGACGCCAATGTCTCGTATATTTACAAAAAAGGTCAAAGATCAAACCCTGAGAATTACAGGCCGATCTCTCTAACATCACTAGTCAGTAAAGTCCTCGAGCACATCATATGCAGCCAAGTATGTTTTTGTTTTTTTTCAAATTCAACCATATCTACGCTGCAATATGGGTTCCGAAGAGGCCTTTCCTGTGAGACTCAGTTGATTTCACTGGTATATGAGTGGTCAAAGGTGTTAAACGTTGTCTTTTTAGACTTCGCGAAAGCTTTCGACTCAGTGCCACATCAGCGGTTGCTCGGAAAAGCTGATTAATATGGTATTCGTGGTAACTTACAGCTTTGGCTCAAAGACTTTCTCATCGATCGCCGTCAGCGTGTATAGTCGTTAATGGTTCGTATTCAAACTGGTCTCCGGTTAAGTCTGGCGTACCGCAGGGAACTGTCCTCGGTCCCATCTTATTCCTCATCTATACATAAACGACCTGCCGGAGCTAATATCATCATCCATCAAACTATTCGCTGACGATACAGTTATTTATAGGAAAATTGAAACGCCTGACGACCACCTTTTCCTCCAGAGAGACCTTAAACTTCTTGAAGCTTGGGCCTCTCACTGACAGATGAGGTTTGCGCCAACCAAGTGCCACACCTTACGTATAACGCTGAAAAGGAATATATCTAACTTTGCGTATAATAACTTATGTAATACCGCTATTGAAGGTGTGAGGTTCCATAAACTGGACTAAGCAATGTGAAGAAGTGCGAAAGAAGGCAAATCGTGTGCTTGCTGTTTTACAGCGCAACACCCACTCCGCTACACCAGAAGTCAAAGAACGCGCATATCAGGCTCTCGTACGCCCCATCACTGAGTATGCTTGTACAGTTTGGAGTCCTTATACTGCAAAGGCAATTGCAACTGTAGAATCGGTTCAAAGACGTGTGGCCAGATTCGTGTATAATGATTATCAGAGATCTACAAGTGTGGCTTCCTTATACTTGACGAGCTTGACTGGTCATCATTGCAGGAGCGAAGAACTGTAATAGACCTCTCACTTTTCTATAAGATACAATATAGCTTAGTTATTTTACCTTTTCCTAGTGATATATTTCTTAATACCTCTTGTACTAGAAAGTCGCATAACCTGACATATAAGCTTTTGCCATTATTTGTTAATCCTTATAAGTATTATTTTTTCCCTCGTTGCATACCTCTATGGAACAGACTTCCGTCCGACGCTGTTAATGCTCAAACATTGTCTCTGTTTAAGGATATTGTAAATAATATTACGATATCTACTCCCTATATTTACACCAATTAATGTATGACCATCCATTGCCTTGATTAGCTTGCTATTGGCAATTTATATTGATTAAAGATTAAAGATATTCCTGCTGCTACCATACCATATTCCGATTGCTGCGATATTCCTGCTGCTACCATATTCCTATTGCTACCAATACCATAATCCTATTGCTACCATATTCCTATTACTACCATATTCCTATTACTACCACCATATTCCTATTACTACCATATTCCTATTGCTACCATATTCCTATTGCTACCATATTCCTATTACTACCATATTCCTATTACTACCATATTCCTATTGCTACCATATTCCTATTGCTACCATATTCCTATTGCTACCGTATTCCTATATTGCTACCATATTCCTATTACTACCATATTCCTATTGTTACCATATTCCTGCTGCTACCATATTCCTATTACTACCATATTCCTATTGCTATATACCATATTCCGATTGCTACCATATTCCTGCTGCTACCATATTCCTATTGCTACCATATTCCTATTGCTACCATATTCCTATTGCTACATTATTCCTATTGCTATCATATTCCTATTACTACCATATTCCCATTGTTACCATATTCCTGCTGCTACCATATTCCTATTACTACCATATTCCTATTGCTACCATATTCCTGCTGCTACCATATTCCTATTGCTACGATATTCCTGCTGCTACCATATTCCTATTGCTACCATATTCCTATTACTACCATATTCCTATTACTACCATATTCCGATTGCTACCATATTCCGATTGCTACCATATTCCTGCTGCTACCATATTCCTATTGCTACCATATTCCTGCTGCTACCATATTCCTATTGCTACCATATTCCTATTGCTACCATATTCCTATTGCTACCATATTCCTATTACTACCATATTCCTATTACTACCATATTCCTATTGCTACCATATTCCGATTGCTACCATATTCCTGCTGCTACCATATTCCTATTGCTACCATATTCCTATTGCTACCATATTCCTATTGCTACCATATTCCTATTGCTACCATATTCCTATTGTTACCATATTCCTGCTGCTACCTTCCTATTACTACCATATTCCTATTGTTACCATATTCCTGCTGCTACCATATTCCTATTACTACCATATTCCTCTTGCTACCATATTCCTGCTGCTACCATATTGCTATTGCTACGATATTCCTGCTGCTACCATATTCCTATTGCTACGATATTCCTGCTTCTACCATATTCCTGCTGCTTCCATATTCGTGCTGCTTCCATATTCGTGCTGCTTCCATATTCCTGCTGCTACCATATTCTATTCCTGCTGCTACCATATTCCTATTGCTACCATATTGCTGCTGATACTATATTGCTGCTGCTACCATATTCCTATTACTACCATATTGCTATTGCTACCATATTCCTATTGCTACTATATTCCTATTGCAACCATATTCCTAATGCTACCATATTCCTTATGCTACCATGTTCCTGCTGCTACCATATTCCTATTGCTACCACATCCTTATTCCTTGCTGCTACCATATTCCTGTTGCTACCATATTTCTACTGCTACCAAATTCTTATTGTTACCATATTCCTATTGCTACCATATTCCTATTGCTACCATATTCCTATTGCTACCATATTCCTATTGCTACCATATTCCTATTGGTACCATATTGCTATTGCTACTATATTGCTATTGCTTACCATATTCCTATTGCTACCATATTCCTATTGCTACCATATTCCTACTGCTACCATATTTCTACCATATTCCTATTGCTACCATATTCCTATTGCTACCACATTCCTACTCTGCTACCATATTCCTTTCCATATTCCCATTGCTACCATATTCCTATTGCTACCATATTCCTATTGCTACCACATTCCTACTCTGCTACCATATTCCTTTCCATATTCCCATTGCTACCATATTCCTATTGCTACCATATTCCTATTGCTACCATATTCCTGCTGCTATCATATTCCTGTTGCTATACCATACCGGTATTCCTGCTGCTACCGGTATACCTGCTGCTACCAGATTCCTGCTGCTACCACCATATTCCTATTGCAGATTGTGGCATTTACTGTACATTACCAATATGTTTCTAATAATTATTAATTAACATACTGTAACTTAGATTTTGATGTCAAAAGTTTTTAGAAATTGAGAACAAATAATTTATATAATTGTTTTAGTAGAAACTATATATACTGTATATATATATGTACTGTTCTGGTACGTGCTATTTGCGAATGGGTATGCCATGGGAAGCCCACCCAGGAACGTTTTAGTTATATAATGCCATTTCTAGCAGAAAAATAGCTTTTAAAAGAAAAAAGATGTTTTATTATTGTACAATGAACAGCTGTTGTGGCTCAGAAAATAAATAACTACAGTACTGACTGTCACGTAGCTGTATATTATATAAACTAGTCTACTGAATAATTTTACAAAATTTAAAATAGGGAAGATTTATTTAAACAAAATTTTTACTTCTGACTTACTGTTAAGTTAAAGATTTGAAAGATAACTTTAGTTATACTAAAACAGAACATGCGCAAAGTACCTTACCGTGTACCAAAGATTTCAGGCTCCCGCTCCGCTGAAATCGTGAATCTTGATTCTCCACATTTAATACGTTTACAAGATTGGCAGCAATAATAGAAAATTTAACGGTCTTTTTCACGAAATTCAAAATTATTTTAGTGCGACATTTTAGGTCAATTCGAAAAGTTAATTTTTGTCAAAAAGTTAAAAATTCATTTTATAATGAATTGTTGATTTTTACCAATTAAAGAAGGTGGCTTTTTCGATTTAAAATTCACTGGATAGTGAATAGTGCCGGCAGCTATTTTGAATCCTGATATGCCTAAATATTCCATATAATAAGGATCAACCAGGATCAACCAGGTTTTAAATTCACCAATTATGCTTGTTTGCATGGGCTTCAAAAATTTTATTCCCTGACAGATAGAGCAGGTCATGAAAATTTTTTAATTCAGTTTTAAAATATTGCTGACCCAGTAAACCCTACAAATAATGACTGCATGGTCACTGGTCCCTTAATAGAGAGTTTCTTTTTTAATAACTTTGTCATAAATAGTTATGTTGTAGTACTGTAAATCTACATGTATAAAATCTAACATAAACATATCATATTTAAATTATTTATAGCACAAACATTGTTTTTGAATTTGATATAGTAATCATGAAATCTTGCATCAATTGCATGTTTTCTAGCTGTAGTTTGTAACAGGTAAAAAATTGGTTTACTAATCCACCTCACATTACAGCAATTGCATCATTTGCTTAAAGGACTACTGTACTACTAGATGTATTATTAGTTTCTACTAGATGTATTATTAGTTTCTACTATTATTACTGTATGCAAAAATAATAAACAATACCTACCAAAGCATATAATCTACCATTCTTATCCTTCAGGCACTGCACATAAGAAAATGCTGAAAATAAAAAAATATTCATTAATTTGACTTGGATAATTTTCAAAGAAAATCTGACTATAGTATAGCTGCAAAAGAGTTCATTAATGGGAAAATTATATATTTTATATATTCTTAGAGTTTCACAGAGACTAGAGTGTACAAAAAAAACATGCACAATTTAGGCACTGGAAATTGCAATTGGAAGAAAAAAACTCATATTGATAATGTTCAAGCAGACAACCGATGGTTGTCCAATACTGCCGAACGTATTCGGGTCGTTCCGGTCGTGACATTCGTGTTAAAGTTAATATTTGGTATAATATTGGAATATTTAAATAATAAAATTTTGAAGGTAGATAGTTGCATTGAATAGGTATATGTTGCGTGGTTTTGAAATAGAACGAGGCAACAGCATATAATATTGTTTCATTCATTAGCGATATGTTGCATAGATAGTTGCATTGAATAGGTATATGTTGGGTGGTTTTGAAATAGAACGAGGCAACAACATATAATATTGTTTCATTCATTAGCGATATGTTGCGTAGTTTTGAAATAGAACGAGGCAACAACATGTAATATATGAAAAAATATACGACCCGATATGAGGTTTATATTATATTTCATTATCAGGTTTATATATTTAATTCAATAGCTATGGTTTTCAATTACGGTCTTTCATCAATTTCTCCGCTCGTAACGAGTGGACCAATTGGACAAATTGAACGACCGGACGAATATATATTTACACTGAAGTGTAGGGTGAACCCCCTTGAACACAAGACGTAACTAGACGCAATTAGTGGTTTCAAATGACGAATTTGTCGACTCGTTCGACACGTAGCAAACAGTTTTAGCAAACAGTTTTAGCAGACAGTTTGAGCACAATTCGCTTGAAATTATAGTGAACTGTTTGTTTTTCCCCATATTGGCATTTCAAACATTTTGGGAGTCTACCATTTGAACGCTTTGACAAAGTAGGAAATTCCTGGGTGAGGAGGGTTGAGGTTTGAATCCTGGGAAGGAGGGTGTTCCTCCATGGTGTGCACTAGATAGTAGTAGAACCATGTTGAGCCCACCAACACCGCTAACCCAGCGGTGACATGTTCGTCATGAAACAGTCGCAAAACGTTCGTAAATCTACCGCTCATTATTTCAAAATATGTAAATATTTAGTATCTTTATACGCGCACGTGGAGAAGAGCGTTCATGCAGAAGAATACATGACAAACTCTCAATCCTAGACCAGTAAATTCGATTTTGTGATCAATAGTCAAAACGGATATGTAGATACTTTCCCAAAGGCAAACGATGTTATTCGGGATTTCAAAATATCAATCGCAACAACGTATGCTGCGAGGTTTCAAAATATATTTATGGACTGACAAAATATATTTGTGGACTGAAAAATATATTTGTCGACTGAAAAAACACATTTGTCGACTGACAAAATTGTTTGTCGATCGACAAAGTATATTTGTCGATTGAAACAATTATATGCGCATTGCATATGACCACCGTAAATAATATACTGTATAAATGTAGTTAAGCATTTCTGCATTTGCCAAATAAGTGATTAAACGTGTTGTGCTGCGTAGGCAGTGTAGAAATACAAATCAAAATGTATAAAAAGGTTGGTGTAGTGCCGAAATAACGTGTAAGTTGTCTGTTGTCTACCATTTCGAGCGAAGGCCATGTAAAATGAAATAATTACTCAGTTATTATTTCACTTTACGTTTCACTCTCTGATGAAGGGCCGCTATTTCATAGACTTGCTCCAAATCTGCCTCTTGATTGTTTCGGGTTTGTTTAAAGACGGATTTGTTTTGAGAATACAACCCGTCTTCTCGAAACAAACTCGTCTTTGAAACCAAACCACTCTTGAAACAAACCCGTCTTCTCGAAACCACCAAGAGGCAGACTTGAAGCAAGTATAAGTATTTCACTATTTCAGCAGTACAACTAATTTTGCTTTCCAAGTTCCGACCGTTTGGCGAAATGGTTCGTAATATTTACGACGAACATGTTACCGCTGGGTTAATGGTGTTGGCGGGCTCAACATGGTTCTGGCGACTACTATCTAGTGCGCACCTTCCTCCATGATGGAGGTAAGGATATTTTATGGAACTATACAATCTGATCCTTTTATGAATTATGGGGATATACTGTACAACAATATATTTTATTTTGAAGAACTGTTATAATTATTATTATCTGTGGGTTTTATTTTAATATAGTATACAAAAATGGAAAATTCAAACATTTTCTCAGGATTGAAAGTCAAAAAGCCAGCTAAAAGTCAAAGTTTGAGATCAGAAAATGAAAGATGTTAGTTAGCTGTAAATTAATAGCTTGATTACCAGTGCATTATGTTGAAGTAATAAAAACATTCAACACAAATACAGAATATTGACAATTAAACAAGAGTTATAAAATAATTACGACAATGGCATCACTAAATATACTTTTCATATTTACTGACATCATTAAAATTAATGATAAAATTATTGCTTAAAGTTATATAATATACTGCGCTCCTACCTCCTTCCCCAATATCCTTCACAATTGTGTATCGTTTACCATTTATAGTTAATGAAGAAAATAAGAAATACGATGAACAAAGATTACCCATCTAAGGTGTTGACGCTTTTAAAATGAATTATAACGTGAGCACGAGAAAAATGAAAACCATGACATGAAATACTCCAATGAATGACTTCAAAATATTGGCCCTCTCGTCTCGAGAACTCGAGAACTGTCTCGCGGCTTCCGGCCGAGCAGTAGCAAATTCTCGTTCCCAGAGCCTGCGATACTATATGTCATCAAAACCAGGTGTGCCAACAATCAGTCATCAAGGTGTCAGCGGTATATTAAATTTCCGGTCGTTTTCAAGTCTGAATAACTTTTGTTCAAGCGCGTGCCATGGTATGGAAGCCGAGGAGGCTCACTCATCAGAAGTTAAATGGCCGTTAGACATTTCATTTGTTCAAATCGCAAAAGCAAAGTGCCGTTTTGCAAAAACAAAATGCTGTTTAGCGAAAGCACAATGCTGTTTAGCGAAAGCAAAATGCTGTTTAGCGAAAGCAAAATGCTGTTTAGCGAAAGCACATTGCTGTTTAGCGAAAGCAAAATGCTGTTTAGCGAAAGCACATTGCTGTTTAGCGAAAAGAGAATACCGTACAGGAATCGCAAAAGCAAAATGTTATTTAGCAAAAGCAAAATGCCGTTTAGGAGGCGTAAAACCTAAATGCTGTTTCGCAAAAGTAAAATACCGTTTAGGAATCGTAAAAGCAGAATGGCGTTTAGCAAAAGTGAAATGCTGTTTAGCAAAACGCTATTTAGCAAAAGTAAAATGCCGTTTGGGAATCGTAAAAGCTAAATTTCAACTAATTCTCTGTTCACCTTTCGACTTTCCCGTTCCTGAACGCACTTTTACTTTTCCCGTTCCTGAACGCACTTTTACTTTTCCCGTTACTGGACGCACTTCACTTCCGAACTTGAGTTAGCCGAGGCTCAACTCTCGTTCCCAGATCTCTGCGCGCAAGGGAGAATAAACATGGCGGATGCTTTGGATAATGATGCTTTTGCCATTCTTCCTCATGATGTTAGCCCAGGTAATTATGTTCAATTACTCTACAAATAGACAGCAATACTTGAGAGAGAACGTTGTTTTGTACATTTTATTGTTTTATTTTGTACATTTTTTGTTTTATTGTAGCGATGTTCACCAGAAGTGTAATTGAAAACCGAACAAGCCGATTGAGAACCGAAGCAAAATCATTAAAGCACAGAAGAAACAGTAACTACTATACTCATTAAGGCATGATGTAACATTATATCTCAATTGCACGAGAAGTAATGCCCTTACTGTCACCTTTGACAGAGTGTCTTAAAAAAACTTTCGGGTATAGTGATGCTTGATTATGGAATGAATTACCAAACAAATTAAGATTGTTTCAAACTTTAACGACAATTAAGAATGATCTTCTATCACACCTGTCGTAGCAAAATGTATTATATTTTTATCATAATTTTATTCTAGCTAACTAATTTACAGTTATACTACCGACAATCTAATTAAAAAAATAATTATGTATATAAATTAATTCTTACTATATTACTTGTTTTTAACTCTATCATAATCCTCAACTTTCATGTAAAGGTTTGAAATAAACCTTGAAATAAACCTTGAAATAAAGGTTTGATCTACTGTACATGTGATGTACATACCTTTAACAGAGTTCACAAAGTCATAGTAAAATTTCAAAATATAACATGGGTCATTGTTGGTGACATCAACTTTGCACCAAAGGATCTTCCTGGAAAAACCATCAATACACCCATGAATGGCAAAACCATAAGCCTTGATCTTATCATGACCATCCACATGCCATAACCAGTTGCTTCCCTGTAAATAAAACAAACCTTTGCTTTGGATACATTAGTTGCAAGACAGCATGTTAATATACTTTTATTGCTGGTTAAAATCAAATTCAGGTATGCCTAAAAATTACCACTGAGACATAATCACGCCTCTTCAAAGCATTATGTCTTCTTCGCACCATGGCTTCTGGGTTGACATACAACATGGCTTGATATACACATCTCTAACAAGAGAGTAATTCTTTTACATCATGCCAAGCTTTAAATCATAGTAAATTTCATAAACCTACACGGACCTAAATTGATGTTATCATATAACCAACCTTTTGGCAAGCAAATCATGGCACAGTCTGAGACGCTGATGCATGTGGCGGTATCCAATAAGTTTGCCAGTTCCCTCATTTTCTCTCTACATGATCAATATTGATTAGCATATTTAAAATAATTACATAATTATCCTAATACAAACTGCAGGATTTGTTATGCTATAATACAGGCAATCATCAAGGATGAACAATTGCAATTGGTAGGGTGGTTAATGCAATTAATAATACTGTAATTAATATTACTCATTACTGTATGATATTTTTCAAAAAATCATACCAGTACAGCAACTACTAATTAACAAACAACAGCTCCACTAAAAATATATAAAACGGTACCTGCACAGCATTAATGACGTCTTGTGGAGATACTGCTTCACTATGCCGTCTAATGTTCATCTTTTTTGTTGCTGGACTACAGTATATAAAAATATATATCAAATATATGGTATTTTTTATTTTATATCACATTTGTATGGATTTACACACTAAAACAGTGTAGTTTTTTATATGAGTGTACGAAATACAAATATCGTAGACGATTTACCTCCATGTACAACCAAATTCTTCTGACAAGTAATTGCAGTATCATCTGGTTGGTCTTTAACTTTTTTACAAAATCCACTATCCTTGTGAACATCGCTACAAATAAAACAATAAAATGTACAAAATAAAACAATAAAATGTACAAAACAACGTTCTCTCTCAAGTATTGCTGTCTATTTGTAGAGTAATTGAACATAATTACCTGGGCTAACATCATGAGGAAGAACTGGGCTCTTTCTCGATATATGAGCAACCGAAATTTAAAATTATTATAACATCAACCCAAGTCAGTTTTAGGGTTAGGATTTGGGTTAGGATTACGATTAGGGTTAGGATTAGGGTTAGGGTTAGGGTTAGGATAAGGGTTAGGATTAGGGTTAGCGATTATTTATTTTGAATTTCGGTTTGTTCATATATCGAGAAAGCGCCAAGAACTGCAACAGCATCATTATCCAAACGAGCCGGTAAATACAGTACAGCTCCGGGCTCTTTCCGGTCCGCCATCTTGTTCAGAAGAGGCTGGGTACGAGATAGGATCGTGTGAATGAGCCTTTCCGTCTAAGATTCCCGAGCTCGTTCATCCATCCCAACGATTCTAGAAATTTTTTAGTGTTTTCATTTCCCCTTCTTACCCTAATCATTCTGAACTTCGGAAAAGTACAGAAGTAAAGTTTAAAGAGTTGACCAAAAGCCGAGTAGTACTATTGAAACTTGCATTGAAGAATAACCTGTTGTATTATTGACATTTTCACGACAAGATTTGTTCAAACAATCAGATGCTCAGAAATGCCCACTATTTACACTAACCAAGGATAATTAAATACCTACTAAATTGCTAATCAACTAGGAACCACTGTCTTACCCTGGTTCCAGAGTCTCGAAAGACTCGAGTCCGCGAAGTCGAGTCCGACATTCGGAACAGACTCAACAAGAACACAATATAGCTTGTAGCCTTGTAAGATGATGATCTCCCTATATTTCGGCAAAATATTTTGGCCAGTACCCTCGACAACATACTTAAAGGTTATAAAACGTGTTGTGCTGCGTAGACAGTGTAGAAATACAAATCAAATATCTAAAAATGTTGGTGTACTGCCGAAATAGTACGTAAGTTGTCTAACTTTTAAGCGGCGAAGGCCCTTCGTTAGAGAGTGAATGGGTCTTCGCTCGAAACGTTAGACTACTTACACGCTATTTCGGCAGTACACCAAACTTTTTACATACTTAAAGAGGTTAGTTTGATGCTTTGCTCAAAACTAACTAGTATACAAACATTCAAATATTGCCCACCATTGGGGGGTAAGAAATGTTGTATTGGTTCACAGTAATAACACTGTAATGTTGTAAATTTGTGACTAAGTTTATTATCGCAACCAGTTTTCGCAGTTCGAACGCAGGCGCACTCGTACCCAGCCTCTTCTGAACAAGATGGCGGAAAGAGCCCGGAGCTGTACTGTATTTACCGGCTCGTTTATCCAAAGCGTCCGCCATGTTTATTCTCCCTTGCGCGCAGAGATCTGGGAACGAGAGTTGAGCCTCCTCGTCTAACTCAAGTTCGGAACGGGAAAAGTAAAAGTGCGTTCAGGAACGGGAAAAGTAAAAGTGCGTTCAGGAACGGGAAAAGTAAAAGTGCGTTCAGGAACGGGAAAGTCGAAAGGTGAACAGAGAATTAGTTGAAATTTAGCTTTTACGATTCCCAAACGGCATTTTACTTTTGCTAAATAGCGTTTTGCTAAACAGCATTTTACTTTTGCTAAATAGCGTTTTGCTAAACAGCATTTCACTTTTGCTAAACGCCATTCTGCTTTTACGATTCCTAAACGGTATTTTACTTTTGCGAAACAGCATTTAGCTTTTACGCCTCCTAAACGGCATTTTGCTTTTGCTAAATAACATTTTGCTTTTGCGATTCCTGTACGGTATTCTCTTTTCGCTAAACAGCAATGTGCTTTCGCTAAACAGCATTTTGCTTTCGCTAAACAGCAATGTGCTTTCGCTAAACAGCATTTTGCTTTCGCTAAACAGCATTTTGCTTTCGCTAAACAGCATTGTGCTTTCGCTAAACAGCATTTTGTTTTTGCAAAACGGCACTTTGCTTTTGCGATTTGAACAAATGAAATGTCTAACGGCCATTTAACTTCTGATGAGTGAGCCTCCTCGGCTTCCATACCATGGCGTGCCATATATCTAATTTATTTCTAAAATCGGGACTGGAATCTTTGTAGCGTGTGACGCTAGTTTTCTTACTATTATACATATATTTATTATACGTCTTTAGGCTTCATCCGCGCAAAGGTGAAATTATATTCTGTATTTGCTGGTCGATTTTATCTTTCAATTTCCTTTAAAACATTCTGTATATTTAATAGTATATGATTCTGAATGCATCGTTAGTTATTTCTTCAGGTAGCATAATTTTCCGCAACTTCCTTGTTTTGTTATTCGTTATATTATTTTCTCCCTTTACCGTTTTCCATCTCTCAAAAGCGTCGAGTAAGTAAACTTTAGTCTAGAAGCATCTGTAGTACTCTTCTTTCGACCTGATGGTTCGACTTGAGGGCCAGTACTTGAATAGAATTCCAAAGTCGAAGGTTGTGTCACAATTTGGAAATTGAACGACAAAAAGTACAGAATATCAACTTTCAAAGCCATTGAAGCCCAAAGACGTATAAAATATATACAATAGTAAGAAAATTAGCGTCACACGCTACAATGATTGATTCCAGTCCCGATTTTAGTCCGTTGCTCAGAATACATATAGTTGGATACAATAAAAAAATAATAAACTTTATACCGCTATATCACAGTCGCGACCGAAGTCTTCGCCATGGCACGCGCTTGAACAAAAGTTATTCATACTTCTACATGGACAGACATTTCTGCCCTTTCCTCGAAGACAGTGATCACGACATTTGCACGTAGTTATGTTATCTATGTTAGGTAATGCAGCGAACTGTTCTACTTGACTGATTTCCAAATCTTCAAGCGTGAAGCTATTATTCCTTGCTGCACCTTCGTAAAGTAACATGAGCCTAGTAGTACAGTACTGATGTAAACATGAGATGTAAACACAACATATTACAACATATTTCCGGTGGAGCCCCCTCTTGGACATGGTTAATACACACTTGTGTATTTTTCTGAAAGAGCCCGCCGTTAAATTGTGTTCATACTTACAAGTGTCTTGCTAACCCCCGGCTGTATTTTGACGTATTAACCGCATTTTTGGTTACGAAAAAGAAAGGTGGTCTACAGTCGCATTTGCGCCCAAATTGCACGCACAGCGATGTTCGGGAATCATATGATTGTACTATTTCTCTTTTTTCTTGAACAATTTCAGTGGCGTAACGGGCGGGTGTCCGGGTGTCAAGTGACGGGGGGGCCCTGAGCCTTGGGGGCCCCCGGAAAAATGACCATAAAAATTTGATCGTACATTTCAGCAGTTATTTAAATACATGAATTAGTAGTTAGAATATAATGTAATTTCAAAATATTCTCACAATAGGCCTACCTCTAGCTGAGTTGCTTATAAGTTTGCGATAGCCTGCCGCCTGTGCAACAAAACGTGCAAAGCCAAAGGTTTTAAACTTTGCACGGCGATAAAATGAAGTATTTGGTATTTCGTGCTAATACCGCTGTATTAAAGGTTTGTAGTCTCTTCTTGCAGGATTTCCATCTGTTTTTTATACCACTAACCCCAACCGACCGTAACCCTAATCCTAACCCTAATCCTAACCCTAATAATAACCGTAAAATATGGTGGGAGACTATATGTATTGTTACCATGAAGTATATCCCAAAATTGGAGGTAAATTATCATATTGACTATTGAGATATAATCCTTTGTAATCCGTCATGCATATCATTTTTGCATAAGCCTAAATTAGTATATAAACCTTCCTTGTATAAACAATATTTTAATAGCATGAATTCATAGAAAATGGGCTTGATATAATGATATTTCTGAAATGTTCAGTGTCACGTCAGTCACGATTGCGTTGGTCATTATGGATCTAGTTAGTTATTCATGTGGTTATTATTAAAGTTAAGCATACAGTTGTACTTGTACTTTATGCGAATGGTATGTAGAACGGGTATGGTAATGTAATATAGCTTATTCCGAAATCAACATATATGTAAGTGAAGATTGCGACTGTGTCGACAGAAATACAGCCTATTCTTTAGTGGCCCAGGGAGGAGGGGGCCCAGGAGTGGCCGATTGACGGGGGGCCTCCAGAGGTTGCGTTACGCCACTGAACAATTTCGCAAACTTCTCCACCAGTATAATATTGTGTTATACTATAGAGTTTTGCAGAGTCTGATCGAGTATAACAGTATATGTTATTCATAGTATTGCTTAGAATGCTGTAAAAAAGCCCTTCAAATAATCTCTGAATCTCTTAATTTGTTTTTCGGTATAACTTGAGAGCATATATAATTGGTATACAAATACTTTATATATCTTCCACAACATTAAATTTAACCAGTGATACATGGGCCATGGGGATGTATATAATATATATATATATATATACTATATTGTAAGAAATCAAAGACAAGACATGCTTTTCTGTAACTATGAGTTTCACGCTGATGCGATCTTCAGACAGACTTTATTACAATGTAAATATACCGTAGGTGAGTCTTATTTATAGTGACAGGGATAATGTATGCGGGTCATGACAGGATGATTTACGCAAATTCCGCGGTTTGTGGTTCTATTATTTTATCTATGTTATGTGGTCTTTAAAGTTCATCAGGTAGTACTTATTTTCGTGCCGGCATTTGGATATCAGTTCTGATCTCTTGTTTAGGGTGTTGGACTTGTCGGATTTGATTATATAAAATTTTTCAGTTAGGCAGAGGTTGCACTTTTTGGATTTGTTGCTGTAGGCGGTTGCTGATGCGAGAATTGACCATATGATTTTGTAGCCTTTGTTTGCATGTTTGAGGTTCCAGATGTGTTTTGAAAGTTCGGTACTGTTTGCGTATTTTCTGTGTCGGGAGAGTGTATGCTGTGTGTGTCGCTGTTTAAATGTCCCTTCTGTTAGTCCGATGTAGTTTTTACTTGTACTGTCTTCGGTAGTAGTGACGTTGGCATTGTAGACTAAGCTGGTAGACAGGCATTTGTTCTCGAGCGGGCAGTTGTCTTTTTTGCGGCAGTTGCATTCGTTCTGTGGTTTGGCTCGGGCGTCGCTTTGGCTCAACCGGAACGTAACCAGCAGTAATATAGTATCACGCTCTGCTATGCAACGCATCGAGCACTTTCGCAACAGCGTAGACAAATCATCGAATTATATATATAGTAGTATAGAACATGGCGGTGCGAGCTCAGCGACGCCAACCACAAATGCGAGTGCCATAGCAACGTTAATTTTTACGCCAAATCGCGATTTAGCGCAAAAATTAGCGATGCCACGGTGCCCACACTTGTGGATAACGTCGAATAAGCTCGCACCGCCATGTTCTATACTACTACAGCAGTCGTTAATTAGGCTTGACGCGCCCCTCCCCACACTCTCCACCGATTAGTGTCAAACACGCGCGAGACTCACGAAACAATACTGGATTTATACCAAATCACGATTTTGCTAAATTTGGTGTCATTTCAGTCACATTTAAAAAAATAGAAAGTGTCGTTTCAACATTTTCGCAATTTTATGTCGTCTCATCATTTTCGCGTTTTTGTTTGACCGACACGTTCTACTGTTGTTCCAATTCACGCGCGAAAAAAAACTCCACTAGATTTTGGTTCTAGTGGTGATGTTAAATAAGTTTCAGTGAGAAAGCCATTAGATTGTGAGTCTAGTGGTCTACCTGCTATACGAATCAAGGTCACCTGTCGATGTTGCTAACAACAACATTCCTGTGCGCCCGGCAACCACAGCTTTTTGAAAAAATATTTCGAAATAAATTTTTCAAAAACTTTTTCAAAAAGCTGTGGTTGCCGGGCGCACAGGAATGTTGTTGTTAGCAACACACCGCGTGGTAACCTACGTCATGTACTCGAGGACAATGACAGATCAGCGAGCATAATAGGAGAATCACATTGTTTGAGATGGAAGTGGCAAGAAACCCATCACCACCATAAGACTTCTCTGACTTCAAACACATGCGCTGATCTCGTAATCGTATACTATAAATGTCGTGAAATGAGAAACTGTTGTGTACTTTTTTCAAGACAGAAAACCACCACTGTGTTAAGACTTATCTAGCTTCGAACACACTGTAATCGTGTACTATAAATGTTGTGAAATAAAGAGCTGTTATGCGCTTTGTTTCGAAATATTAAACTTCACGAATGGGTTAACAATGGTGTTTATTATGAAACTGAGAATAACCACCCGCTAATCCATTCATTCGTTGGGCTGTGAAGCCATGCGGCTAACCACCCGCTAATTTGTGGATCAGTTTTCAGAGTGTTTCTGTGATGAAGGGATTATATTTCAACAATACGTTATCACTACTGTTGTTCGTCGCTCTCAATATTTACCACCTCACCTCTGAAGCGGTGGTCATACATATGTTTCGACGTTGTGATTCCACCTGAGAGAAGACCTAAGAAAGGTACATATGGTGTTACAATCGCAACAATTCTTTCAACGTCCTGTTTCAATAACAAATCTTTCTGTAATTCAGCCGTCAAATTTTCAGAGTCTTCTACAGCGTCCAAACCACCTAGCAGGTCCGCGAATTTGCTGATTAACAAATCGGTGATCATAGCGTTCGCTATTTCTACTCTCTTCAACTCATATTGGCGCCATATCTTGTCGATAACCTTTGCGGACGCTTTTTTAATATACGCTTCAGATTGGCTCACCACACCATCGCCAGACAGTCTAATAAGTTCAGCTCTCCTAACGTCAGTGTTGTCTTCCACAGTCGAAGTACCATCAGTGTCCTCAACTAATTCCTCAATCGTAGGATTTTCTTCACTTTTGCGTTTTACCATCACGCTATTACTTATACCCATATTTTATTGCGGAATAACAACTTCGTGACTGTATGGATAGCGCAGTGAGATTTCGAGTCTAGCGTACTTATTATTTTTTAGTGCGGTCACAATCGCCGACGCTTCCTCTTTGCTAATGTTTCCAAGATAATCGTCAATAACAACCTTCATATCACTTCTGCTCGGACAGTAAAAGCAAATGAGCTTACTAATGTTTTCTCTATACGGTTTTGCGATCGACGTCAGTTGTTGTGTGATGACAATAACGCTCAACATAAAATGTCGCGCACTAAAAGCTAAGTTGACCAACTGACTAGTCCTATTCTTGACGTCCTGCCCACTTGCACAGTCGTCCAACACAATCAGAGTGTTAGTGCCTTTAAAAACATTTGTTACACACTTGAGAACAGCGTCGACACTGTCTTGCGCGCAGTCTATCGCTAACACGTCGGGGTCGCGCACATATTTCCAATCTTGATACGCTTTGTTCCACTCGAAAGTAGGGCAAATCAACACAATGTAGTCAAATTTACCACAATACTCAGATTCCAGTGTTTCTAGCAAATAATGTGTCTTACCACAAGCTGTCATACCAACGATTAACATATTAAACGGAGTTTCCATTAAATTGTGTTTGATTTAATTCCAGATTGAATGCAACCCATTGTTCATGAAGTTGACCAACCCATCACTCATCACAAACACCCTGCACATAACATTTGCAGTCGTCGCTTTCTTAGTGATCTCAAGAAGCACACCGGATTGTGTGTTTACAATGTTCTTGCCAGTGGCGACATTGCGATTATCTTGAACACTCCTCAAGTCGATGACTAACGCAAAGCCATCTTTATAGAACTTCTGTATGGTCATGAACTGAGCGTGTTCTTCACCCAACCCAAACAATCGTTTCGCTTCTGCATAGAACTTCGACTTTGGGATGCCTTGTGAGTACACGCTATTCGGCACACCTTCAATTGTGACTCTAACACTCTCAATATTTGGGTAAAGAAACTCCTCGCTGTCTGTTCGCACCTTATTCGTGAATAGCAACACAATTGCCTTCATGCTTTTTCTTGGAAGATTAATGTTTTCATTCACAATGGTCGTGCCTTTGTCCCATTCGGTGGTTTTCATCAACGTGATGTGCTCATATGACAAACTACGACCACTTGTATAGCCCGACGCTATTTCGTCAGCGAGCTCCTGGTTATCAATCGTCTCATACTCAAGCTCGAGGTTCTCCAGAGTGTATCCGCCCACAGCGCTACCGGATTGAGCTATCATGATGTCTGTAGCTTTGGGAAGTGTGATCACGTACTGCAAGTTGTTGTTCATGCTGAAAGGAGCGTACAACCCATGGTCGTTCATGATCTTACCGAGCTTAATCCGCTGCTTCGTCCCAATCACACCAAACATCAACGCGTCACTAACTTTAGCGACGTTCCCACTCGTCGCACCACTGTCATCCTTAGAAATTAGCTTTCTCAAGTTCTCACCACCAATACCATAGTCAATCATTTGGTCTCGCGCAGTAACACTTTCCCAAAGGTCGCGATAGACACCAATGTAATTTTCCCCATTGTTGTCATACACAGTTTCCCCAGCTAGTCTCACAACAAGTTTCTCAACCAACAACTTGCTAACATTATTCAAGAACCAGCTTTTGGCGTTCGCATTCTTAAAGTCGAACACTAGACCCAACGATCCAGGCACCAAACAGCTACTAACCTTGAGCTTCGGTATGTCAATGTAGAGTTCCTCGCCAGGACTGGCCTTATTAGGGTTCAACGTGATTACGTGTTGCGTTCTCGCCCCTTTTATGACACCCATGGTCGCTCGTCTAAAACCGGGGCTCAACTCTGCTGACGTGACGTTCATATACTTTACATATGTTTTATCACTACCGTTTTAGCTTGTAATAATCATACACAAACCACGCAAGTACCACCGCAAGTACCCACAGATTCTGAGCCAACCATGCGAGACCCTTTGCACCCAACGTCAACGCGTTGTAAACTAAGTTAGCCAACCCAACAGCCCATGGACCCATCTTCATGATTGCATTCTTAACAGCCTGTGCGAACGACTTTGTGGCCACAGCGCCTCTCATAACAGCGGATCTACCAGCGATAATAATAGTCGTTATAATTCCAGCCGCTGAAATTGCCACAGCGCTCAACCCAACTATATTTTCTTTAGCCCATTCCTTGAACTTCTGCAATCTGTCAATGTCGACTTCCTGCTGCTCTCTAATCTCTTCTATTTCTCGCTGTTCAATAACTCTGTCTCTAGCCTGTCTAAGTCCAATCATTCTCTCAACTAGACTAATACGCTCTTTTTTCTCTGCAGCTGTGAGGCCTTCTCTGTTGAGCTCTTCCAATCTCCTACTCGTTTCGTTTATCGCCTTTTGAAAATAGTCTGCTTGTATTTGCAACGCACCAGTGTCACCTATTCTTGACTCGCGCAACGCACTGTCGCTTGGATTAAGCACACCACCCAGCTCGCGGTTTTCGTTTTGTGATAGCCCACGTATGTCAGCGTGGTCCACTCTTGTTTCAATTACTGGGAAGTCATCTAGGATTGCTTCTGTTGTGACAGCTGTTGTTTCTGCGCTCTTGGGGATTTGTTTAACTAACTCTTTGAACTGATCAATAGCTCTTTTACTATTGCTATCTTTACTGTAGATCAAATCATCTCCTTTAGGTTTTAGAATTAGCCTGGGTCCTCCATACTTACCAACCTATTGGTTTGAAAAGAATGGCCCCTGTGACCGTAACCTGTGACCTGTTAACTATTTCCCTTGACGCGTTGTCGTGGCCAAGCGCTTTTTTACTCAATTCATTTATTTTCTTATTTATTAGCTTGATTCTTTTTACTTCATTTTTTATTAACTCTTTGTTGAACGCTTTTAGTTCACCCAGTCTTCTCTCAATTTCTCCCGACTCTTCAAAAGCTATACTGAAGCTTGTGTCATTGACGTCACCATATGGCTCCTGCTCAACAAACTCCGCTGCTGGGACTTCTATGTTGGTTCCCCTTATTGTCACCGTCTTACCATCGTCAGTGTCAATGAACGACGTTTCTTTTTCTCGAAACCTTCTCTCTTGCTCGTCCTGCAATCTGTCTATTCTCCCAGACAACTCTTCATACTCAACACGCTCAACGTCTGGCATATCACCGCTGACGTACTTATCGTCAAGTAAATTGTGAGCTTGAATGGCACTTTCAAGTTCGACATCTAATTGATCATCAGTGTAGGCTTTACCGAGGTCATCCATCTCGATCTCGTCAAAACCTTCCCCACCTTCAGCCATATTACATTAGCTCACATTTTGAATATCGCTTTCTGGTATCCACGAATTATGTTTGCTCTCATAGCCCAACCATTTAACCAGCGCCATCTTCTTCCCTCTGGCTTTCTTTCTTTTCAACACCTTTTCAACTCTGTACACATCGCCGCCATGTTTCTTACTGACCAGCGATAATTCCTGCTCATAAAATTTCCCAATAATCTGTTCACCGCTTACGTCCTCAATTTCGTACACATTCGGATCACCACGAATAACCTTTACCACTTTAAACAGCTCTTCAGTGAAGTTGGCTTCATAGCCCTTTGTGAACACACTCTTGTATTTACTAATTCTCACTGATTCGCCAACTCTAAACTTTGGCAATGGATTGTCCGCAAATTGATGACCAAACAAAGTGGTCCAAACTTCACCTTCATTCGACTTATTGACATCCTTTGGCTTCGTCATAATGCTTCGATTCACATTGCTATTATAATTGCTTACAAACTGGTCGAGACCCCCAATCCATTTGTACGTTCCACGGGTGTAAAAGTACTTCCACATAATGCTCTTGAGGCTTCTATTAAAACGCTCAACAACAGCAGCCTTTTTATCGCTCTTAGTGCTGAAATATTCAACGCCATGTTTTTTCAGCAAACTTTTCACACCAACGTTGTAGAACTCAAGTCCGTCATCAAATTGCGCTAACTTAGGTGTGGCTCCAAACCGATCTTTAAAGTCAACCAACAATTTTCCAACAGCCTCAGTCATGTTCTTAGTGTCTTTTCTATAAACTGCAATTCCAAAAGCGTATCTACTCAATATTTCAATGCCTGTCAATATCCAATAGTACCCTTTGTTCTGTTTTGAGTACTTACTCATGTCCACTAAGTCCATTTGGAGCTCTTCACCAAGAAACCCAACAAAAGTCGCGCGGAATTTATGTCTTCTCACAATAGGTTTGTACCTAGTGTAAGTGTCCTGCGCTGTCAACCATTCTTTCACTGTTTTTCTAGTTACTTTCAATCCGTCTCCCAATGCACTTTGATACAACCTCTCTGCACCACTGAACCCTGTCTTAGGATTGTAATAAATGTCTCTCAACCCTTGCTCTGTCTCCACACCGAGCTCCATATAATTCACACAATATACAGTTCCAATAACACCGCGCCAACGTCAGCGTCACCACTGTTTGGTTTGACACGAAACGTCATACTTGAGTAAATACCTTTTTTAATTCTCACCTTGGACTCAACGTATGCGTAGCGCTGTATCCCTCCATCTAGAGACTGCTTGGTGGGCACTGGCAATGTCGCGATCACATCGCTACGCTTCCCATCAGTGCCCACGTTACTCTCCATCTCGACAGCGTCGCACGAGACTTCTACATACTTTAGACCTCTATTCATGTCAATCTTGTTTGGACTGTCATTCCACTGACCATTAAACGTGATTCTCGCGTCCTTCGCGAAACCAAGCAAAAGCCCAATGTCACCTAGCGCAAGTCCTACCGTGGGGGTGACCTTCACCAGAGCCTGAATTTTGATCCTACTTTTACCTGTGGCCGTCAGTCTCTCCACCACGAGGTCTATCTTAAACACCCTGAGCGCGTGTCGTAGAGCTCTAACCAACGCGTCGAAGTCGTAGTAACCCCCACCCACTCGAATCGGTCCGACTTTTGGTGCTAGCTTTCCTGTAGAAGTATCGAGGAATTGAATATCGGCATTACTCGCCACATTGTCATAGCTCCAAAACACAGTGGCCGTCTTGACTATAATGTGCGGGTTATCATGTGTGGCTACTACGCTGTAGTCAAAGGTTACAACTTTCTCCACACCTTCAATGAGCACCGTCAACTTTTGAGGACTGCCGTCTACACGTTGCTTTTCAGTGTAACCACCAGAGTCATACCCGTAGTTTAGACTCATTACTTTAGCATGCGTTTAACGTTAGCTACTCAAGCGTTGCATACAAGTCCAACAATATGTCACCAACGTTGACACCACTACCATCTTGGTCAGTCACATTAAACACCAGCTGCGTAAAAGCGCCTTTGTCTATCGACACCTTCGACTCAATGTTGAAGAAGTGTTGAACGGAGCTCTTCAGTGGTTGGGTGGTGGTCAATGGTAGCTCGACGATAACCTCGCTTTTGCTACCATTAACAATATTCTCAGGTCTGTTCACAATGCTACAACCCACTTGTACGTACTTCAGCCCTTTGTTAACGTCCACAACATTAGGGCTGACCAAACCACTAGTGGTTATCGTTGTGTTATCGTTGAACCCTAACAGCTCTCCAAATTTAAACAACTCTAATTGTTGGTCAGTTCTTATCGCACACTTTGAATTGTGTTTGTTGGCCACTAGCTCGATAGCCCCTAATCCTCTCAATTCATCAGCAATCATTTTAAAAGTGTGGTACCCAGACTCAAAAACGTGTTTGTTGCTGTTGTAACTTATCTCATCATTCACACCAGTCTCCACATTAACATAGTCCCAAAAGATGGTCGCTTTTTTCACTAGTAAGTGAGGATCTGAGCCAAACGTCAAAAGTGCCTCTGGTAGATCCACAGTTTCCGTTGGGCCTCTAATCAATACTACAACCCTGACCATATATAATGTAGCATGTGTTATGTGTAACATATGGTATATTATATATGCAGAAAGCCCTTCACGACTACTATGGGAAGTACTACAAACGTGCGATGGCTAACACATCAAAGGCTACACACGATGCAAAGGCAGACCTCATCAAAAAGTACCCCCACGCTACTTTAAGCAAATTCGAGTTCTATCCAAATATTTCACAAGATGGTAAAATCATGAGTGTCGACATATATTTCAGAAACAACGACATCCTCAGCACAGACATAACCAGCGCAACTTTCAAAAATGATAAAAACATGTGGAAGTGGCTACACAATAGTAAGTTCCCAATAATATGGCAAGGTGGTGGAACTATCCAACCACTGCCAAAAGGTCATAAAAACCACTGGGGGCTTTGGGATGGCTACCCAACAGAAAACGTGTTAAATTATCCAGTGAATAATTTCAAAGTTTTCGTTAACCAAAATAGCTACTTCATGTCAAGCTACCAGTCTTGCAAATCACTACGTCAAAGACAAAATCAGAGTGGGATGACAACGAATCTTACTACCGCGTTGTGTTTGCGACGTATTGTGCGAGTTTCTGTTGTGGAGTGTCGTTGCAACATTTATCAATGTCACAAGAAGTTCACCCTGTGGTCACAAGTGTGATGAGGTTTCATTTGTACTTCACCATCAGAAGACTTCTCAGAAGAATGGAGGGTGGTGAGACCATGAAATCGATAAGTAGAGAATTTAACGCTTCCGAATTGTATGGTAAGATTTCCAAGATTCCCAGAAAACACTACTACCAGAATAAAGTCCTGAGCGATGGCACAACAGGCGAATCCAGAGTCTACACACTCAACGACGTTCAGAACGATTATAGACGATACGTCGCGCGATTGTCAGACGGCTTTACCAACATTGGACTACAATATCTAAATCAAAGCATAGAAGCCTTTGTGTACTCCACACTTGGTGCGCAAGCGAGAACACGTGTATCAGTCGTTGGTGGTTCTGCAGGAAGTCTAGAGACCCAACAAGAATTCCGCAAGTTGTTTTCTGACAGTGTTGTACAGTACGACGTGTCGACATGGATTCTCAACATGAATAAATCGATTAGAGACACCAACGTTGTCCAAAATCTTGCAGTGTCACCAAGTACATGGTTAATGCCAAGTAACCTAGTGATTCTCAAGAATAAAATCGCTGGGTACAACAACTTATTAAAGATTGCCACAGAGTCCATGAAATTTGGAGTGAACACTAGCTTGAATGCAACAACACCAACAATTACGGCTAAAAAAGTCCACCAAGAAAATGTGGTGACTCACTCCCTAGTAGTACCAACGACTGTGAAGAAAAAAGCTCACCAAGAAAATGTGGCGGCGCCAACTAATCTCATGGCTAAAAAAGTTTACCAAGAAAGTGCGGCACCACTTCCCGTGAGAAAAGCAGTGGCCACAAGTAAGTCAGACACGACGACGCTGGCGATAGTGTTAGGGTTCTCAGCGGTCTCTGGCTATCTGCTAACCAAATACACCTTGAAGTAGTAATGAGCCTAAACTATGGGTATGAGTCTGACGACCCTCACGATAAAATACTAAAGAGAACGAAAAGGCATCTGGACGAAGATCCTAAATTAAGCGCGACCGGTGGAAGGATGTCTGGAATAATAGACATGCAAGGCTCAGCGATAAAAAACGTAGCAGACCCAGTCGATGACTCAGATGCTACCAATAAAAGAACTCTAGAGCAATTGTTAGCAGGTTTCCTCAAGAGTCAGTCCTACAATGTTGTGCTCGACTTCAACGTTAGCACACACGCCTTGAAAAACGTGGAATTTCACACCAATGGTTCAAACAAAGTGAAAGCCATTGGTGAAACAAGCAAATTAGTGCAAAACAACTCAACCTATGGTCCTATTGTTGGCATCAGCAGTGTAAGCCAAAGCTTTCTATCACCTGTGTTAACACCACTCCCACTTGAGTCAGGTCTCCATTTTAACTGCCCCAGTATGCAATGGTGCGATCTTTCTATTTTTGTTGTGGTGAGGCTACCTATGAGAACCGCTGGATCAAATTGGGAGACAATTATATCAAACGATGACGGTCAGTGGGATAAGTTCATAGGGTACAAGACTGGTATGACTAATGGACTCGCGTATGGTGGTAGCATCCCAGCAATGGAGAGCATACACAGCAAAAAGTCATTTTCTTATTAAGAAAATTTTTCTTATTTCAAGAATTATTTGTCTTAAAACAAGAAAATGATTTTCTTAATAAGAAAAAAATTCTTAAAATAAGAAATATTTTGTATTGCAAGAAATGAGATTTTCCAATTTCTTAAAATAAGAAAATATTTTCTTGAAGCAAGAAAATGATTTTCTTGATAAGACAAAAAATTCTTAAAATAAGAAATATTTTCATTTTTCTTAAACTAAGAAAAAATTTTTTGAAGAAAATAATTAATATAAGAAATATATATTTTGTTGCAGAAATAATAATTTTCCTTTTTCTTAAAACAAGAAAATGTTTTCTTGAAATAAGAATTGCTATAAATACATAATTATTTTGAGATAATAAAAATTCATGAAATAAGAAAACATGATCAGGTAATTGTTATATATTTTGTGATTTATTAAGTAAAAGCCTATCCAGAAAAATAGAATATCGATTTTACTTAAAACAAGAAAAATTTACTTAAAACAAGAAAATATTTTCTTATTTTAAAAATAAACCAAGAATCAATTTTGCTTAAAAAATGAACAAGCCGTTTTAGTTGCCCGAACGACGATTTATTTGTTGTAGACTGTCAACAAAGTCTTGGCTATAACGTTTTGAGTGCAAGGGTCAATAAAAACATTGCGCGACGCGGAGTCGTCTTTGTATCATTTGTAGCTTTATAAACCGGAAGATACACTGGCTCGCTCAACTTGACATTATGCTGATATTTGATATATAATTTCTACTAGCCTCCTCCATAGGCATCTCTGTGGCTTCTTTAGCGAAACACCAAGTAATAGCCAATGTTTTGGCTGGGATTACAGGGAATTATAGGGATAGAAGGGATTGGTGAAGGGTATATGGACATTTCCCAGAGGTCCTAGCGAGTTAATGTTGCTGCGCCATAATTTGAATCCTGTTTGAATCTCTTGTGGTCGCCGTTGAAACTTGGATTCTTTGTATGGTAAAGTGCTTTGTGTTCCAATTCTAAAGAAGTGGCTGATCATCGATTATTCGTCGGTATTACAAAATACTGGCAGCGGGGATAAATACGACAGTGATGCGTTTTCAGGCTGTCAAAGTACTTCGAAGACGAAGCCGAAGGTAAGTCTAACTCTGATCTACTATATTATATAGCTCCTAAATGGCATGCATCTGAAAGTTTGAAGCAAATCAAATAGTTGTCCTAAACTTATCTTATCAAAAACTTTGTCTTAGAGGATTCCATTGTGAGAGAGTTATTTTTCAATTGAAATTATGACTTTATGTGGATAATTAAGTGTCAGCATTATCGAAATTTGATGGAGAAAGCCCATCCTTAGGTTATTAACAAAATGCCCATGAGCCCATCCTCAGGTAACAAAATGGTATGTTATACCAATATTTATCGGGAATAAGCGTTTACATAACCTTTTATTTGTTGATATGATAATTATTAAGTACGAATAACAATCAACAAAAGGGAATTTCTAAGGATCATTTAAATCCTTGCTGAAAAGCACAAATTCAGAGAGTAATGGCATATGTGATATTGGTTTGGTTTTAGAAGTGTTGTTAAACATTTGGCATTACTCAAAATATTTCTTCATGTGATGTTGTATACCGGTTGTCAATTACTGTAGTTATAGATTTTTGATTTTTCATGGAATTAAAATGCATGTGACATACAAAGTACCAAGTGAACCAGCTTTGATGATACATGGACGACTGTCAAGCTCAAATCCTCTGAAAATGTCCCAGACAGGGGCCGGGCTGGAACCTGTAACCTTCTGATTGCCTGTGACATGCTCTAATATCAAGACTCTTATGGATATCGAAGGTCACAATGATGTACCTGTACTAATATTTTATTGCTATTATAATGCACTGTATTATGCAAAATTCACTATACATGTATACCAGTAATACTTAGGAAACTGTCTGGGATTTATTTTCTGAGGATTTGAGCTTGACAGTCATCATATATCGTAATAATAATCACTAGTGTATATATTTGCATAACAAGACAGTTTAATGATACTTATAATTTATGTTAGTATACACAACATTGTATATATTAATGTATTCACTACAACATTGTGTATATTAATGCATCCAAGCATTGCCAATATATAGTGACTGCCGCATAGGCAGTACATATACATGTAGCAATTGAACCAGTGCATCATTGTAACCTTCGCTCTCCATCTGAGTCTTGTTAGCTCAATGGTTAGAGCATCTTACCGGCAATCAAAAGGTTACAGGTTCGATTCCTGTACCGGACGGGACTCGTAATAAATTTTTCTTAGGATATGAGCTTGATGATCGTCTACGTTCCGTCTACTTATAATATTGTAACATTAATTATAGGTTAGATAATGGTCACAACTCACAAGTGTTCTATTGGGATATAGACTCAAGAATTACAGTAGTTAGAAGGCCCTGAGTGGATTTCTATTTAATTTGTGGGACTCTGTGTCATATCCCATAGAACACGAGGGACCATTATCTAACTGTTTTAGAGAATGGTTGAAACCACAAAGTACAGTAATTTTAACTGTTACTATACATTTACCAGAACCTTTGACTTACTGTATTGGAGTCATTAGTGAACTCTATGTAGAGTCCACTGTGCTATGACAAAAGAAAACAAAAGATCTTTTAGTGGACTCTATTGTATAATAGAGTTCACTATTAACCTGTGTAATCTTGATGAATTAAAGCACTATGGAGTATAGAGCAGTGAAATACTCGACATGGATTGGTTGAGTGGTTGCAACCATTGGGCATTGTCTAATGTTAATTCATTAACTTGGTTATGGTCTTTAATTTATTATTATCTGTATTTTAATTTGGTTGTTTCTAGATGAAGTTGCAATTTTGCCATTCCTGCTTAAACAAAACTTAAAGATAAGAGCAGCTGGAAACATTTCTTTAGCTTATTTTGGTAAGTTTTAGTTTATTTTATCCACTAATAAATTTTTTATTATGCTTGTGAAAGAGCATATACATACAGTACCTTCAATCTGTTTAATTTTTAAATAATTTGAAATTTTTTTCTCCATACCAACAAAAACTGGGTGTTCAGTGGATGAACCTGTTTATGTTTTAAGTTTGTCAAAGACTGTGTACACTCTGACAAACTTAAAACATTAACATGTACCAGTACTCCATCCTAGACTCAGTAGCTCAATGGTTAGAGCATCTCACCAACAAAATTAAAGTATTATAATATTTTAGTATACAGTATATATACCGTAGTTTAGTTATAATTCTGGCTGATGTACCAGTACAAATGACATTAAGTTGCTGACTTGAAAAGTGTGGTGGTATTAAATAAATTTGGTGAATGTAATCATATGTCATGCACTGTATCAGTAACTGGTACACTAGTTGCATGTATTATATAAATATTTCAGAATTTATACATGTTCTGTAATATCATAATATTTTAATTATGGGTAATAACATTTGTCTCTGTATGTCAGTGATATCTTGGAAAAGTGTGATATTAAATAAATTGACAGAGAATAAAATAATGCTGAATATACAAATTAAAAAATATATGTTATAGAAGTTCCATTGTATGACCTACAGTAATTGCTCCATGGAAACCCATTGCTTTTCAGCCTGCCATTATATATGTTAAATTACCTATCTAAAACTGCACTTTATTCACATTATTAAATAAGGAAGAATGGTGTTCTGGCTTGGTCAATATTTTCTTTAAATGCAAATGAGATGCCTTGAGAGAATGCTAATAAAAATGATACACTTCATTGAGCATGCTTAGTATACTAGGTATATTACTCCCTTGTTGGATTTACAGGGGTGTGCACCCCCTAGTCTTGGCCAATGGGGGATGCAGTGAGGGTGCCAATTGTTTTGTCAAATCTAATTTTTAGGTATCATAGCTATCATATGATTCATACATTGGATATACAGTATGATTCATATATTAGCTATCATATGATTCATAGGTATTAATAGGTATAAAAAGTTGCTGCCTCAGGGCACTCCAACCTGCCTCGGTCATGCCTCGACAGGATCTCACTTTGCTAGCACCCCCTACCAGATCAAGCTGGATCCATCATTGTATTACTCATTTAGTTTTTCTTAGTTTCTTTGTGCAGATTGTGTTGCAAGGTATCTCATTTGCATCTTTCAAAAACCAAGATATTTCTAGAATGAGATGAGATATTGACAATAAGCGAACATGCTATTTGTCATCATAGTACTGGATAAGTTGTTTTGTGATGTTTTGTTGTCTGAATAGATTGATATAATATAACAAAACATTTACTGTAATGTCTGCACCTTTGGAAAAGTAGTTAGTTTTGTTTTCCATTCAGGTTCTACACACAACTCATTCCTAGACATTGTATGATATTAAAATATACTGTAATTAGAAAATATTTTGTTTCTATTTACTAAACTAATATTTGTTTCTTTTAAGGATTATGAGGATTCAGATACATGGAGTACAAAACAAGTGGGGAATGACTACCAGTGCTGGTATTTGATAAATATTTTGTATATGTACAGTAATTGTGGAAAAAAGAATCTTATTCAAAATGGAAGCTACTGTCACTACTGTGGGTTTTTTTTTGCATCTTTTTGACTATACAAAGCAAAATGAGATATGGATGAATATCCTGCCGTATTTTGTTTTCAACGATGTAACAATATGCCACAAGACATTGCTGTCCCTTTTAATGGATGTTCAAAGCAAATACAGTACTGTAAACATATAATATATATATAGCAAAGTGAAAAGGTGCAACAGCCGACCAAACATGCAACAGCCGACCAAAATTGAGTAAAAATGTTATGATATAGATATTATACAACTATATTGGATGAAGTTCAGCATGATATCAAGACTTATTAAGGCCGAGGTTTGTGTTATCTGCTGAAGACTGACGTGGATGACACAAACAGGGCCTTGATAATTCTTGATATCATGTGATAACCAAATTCAATAATTGTATTATTCTTTAGGTACGCTTCAGTGTAAACGACTTCAACTTTATTAATTAACAATTACTTCATCTACACTTTACAGACAATTATTGATATTTTGTCAGGCTTTTAGTCAATCACAATCGAAATTGTATCAGTATTGTATAATAATATACATCTTTTTTATAATAGTATCTATATGGTTATATGGATATTTTGTATAACATTTATTGTATAAGTTGTTTGAACTGAAAACTTTCAATATTTTTATGCATATTATATATTTTATTGTTCCTTCGGAAGTATATTTGTATTGTATGCATTTGTACGATTCTTTTTTTTATACATTATGTTATGTATTATCATAAAACATTGTTGATTTTATATAATATTTAAATTTTATTTCATTTCACGTATAATATTTCTTATTATTAACCATAAAATTGAGAAAATCGTATAGAACTTCTAAATTCACCCAAGAAAATAATAACTTGTTTTGAGAATATTTCTTAAAATAATAACTTGTTTTTTAAGAATAAAAAATCTTATTTTAAGAAAATATTTTCTTAAAACAAGTTGTCATTTTTTCTAGGGAGAATATTCTTAAGAAAAATTTCTTAAGAAATTCTCAAGAAAATTCTTAAGAATTTATTTTTCTTAAGAAATTTTTCTTAAGAAGAATAACTTACCATTCTCCCTAGAAAAAAATAACTTGTTTTAAGAAAAAAAAATCTTAAAATAAGTTTTTTTTTTCTTAAAATAAGAAAAATATTTTTTGCTGTGTATGCACTATTCCAAGTGGCGTTGACATAAGTAAAATGCATATGATATCAATACACTGGCAAATGGACAATTCACACGTCAGAGTCAACAACATCAAGTCAGCCGATTCAGACTTCGTAGCAAATATGAAAAAGATAGGCACACCCTATGGAACGATTTTTGGAATACATCGACCAAGAATACCACTCGCACCTTATGCATACCCATCGTTGATAGAATTCTACGGCGTGAAAATTGTGAGTGGCTACATGACGAACCGAGACATCATAATCATGGGTGGAGAAATGATGAAGGAATATGGTATAAAGTAAATGGGAGCGTGTATTTCGAGACCTCATGAAATATATAAGATAAATAAGACGACTGATCACATGTTCAAAGCTGGTGGGTCATTTGGTCGCGGTGATATAACTCTCGAGCTCCACGCTGAGATTGGTATGAGGTCTAAAAAGACTTACGGCAAACCTATTATGTTACCAGAATCAGACACTGTGGGAGTGGTAGGAGACGTGACCTAAGTTAAAATGGGTTGGTCTCAGCTTCGAAGATCTCAGCTTCGAAGATTTAGAAAGCTGGTTCGTAACGTTAGAAACTTTTTCAGACGACGTAGAAAACCGAAGACTAATAAAACACACCTGATGCGTTGGTACACAACAAACCAGATCTATAAAAAACCTAACACCCACATCGAGTAGTTTTTTCTCGTGGAGGACTATATAGCGATGACTTCCACAGCACTTCAACTATTTGATTTCGACGGTCACCAAATCACAACGGTTAATCACAACGGTGATATATGGTTCAAAGCAAAAGAAGTCGCGAGCGCTCTAGGTTATGCTCAACCAAAAGATGCGGTTCACGACCACGTCGAACCTGATTGTAAAATGAAGATGGAACAGGCCTCGTTTATCAACGAACTTGGGGTCTACTCATTGACGTTCTCGAGTGAGATGGAGCGTGCGAAACACTTCGGAAGGTGGGTGCACTCAGAAGTCTTACCAAGCATTAGAAAGACTGTGGCTGACGTCGGTCTCAAACACAATCAGTTTAAAATGATCACTGAGTTCGATCTTCACACGAAAGTCGTTGGTTTTCTTAGGAAATATTATCCAGAAGCTATTTTGATAGCCGCTTGTGGTGAGAATCAAGACACTTCGAGTAAAAGAATAAATTCGTGGAAAAAAGGTTACCAACGTGGAACGCCTGACTTGATTATTGCCAACGCAAACCGACAGCATAGCGGACTCGTGATTGAGTTCAAGAATCCAGGTGGCACAGGTAAGACATCTGAAGAGCAAGACTCTCTGCTGCTCAGATACAAATCCGCTGGTTATCTAACACTCTTGTGTGACTCGTACGACGACGCTATCACAGTGGTGATAAAATATTTCTTTGACGTTGGGTTTCAGTGTTCCCAGTGTTTTCGTAAATTTAAAAATAAATCAGCGTTGAGTAACCACGAGAGACACTATTGTAAAGAGACTTTTTAGACAGCGAGTAATAAGTCGAATTAGCACTCGTTCTCGTTGTTGAGACGACGTTTGAAGCGACAACTGCTCTAGCATTTTTTAAAGACGTTTTTAACTCGTTAAAAATATCTGCAAAACTTTCTCTATTTATTTCACAAACCTTCTGACCACTGTGTGAAAAAATGTTTCTATGAGACATTGGACGCTTCATGTGACCAATGTCTAAATTTAAAAAGTGGGGTATCCGAGAACACCCTTAATTTTGCGTGGAAGGATGATGACGTCTGCACACTGCACGATATTGCTCAGCGCCACCAACGAATGATGGTCCTGGGTTGTATCTCCAATTGAATGGCGCTTCAACAGTTGTTCCGTAAGTGTCGCGACAAACGGCGCAATACGCTTTTAGAAATGTGATGTCGTCTGCCATTGGGAACAACGTGTCGAGCTCGCCAATTCTTTTTAAGTGCTCCGTCGCTATGAGACCACAAATAATGACGTGAATGCCAGCTTTGATGTACTCGCGAATAACTGGGAGTAGATCAGAGTACCAATGACCTTCATCAATGCCGATGACGTCGTAATCAGCTATCTCAGAAGAACTCGGAAGGTTGGTGATTAACTTCGCAGGTAAACTGTCTGATCCAACAACAATGGTCTGACGATGTGTGGAGAACGCGTGGTCAGTTCGCCTAGTGTCGCCTGTGTTGTTCATGTAGAGGACTTTGAGCCCTGATTTACTTAACGTGATTAACCTACGAAGAGTCTCTGTTGTTTTTCCTGCAAACATGGGACCAATCACGATTTCTAGTTTACCGAGTTTCTTCATGATTACTATACCTCCAGAGAAATGTTCTCTCCTGTTGCGGCAACTGTTGTTCGTTGTTAAATATCCGCTGAAGCTCTAAGTTTTTAAGATGAGACCTCGAGCTCTCGTGTCTCAAGCGATGCAGTGGGTCGTTGGTGACCACACCGCATGGGTGACAGGTGTACACGTTTTCGTCTCTCGCAAAGTGTCTGTGGGCGGGCGAGAGTACGTGGTCCCTGATATCGTCCACACCTAGTATTTCCTTACACCCAACCTTGCAAACGTGGACGTCGCGGTTCGCGGCGAGATCTAGCCACGCTTTGGCTTTGGTTGGGCATGGTTTCCATATAAGGGTCACTAAGAACACTTGGAGGAAGTTACCGAGTAACGTACCGTTGGACCCACTAGGGTTGCTCAAGTAGACATCACTTGCTAACATAAGGTACTTGAATGATGAGTAACACCACACAGGGATTATGCTAGCTAATCTATCAGCAATCTCCTTGGCTCTATCTTCTCGAAGATCGATCCAAGTGTCGTGAAGATGCCTCGCACAGTCGACCTGGGGGATAGGCTGTTTTATTAACACCTCTTCACGTCTGAGGTCGAGCAGATTGTATATTGAAAAGTACTCGTTTAAGACGTTGGGTCCATTGTCGACTCGTGGGGTAGACACACTGACAAAGGCCGTTCTCAGCAAGCGGTCAATAACTTCTTCGCTAACCTCTCGGTCTTGAGTCATTATGTTATACTCCCAGAAAAAATCCTAATTTTTAGTGCGTTTGGTCTGGAACTGTGAGACACCTGTGAGGTCAACTGTGAGACACCTGTGAGGTCAACTGTGAGTAAGATAACACGTGATAGTGTATTAGATGGTTGAGGACTGCACAGACGGCTGTTGAAGCGAAGATCACAGCTGATGTGAAAAGTGTTAAGGTAAAGGACCCAAAACGCGTCGCTGCTGGTAAAAAGTTGGCTGAGATATCGAAAGCTGCGAAAGAAAAGAAAATGCGTGAAATGATAGTCAACGAAGAACAGGGTAGTGAGTGGAGCTATGGTTACATTGTTGGAACACTTGGTGTAATCATTGCTGCTGCTTCACTATGGTACACAATTAGCAGTGAAAAAGAACCTGTGAGTACTGCACCAGCACCTGCGTCAGAGAGTCATAAAACTCGTCGTCCAGCGCTAGACACATTTGATTCTTGAACAAAACACACGACAATGTATATATGGCTGCGATCGATCGAAAATAACTTATGAACGAGTTGTACGACGCGCTACTTGTTACGACTGGTGCTGTGGTAGTTAGCATGATTTCTAAAAAAGCTTTGGGAGAACCATTGGGAACACCAGAGACAGTTAAAGGCACAGTGAAACTCGCTGCAGCTGTTGGTGCAGGAACGCTGTTAGTAAAATGGACGCAATCGAAAAAGTGGATACCGACAGATCCATTCAAATCAACGTAAGTTAATGGCGAGTGTTGTGGCTGGAGGGATTTTTAACGCAGTGGCTTTTGCAGGCGCTGGCTTTATGTTTTCGAAGTTTAATCATTCAGGTTATGAAGCTGAGATGAAAAGACACAACCATGCGTTGGAACAGCTAGCCAGTGCGAAAGAAGTGTGGTATGAGAATGAGGTCGCCAACAAAGATAAGATCCAGCGTTTACGGCAAATGCTCTCGGATGCTAATGCTGACATCAATGACACAAACCACGCGTTGGAAGAACTTAGAAGCGTAACGACCATACGGTACAGCGGACGAGTGTTCACTGACCTCCCGAAGGTTGCGGATTACTACCAACCGAGTGCGGAAATGAAGGAATACCAATTATTGTTTGTTAGCGCGCTAGGTTTGGGTAGTGGAATAGCGGTGTGGGTACTAGTTCGATGAAAAAATGTTGGAGTAGTATAAGCGATGGACAAACTTATGAGGCAGATGAGTTATGGCTTGACAATTGACGAGGTCGCGAGTGAGACGCAAACTGAGTGTGGAGACACCTTCAGAATTTACTACTGCTCGGATTGTGACGTTGTGAAAAACATGACTGACTGCGGTGGGTACGCGTGTCCAAAGTGTGGCGACATCGAATGGGGATACATTCAGAGTTATGGTGACATGAGACTCACGCGACTAAAAAGCGTTCACAAACGGTCTTGGTGGATGGGGAGGAGACTACGGAACGTTGTGAAGGGTGAGCACCTTGAGTTGATAAAAGAGGACTTCCTGAAAGTTGTCAATATGCTGCACTCATGCAATTTGATAAAGGGTAGAAATGTTAGCAGATACGGATACTACATTATTAGGTTGTGTCATAGAAGACAACTCGAGACACTCAAGAAGGTGCTTGACCTCAAAGACGGGAAGGTGAAAGATAAGTTCGACAACAATCTGTTTGGGGTGGTGTACCCAAAGCTGGGATGGTGTGAAAGTGGTGATATTTATTACAATGAGTGGGCTAAGAAAAAAAAGTGTAGTGTAAGTATAAGCCAATGAGTCAGACTGTGAAAAACCCACTGACAAAAAGACGGGCGCATAAGACGAGTGCAGCCGTTGTCAACTCACTAACAGATGAAGCGACCAACGTTCACGGCTTCTTTAGAGATCAAGAGGGACAACCTGTAGTCGAAGACCTCACACCGTCAACGCATCCGTTGGATCGAGCACTGAGAGGGTTCACAAGGTCCTATGGAGTCGAAGTAATTGACGACAGAGACATCAATCAGGTAAACGCTAGTAGAAGTGCTGTCACTAACCTTTTGAGACGTGAGCTGGGTGAGACCAACGGAATGAAAGTGGTAGAGACAGTCAAGGTCACTTTTGAGAAAGTTTTAGAGCGTGATAAGACCACATACAAAACTGCCTACTTTAACAGCGAAACGTTCGTCGTCATTAACGAGCATGACATCGAGGGTGTTGCCAATCGTGGGTCGGAGCAGATTTTGACGCGGATAGCTGGGTGGCTATCTGAGGGGTCTGGATGGACTATCGACAAAATTGACGCACACTACGTTAATGTCGCTATTTACAGACCTTTGCATGGGAGTAGCTACATTGCGTTGCCAAAGGAGCTGTGCAACAGTATGAAGGGCTTGATAAACGTAAATAACGGGGATGACAACGAGTGCTTTTGATGGTGTCACCTTGCACACAAATTTCCTGTTGGGAAAAACTCTGACAGAACGTCAAAGTACGTCAGACATGTCAGTGAGTTGAATTACGATGGAGTCGACTTCCCAGTCACACTCAAAGATTACAACAAGATCGAAAAGGCTAACGAAATTAGCATCAATGTTTTTGGGTACGAAAATAAGCAGCCATTCCCTGTGTACGTTTCTAAGGAAGCGTACCCTGACCATATGGACCTACTGTTGATAACTAATGATGTGGGCAACAAGCATTATGTGTATATTCGTGACTTCAACAAATTCATGCACCGGCAGACAAAGCACGAGGCGAGAAAGCACTTTTGTAGGTATTGTTTGCAGTGTTTTACCCGAGCGGGCGTGCTCGAACGTCATGTGGAAGTATGTTTGGTCATTAATGGGAAGCAAGCTATTAAAATGCCGCAAAAAGGTGCGAGAGTGAAATACGAGAATTTTAGCAGACAATTAAATGTACCATTTGTGGTGTACGCAGATTTCGAGGCTATCACACAGAAGGTGCACACAGCGACACCATCAAGCGAGCGTAGCTACACAAATGCCTACCAGAGGCACGTTGACTGTGGTTATGGGTATAAATTGGTTTGTTGCTACGACGACGAGTATAGTAAGCCAGTGAAAGTGTATCGCGGTGAAAATGCAGTTAACAAGTTCATTGGGGAGATGTTAGAAATTGTTGAATATTGTAAAAAGACATCTGAGAGTCACTTTAACAAAGAAATGATACTGATTGATGCCGATAAGAAGAACTTTGACGAGGCTAAAAGTTGTCATATTTGCAGTGTTGAGTACACTGGTGCTGACGTTAGAGTGAGAGACCACTGTCACGTGTCAGGTAAGTACAGAGGGTCTGCGCATCGTCAGTGTAACGTGAACTTTAAGTTGACTGATAAAATCCCTGTGATCTTTCATAACTTACGCGGCTACGATAGCCATTTCATCATGCAGGAGATTGGCAAGTTTGGTCAAGACATAAATGTGATACCGAACAACATGGAGAAGTACATGGCGTTCATGCTTGGGAAAAACTTGGTATTCTTGGACAGCTTTCAGTTCATGGGTAGTGGTCTAGACAACTTGGTGAGGAACCTACCAAGGGACGCTTTCAAATACACGTCAGAAGTGTTTCATAACCACGGGTTGGCACTAATGTCAAGAAAGGGGGTCTACCCCTATGATTATATGGACTCCTTTGAAAAATTCGATGAAAGCGAGTTACCCTCTAAAAAAGACTTTTACAGCGTTCTGAACGACGCAGATATTACGGAAGAAATGCATGAGCGCGCTTGCGATGTGTGGGACTACTTCGACGTTGAAAATATGGGTGGGTATCACGATCTGTATTTGAAAAGCGATGTGCTCTTGCTCGCTGATGTTTTTGAGAACTTTAGAAAGACATGCCATCGCGAGTATAAATTAGACCCGTGTCACTATTTCACGTCGCCTGGGTTGGCTTGGGATGCCATGTTAAAGATGACTGGAGTGGAGCTCGAATTATTGTCCGACATTGACATGTTCCAGTTCGTAGAATTAGGTATGCGTGGTGGCGTGAGCTACATATGCAACAGACATGGCGTGGCGAATAATAAGTACATGGAGGGGTACGATAAAGCGCAAGAGTCGAAGTATTTTATGTACCTTGACGCCAACAATTTGTACGGATGGGCAATGAGTCGAAGTCTACCTACGGGTGGCTTCAAGTGGTTGACTGAGATAGAAATAAAAAAGGTTAATCTATGCGACTATCACAACAACAGCAAAAAGGGGTTGCTGCTCGAAGTCGACTTGGAGTATCCAGACCATTTGCATGACCTACACAACGATTACCCGGTGGCTCCTGAGAAGATGGAGATAACTGTTGACATGTTGTCGGAGTACTGCACAAAAATCAAAAATAAGTTTAACGTGAGTGTTGGTGGTGTGAAAAAGTTGGTGACTAATTTGATGGACAAAAAAAAGTATGTGTGTCACTATGGAAATCTGCAGTTGTACACGAACCTTGGGTTGAAAATCAAAAAGGTTCATAGGGCCCTACAGTTTGATCAGTCTAAGTGGTTGGGCAAGTACATCGACTTTAATACAGTCAAAAGAACTGCGGCTAAGAACGCTTCCGAGAAGGACTTCTTCAAGTTGATGAACAACAGTGTGTTTGGAAAAACAATGGAGAATTTGAGAAAGCGTGTGGATGTAAGATTAGTGACCACCGAGAAAAGTTAGAAAAGCTTGTCTCAAAGCCTACGTTTGTGTCTTGCAAGATATTTAGCGAGAATTTAGTCGCTGTCCACAAAGTTAAAGAAACGCTGACACTAAATCGACCTGCGTATGTGGGTATGTGCATACTAGATTTGAGTAAAACGCCGATGTACAATTTCCACTACAATTATATCATGAAAAAGTACTCTAGCGACACCTGCAGATTACACTTCACCGACACTGACAGTCTGCTGTACACAATAAAAACTGACGACGTTTACTCTGACTTTATGATGGAGTGCGAAAAGTTTGACAACAGCGACTATCCCGATGACAGCCCATTCGCTTTTAAAGAAAACAAGAAAGTTATTGGGAAGATGAAAGACGAGTGCGCTGGAACGCCAATTATTGAGTTCGTTGGGTTGCGCTGCAGTAAGATGTACAGCTATTTGAAAGAGGATGGGGGTGGTGGGAAAACTGCTAAAGGTATTAGAAAGAATATAATTAAAAAAGTGATCAGACACGAAGATTACAAAAGTGTGCTACTAGAGCAGAAACAATTGCGACACACAATGAAGACCATTAGAAGTGTCAAACATCAGCTCGGTAGCTATGAAATTAATAAAGTATCGCTATCCTGCTTCGACGATAAACGATACCTTTTAGAAAATGGTATTGACTCCTACGCATATGGTCACAAAAACATTGTAGTGAGAGATACCACTGAAAATAGTGAACAAACGGACTAATTCGCGAAACAACCGGCCACCTGTTAGTATGCAAATTAGTCAATGTTGTTAACCAATCAAAAGAGCGCCATTTCGCTCCCCATTTGGGTACTTGTTTGGATAAAATATTTGTCGTGAGCGCTGGTGTGGGTTGACCAATCAAAAGAGCGCCATTTCGCTATCCATTTGGATAAACATCACCACTAGAATCAAAATCTAGTGGTTTTTTTTTCGCGCGTGAATTGGAAATGTGTCAGTCAAAAAAAGCGTGAAAATTTTGAAGCGACACGAATTTGTGAAAATGTTGAAACGACTATTTTTAAACGTGACTGAAATGTGATTTGGTACAAATTCAGTATTGTTTCGTGAGTCTCGCGTGTGTTTGACATTAATCGGTGGGGAGGGGCGCGTCAAGCCTAATTAACGACTGCTATCGCGATTTGGCGTAAAAATTAACGTTGCTATGGCACTCGCATTTGTGGTTGGCGTCGCTGAGCTCGCACCGCCATGTTCTATACTACTATATATATTGCCATACCTTTAAGGTCGTCGCGCCGAAGACGCGACAAACCGCTAGGGGCTTTCCGGGGGCTTGCACCTTTGAAACATTTTGAATTTTAGAGTCTTTGAAATGGCATTTCCTGCATTTTGAGGGGAGATTTGAGAGATTTCTGAAGGCGATAAAATACCAATTCATGATACATCTTTGGTCTAAAAAGGGCTTTCGATCGCCAATAATAAACCAAAAAATGCGTCTCCTGGCCATAAGTGTGGAGCGCCTGTGCCTAACAAAAATCGCGAATTGTAGGGGTCTGGTGCCCTTTAAGCGTTTGCTATAGCTCAAAATGCGGACAAACAAATCAAATTTGACTCACAAATCTGCTCATCTGCAAATGAGCTATTTTCTTTTGTTATGGCCGCAATAATTATGGATAAATGCGGACAAACAAGGGTACTGACGTCATCTCTAAAAGTGCTATTGCCGGCGGCTGTTTGCAACAGACACAAGTACGTGCTGTATGAACATACATCGAGAATAAGTTGTTGAGGCGCTAATGAACAGTAAACGAATCTGAATCGCCCGCGGATCCATGCTATTCAGTGGAAATTAAACACATAGTAACACCCAACAGAAAATTTATTAATTTTATCTTCTTCAGTTAACGCACGTCTTGGAAGATTGGATATTTATTTGAATCATCAAGCGGGCTGCAACCCCCCAGCCCCCCTGCTTCTCGTGCCGGTGTAGTACCGAATACCATCAATCAAAACCCAGAAAAACCGAATAGCGCATGGCTGGATAAAACCGTAATACCGCACCTCTAGAGTGAAATTACCGAAATACCGTACGAAAAATACCCCAAAACCGCAATACCGAAAACCCCAATGTCCCCCCCCCCCCCCCCCCCCCCCCCCCCCCCCCCATTATGGGTAATATTTGGCATTTCACTCGATCAAACTACATGTTGAAAGGATTTGTGGTGAAGGAAACAAAAAATACATTTTAAGACCAAACCGGGACCAGTTGCGAAAAATGCAACTTCAAGGCCTTCCGGCTGGAATTGAACCGGCTACGGAAGTCGTTGCCGAGAGCCTAGTCACGAGTTCTGTATATATGGTGGTAATGCCGGGATAAGATTCTGCTGCTAAGCGTACCTATTTTATTTAGCAATGTGATAAGCTGGTGTAAAATGAGATAACATAAAAACGGCTTATATATATGCCAAATGGATGGCACAAGTAGAAAGTAGCCAATCAAATGCACGGGAGATAAACAAACTAATAATTAATGAGATATAACAAGTTAAATCATAAAAAGCGGTAACAAACAATTCTGACTTGAAAAGGAATGAAATGTGGTGCCTAAAAATGAGACGCTTCTCTTGCCGTTTGCGGTTATTGTTACCACCTGAGATGGGAAGCCGATGGCACAGACAACTACAGGTTTGTCAACATCATTGTTCCTCACGGAATGAAGATGTTCCGCAGCAAATGTGTCTGAAAGACGTCGCCCAGTTTCACCGATGTAGATTTTAGGGCCATTTATCGCAATAAATGCAATAAATGATGTTGTGGACGTGCATGAAAAAGTATGACGGATTGTGTGGTCGAATTTGGGCCGGGCAGTAAGAGTGAATTAACGAGCAAATAGCTGACACGTTGAACCCTCGTGCCAAAGCAAGACGAAGGTCATATGGGATCACTGATGTCAGAGTTAGGGATAGTTTGGGATAATTTGGGTCAAAAAGTCAAACAAATGTCAAGTGAGCCAAAATATTCGTATTCTCATGTTCCGCTTCCCAATGTCAGTGTGTGAACGCTAGACTGGATAGTTTGATTCATTTGGCGAAGAAATGGACGACTTTAGCGACTTATCCTTTCCAAAGTTTAAGTCAAGCAGAAAGAGCCAGTCGGTAGGTGCAGATTCTTGGTGTTATAAACATTTTTAAGAGGAAGAGATTTAAATGTGAATGCCTTCTAGTTAACTAGTTGTTGCTATGTTCTCCCGTCGCTGTTTATATGACAGTATAAATGTTCAAAGTAATCATGAAGATGGTATTTTACATAATGAAGCTTAAGTGACTACATTTATGCTGTACTTTGGCTGCTAGTGAGTTTAGTTGTGGATTTTAGTGAAACGTATCATTGACATTTGAATATTTACATGCTGTCTAGGACTATGATTATTAAAAGCAGCGGAGATACAGCCTGCCAGTCCATATAGCTATATCGGTCTGGTTATTGTTGGTACATTGCTATAAAATATCAAATCGTGCAGTCCAAAATGAATTAGGACGCGAAGTCCTAATTGGCACCAACCAAGCTTTGTAAATTCCGTTCTTTTATTCTCATTATCCGCCCATTTTCTGGGCGTTCATTATGTCAACTCTGTTTTAGAATAACTTTTCCATTTCTAATCTCATTTTGTTTTTAGTGTAGTGACTTAATGGTTCGATGAAATTCTTATAGTGATCAAATAATTTGACGTTGATCTCTGCTGATCAATTTTCCCTGCAAGCAAGCTTCAAATTCTTCCATTGTGATATTTGTGACATATATTTGCTCGAAAGTAACAAATTTCTATTATTAAACTCGTGCTTTTTTCTGGTTAAAAATTACAAGACTACATTGAACGCTCCTGTTAAGTTTATAAAACAATTTTGAATATCAAAGAACGCCCGACGCCCACCACTGTGTTGAACTCGCTGATATAAACACGCGTTGTCGCCACTCGCTAATCGCATTACTTCGGTACTTTTGTCACAAACCAACCATGAATAAATAAATAATACATAAACCATGATATTGTAGTGCTACATCTTTTTCAGAAGCAAAGTTCTGCGATTTTATATTATAAGATGAAAATCTGAATATGAAACAATGTGCTTGATATGATATACTGTACAAAATATTATCATTTTCAGATTTGTATAACTTTTTATTAATACCGCTATTCTTGTTTTGTTTGATTCAGTTATTCTGTATAATTAATGTTCTCAAGTTTCATCGTGTTAAAGTGATATTGTGCATCAGTCTCGCCATATATGGTGTGGAATTTAGTGGATGTCCACTAAGTAATTCATTGACAAGTGACTCATCACTGCAATCTGTTTGCTTTGCGTTTTCACATATTTTTCGACATTCGTGAATCCATGCTTATTTTGTTCATTATAATTAAAGTAATTCCCTGGAGTGTGTAATTCTTATGTTAAGCATGTAAAGTCAACCTTGTTTTGTCTTGATATACAGCATACTGTGAAATTAAATTTACAGCATGTTTACAGGTAGTTCTTCACTTCTTCGTTGTCTGGCTAAATGATTAGAATTATTTTAATATTTTTATACTAGTTGTAGTAATTACAATTTACATGTACATGTACATGGCCAATTGCTCAATTTTAAAGTTTAGAATTTTACTCTTCAGCAGATTTAAAACCTTTATTACCTGCCACACCTTTTAAACCCCCATACATATGTTTTATCCTGGATTTTGGTCAACAATTTTTATTGTTTCTAAACACCAGAGAGTCTGATTCTCTAGAGTGGTATCACACTCAAAGATCCATGTTGCAAAGTGTGTCAAAACTTATCTCGTTTAACCATTCAGCTCAACTGGCAATTTTGGATTGTTTCATTCGGGATTGTTACCTAACTGAAATGGTTTTGATTGCATTATGAAATACATGTACCTGCCCACATCTCCATACAATAACATTCTATTGTTGATCAAAATTAAATATTTTTTAATTAAAAATTAATAACTGTTTTATCTTTCCATATCAAGAAAGGAACTGGCTTTTAATTAAATTGTCTCCTTTGATATAAATCATAAAATTGTCTCCTTTGGTAGAATTAATTTACCAAGGTGATATTTAGCAATATTGATATTTTGCTATGGTAACTTTTCATTTGCAGTATGCCCATATATGTGGGTTGTTTATCTTATTTTAACCAAAATATTAACTGTAGTGCATGTATATTCAGCAGCTGCTAATTAGTAATGTACTATACTTGGTTAACTGTTTGATCAATACTATTACTTATTGGATTCCTCTGAGCCCAATATTACAAAATATTTAAGTCAAGAAATCAATATTGGGCAATTAAAACCAAAGGTTGAGCCTAATATTGCAAATTGAGACTTAAATATTTGGGCAAGATGAATCCAATCGGTGTTTTATTATATCAAACAAAATATCTTAACACAAAGATGTTTCTTCACTCGTAAACAGTCAAATATGCTTGCTGTCCATTATGTCAATGCTGTTCTACATTGTAAAATATTGGACTGTCACATGATGCTAATAGCGACAATTGATTGGACGATTATATGCAAGGTATAATAATGGTACATCATACAGCTAAGCTCAGATAGAATTTTAATTCAACAGTTGTTCAACTACTGGTACGTTAATATAGGTACAATACCCCGTACTTTATGCGCAAATTCTGTTAATTCACCTGTATTTACTGTATTTGTTAATATCACAATATATATATATATATATATATACTATATACTATATATACTATATATATATATATATATATATATATGTATATGTATATGTATATGTATATGTATATGTATATATGTATGTATATATGTATATATATATGTATATATATATATATGTATATATATATATATATACATATATATATACATATATACATACATATATACATATACATATACATATACATATACATATACATATACATATATATATATATATATATATATAGTATATATAGTATATATAGTATATATATATATATATATATTGTGATATTAACAAATATGTATATATATATATATGTATATATATATATATATATGTATATATATATATATATGTATATAATATATATATATGTATATAATATATATATGTATATATATATATATATATGTATATATATATATATATATATGTATATATATATATATATACATATATATATATATGTATATATATATATATATATATATATATATATATATATGTATATATGTATATATGTGTATATGTATATATATATATATATAGGTAATATTTGGCATTTCACTCGATCAAACTACATGTTGAAAGGATTTATGGTGAAGGAAAATTTCGAGTGTTGGAATACATACATGTTAAGACCAAACCGGGACCAGTTGCGAAAAATGCAACTTAGCGGCCTTCCGGTAGGAATTGAACCTGCGATTGCTAGTGCAGCGCTCTGACCACTGAGCTACGGAAGCCGTTGCTGAGAGCCTAGTCACGAGTTCTGTATATATGGTGGTAATGCCGGGATAAGATTCTAGGTATATTATAGGTAATATTTGGCATTTCACTCGATCAAACTACATGTTGAAAGGATTTATGGTGAAGGAAAATTTCGAGTGTTGGAATATACATACATTTTAAGACCAAACCGGGACCAGTTTGGTCCCGGTTTGGTCCCGGTTTGGTCTTAAAATGTATGTATTCCAACACTCGAAATTTTCATTCACCATAAATCCTTTCAACATGTAGTTTGATCGAGTGAAATGCCAAATATTACCTATAATATACCTAGAATCTTATCCCGGCATTACCACCATATATACAGAACTCGTGACTATAGGCTCTCGGCAACGGCTTCCGTAGCTCAGTGGTCAGAGTGCACTGCACTAGCAATCGCAGGGTCGCGGGTTCAATTCCTACCGGAAGGCCGCTCAGTTGCATTTTTCGCAACTGGTCCCGGTTTGGTCTTAAAATGTATGTATTCCAACACTCGAAATTTTCCTTCACCATATATATATATATATATATATATATATATATATATATATATATATATAAAATGTTTAAGCATTTTCCATAATATCTTAAAGGACCCTTGCTTTTGCAGGACCGATGCTTTTGCAGGACCCTTGCTTTTGCACGACCGTTGCTTTTGCAGGACCGTTGCTTTTACATGCTTTGCTTTTGCAGGACCCCAGGCTAAATTTTAATTAAGAGAGGTTTGGTGAAAGATTTCTTCATATACATGTACTATACAGTGTGTGTATGAGTACAGTATTACAATCTGACTGTATCTTTTAGCTTGCCCTGGAATTTGAAGATGTTTCACAAGGTGATAATTGCTTACATTGTTCAGAGTGTACTGGCTTCAAGAGCCACTCATGGAGGTAATATTGACAGCACTGTTTACAGTAAGACTATATAGACACTGCAAAGTACTGTAAAATATATATTGTAAAGAAGACATTAAAATAATGTGACTTATGCTGCCACTGTAGTAGCTCAATGGTTAGAGCATCTAACCGGAGATCAGAAAGTTGTGGATTCACACTCTGGGGTTCAGAAACATTTTTCTGAGCTTGAGTAGCAAACAATTTACTATAATATTGTGTTATAATATATCTAACAAAATATGGTCCTAAAATATATCTAAAGTATAAAATTGTGGGGAAAAATTCTAAACAATGTTAACATAAAGATTTGAAACTTATCTGGAATTTAATTGTGTCAGATTTATATTTTAACAGCATAGTAAGCATACAGTACTACAGTAACCTTTATGAATTATGAGGGTATGTACCCACTGCCAAATCCCAATACTCTTCAATTTTGTACTTCAGTGCAGTTGTACTACCTTGTCACCAGTGAAGATATCGATCACGTGATTAAACATTTTCCCACCTTTTGCATTGAATCTATTATAATAAAAAGAAAATTAAGGTGGCTTGAAGATATGAATTTTATCTTCTCGTGGTAAAAACAATATTTTACTCATTCGCTACGCTCATTCGTAAAATATTGTTTTCACCACTCGAAGATAATCCCATGTTGAGATATAGCTGACACCCAGGCCAGGGTGGGCAGGTCTAATGTATGAATATAAATTTATACCAGAAAATGCTTGTGTACTGAATATACTGAGAATGCTTGTTTATATTAACTACAACTAGCTGTAGTTCCAATAATAACAAAAATGACAGTTTAAAAAGCTATTTAAAATACACTGTTTGCATCAATCAATTAGTTTATATTTTAATTTATAAAATAGTTGACAATTGAGATTGAGATAAGATTAGAGCAAAGACTCCATTTGTTAGAAAACTAAATGAGCAACCAGTTTTTTGGAACTGTGTCATAAGATGTGAGCAAACGTTTTTTTCCTACAGCAAGTTGTTATGACTTACTGATAACCAATCAAGATAAAGAGAAATTGTAAATTTATAGACTTAACATAATGTTCCCAGTTTCCATCATTCTTGCTCACTTTTGTTATAATATACTGTACTGTACATCTGAATGTTCTTCATTTTTGTCATGCAAAAGGTATTCATCAGATAATTAATTTTATTTATTTATTATTTCTTTAGGAAATCCTGTTCATCATGTCACTGTGAAACATATCACCATGCTCCTATCTATAATCCTTACAATGGTCCTAATGAAAGAATGGGAGTTGATGAAGTAGATCCAATAACTTCAGAAATAGATTTTTCCAGAGAAAAAGGATATGCTTGGATACCAAGAGATTTAACTGATGCTGAGGTACTTTTTACAATTATTAACTATTCAAATAGATTTAAACTTAGTACTGTACCCACTTAGCTGGTGAGATTTAATTTCTATAGCTTGGACAAACATGGATAGTGTAACCCACTAACTGTATATATAGCAAAATGGTTATAAATCAGTATATAAATTACAGATCATAATATAGCCTTATAATATTAAAATAACATACGGTAATCATATGGCACGTTTATAATGTCAAAATTCAATTTGAACAACGTTTACTCGAAACGAGCAAGCCTCGCAAAGTTATAAATTTATGATATCTCAGTCACGATTTTAGTGATTTTATAAACTTTCAAATCTCTTAAACCAACAGGGGCAACATCAACCAAAATTATCGCACGCCTAGCCTAGAATTCTTTAGGCATTCGATTTCTTGCACACCATTATTTTGCTTTAATTGAGAGGGCCCGCAGCCCACCTGGACGTCATGTTTTCAGGGGGAAAATGCACATTGTTTTTACTCAACTATAAATTCTAACCCTGCAATCAAATGCATTGTGCAAACTAGTACCACCAAGATAATTGACATGCAAATTTATATTGCTATTACTAAACACTGGTCATTTTTACTAAAGAACCCTTATATATGTTTAATTTTTAAAAATGTTGTTACTTGTTGTATAGCATTTATACTACCTGAAAAATCACAAACCATATTTCAATAATTAATTTGAACCCTGTGTTCGAGTCTCGATAACAATCTAAACCATGTATCAATTAGGCTATCAATTATGGCGCAATATATTATATCCTTCTCATATTAAAATAACATACAGTACGGTAATCATGTGTTAATATATACACTGCTGTAGTGAATGTGGGAGAGCTTGGAGTAGAGAAGACGATACATGGGCGATCGTCAAGCTCGTATCCTCAGGAAAATGATTCTGAGTCCCGGACAGGAATCGAACCTGTAACCTTCTGATTGCCGGTGAGACGCTCTAACCATTGAGTCACCAAGACTCAGATGGAGAGCGAAGGTTACAATGATGTACTGGTTCGATTGATATATGTACTGCCTGATGCGGCAGTCACTATATTATATCGGTAATGTTTAGATGTGTTAATATATACATTACACTGCTGTAGTGAATGTGGGAGAGCTTTATATGGCGCCTTTATAATGTCAAAATTCAATCTGACCATTTGAACACCATACATCTAATTCGAACAACATTTACTCGAAACGAGCAAGCCTTAGTGAAGTTATAATTCATATTTCAAATCGAACAAACGAATGGGAAATACCCTTCTAAACATAATTTTATGTTTGTAAACCAATCTTCATTCACCATTAACTAGTCCACAATTGCCTCGAACGCACTTACATAATCTTTGATTACTCCTAGTATAATTTAGATTACTCCTAGTATAATTAAGAGAATATGTTAGCACCAATATGGAACGAATACAGAAAAGAGTAATGCGTATCATCCATGGTTATGATGTACAGGTATCTTACGAACAAGCCCTAATAACGTCAGGACTTTCTAGCCTTCAACAACGCAGATCTGAACTTTGTTCCTCATTCTTTAATAAGATTCTGACTCAACCAAACGGATAATTACATCAACTTTTACCGTATAATGATAGTAATTTATCTATGAATCTGAGAAAAAAAACAGACTTTTAAAATACTGCGTTGTAAAACTAACCGTTTTAAGAACACTTTTATTAATTGCCAGTGTCACCAATTACAATAATAGTTTTAGTTAGTTAATGTATATTATTTAAGATATTTTTAGGTATATTGTTGTAATATTAGAGAGATGTAATACCTTAATAATTCAGTTTTATACTGTAATCAAGGTAATTTTAATAAACCTATCTATCTATCAACCTATCAGGGATGTAGCCACGCCAGGCGTACTACCCGGCACAAATTGTAAGCGCCCGGCACTCAAGGAAATTTTTTCAATCCCACCCAGTACATGAAATATACAGTTTTTGTGCAGCAGATATACTTGTAATTTAATCCATCATTGATTATTCATCATGAACAGGCTCGGAGATAGGTACGAATATAATAATAACATATTACATATATGTTATACATAATAGCGCGAATTACTGAGCCCTGGTATGATGTATAAAAGCGAGAATGCGCTGTGTCTAGACCACACGCCTCTTGAGGCCACCAAAGTCCAAAACATTAAAGGTTGTGATGATCGTGTGAACCCAAATGTCTGGCAAAGTCTACGCCAAATCGTTCGATTTTTGAGAGGGAGATGATAGAAATTATCGCAATTCAAACTCGAGGCTATAAACTCGCTATGGAAAGAATCACTATATTAACCACATTTCAGAGTTTTCTTTTGAAGATGTGGTCAAATTGTGGGCAGAGAAGAAGAATCGCCATACTATTTAACATCTAATTGTACTCTAATCACCAAAATAGTTAACTACAGTGGCTGGTATTTGCATGTATAATTAAAAACAAAGACAAGATTTCGTATGGCAGCAGTTGAGTATAGTTATATATTTTTTTGTAATTAGTTTTCTACTTAAAATAAAATAAACTGTTGTAAGACTAAGTTGTTCATTTATGTAATTAATTATTCTACTTTATAGAAATATTTCTTAAAAATGACGAGATACTCCATTAAAAAATTACCTTTATATTTTGCTCAAAATTGCCCCCAAAATGCCGGAAATGCTGTTTCCGAGACCCAAAATTCAAAAATTTTCCAGGGGATGCCCTCCAATCCCCCTAAAAATTAATGTGTTGTGACGTCACAATAGCATATTTTACCCGGCATCCATTATTCGCTGGCTACATCCCTGCCTATCTATCATAATGTTCCTCAACCATGGACATTATAACTACAAAATGTACATGTATATATATATTTGAGGTTAACATGCAAGTCATCACATACTGTAGCTAATTTTTTATTGAATGTTGGTTACTAAACATCATGATTCATGGTCATTTTTCGACCTTTTTATCCAATTCGCACACAAGAACTCGTTAAGATCGTGTTATAAATGTTGTTCAAGAAGTTACATCTTTACCCAAACATGCCAGTATAGCACAACACTGTATGTCCAATATACATGTATGGTTACATGTACCCTAGCTGCATAATATATTTGCGAAAAAAGCATGCATCAAGCATAATACACTATATTACATTTACATTTATTAGCACACATGCTGCATCTCTGTTATAAACTATACAATTTATATTGCGTACATGTATAGTAAGACTAATAAAGTGGGCCCAGGCAATGTTCCAATTTCCTATAGAAGCCTATAGGCGTCTATAGGCGTCTATAGGCTAATAGGTTTCATTATAGGTTCCCTATAGAAAATGTTCCAATTTCCTATAGAAGCCTATAGGTTCTCTATAGGATCTTATAGGTTGCCTATAGACATACCTATAGGTAAGCCTATAGACTTTTTTTGTTAGGGCAGGGCATAATAAATAATTGGGAGCCCCCTTGGAAATATTTTGCATGCCATTTTACGGACGAATCGGATATAAGGATATTTCAAGTGAAAATGTTTCAGTTTTACATGCGAAATGACAATGCAAATTTTCGTAAGGATGTAAAAGATGTACAACATACATAAGGATAAAATAAATAATCACTAACGCAGAGAAGCAGAAAATACTGCTTGATAATTTCAACTATAGCCTGGCTACCGTTTACCGATTTTCTTCAAAGTAAACTAACAATATAATTAGGGGGTCCCTGTCGAACTGGTGGCCCGGGGCAAATTTCGCCATTTGCCCCCTCCGGGCGGGCCTACTCTGTTGCACCTGCTCTGTACTCTCTAGTTTGCATCTAGAGTTACCAGGATGGCTATACAAAGTTGATGAAGTTAACTGATGTTGCTCCATGTGTGCTTTTAAAGTGCCTATGAAACAAACATTTTTTTTGCAATTTTTAAATGTTCACAGTGGCGTAGCCAGGGTCTTGGCTTTGGGGAGGCCAAAATGCCAAAGGCGCCAGTTTTCTAGGGGGGTCGGGGGCATGCTCCCCCGGAAAATTTTGGATTTCCAGGGTCTCTGAAACACCATTTCCCGCATTCTGAGGCGAATTTTTAAAAGTAATCTGAAGGCCATAAATCGGAAAATTTTGTTATTACTAAATCAAAACATGGCACAATACACGTCAGGATATCTTGATATTCATTGATAAACAATTCTAAATCGAAACATTTCATAGAATCATAGACCTTTTTAATAAGTACAGAATATTTTAATTAATTTTTCCATAAAGGGAATTTTGTTTCTCTTGTTTTGGGCAGTGGCGTAACGGGCGGGTGTCCGGGTGTCAAGTGACGGGGGGCCCCCGAGCCTTGGGGGCCCCTGGCAAAATGACCATAAAAAATTTGATCGTACATTTCCGATTTTCTTGATAAGGTTGATAAATATTTTGATATTTGAGTTTAATATATAATGCGTTGGTCATTATGGATCTAGTTAGTTATTCATGTGGTTATTATTAAAGTTAAGCATACAGTTGTACACTTGTACTTTATGCGAATGGTATGTAGAACGGGTATGGTAATGTAATATTCCGAAATCAACATATATGTAAGTGAAGATTGCGATTGTGTCGACAGAAATACAGCCTATTCTTTAGTGGCCCAAGGGAGGAGGGGATGCAGGAGTGGCCGATTGACGGGGGGCCTCCAGAGGTTGCGTTACGCCACTGGTTTTGGGTGGGTTTTAACGCAAAGTGAGTCATAGAGAGTAAGATTTGACAAACATGCAGACAAAGATTGAAAGATACAAAATATATTAAAATCAAGCTCTTCCAATAAATCAACTTCCGCCGGACATCAGCATAAGACTTTCAAGCCAAAGACCACGCGAATTATCAGATACCTGCGAGTTGTTCATCGATATGTTTTTGTAATTTGATAATTTGACTTGATGCTCAGGACATCTACCCCCCCCCTCAAATTTCTCCCCGGATTTAGACTTTTCACAAGAACGGTCTTGGGGCCAATGGGGGGGGGGGGGGGGCGACGCCCCCCTTGGCTACGCCACTTATGTTCAATATATATATATATATATATATACAGTACATTTAGTAGATATTAAACCGAAAATTATTAAAAACCTTATGTACCTATCAATGTTGAATAACTTTATTCAGGGCTCCTGTTGATAACAGTGCTTACTGTAGCACTGAAAGGATTACCCTGACGAAATAAAGGTTTTTCATTCATTCATTCATTCATTCATGTTAAGCCTGACTAGGGGGACAGCTGGCAACAATATGGGATTTGAATTTTTGCTGTCCCGTGCTTCAGAAGCTCTGGTAATTCAAATCCAATGAAAATGCCCCTGTTCTACCATATATCTTTTTTCAAGTATACTCACTAGTATATTCACTAGTATAAAGTATAATACTTTTATTTCAATTTTTTTTTTAATTTCAATTTCATTAAATCATTAAATTCAAATTCAAAAAATGCGAATTTGCAACAACAGTGATCTTGCTTGTACGAAAGGCATTCCATACTTTAAATGGTTTTATCTATCAAGAATTCCCATATTAAAATGTGAATAATAAATATTTTATCTTCTGGTCTCAAAAAATTAATAATTCATTAATGTAAAGCAATTAATAATTGCTACATGTTTTTCCACATCCTCAGGACTTGTGACCTAGCGACAGGAAAGGCTCCACAGGGAGCCCAACTCTGACGCCCGTGATGTGTTTCTCTGTTTTATTCTATATTATGGAAATTCTGATGTTTTATATTTAATGAAAGAAAGCGGCGCTTATGAGACCGCGCGGTAATTTGAAACTCGAAACAGCTCTCACTGGGTGCCACCTGAATACGCGTGCCGAGACTACAATTGCATGCTCGCGCGGTAATTTGAAACTCAAAACAGCTGTCACTGGGTGCCACGTGAATATGCGTGCCCCACATGAGTGTTGTGTCGTCTCAGCTTTCGAGTTTCAAATTACCGGTCTCATAAGCGCCGCTTTCTTTCATTAAATATAAAACATCAGAATTTCCATAATATATATTAAAAAAACCAAAGTAAAGTAACCAAACTATATATTGGATACGTTCTAGTTTTATTAGTGACAAAATGATAAATTTATAATGATTTAGTAATCTGGTTAGGGTTAGACACGACGACTGTTGTTTTTTCAACTCCACTGTAATATCCAGTAGCGCTCTATTGTTGACTGGAGCCTTTCCTGTCCCACAAGGCATTATTATCAGGAATCCCTCCGGCTTCTAATTAACCGATAAATTTCGCACGACGTATCGCTAGTGGCATAAATTATTACTTGCAAGATTATGAAAATTTTTAAAATAATTTTCGGGAATCTGATATGTACTTGTATTTCAACTTTGAAGGTTTAGCTGTTTTAGTAGACAACAAATATAGTATTTAAAACTCTCAAATCATGTATACTGCATGTTATTGGATTGCGTTGGGCATGAAAATGAAAGAGTTTGCTGCACAAGAACTAATATACGACAGCGTGATTGCGACTTGGTCAAGCCAGTTGTGTTTTACTGAACAGGTAACAGTGGCTTGGCGAATTTGCATGAAGCGCGACATTCCTATAAATAGTTGACTTATTTATGAAAATATTCATAATTTTGCCAGCGATAATTTATTCCAGTAGCGCATACGTCATGCGGAAGTGCTATATTTATCGGCTAATCAGAAGCGGGAGGGATTCCTGCTAATAACGCCTTGTCCTGTCCCTATCCTCCACCATCATTTAAAAACTTGTGGTGAAGCTTTCCGTTACCATAAAAAATGTTAGTTATCAAATGTCTTCAGACGAGCATCGGTTGTCAAATCCCCTATTTATTGCCAGGAAACTCTCTCACATTAGTGATTTTCAATTAAAAACGAGGGAAAATTCGTTTCATGGCACTTTAAGGGACTAAAAATAGCATTGCCAACAAAACAGGGCATCTTTGTGATAAAGTAGTCTGGGAACTAATCTGCCACTAATGGCAACGTTAAAGTTGACGTGGGAATGTGGGATTTATATTCAATTTAGTAAACTGTATACTTATGCAGAGTTTCAAGCAATTTTATGCAATAGTTTTGAAGATATGCTTCATTTTCAGAGTGGTCATAATAGCGAGTACAACGTGTGACGTCATAGGTCATATTACACAACCTTGAATAACTCAAGAACGAGATAAGATATGAAAGAACTACAAAAAAAACATTCCTGGTCGTTTTAGGAGTTTTTGAAATAAATTAATAAAAACGTCGTCTCCATTTCATTTCATATGCCATTTAACCTCGTATTTCCGAAATAAAATTGCTAAACTAAAAGTGTTTTGTTTGTTATAGATTGATCAGTATATGATGTTTCTTCCATCATCGAAAGTTCCAAGGCTGTCATCAGATGGGCTCACCTTCCGCACTCAACAACTCATTTTTCAATTACCTCTTCATGATTTTTTCGAAAGTTATATGAAATTTCTTCCCGAAGATCAGCGAGCTGTTTTTGAAACTACAAAACATTCAGCTCTTAATGATTCAATGGGTCAAGGTAAACCTTTTCTTAGGAGTACTAAAAAAGTAGAGTGGTGCGTAGACAATGTTTTGGATATATAGCAAAGTGAAAAGGTGGTAAACTGCCAAGATTTTTAGGAACGAAATACTGACGTTTCGTTACTAAAAATCTTGGCTGTTTTTGAAAACTTTGCTAAACGTTTTCTTGTTCTTTATGTTGGCTGAGATATAGGTCGTGTACAGTACTATAGAATCTGATAAATTAATTTTATTTAAAACATCAAATTATTATTTAAGAAACAGAAAACATATTCCGTGTTTCCATAGAAGTTTGGGAGAATGCGAAATGGCAGTACGAGCCCGCAGGGCGAGTGTTTCCACGCTATTTCGAGTTCTCCCAAACTTTCACGAGTGTTTCTATAACGTATGGGAACACGGAAAGATGTTTTCTATTTGTTTTATAAAATAACACGGAGGAAATAAGTAATAAGACTCTTTTATTAAAATGATGAAAATATACATTCTCCTTGCTCACGCTAGACAGCGTCGTCGGCTGCTCAAATGAACATAAACGCTCTTAACTGTGAAGAAAAGCATTCAATCATCTCGTTTTTCTTCTTGTGCCAATGCCACAGAACATATTTATCGACATTTTAGCTCTTTGTGAGCAAAGGTTCGTCTTACAGTCCATTTTATAATGAAAAACAACTTATCCAAACAGCATAGTACAATAACACTAATAACTAACAATTATTGGACAGAGTTGAGTGCGACTTCACAGCCAATCAAAACTGAGAGACAGATGTGTATACACATATATCGCATGATCATGATTTATTTAAGAAATAAAAACGCGTGCCATTATCGAGTTTTAGTAGAAATTGACAGGTGACTATAGAGTTTCTCGTGCCGTGATTGGTCGAGATGGACAGCCTATTTTGTTTTAGTATCAACCACCAACTAGTGGTCTATTACAAATTCGGCATTTTGATTGGCTGAGCTACTCACTGACGGTGAGTAGCGTTACCCAATCACAAACCTTATGCTGGAATATTCCTATCCTGACCAATCAGAAGCCACGACATATTCAAGCTGCACGGCCAAACCTGAAATCTAATCCAAACATGGCGTCCGCTAAAATTTATATACGAGTGATGAAATCATGAAAACATTGGCCCGAAAGTAATGGAAAATTGTTCAGTTTGACATTTTCGAATAAGAAAATGAATTCGCTTATGCCTATGGAGTATATCTATACCAAATGTGAAGCAAAGTAATTACAATCTCGTTTTTTGTGAGCGATTGTTTATCATGTGTCATCGAGCAACTCTACATTTGAATGGGGAGACTTCTACAAACAAAAAGGTAAAACTATCTGAAAATTTGGAAACAATGTTAGAAAGGTTGTTTATGGTTGATACTAATTAACAATTAGACAACTCGCCCTCGTTGTCTATGAGCGAAAAGTCAACTCAGGCTTCGCCTTCGTTGACTATTTAACAATTAGACAACGAGCCCGCGTTTTCTATTAGCAGATAGTCAACTAGTTGACTATCGCTCATAGAAAACAAGGGCGAGTTGTCTAATTGTTTTAGTATAAATTTACAACTTTCTAACCCAAGAAATAACTTTTATTTCGCATTTTTCATGGGAAAAAAGTAAATATTCTTTCGAAATCAGGCGACTTTTTCCCCGGAGGTTTATATCAGCGGATAGTAACTCCTGCGATAGCCAATCAAAATTGAGGATTTGTGATATAAACTTGTCAATTTATACTAATCGCTCATAGACAACTCGGACTCGTTGTCTAATTGTTAAATAGTCACCTCGCGCGAGGTGACTATAACATTTTCAGCGATTGAAAAATGGCGGCTTCTCGATTTATCGATATTACGTACGAAAAAGTGAATAAAGTTGAAGAAAATGCTATTCAAAAACAAACTAAAGAAGCAACTAAATGTAGAGTTAAACGATTTCGAGGTAAGATATAGGAATTTCCCTAATTTCATCGCTGAACTCTTGTTGGCGGTGTCAACGGCAATCGGCCACACGATCAAAACAACAAGTAATTTTGTGAAAAAAATCTTTATTTAACAGAATAGTTTGAACAACAAACAGACCAACCTCGTACCCAGGGCCTATCTCGTTTCAAGACAACGTTTGAAATCTTATTAGCATGATTATTGAAGAGATGAACAAATGCTTTTCAATATTTTACGACTCTACCCGAAAAAAGACGGCAGTTTTCAAAAAACAAGTTTGTTGTCAATCCGAGTCTTGACCGTCATCCTCCGTACAACAAACAAATATCAATCTGTGACAGTATTACTTATTCAGTGAGGCTAATAAAATACTAAGTTCCTACCTCGAGCTGCTCTTCAGTGAAGGAAAAATAGCGGTGATACGGTTCAGAAAAAAAACATTGCCAGCCGTGAAACAATCCAAAAATTGTACGAGACAGAATGCTGATATACAGAATTATCCCCGAGTTTTACTCGAAACAGCATGGTTATGTATCTCCATCTACTTTGGAAAACGGGCAAGAGAATTAAACCAAAGTCTGCTGAAGAAGTCATTGCATTTGCTTCACCTGGTAAAAACTGCAGATTGACAAAAGGTACTTTGCAAAAACCAGTTTTGTCTGGATCTTTCAACAGTTGCTCTTTATGTTAACCCAGTCTTTTACTCAGTCTTCCACTCTATAGTTCTGCTTGATCTGACAGCAAAATCGCTTTTTGGCCTTCACTTGCAAGAGCATGTTCGCTCGCATGTTCGTATATTGTTCGTTTTTAAAAACTCTGTTGAATGTTGATTACGTAAAATCATGTGATCTCACGATGCGCGACTAACGGAAATAACAAATAAAATAATTAAAATTAAAAGAAAAAAAAGAAAAAAACATTTCTGTTGCTTTCTTTCAGTTGTTTCTCTCTGATGTCACCTCAGTCTCGGTGATTATCGTTATATTTACCTCGCCACTTCGCGGCTCGGTAAATATTCACCGATAATCACCTCGACTTCGGTGACTAATTGTTAATTAGTATAATTTCTGAGCATAAACGAATTCTGATTGGCTGAATGGCCAGTAAATCTGAGACGATAGTCACCGCGCTGACTATCACTTCACTAGAAATCATACTTGAAAAAGTGTTTTTTGTAACCAGACTATATTTATTCGTTCCAGTCCCCTCTCGGAATCGTCATTTTGATATATGGTTTCTAAAAATTGACGAAATGGCGACTATATTATTATAACTAAAAAATCGTCGAAAAGGCTCAAAAACTTAGCATAAAGACATTCTATATATCAGATTTCTCTCAAGATAGAACTGTCTAAGGGTAAGGAAGTTGTTTATCGTATAATTATTTGTATTTACGTCCGTTTTGATCGTTAGTGTGTTTTTGAAAGCTGTCAAGCGTGAAGAAAACATCGAGCATAACACAGTCCAAACTGTCTGTTTAAAACTTCTCAATTGCATATTCAGTTCAAGCCTGAAATTATACTAAAACAATTAGTCACCTCAGTCTCGGTGATTATCGTTATATTTACCTCGCCGCTTCGCGGCTCGGTAAATATTCAACGATAGTCACCTCGACTTCGGTGACTAATTGTTAAATAATGACACGCGAGATGCGTGTAAAAACACGAGGTGATAGCCGAGTAATTTGCTAGTTTCTCGAGTGCATTATATAACAATTAGTCACCGAAGTCGAGGTGATTATCGGTGAATATTTACCGACCCGCGAAGCGGTGAGGTAAATATCACCGATAATCACCGAGACTGAGGTGACTAATAGTTGCTGCCGTAGGCAGCACACTAATCTTGACATGGGTTGCTGTGTCTCGTACCAGACCTCTTCGCGGATATGTATAGTCGATCATGTCCACAGATTTATGACGTTTTATGACGTAACTCGTAGATGTTCGTATAATCGCCGGATGCCGAATCAAATGTTCGGAACTCATGATATATTTTTGTGAAAAGCTTCGTTCATCAATCGTGATTATAACATGTTCTGCTTTAGTGCTGAACTTCTGGCAACTGTGCTTTAGCCTGCTTGTGCTTGCGAATTTTAACTTCGATTTTAGTGAGGAAAGTTTCTTGTTAAGGTAAGGCAACTAGTCATCGTCATGCCATCTCTGACACCACGGTTAATATGCTGACACTGTCATGGTTATCACAATTATCAAATACTTTGTTTGTGAATAAGATTTACCTTCTATTTTACAGTAGGTATATATTGGTGTGAGTTCATTGTTTCTCACGATGTTGAGCATGCAGAAGAATGCACATACACATCCGTGTCCCTCATATTGAACTGCATTTTTATGCAAGAAACAAATTCTGATTAACTTAGTTTATCAACTGTTATAATGTCAACTTTTGTGTTCATATTGAACTGCATTTTTATGCAAGAAACAAATTCTGATGAACTTAGTTTATCAACTGTTATAATGTCAACTTTTTGTGTTCATATTTAACAGCATTTTTACAACTATCTGTATGTTCAACTGCATCTTTATGCAACTGTTCAACTTACATCTGTTTTATAGTATTACACATGTTCATGAACTACTATATATATTGTCAATAGATGTTGAGAATGGTTACAACACAAGGGGGTCAACAAGGGAGGTGGCAGACGTGAGATATCAAGAAATGTGCCAGGGGCGGATGAAGCATGTGTGGGTCCCCTGGCTGTGTGTAATTATTGACTTACCCCAAATAGATGTCTAACATACCACAGAGTATACCTTGTTCTATGGTCCAGCAAGCTCATTGTGAGCTCCATATATATGTAGAACTCACTGCTCTGGTATTACCTAAGTAAACCATAACCGCATGGGTACGAGGCTGTACTACCACTTATTTTAGCAATTTTGAACAATATCACGACTGCCTTGGATTTAGAGGCAGCACTTCCCTTGCGATAGTAACTTCTAGTTTTAGTAGAAATTCACAGGTGACTATCAGAGAGAGAAAATTGAAAGAAAGCAAGGGGAAATGTTTTAATTATTTATTTTGTTATTTCCGGAAGTCGCGCATCGTGTGATCACATGATTTTACGTAATCAACATTCAACAGAATATTAAGTGCTTGTGAAACATACGAACCTAACGAACGTGCTATACTCTTGCAAGTAGAGGCCAGAATGTGCTTGAGAAAAGCGATTTTGCTGTCAGATCAAGCAGAGATACCGAGTGTATAAGACTGAGTTAAAGATTGAGTTAACATAAACGAGCAACTATTGAAAGATGCAAACGGAACTTGTTTTTGCTTGTTAATGTTAATAGTACAAAACCGGCTTCACTTTTGTCCAGCTCAAAGTTCCCTTGTCAATCAGCATTTTTTACCAGGTGAAGCAATGACTTTTTCAGCAGATTTGGTTTAATTGGTGTTACTTGGCCGATTTCCGAGTAAAACTCGAGGATAATTCTGTGTATATATCAGCATTCTGTCTCGTACAATTTTTGGATATAGTTTCACGGCTGTCAATGTTTTTTCTGAACCGTATCACCGCTATTTTTCCTTCACTGACGGAGCTGCTTGAGGTAGGAACAAAACTTAGTGTTTTATTAGCCTCATTGAATAAGTAATACTGTCACAGATTGACATTTGTTTGTTGTACGGAGATGACGGTCAAGACTGCAGCTCGGACTGACAACAACTGACTTGTTTTTTGTTAAAACAGTCTGCCGTCTTTTTTCTGGCAGAAACGTAAAATATTGAAAAGCATTTGTTTATATCTTCGACAACCATGCTAATAAGCTTTTAAATGTTGTCTTAAATGTTTGTTGTTCAAAGTATTCTGTTAAATAAAGTAATTTTTTCACAAAATTACTTGTTGTTTTGATCGTGTTGCCGATTGCCGTCGACACCACCATCAAGAGTTTATATAGCTATGAAAATAGAAAAATTCTTATATCTTACCTCGAAAACGTTTAACTCTATATTTAGTTGTTTCTTTAGTTTGTTTTTGAATAGCATTTTCTTTAGTTTCATTCGCTTTTTCGTACGTAATATCGATAAATCGAGAAGCCGCCATTTTTAAATCGCTGAAAATGTTATATGGGGCCGTTCACACTATTTAACAATTAGACAACGAGAACGAGTTGTCTATGAGCAGATAGTCAACGAGGGCGAAGCCCGAGTTGACTATCTGCTCATAGACAACGAGGGCGAGTTGTCTAATTGTTTTAGTATCAACCATAAACAACCTTTCTAACATTGTTCCACATTTTCAGATAGTTTTACCTTTTTGTTTGTAGAAATCTCCCCATTCAACCTTTCTAACATTGTTCCACATTTTCAGATAGTTTTACCTTTTTGTTTGTAGAAATCTCCCCATTCAAAATGTAGAGTTGCTCGATGACACATGATAAACAATCGCTCACAAAAAACGAGTTTGTAATTACTTTGCTTCACATTTGGTATAGATATACTCCATAGGCATAAGCGAATTCATTTTCTTATTCGAAAATGTCAAACTGAACAATTTCCCATTACTTTCGGGCCAATGTTTTCATGATTTCATCACTCGTATATAAAATTTAGCGGACGCCATGTTTGGACTAGATTCCAGGTTTGGCCGTGCAGCTTGAATATGTCGTGGCTTCTGATTGGTCAGAATAGGAATATTCCAGCATAAGAAGGTTTGTGATTGGGTAACGCTACTCACCGTCTATCACCAATAGACAGTGAGTAGCTCAGCCAATCAGAATGCCGAATTTGCAATAGACCACTAGTTGGTTGATACTAACACAAAATAGGCCGTCCATCTCGACCAATCACGGCATGAGAAACTCTATAGTCACCTGTCAATTTCTACTAAAACTCGATAATCGCACAGTAACTACATTTTTTATTTCTTTTGTAAATTAATATCTTTAAATTGTCAATAAAGCCACGAAAACTACAGACGGGAAGAGCTTGTTCACCACTGACCTATATATAACTCATGGATTGCGGGTAACCCCCCAGAAAATCTCCCCAAAATGGTTTCAATATGGCAGATTTATGGGACCTGTGTTCATTGATAGCGAAGTGGTTATGTTGAACTTTGGACTGTTGGGCAAGGCTTTGTAATGGGGTTAGGGGTATACCAAAGTAATTGTTAAAACCATACAGGTAGAAAACATTTGCGATGTCCAGCGAAATTACTTTACTTAGTATTTATACAAGAACAAATTGCGAAGACCGAATTTGAATGAATTGACTATTGTTAGTTTCCGTTCACATTATGACTAAAAAAGAAATAAATTTACTTTTAAATTTTAAATTTTTTTTTTTCATACGTTGTGAAGAAGTTTTATTGTCTTTTACGGATTCGATATTAACATTAAAAAACATTCTTATGACAAAAAACATTCAAAAATAAAAAAACACCTTGCCGTAAAATCACAGCCAAAGAAACTGGCGAGCTATCGAGTAGCACATTTGTTGGATTAGTGAACTAAATACTAAACAAATGACCTGGTCAACATTTCCGGGGAATATTTCAAGGGAATATTTGTAAATGAAAGAAAATAAAAAAAACATGAAACTGTATGGAGTGAGCGAACTGAAAATCGCTATGATTCATCAGACATAGTTTGACGCTACTCTGGCTTTAAAAAGTTTTTTGAACGTAACTTTAAAAGTTACTGTCCATGACCCAACGTTTCGACACTCCAATCTAGTGTCTTCATCAGGGGTGATCGTTGTAAGGTTATGATCCCTATTTATACCCTCAGAACCGATGATGACGTTATCTATTAACAAGATGCAAATAAGCTTCTAATAATAAACCACCGTCATCGCGATTCAATGGGGCGTGGGCGCTATTGATATGCCAAGAGCGGATTAGTGGTAATAATTTTGGAAAGAAAACAGCCTTTTGGTGTTCTTTTAAACGCGTATGAAACTGACGTTTAGTCTGACCGATGTACTCCTGATCACAGTCATTGCACGGAATGGAATAAATAGCGTCTTTACTTTGTTCCTTCGCAATATACGATCCTTACGTTTTGCAAAAATATGACCCAACGTCAAGAAAGGTTTTTGAGCAACTTTTACGTTGAAACTACCTAAGATTCATTTAATTGGTTCCGTAATCCCTTGAATATACGGAACAACCGCAAACCCCATCACCGAACTTTCTTTCTCAGAGTTTGTACGTGGTAGAGTAACTGCAGGTTTTAAACAGTTTTTTTAGAAAATCATTAGGATAGTTATTTGCCTTTAAAGCGTCGAATACATGTTTTCGCTCACTTTCCCTTGAATCGGAACTAGATGGTATGCCTTGAGCTCTCATAAACATGGTTCTAGGAACGGACTTCTAATGGCATATGGGGTGGTGAGAATCAAATGAAAGATATTTGTCAGTGTGTGTTGGTTTTCGGTATACAGCAGTTTCTAATTTCCCGTAGTCTGTCGTTTGATGACTGAATCCATAAATGATAAATATTCATTCTTTTCACGTTCTACTGTGAATTGAATTGAAGGCTCTATTTAGTTCAAGTGATGGTTCAAAATAATTTCCACTTCATTCTTGGATAACGCGGAAATGACTTCAATGGCGCGGACGCTAATGCTCTTTTAGTCGGGTGGCTTAATGAAACCATCGTTAGTGGTCGGATAAAAGCACCAAACATTTCTCAGACCTTCAACTCATTATCAACTTTACATTTTTGATAGGAGCCCAAAATTTAATTGCTTTGAAATTATTCCAGGGGATTTTTGCTTTTGTCTATATGTTTCCTTATAAAGATAAAAATATCAAATTTTAGAATCTGCCTTCCAGGAATTTGGATCATACCAATAACTACACAAAAATGGAGCAAAATGAGCTATTGCCCGATACTGTAAGTTACATAGTAATGAAGTTATAGTCTAAGGAAGTTTGATAAAATCTACAATGCGCATGCGCAGTCACAATATCTCACAATTTAAAAGTTTGATTTCTCTTGATGGATTTACCGTCCAGAAGGCGGAAATGTCTCCTTTTTCTCCCTTTCTGAAGTTCTTTCTGTTGGTGTGATTCATTTTGTGGAGCCGAGCCTGTTGATAGTAAGTGCCGTCATACACAAAACCCGTTGTGTTTAGATAAAAAGTCAAGAGTTCCATTAGATCCTCGGCAAACAACGATGTTCTTTGATCTAAAGTAACATCCTGTCTTGGTGTATTGTCGACAATTGTGATAGCAAGATCAACTGATATTTTGGTGAAGAGAGAAACGATGTCAAACGATACCAATTCATCATCGATTAAAAGTAATACTCTTAATAAAATCCGCAAATTCAAGATAATTTTTGACTGTGTTCTCCGATTTCCCAACAATTGGTGCCAAAACCTATGCCAAATGACTCGATATACCTTAAGTCGGAGAATTGATGAATGAGACAATTGCCGACAATTGGCTACGATTTATCTTTTAAAAAGAAAACTGTCGTTTTACACCCAAGAAGTCATTTAATAACCCTTCTATCTTTGTCATCAGATTTTCCTGTTTACATTATTTAAATTTGATATTTGTGCTAAAATTGATTAGACTATCCAGTTATTCCTTGACTTCCTTTTGTAATTAATTAAGAAATAAAAAACGTGTCGCGTGTGATTATCGAGTAATAATGGCACGAGAGATGCGTGTAAAACACGAGGCGATAGCCGAGTGTTTTACTAGCTTCTCGAGTGCCATTATAACTCGATAATCACACAAGACAAAGTTTTTTATTTCTTTTATAAAAGAACGGCCATTAAATTAACAATAAAGCCATGAAAAATGTAGATTTACCTGTTATAAATGACGTTGCTATGTGCGTTGCTAGGAAGTATATGATGAAAACACGTTGGCGATTTTAGCGATGAAAATGCACTCAACGTTGCAGTTAAAACATTCTGTTGTGTTAGTACCTTGATTAGCTTTGTATCCAGGTATTCTTCGACTTTCTTTTGTGATTTAAACTACTTAAAATCCGTCAAAAACGACAAAATCTACGCGAGGAATCACGTCAGCTTATGCTTTATTGAGTTATAATCCACGGTTTTTGAGCTCAGTAACCAATCAGATAGCGTGTACTCGCTCATTTACTTCCGGTTATTTTTAAAACCAGTTAAAATTCGTCAAAACCGACAAAATCTAGTTGAAATATCATTATCTAGTTATAAAAGCACGCTCGTTCGGCCCAGTAGCCAATCAGAGCGCGTGTGTTCGCTCATTTACTTCCGGTTAATTTATAATTAAGAAATAAAAAGACGTCGCGTCTGATTATCGAGATGAGATGCGTGTAAAACACGAGACTATGGCTGAGTGTTTTATTAGCTTATATTGATTATTATTGAGTGCCATTATAACTCGATAATCACACAGCGACAAAGTTTTTTTATTACTCGGGCCGTAGCACGAGTCTTAAATCCGGCTTCATTTCTGTGTTCGTCGTCGTCGGCGGTTTTTTTGTACGTCGAGAGAATGTAATTATTGCGTGGGCGTATAAATAGCGAATTAAAGCGATTTCGGGCAGTTTTATTGTCAATGAATCGCAGTCTGAAAAGCATTTACGAGACCTGTAAACCCGCAAACTAATGCAAAGATTCTCTCCAAGATGAGAGAAACACAGATGAGAGATTATTTAAAGAAAGAACTCGAAGAACCGTGGACGAAACGTCAACATGACAACATATAGTGGTTGCAAGCGAATCGAAGCGAGTTCGGACTTTCGTTTTATTGGCAATGAATCGCAGTTGGAAAAGTTTACCGAGACCTGTAAACCCGCAAACCATTGCAAAGATTCTCTCCAAGATGAGAGAAACACAGATGAGAGATCAATTCATGAAGACGGAATCGTCGGAATGGACAGCCGAAGGGTGTCAGGCGTTCTGCATTGGGGGGAGGGGAGCTAGCACGCCTGATTTTTCTTCGTCTTCATTTCTAGTCCAACTTGCTTCTAAACGTTTCCCACTTTAAACGAGCGCTGCACAATACCTTCAGTGCCTGATTACAGAAATCAATGCATTAAAAATTATCCTTTGTAATGTAATATAAGATAAGTGAGCGGGTTTTTAATTCCAACTGTCTATTGCCACCAATGCGTACCCCGCATCTCCGCAGGCAATATGCGCGCCATGTCCCTAAAAGTAGCCCGAGTTAAGTTATAGTACAGCCACAGCTTGGCTAAGTGGCCACTTCATTTACTTTCGGTTACCGTATTTCATCTAATAAACGCCCCTGGCGTTTATTAAATTTTGAAACAATTTGATGCGGCGATTGCGAGGCCCAGTTCTTTTTTCGTTTTTACTTTTATTATTATTTTACTTTATTTAACTTTAACAATGAGTTCTTTACATCACTTCAACAATGAAGCCAGTCAAGGTCTCTGGAAGAAGAAATTAAAAAGTTCCCTTGTTTGGTTCCATTGTTGCCACATAAAAATAAATAAATCTGTCAATTATAGCATCCTTTTTCTTGCACTCGCCATGTATTTTTTCTAATAAAGCCGCTCTGATGCGGCGATTATTAGAGGTAGGCGATTATTTGAGGGAGGCGTTTATTAGAGGGAGGCGTTTATTAGAGGGAGGCGATTATTAGAGGGAGGCGATTATTAGAGGGAGGCGATTATTGGAGGGAGGCGATTATTAGAGGGAGGCGATTATTAGAGGGAGGCGATTAAGGCGTTGATTAGAGGGAGGCGATTATTAGAGGGAGGCGATTATTAGAGGGAGGCGATTAAGGCGTTGATTAGAGGGAGGCGATTATTAGAGGGAGGCGATTAAGGCGTTGATTAGAGGGAGGCGATATTAGAGGGAGGCGTTGATTAGAGGGAGGCGATTAAGGCGTTGATTAGAGCGAGGCGATTATTAGAGGGAGGCGATTATTAGAGGGAGGCGATTATTAGAGGGAGGCGATTATTAGAGGGGAGGCGATGATTAGAGGGAGGTGTTGATTAGAGGGAGGTGTTGATTAGAGGGAGGCGATTATTAGAGGGAGGCGATTATTAGAGGGAGGCGATTTTTAGAGGGAGGCGATTATTTGATGGAGGCGTTTATTAGAGGGAGGCGTTTATTAGAGAGAGGCGTTTATTAGAGGGAGGCGATTATTTGAGGGAGGCGTTTATTAGAGGGAGGCGTTTATTAGAGGGAGGCGATTATTGGAGGGAGGCGATTATTGGAGGGAGGCGATTATTAGAGGGAGGCGATTAAGGCGTTGATTAGAGGGAGGCGATTATTAGAGGGAGGCGATTATTAGAGGGGAGGCGTTGATTAGAGGGAGGCGTTGATTAGAGGGAGGCGTTGATTAGAGGGAGGCGTTGATTAGAGGGAGGCGTTGATTAGAGGGAGGCGTTGATTAGACGGAGGCGATTAAGGCGTTGATTAGAGGGAGGCGATTATTAGAGGGAGGCGATTATTAGAGGGAGGGGTTGATTAGAGGGAGGCGATTATTAGAGGGAGGCGATTATTAGAGGGAGGGGTTTATTAGAGGGAGGCGATTATTAGAGGGAGGCGATTATTAGAGTCAGGCGTTTAAGGCGTTGATTAGAGGGAGGCGTTTATTGGCATTCTTGTATGAAAAGGGGAGGCGTTTATTAGAGGAAATACGGTATTTTATAAACACTATTGATGCACTTGTTACTCGATGAAATAGCTCATCAGTGCATGTACGATTAATATAAAGTTAAAGGTCTTGATTTAAAAGTTTAAAATAAATATATTACGTCGAACAGAGCAATTACAAGTATAATTAATTATTCACCATATGACGCTGCTTCTGATACCCCTCACTTATATGATGTCATGTGACGCTAGGACTAACATCCCCACCTCCCCCCTCCCAAAGCGTCCCGTATTTTGTGAACGGCCCTTTCAAATTATTATCTATTATAGTTTATTCATGTGATCACGGTGAAGTTATAATATCACTGTTATACTTATACTGTATAACTATGAGATTAGCAGTGTATTTATCATTTTGTTTTTCTTGTAGGAGTTGTTAATCCCAGCATACAGCGGGAGAGAAATTGTAATGAGTGTAAAGAAGAGATTGGTGATGGATCAATGGCGGTGTTTGCTAAACGTGCTGGGCCATCTGTTAGTTGGCATCCCCAATGCTTTTGTTGTCATAAATGTAAAGAAATCCTTGTAGACATGATTTACTTTCTTCATGATGATGGTCATGTTTATTGTGGACGGCATTTTACTGAAATAGATGGTCATCGATGCAGTGGATGTGACGAAGTGAGTACACAAAATATGCCAAATATCTATCTTATAAAACACTACAGCTGGGTACTAAATACAGTACTTTGATTCAACTATACTGCTTCAACACTTAATATTTTTATTAAATTTGCATTGTCATTGTTGTTGTTTACAGTTTAATAAGCTAAATAATTAATTTTAATATAACGAACGAAGTTCGGAAATAACGAACGAACTTCGGAAATAACGAACGAATTTCGCAAATAACGAACGAAATTCGGAAATAACGAACGAATTTCGCAAATAACGAACGAACTTCGGAAATAACGAACGAATTTCGGAAATAACGAACGAATTTCGGAAATAACGAACGAACTTCGGAAATAACGAACGAACTTCGGAAATAACGAACGAATTTCGGAAATAACGAACGAATTTCGGAAATAACGAACGAACTTCGGAAATAACGAACGAACTTCGGAAATAACGAACGAACTTCGCAAATAAGGAACGAACTTCGCAAATAACGAACGAACTTCGGAAATAACGAACGAATTTCGGAAATAACGAGCGAATTTCGGAAATAACGAACGAATTTCGGAAATAACGAACGAACTTCGCAAATAACGAACGAACTTCGCAAATAACGAACGAACTTCAGAAATAACGAACGAACTTCGGACATTCGTCAAAAATTCTGTGAAACGAAGTAACTAAAATGGCTAAATAGATTTGGATTAAATGAATAAATAGTAATAAATAAATATAATCATGGGCGTCTTCTTCTAACTTTTCAAACTGCGTCAAGTTTTAAAATAATATTATCTTTTTGTATCTCTAGTTGATCTATGTCACTGAATACTCTCACGCCATGGATAAAGACTGGCATGAAGAACACTTTACGTGTGTCAAATGTGAGAAACCTCTAAATCGTGAAAAGTTTGTTGCTGTTGATGAAAGACCTTGCTGCACATCATGTTATAACATGAATGTAGCTAGTAGTTGTGATGGATGTAGTCAACCAATAGGACCTGGCTCGAAAGATATCATTGTTCGTGATCGACACTGGCACGAAAATTGTTTTGTTTGTTCAAACTGTAGAAAACAACTGGTAAGGATAACAAATACATCCATATTTTTTTCAAAGTAGTCGTCTGGTATATTTGGTGGTTTGTTGAGGTCAACTGGTATGTTCAGTTTACTGGTGCAATGTATGCGAAGGTGTGTCGACCTATACGTGTATGTTAAGGTGCATGTGTTGAGGCTTGCCACCTACCTAAATGAACAAGTTTTGTGATTTGTTGAATAAAACAATAAAACAAAGTGAAGGTGTGTTGACGTCTATGTGTAAGTCTGTGTGTGTTGACGTCTATGTAAAAGTCAAGGTGTGTTGACGTCTATTTGTAATTAGTGAACCTCATTAAAGTACACATTTTCAATTTGTGCAGGCGCCAATTTTTTGCTGATTTTTTAGCTAATTATTAAAACTGTGTTTACAAAGTATGACGTTCGCAGGCGCTATTTATAATTCAGAAAGTTTGTGCAGGCACAGAGATTTTATTTTTTTAATTCATTAGCTGTTTTTACATGACGTATATGTCGCGATGTAAGATTTTTCAGGTTTTATTGCATGCAATGCAATTTTTTCGTTGAAAAGCCTGTCACGGAAATAAAAAGAAATATTGATCGCGTCGTGTGCAAACTAAGGTACACTTATAGACAACGAACAAATAATATCGTTAATTGCGGCAACTTTCCCCACTTCGCTTTACTCGCTTGAGACCTAATTCAATGACCAGAATGTCAGTTTCAACAGCCCTTTAAGTTCCAAGTCGTGGTGGCTCGACTACATCCAATTCAATTTGAATTTCTCTGATGTGTGATGTTTGGAAGTTATATTTCAAATACGAGACGCAGAACTTTTCTGGGATTTCAAAGTCAGATCGAGTGTCTTTTGAAAAGGCGAGCCAAAAATGATCGAACCTTTTTAACGCACGAGGAGTTTTAACGAGTTTGAGAATTTAATCGCAAGTGTTTTGTCGCAAAGATTTTGAAATCTACTTGTCATACTACCGTTGTCATACTACCGTTGTCAGCTGGCCGTGCGAAATTGACACAAAGCGCGTTTGTTTTCGGAAGCCAGAAGCACAAGCGTCGTGAAGTATTCCAAACCATTGTTTCCCATGGTTCGCACTTTGCACACAATATGTTTGCGGGCACACTTCACACCTGCACGTTGTGAAGGTGTGTTGACGTCTGTGTAAGTGAAGGTGTGTTGACATCTATGTGTAAGTGAAGGTGTATTGACGTCTGTGTAAGTGAAGGTGTATTGACGTCTATGTGTAAGTGAAGGTGTGTTGACGTCTATGTAAGTGAAAGTGTGTTGACGTCTATGTAAGTGAAGGTGTGTTGACATCTATGTGTAAGTGAAGGTGTGTTGACATCTATGTGTAAGTGAAGGTGTGTTGACATCTATGTGTAAGTGAAGGTGTATTGACGTCTGTGTAAGTGAAGGTGTATTGACGTCTATGTGTATGTGATGGTATGTGATGGTGTGTTGACGTCTATGTGAGTGAAGGTGTGTTGACGTTTATGTGTAAGTGAAGTGTGTTGACGTCTATGTTTAAGTGAAGATGTGTTGACGTCTATGTAAGTGAAGTGTGTTGACGTCTTATGTTTAAGTGAAGATGTGTTGACGTCTATGTATGTGCAGGTGTGTTGACGTCTATGTAAGTGAAGGTGTGTTGACGTCTATGTAAGTGAAGGTGTGTTGACGTCTATGTAAGTGAAGGTGTGTTGACGTCTATGTATGTGAAGGTGTGTTACGTCTATGTGTAAGTGAAGGTGTGTTGATGTCTATGTGTAAGTGAAGGTGCGTTGACGTCTATGTAAGTGAAGGTGTGTTGACATCTATGTATGTGAAGGTGTGTTGACGTCAATGTAAGTGAAGGTGTGTTACGTCTATGTGTAAGTGAAGGTGTGTTACGTCTATGTGTAAGTGAAGGTGTGTTGACGTCTATGTAAGTGAAGGTGCGTTGACATCTATGTGTAAGTGAAGGTGTATTGACGTCTGTGTAAGTGAAGGTGTATTGACGTCTATGTGTATGTGATGGTGTGTTGACGTCTATGTGAGTGAAGGTGTGTTGACGTCTATGTGTAAGTGAAGTGTGTTGACGTCTATGTGTAAGTGAAGTGTGTTGACGTCTGTGTAAGTGAAAGTGTGTTGACGTCTATGTAAGTGAAGGTGTGTTGACGTCTATTTGTATGTGAAGGTGTGTTGACGTCTATGTAAGTGAAGGTGTATTGACGTCTATGTGTATGTGATGGTATGTGAAGGTGTGTTGACGTCTATGTAAGTGAAGGTGTGTTGACGTCTATGTGTAAGTGAAGGTGTGTTGACGTCTATGTAGTAGTTAAACCGTGTGTTCGTGTGCTCCACATAGTCATTAGTAAGCACTATATATAGAATATTAATGACGCTTTGTTTTCCTTTATTTCAAAAGCCTTATTAGTATGCTCTATATAGAGCATACTAATGAGTATATCTTACAGCAATTCAGACAGTTTATGGAATATAGACCACTGAAATACTGAGTTCTGATTGGCTGAGTGTGTGTGACCATTTTCTATGTGTATGCGAAAGTGTGTTGACTTCTATGTGTGTGTTGACGTGTACGTGTGTTAACGTCCATCGGTCCATGTGTATGTGAAGGCATGTGTTGACGTCTGTGTGTGTTGATGGGTACTTGAAGGTTTGTTGACATCTATATGTATGTGAAGGTGTGTTGACGTCTATGTGTATGTGAAACTGGTATGACCACATTTGTGTTCTTGTTTATTTTGTAGCTAGATGAAGGGTTTACTTTCAAAGATGATGAGCTTGTTTGCCATGAATGTCGTGGAATAAATCCATCAAAGTCTTGTGCTGAATGCAAAGAAAAGCTTCTCCCTGGTGAGAAAAAAGTTGGTTATCAGGATAGCACCTATCACGAGGCTTGTTTTTCCTGCTCTCGATGCAATAATCCTATTGGTGCTGAGCAGTTTATTAACAAGGAGGACAAGCGTTATTGTCAACCATGCTTTAATAAATTTGTTGCCAAGGTAATGATTGTTAATGAATAATAATAATATAATCATACTTTATTTATATAGCGCTGTTTCTACTAAATATCCAACAGTACTTTACAATATCTTTACAATATCAAAAGGCTAAAAAGTAATAACTATATAAACATAGTCCTCACTAGTATTAATATTAATATCTAAGTTTAAGAATGTACGTTTAAATAGAAACGTTTTAACCTTAAATTTAAAAATGTATAAATAGTCCGCCATTTTGTAATCTTCGGAAAGCACTCGGGATCGCTCGTGTCTTATAGTCGGGGATAGCGTTGAAGATTACATTTTGGTACAACTAGTCACGATTTATTAAACCGCTGCTGTACATCGACTTTGAGCCGTCGTGCAAACTTTAAAATGGCGGCGTCCAGAAGCATAAAATACGAGAATGAAAACATTAGTTCTCGAGTACAAAACAGACACCTTAAAACTATTAACATTTCTTAATAATTAATATTCATTAACCAAATTGTCCAATCACATTTCCGTATTTAGTCACGCGCAAGGCTTTTATACCTGATAAAATTCATGAATACTAATCAGCATGAAAATTATATAAAGTCTCTACGAACTTTATATAAAATTCCTGCTAATTTGCATTTCATACATCAACCCAATTTACCTCTAATAGAAAATAAAAACCAGTACACTCCCTAGTGATTACAATCAATTGTTTTTGAAGCTATTTAAAACACTCGAACTCGCGTTTTATCATATCTAAAATGCTCGCGCTGCGCGCTCGCATTTTAAATATGATAAAACGCTCCTCGTGTTTTAAATACTACTAAACATACTTAAATAAGGCCTTTTATTTAAAAATGATTTTTTTTGACTGCATGAATGAAAATTATGATTAGATTATAATAATTATCATAATTTCATCATAATTTTCATTGTGCTCATGCGCACATGTAGACACTGCGGACCTTTTGTATTTTTGCAAACCGTGAAGGATGAATAATTTTATAGGATTAATTTAAAGATTGTTTGAAACTTTATTAATATGTGTGTTTGTTTATTTCTTTTTAGATCTGTTTCAAGTGTGAAGAAGTCATCAGGACAACTTCTGTGACCTACGAAGGCAATTCTTTCCACAGTGATTGCTTTGTATGTGCTGAATGTAGTAAACCTTTGGCAGGTAAAGCGTTCTGCAGAATGCAAGACGAAAGTGTTTGTCATGAATGCTTTCTGGAGAATCACGCTAAAACATGTGCTGGTTGTCATAATACCATCGAAGGTCAGGAAAAGTACATCGTCTACGACAACGACCATTATCATCGAGATTGCTTCAAATGTGATAGCTGTAAGAAACCGATGGCTGGCGAGAAATTCCGACTTCGCAATGAAACCGAACGTATTTGTATGGAGTGTTCCTAAAACGGGAGACATCCTTGTATATGGTTGATGTATCTGTCGTATACTACTTTCTGTTGATAGTTAGAGAACTTGTAGTAAGGAAATTGAGAATATCAGCTCATCAAACTAAAGATTTCCAAAAAATTGTTGTTGATCTCTCCAGCAATGATATAGTTTCTAGCGCGGAAAATATAAAATGAACAAACTATTGAAAATTGAATAAATTTCAAACAAATCGAGCAATTTTCGGCTGCAGTTATCCTTTGGTTTTCGAATAAAACGAAATGAAAAATATTATTGTTGTCGAAACTGATTTTTAGAGTGCCTTGGAGAAGAGCTGGTTGCTTTCAAATTCTTTTAGAGACATGCTAGAACTATATTATCTCAAGTAACATGTGATAAAACTAAATTGATACTTTCATTGCTTTATTTCTTATCTTTATTGTATTTTTATTTTTATACAATTTTAGGAAATATACAGTCTGGTTGCAATTACCAAATGTTTTCATTTCGTCGAAGTATTTTCTCTCCTATTTCAGCGTTTGCTTCGTGTCTATAAGAGCCACTTTCTATCGAGCAGTAAAGGAAGATTCTACTTCCCGGAATTTACTAATGATTGGTGGGTTTGGCAGGTAGAGCAATTATTTCTAACTGTGCTACAACCACTGAGGAGAATGGGATTTTGTGGATTTTTATTTTCTACTCCTTGTTTTTTATTTTGTACTTATACGAATTCTACATCCTGTAGATGGTTTTCAGACATTTGGTTTTACTATATCCCGGGCTTCGGTTAGGATTAGGAGAAGGGTTAGATTGGGGATTTGGGTTTAGTTTAGATATATGTTTACGTATCAACTGCGACCATCTAGCAACGACCAAACCTGTCTGGGATTCCTGGTTTAAAATGCCTTGGCCCAGCTGCGGCGCCTTTCGTAAACGATCTTTATACCATCCCCCTGAATCCTGATCACTTTTCCAATTTCAATATGGCGGATGGTTATTTTTCAAGCAGTAAGACAGCAAGTGTATTTCGTACTAATTTCTAAAATCAAAACAATCAGAATTCTGTAAAATCTTCCCCCAAAATCCAAGAAATGGCATTTCAGAGACTCTAGATTTAAACATTTTCCGGGGAGCACGGCGCTCGATTCGCGCCTTCGGCGCTCGTACTGCCATTGGTCCTGTTTCTTAAAGTCATCAATCCCGATTAGTGCTTCCCAAGCCCAACCTACGTATTAGACCAACACAATCTTCAACTCCTGTAGGTGAGATAACCTTCGAACAACCATTCTGTCAAACAAAAACTTACCAAAGTTCATTTATGGTTAGAGCCAGTAGAATTTAGAGTATCTTTCCAGCACGGTGACGTAAAAAATCAATTTCCTTATCCACTGCTGTAGCGAACGTGGGAGAGCTTGGAGTAGACTGACGATATATGGACAATCGCCTGTCTATTCTACTCCAAGCTCTCCCATATTGACTACAGCAGTTGAAGCAGTGTATATATTAAGATATCCAAGCATAGTACTGGTACCTGTATATAGTGACTGCCACAGTCTGTACACACAATCAACGAATACATCATTGTAACCTTCGCCCTCTATCTGGGTCTCAGTACTTAACTTAGCTCAATGGTTAGAGCGTCTCACCGGAAGATTCGATTCCTGCCCGTGACTCAGAAATATTTTCTGAGCATATGAGTTGACGATATTCCTTATCCTTTGTTGAATACCACAAAACTGACTAACTTAAAGTGTTTACTAGAAATACGAATTCGCAATAATCCCTTCGCCCACCTTTTCTATCCGCCCCTACGGGAATTTCCCCATCCATGGTGCCCAGACCTCGCACGCCATGGCCGTGTATTTGTGTTTCGCAAAAATTCACAATTTGCAAAAGCCCGTTTCGTCGAAGAAATGTTTGAACGTTATCTCGATCAATATATAACCGTTTTCAATTCTGAAAACAGATTTGGAATTAGCGAGTTAAAATACATAACATACGTGTCTACTATATTACGAGAACGTGAATACCCTTCGTAAAAACGGTTTATGTACTTAGAAATTAGTCGGCTATAAACTGGTCACTTCGTCGTATACTATTATGAACGTTACCTCGATCAATATATAACCATTTTCAATTCTGAAAACAGATTTGGAATTAGCGAGTCAAAATACATATTCGGATTCGTATTTCTATTTCCTCAGAAAACTGTCTCTTTGAAAAAAAAGCCTTTGAATCGTTTCAATTTTTGCATTCGCAATCATGTGACGGTTTAAATTGAAATATTAATTCAAATACCGAGTATCTAGTTACCAGGACCAAATTTCCCGATGTCGCGCGGACGGCCGTTGATGTAAGATCAGGGACTCGCTCGCATCTCCCGTGATAAGGGACTAAACGCCGGTCGATATTAGCACCGTCAGGCCTTCGGCCGAGGGGTGAAATGAATTAAAAATAAAAACTCATATTTTCAGTTAAGTCGTCAAACGTCCGAATTTGTGGATTTCGTTTAGCTGACGCGTTTTGTGGCATTTTTATTTTGCCACGAAGTTCGTTACAGAACGCTTCAAAATGGTGACCTTTCCGATCCTGCGCGGCCATATGATCAAATTACAAGATTGTGACGTAACAACCTTGTCTATGCTTGGACATGGCTGAAAGAAGAAACGCGTATAAGAGCAAGACTGGAGGAGATTGTTGTGTGGCTGGCTCATTTCACGGAAGAACAAGAGCCAAGATACGTGAAGTAAACAAGTAGTTTACGAGTCGAGTATGTCAAGGTTTCTACGTCTCGCTCTGTTTAATCGCCCCAGTCTCCTGAACCATATATTCAGTACATGTGAAGCGAAAACTAAGCTTTCCTTTTTACCCCCTGTAATTATATTTTATTTTCATGTTTTATAGATAATAAATGATCGAAAACCGCAACAAAAAAATTCATTTCATATTCACTTTAATAGTTATGATACTGAAAACTCTATCGTGGACATGGAAATGAGCCTGATTGAACTGTCTGTACGTAACATTCTCTTATTTCTTGTTGTTTTGAGATGTAGCGATGCGTGCTTTGTTATTAATTAATCTTATTTGTTTTATTTACTGGTGCGTAGTTATTGTCCCTATAGCTGTTGCATGTGGATATCCTGCGACTATTTGTTATTTTTTATTGTAATGTGTATATGCGTAATATGTAATAATCTTCTCTCCTTAGTTATTTTTCTTTATCTCTATCTGTATTTTGGCATGGACTGGAGTATGAGCTAGCCAGCAGGGTCGGCGATTAAATTGCATAAGATTGACATTCACTGCATAAAGTTTAATGTCGTATATAATAATACCAGGTTTAATAATTGCGCGGGTTATGGAAGTGTGGGATAACTGCTCATGATATACAGGGTGTATAAAAAAAAGCGCAACCTCGGAATTTCCCAAGAAATCCACTGTGTTCTTAAACACAAAATATTTTCGCCCCTGGGAATTTAAAATAGCTTGTAATCGTATTCCAGGGGCATAACTGTCTAATTACTACAAACTCGAGCACGTAAAGCAGAATTGAATCGAAATTTATGCATTTATTTAATGAAAGTTGTTTAGTTTACAAGTATCAACAACAGTTAAATTCCCAGAGGCCTAAAATATTTTGTGCTAATAAAAACAAAGTGAATTTCTTGGGAAATAAAGTGAATTTCTTGGGAAATTCTGAGGTTGCGCTTTTTTTTATACACCCTGTATAGAGACAATAATGTATGCAATCGTTGGGCCGTGAGTAGGTATTTTCAGGGCAAACCCTCGTATATTGAGCTGGGCCCTGACATGCATAGGGTCGATCAGGACAAACACTCCTATGCAGTCATTGGAGCTGGGCCCTGATCCGCTAAGGGCAAACACTCCTATGCAGGTAGGGATCAAATTGTGCCTGAGAGTGATATGCAATGATAGCATTGGGCTCTAAGGCGGTTTTCTCATATGATATGTAGGAATTCGAAGTCTATGGACAATTTTGACCTCTAAACTGGAGCAATTGCCGCCACAGTTACACCAAGTGTGTGATCCCCATACAAAGAAGGTAATTATATAGTAATAAATTCATTACAAACTAGAAGATGTATGTCGCTCGGTTCATTGCCATTTGTTGTGAAACTGATGCCAGCACGTGAGAACTGGGCCCTTTCTCGATATATGAGCAACCGAAATTTAAAATTATTATAACATCAACCCAAGTCAGTTTTAGGGTTAGGATTTGGGTTAGGATTAGGATTAGGGTTAGGATTAGGGTTAGCGTTAGGGTTAGGATAAGGGTTAGGATTAGGGTTAGCGATTATTTATTTTGAATTTCGGTTTGTTCATATATCGAGAAAGCGCCGTTCACCGGCCCGGCCTGGAGTACATATGTAGCTCAGGTAACAGTCAGACGACCATCGGTGGACGGTCTGAATGAGCCAATGAGGTAAACTGCAAGATGTTGCTGTTGTAGCAGCTCCAATTCTGAAACTGTGAGTAATCAGAGCTATTATATACTGTCAAGTGAACGTACAGAACTGTACCATTAGAGTATTGAAAAAGACGACCCATCGGTCATTGAGCTTGTGCATTTGGAAAGATAGCTTTCCATGGCCTTAATTAGGTATATTTGAGAATCCTTAGCACCTATTGTGATCCAAATTAGCACCTATTGTGATCGGAAGCTTTGAGTGTGACACGCATATATAAGCTTTAATATTTAACCGGATATTGCCGGAATGCTGACTCCATATTTGTTTTTGCCATGAATGTACCTTGGCCAAAACGACTCAGATACATAACAGCGTCATCAAGTTTAATGTAGCGGCAACGAAATAGGAGTAACTATATCATTATTAATATAACAACTATTTACTAAAATAAATATTATAACCAAAGTTATTATTTCCTGTGTTTGTATCCCTTTGAACTTCGGTTAGCATTCTCGGTGGGTTCAGGGTTTTCTTCGCTATTTCGACACTGGTATCCAGGGTGGTTGCCACCACATCCGGTTTTGTTACATCGATGTGCTGGGCAATTTGGCATGTTAGGACATAACAATCCTTGGTTAAAACTGTGGCAGGTTCCGTCCCATTGGGAAAACGTCGTGACGAATTAAGTTGGTCAGGGCTAGCGGTGAAAATTCTTAGCCAAAGTTGGGTGTCGATTGTGGCCTATGATTGTGGCAGCTTTGTACCGAAACTTGTGGTCATAGATGCACTACCCTAGCCCAGTGCTACCATGTACTGGAGTAATTATGTAACACGTGGGGGAAATTTGCACACGCGAATCAACATATAGGTGGTCCAATCGTCTATATTTGTCAGAATCTGCGGTTTCCGGGGTCACAACGAGATTCCGGAAGCAGACACGGTAAAGCTGACGTTGTTATCTCACCCAACATTTGTATGGCTAGCTTTATTGAGGTTTATACAGCTCAAAAAACTAACCGCTTTCGATGTCGCGGGGATTTCAGGCGTGAAACCACGATCGGCCGGTGTAAACGAGGAGGTCGTGCTTGGTACGGCTTGGCGCAGTTCAGTAGATCTGTAGATGTCAGGAAAGGAAACAGGCCAAGTTGCTCCAATCGTTGTATTAAAACAGTTGGCTGCAGTCGGTTTCGCCAATTTTACTTTGATCGATTTTAATTTAGATATTAATGTAAATACAAAAAATATCCAAACGGAAAGAGCGCGAACGGAACTCGAGGACCCATGCGCCATGCCTTCCCGTTGAAATTAAAAATAACATATAAAATATATAATTATAGACCAACTAAAAATTCAAAAGAACGGGTTGAAACTGCACACATACAACGATGCTCCGTGGAATCTAAGCAGTTGGTACATTAGAAAACGATCAGTGACACGAGTAGTTACGGTATAATGACCATGTTCAAGTCATATCAACGTCAAAAATAGATGTCAGTAATGATAAATAAGTATTGAGTAAAAATATTTTGAATGTTGAAAGACTGTAGAAACGGCTATTGGGTGGTGCTATTTTACAAACAGAATTCCAGAGAGGAACAATTCTGTTAAAGTAGGAGGCTTGGAAAGTACTAGTTTTACAGGATGGTGCTTTAAGCATATTGGGTAGGATTTTTACAGGTGCGGGTACGACATGACTAACAAACGAGACAAAGTTATAAACATTTAGATAAGAAAGTCCATACAAAGCCTTATAAAAAACATAGATCCTTGATTTCTCTGTCGTAAGACAAAGGCAACAGATTTATTTATTTATATAAATACATACATACAAATAGGCTGGGATACCACAATAGCTTTTTTCAATTATTATGGACCCTTTGGTTAATAGTTTTAAAAGTCGAGGGAGTTCTATAGAGGATCTAAAATCAGCAAGATATATGAACAAGACTGCGAGCAACATTACAGACTTCGGGCAGTGGCTTCCACGTCCGCGGCTCGTCTTGGTCAAATATATTGTTTAGGGAACAATGATAATATTTTAAAAGGGACTTCTTAAATTATTTCAATTGAACAGATTCGTTTGGGTCTGTGTTTTGAGTGGTCAGATCTGCCATAGGCATAGGAGGATGGGCCGACTCGGTAGCTCGTGGATGGTCTTGGAAGAAGGTTTGGATCGACATTTGGACGATATTTGTTATCTGCGCAATCTGGTGGTTGGTACTTGTGCGGTTTGGTCAATAACAGGACCACAGCTGGACGCCGCTTCCATGGTTGTGGTGTCTTGAGTGAACTTGCTAAGCTCTCAGTTTTCCTTCATTAGACGAGCCTTCAGCGCTCGTGTGCCACCCGTGTTCAGAAGATCGAAGGTGCGGCAAAGATTGCGCATTTCTGGAGTGTACAGATCTTCTAAGTCATCGGGCATGGAAGCCAACTTAGCCAAGGAGGTCTCGCGAGTCGCGTGCGGTTGCATTTGTATAGTTCGTGCGCTGGAACTTGGTACATTACCATTTGTACGAGATTGACGAGAAGAACGTTTGTTGGTTTTACGCATCGTCAGAACGTAAGTTAAGACAATACGGGAACGATTTGTGCAAGAACGGAATAATCGGTTGTTATTAGTCGTGTCATCATGCCATGGTCGTGCGTTATCATCGCCACTTTGATCGGAAGGAGCCGTTAGGAACTTGATTGGCTCCGAAGCCATGATATTGTTACTTACATCACTCATCAAAGCGCAACTACAATATATTTTTTATTTAAGTTTTTATTTAAGTTTTTATTTAAGCCAGTATTTAAGCATTCGGCGTTGACGGAAGAAGAACCATTTCGTACTTCTGCAGAGGCATCATACACTAATCTCATCTTTGTGCAGCTATCGGCATTCTTGCACACAACTGCTTTGTGGGGAATATATCATTGTTGTCCTACCTGCATGGTGTTTGCACGTTCAATCAAATCTTGATTTATTTGCTGTTTGATTATTTCGTACGAGATTATCGGCATTCTTCGCAAGCTTGCTTGTTTGACACTTGGTAAGGGGGGCGGGGTGTATCCATTGGAAGGGAGACAAGTTTGGTACCGACCCTCATCACTTCTTTCCAATTGCTCCTTGAACTCCTCGTACACCTGCACATTTTAATCACCGGCAGGTCGATCGTCCACCAGTCCAAGAACGGAGTTTACAGCTCTTCGTGATACACATTCGCTTAATTGGTGTTGCTGTTGAGTATTGATACACAGTTACGTTAAATAGTCATGACGTAAATAACGTACATTTGTCAATCAGCTACTTAGTACACGCATTTATAACATCCAGACTTGACAGTTGCAATAGTATCCTTGCCAGAAGATGAATTGAACAAGTTACAGAGAATTCAGAATACAGCTGCCAGACTTGTTGGGAGGGTTAAAAATCAGATCGCATCTCCCCTGTAGTCTGTACTAATCTTCGCTGATTGACAGGATTATTTTCAAGATATTGTTGATTACTTTCGACGTTTACGTGGCCAGGCACCTATATTTATATCAGTGATTTACACCTATATTTACATCAATGACAATATAACTCCACTTCGCGCACTTTACGATCATCTAACCGCAATCTGCTTTTTATACCGAAACCGAATATTAAGAGTTTTTGTGACTTTTAAGTCATCTGACTTAGTTTCTGCAGTTTAATATCATAGTTTTATTGCTTATACATCATGACATCATGTGGTATAGTTTTGATTTTATAATGAAATGTAATCAGTTTTATAATAACTTAAGTATAACTTTAAGAATGTTTTGTTGTGAGAGCGTTGAAAACGTCTTTATTATTATTAATTTCGTGGCCAGGTTAATGGTCCACCCCAATTTGGTCAGGTTCGCCACAGGATCCATTCTCTTCCGATGCGTTGCGGTTCTGCAGTGCTGATTTTGGGTAATAAATTCACTGTTTGCCTTGGATTAGATGAACAGGTATAGTATAGCCTTCGCATGATCCTATCGTCCATGTTCACCCCTTTGAGATGACTGTTCTCGACGTCTAAAGACTTGCCATATCAAGGATTAATATTTAGGTCATCATCAGCTGCGGTTTCTCCACTTTCGTGACGGTAATACTCATTTCGAATGTTCGTGTCGTCACCCCAAACATCATTTTAATTTTTCGCATTCCATAACTGAGGTGAACCGTAAGCCACTTGAGTAGAATCCAAACAAGGGGCAACACTTATCTACGACGACTATAAAGCCCGGCGCACACTAGAGCTATCTGCTTAGCCAAACTTCATTCGTGACCGATGGCGTAAGGCGTTAGCTCCAGTGTGCGGGGCAGTTTCGTAAGCATTTCGTCACTCGTGCCGTCTTTCACAAATATTCAACATGTTGAATAATTTTTGTCACGAATGATAATTTCCTCTAGTGTGCGGGGAAGCGAAAGCAGCGAGCTTACAACTTTCCGGCAATACGCATGCGTGTTGAGGTTCAAATTTCAAAACAACAAACATGGCGGATCATTTGGAGGAAGAAGACGAAGAAACATTGTTGTTTCTGTTGCTTTTGGGGCGACGTCGTAGACGTTTAAGAGCAGCAAACAGACAGATATGGACAAAACGTTGGATTTTAAGACGGCAAGGCAAGGGGTATATGCAAATCTTGTTCGCGAACTAAATGCAGAGGACCCCGAGAAATTCAGACAATTTCACATCGTAAAGGCATGGATAATCTGGCCAAATATCAGCTATTTGATCGTCTAACATTACATCAGCCACCAATACACTAGGTGCCGCCATGTTTGCTGTTTTGAAATTCGAACCTCAACACGCATGCGTATTGCCGGAAAGTTGTAAGCTCGCTGCTTTCACTTCCCCGCACACCAGGGGAAATTGTCATTCGTGACAAAAATTATCCAACATGTTGAATATTTGTGAAAGACGGCACGAGTGACAAAATGCTTACGAAACTGCCCCGCACACTGGAGCTAACGCCTTACGCCATCGGTCACGAATGAAGTTTTGCTAAGCAGATAGCTCTAGTGTGCGCCGGGCTTAAGGGACATGCTACAGCTGTCGGTTGCTTTGCTGTTATAGAACTTTCTCTAAATCGATAAAAACATGTGATAAAGGCATCTCAAATTAGTTTGTATGAGGTTTTATAGGGGCGGATTTAGCGTTTTTCTTGACAGGTTTGCATGCTTTTTGTGGTGTGCTATAATAAACAAAACCTTATTAACATTTTTAACCAACATGAAATCTGTGCCTGTGCGTAAAATGTTTCGCAACCTTCGCAATAGCTTGGCAACGGTGTCAATTCATCCCCAACTTCCTTCGACTGCAGCTAGTTCGTCCGACAGGTTTGCGATATTCAACCAATCGCATTGCATCATGACCGGTTTGTACATTCACAGGGACAACACTGACCGGCTTGCTGTGACTCGTGGGCCTACAGCATTAGTTTGCGTGATTTGCGAGATTCGCGAAGCGTCTGTTGCGCAAGATACATCTTTAATAAGAGATCATGTTTCACCAACCCACAAATTGTTTTTACCGCCACGGATATTGATTAAAAGGGGCTTATTATGATTATAATTGAAATATAATGATAAAGTCAGAAATGATATAAAACGATAAAGAAATTTCTAAATTACAGCTTTAAAGTATATTACTAGAACAGAAGGTTTTTAAAATATGACAGGGTTTACCGGTTTATATAAACCGGTCAAACCTGTCTGAATTTTAAAACGGATATGGGGTTTCTCTCGGTCTACCGAGTCCTGACGTAGCTCGTCGACGAACTTCCGAATAGTTCCCACTCTTGCCAACTGTCATTCGTTCGAACCAAATCTCCGCGCATTGGCCTCTAGCTTGTCTACAGAATTTCACTTTCACAACCCATTTTAACAATGGTGTAGATGCGAGGGAGCTAAATTTAACTGTCTTTTATAATAGTCAAAAGGCAGGAGGGTCTTTTCACTCATTGGATTGAGAAAATTAAAGCATGCATTTTGATGTCATAGCTTTCGGATTAACTACACAAGACTTACTGAAAAATGAGTTGATTGATTTATCAGCCATTATATCACGCGAAATGATGAACAAGAGTAAAAACAACAATTAGGACACTTTAGAATGAGCTTCAACGACTAATATACGCTTCAACTACTAATAATTAACTAAAGGTTTGTGTACATTGACAGTAATTTTGGGTGCAGGTATATTGATTTTGGAAAATAGATGGAAAATACATTATTTATTAATCGTGTAGGTCTAGGTCTTGTCATTGTATTTGTGATGTTTTAGCTATCTAGGCTGTATTAGTATTCCCTAAATAGGGAATACAGTACGAATGAATGCCATTTTTCTTTAACTCACTGTTTTCCCTATACTTCCAAGCCCACACTACTTTGACCGATTAACACACTATGACATCATAGAGCACCGTAATTCTGAATGCTGATTGTCTGAGTGCCGTTTTTTAATTAAATACTAGGACGCCGCGAGACGTGATCAAATCAAGTGGCTTCAGTTGTACAGTCCATTAATGAAGTACTTGCACGTTCTTGTTTCACCAACGATAACCGGCGCGGCGAGAATGGCGTGTTTTTCAATACACCTTCCATGCAGTTCGGCTGGTCATGATTTGTCAATATCTCTTTCACAAGCCATGAGTGGTTTTATCAATATCCAATAGTTGTTCTACAATGAAAAGGAACTGTATAATATAAAGATAAGAGCCCAGCTCAAAATTCGTAATGAAAGGAATATTCCAGAAAATCAACAAAAGTTGAGCTCATTTATAGATGAATCGAAGCGCACATGCACAAGTAATTTTTCTGTTGTGATATTGTTATTCAGATCGGTTGAATTATACTTCAACAAACTTTTACTAAGAGATATAATAATTCAAAACCAAAACCATACTCAGACCTTTCAATAATAAAAAATGTTTCTAAAAATACCAAAGATGACTTCTGTTCAAGAAGGTGTATTACATATTACAAATAATTACCCAGAAGTATTTGAGGGCGTAACACATATCTTGGTAGCCAACGAAAGTTGTGATCATTCACTGCTCAGTTGAGGTCGCGTATAGACTGGTTGAACTCAGATCGTCGCAGAAGAATGTCTTACTCCAGCAGTAGGGTAAGTGCTGTTGCACGCACTTTATTCTATAGACATCTATATTAGGCTTATCATTTGGCACTTGTAAACAGATTTTTTTTAGTCAGATATATTCTTTGTCCTTCTCAGACACTGTAGTAAGTACTGCATGAACATACATATATATATATATATATATATATATATATATATATATATAACATGAATGTAGCCGTTAGAACTACTAACTTACGAACATTGCTGAACCATAACATGATAGCTTGGTTTCTTACTTCATGGTGAAGTAATTTCGCCTGTTAGGCTAAGCGTAGACCGTAGCAGCTAACAATGAAATAAAATCAGTGTTCTAAGAATAAAAATTCTTTGTGCATATCAGTGTGTTTGTACAACCGTTACTGTGTTAGATATTTATTCAAAGTTCGTATCGATTGTGGAACTGGTTAACTGATTTTTGTTGCAAATCTTGATTGTTTCACGTAATATATTCAACTTCAATGAACATTATTTCACAGACACTATAGACAGTGCTCAATAGACTTCTCTATCTTGATGACATGAGAATATATAAACACGCAAGATCTGTATTGTCTATTGAGCAACAAGCGTCATTGACGAGCACCGTTCAAACTATTTGAGGAAATAAAAGTATCTGGTAGGCGACGTAAGAATAGCAGAAGAGCGTATTGCTACATGTAAACAAGGCAACACCCCTGGTGTTTAATTACAAATGTGAGAGTGCAGTTGCTAAGAACATCATTCAACTCCACACAGCGAGAGTATATTGCTCATTACAATAGTTATGAGAAAAACAAAATATTCTTGCCTTTCCAAAACAACAAACTCCAAATGGTTCGCTGTTTTCGACGTTTGATAGTATCATGAAAACAAAGAAATAGAAAACATTCGTTAGCTAGACTGATGTTCATCCTAGGAATATCGGCGACTTATTTTTAATAAAAGGTCATCTATCCGGGTCACCGAAATGATTAAATTATTTCAAAATCAATGTTTTCTAAATAACATCTTTCTGGTCCTTACTAACTTTCAAAACCCCTAGAAATCCACAGTATACCGCGAAATACAATATCTTTGACTCTGTGTTTGAACTGCGTGAGTTTTTATTCCATGGTTTCCATCAACACGATTTACTTCAGTTTTAACTGTAATTATATACGAAATTGCGACAAATGATCATTAACATTCTTTAACCACAAAAGGGCAATATAAGATCTGCAAATGATTTCGTCCAAATGAAATGAATGTTGATCATGTCATGCACAGAGTGTTTCTATTTTTCTTCAGAAGTTAGTTCAATACTCCTGCGACTAGTCATTGCGCGTAAGACGTAAAAAGTCTAATCTGTGTTAGCATCAAGAAACAAGAAAAGTTGTCGCCACATTCTAGATAGTTCTGTTCCATTCTCCTCGCCATTCTCGTACTGGCATTTCCGCCACAGCTGCCAAATGGGTTACATTATTGATTTACTATTGCGGTTATAATATCAGAGCCTTATGTCTTGTTCATGTTATTTAGAAATGCTTGATTTGAAGTCAGAATAGTCATCTCAAAGTATCTTCAATCCAATTTTTTCGAAACGTAACTCCCTATACCTTACCAAAAATACACGTTGTCTAAACAATTTACAGCTCTAGTTTTCCCTAGATACAAACGCATATGGAAATTTTTTATTGCTGAATGATTGGGATTGTTAGAACAATAATGATTTAAATTGAACAGCTGTTCGACAAATTTACAGATTGTCGTGTATTTTCTGTACAAATACTTCTCAGTTGTTATGAATAAAATCGCGTTTACGGACATTGAAGATACTGTATAAATTTAAAGAAACAACTCTCAAAGTCATTGAGTGTCAACGTACTTATTTACCTAGTCGGTTTAGTACCGTATCATAATCGTCTTCTTGCTTTTAATTCTAAACTTGAGTTGACAAGATGTTAATTTATTTTTAATTTTATTTTTATTGTCGGCTGCAGGTAAAGGCTTTTTTGAAGCTCGATATATTAAGATTAGTTGAGAAATACGCTATTTAGTTGTGCTGTCGGTATATAATTATCTTTTTGTATTAATTAAAATGGTAATAATAAATATGGCTGAATGTCGATGCATGGTCTCCTCTTTAATTTTATTTATAATATATAAGTAATTACTGACGACAGACATCATTTGAATTGTTCACAGGTGTACTTTCTTTATCGCCTATAGGCTGTATATAGGAGGGAAGTGTACCTAATATTAAAATGAAGATTAGAACCCTGCTTAAAATCTTATCCCCAGTTACACGATACCTGATTGCACTAGTAGCAGATTACTTTTCGTATCGTTTAGGCTCTCTGCAGGTTATACACGAGACCGGGAAAATCCGGTTGCGCTATCGTGTATGGAAAATCACTCCGCTTTGGAGGTGATATGAAAAGTAATTCGACACATACTGGTTGTTATGTAACAGGTTCAATTCGATACATTCCGAGATATCCACTGAGCCATATCCACTGCCTTTTTATAATTTTTACGGATACATTTCAGTTTTGCTGCTGTTCTTTCTTTGGAAATAGTCTCTAAGCACGATGACAATTCGGATAATCTTCATTAATCGTCATTAATAAACACTTATTGACCGAGCGGGAGGTCTTTACAGCAAATTATCTTGCCCGCGGTTTTTCAGTACAGACTGCGAGGGATGAAGGAGCGAGGTCTGTGCAAAAAGTCCAAGGGCAGGATTATTTTGCCGTAAAGACCAACCAAACGAGGTTAATAAGGTTTTTATTATATGACTCACATTTCCACAATTTTTTCGCAATTGTTTTGTATAATGACCTGTCTTTACCGGTTTGTTTAAAAGACCGCTTAGCAACCAATAAGATTGCAGAAAAGCTGCGTTAAGACCGCTTAGCAACCAATAAGATTGCAGAAAAGCTGCGTTAAGACCGCTCAGCAACCAATAAGATTGCAGAAAAGCTGCGTTAAGACCGCTTAGCAACCAATAAGATTGCAGAAAAGCTGCGTTAAGACCGCTCAGCAACCAATAAGATTGCAGAAAAGCTGCGTTAAGACCGCTCAGCAACCAATAACATTGCAGAAAAGCTGCGTTAAGACCGCTCAGCAACCAATAACATTGCAGAAAAGCTGCGTTAAGACCGCTCAGCAACGAATAAGATTGCAGAAAAGCGCGTTAAGACCGCTCAGCAACCAATAAGATTGCAGAAAAGCTGCGTTAAGACCGCTCAGCAACGAATAAGATTGCAGAAAAGCGCGTTAAGACCGCTTAGCAACGAATAAGATTGCAGAAAAGCTGCGTTAAGACCGCTCAGCAACCAATAAGATTGCAGAAAAGCTGCGTTAAGACCGCTCAGCAACCAATAACATTGCAGAAAAGCTGCGTTAAGACCGCTCAGCAACCAATAAGATTGCAGAAAAGCTGCGTTAAGACCGCTCAGCAACGAATAAGATTGCAGAAAAGCGCGTTAAGACCGCTCAGCAACCAATAACATTGCAGAAAAGCTGCGTTAAGACCGCTCAGCAACGAATAAGATTGCAGAAAAGCGCGTTAAGACCGCTCAGCAACCAATAACATTGCAGAAAAGCTGCGTTAAGACCGCTCAGCAACCAATAAGATTGCAGAAAAGCTGCATTAAGACCGCTCAGCAACCAATAAGATTACAGAAAAGCTGCGTTAAGACCGCTCAGCAACCAATAAGATTGCAGAAAAGCTGCGTTAAGACCGCTTAGCAACCAATAAGATTGCAGAAAAGCTGCGTTAAGACCGCTCAGCAACCAATAAGATTACAGAAAAGCTGCGTTAAAACCGCTCAGCAACCAATAAGATTGCAGAAAAGCTGCGTTAAGACCGCTCAGCAACCAATAAGATTGCAGAAAAGCGCGTTAAGACCGCTCAGCAACCAATAACATTGCAGAAAAGCTGCGTTAAGACCGCTCAGCAACGAATAAGATTGCAGAAAAGCGCGTTAAGACCGCTCAGCAACCAATAACATTGCAGAAAAGCTGCGTTAAGACCGCTCAGCAACCAATAAGATTACAGAAAAGCTGCGTTAAGACCGCTCAGCAACGAATAAGATTGCACAAAAGCTGCGTTAAGACCGCTCAGCAACGAATAAGATTGCACAAAAGCTGCGTTAAGACCGCTTAGCAACCAATAAGATTGCAGAAAAGCTGCGTTAAGACCGCTCAGCAACGAATAAGATTGCAGAAAAGCTGTGTTAAGACCGCTCAGCAACCAATAACATTGCAGAAAAGCTGCGTTAAGACCGCTCAGCAACCAATAAGATTGCAGAAAAGCTGCGTTAAGACCGCTTAGCAACCAATAAGATTGCAGAAAAGCTGCGTTAAGACCGCTCAGCAACGAATAAGATTGCAGAAAAGCTGCGTTAAGACCGCTTAGCAACCAATAACATTGCAGAAAAGCTGCGTTAAGACCGCTCAGCAACCAATAACATTGCAGAAAAGCTGCGTTAAGACCGCTCAGCAACCAATAAGATTGCAGAAAAGCTGCGTTAAGACCGCTCAGCAACCAATAAGATTGCAGAAAAGCTGCGTTAAGACCGCTCAGCAACCAATAAGATTACAGAAAAGCGCGTTAAGACCGCTCAGCAACCAATAACATTGCAGAAAAGCTGCGTTAAGACCGCTCAGCAACGAATAAGATTGCAGAAAAGCGCGTTAAGACCGCTCAGCAACCAATAACATTGCAGAAAAGCTGCGTTAAGACCGCTCAGCAACCAATAAGATTACAGAAAAGCTGCGTTAAGACCGCTCAGCAACGAATAAGATTGCACAAAAGCTGCGTTAAGACCGCTCAGCAACGAATAAGATTGCACAAAAGCTGCGTTAAGACCGCTTAGCAACCAATAAGATTGCAGAAAAGCTGCGTTAAGACCGCTTAGCAACCAATAAGATTGCAGAAAAGCTGCGTTAAGACCGCTCAGCAACCAATAACATTACACAAAAGCTGCGTTAAGACCGCTCAGCAACCAATAAGATTGCAGAAAAGCTGCGTTAAGACCGCTCAGCAACCAATAAGATTGCAGAAAAGCTGCGTTAAGACCGCTCAGCAACCAATAAGATTACACAAAAGCTGCGTTAAGACCGCTCAGCAACCAATAACATTGCAGAAAAGCTGCGTTAAGACCGCTCAGCAACGAATAAGATTGCAGAAAAGCTGCGTTAAGACCGCTTAGCAACCAATAAGATTGCAGAAAAGCTGCGTTAAGACCGCTTAGCAACGAATAAGATTGCAGAAAAGCTGCGTTAAGACCGCTTAGCAACCAATAAGATTGCAGAAAAGCTGCGTTAAGACCGCTCAGCAACGAATAAGATTGCAGAAAGGCTGCGTTAAGACCGCTCAGCAACGAATAAGATTGCAGAAAAGCTGCGTTAAGACCGCTCAGCAACGAATAAGATTGCAGAAAAGCTGCGTTAAGACCGCTCAGCAACGAATAAGATTGCACAAAAGCTGCGTTAAGACCGCTCAGCAACGAATAAGATTGCAGAAAAGCTGCGTTAAGACCGCTCAGCAACGAATAAGATTGCACAAAAGCTGCGTTAAGACCGCTCAGCAACGAATAAGATTGCAGAAAAGCTGCGTTAAGACCGCTCAGCAACCAATAAGATTACACAAAAGCTGCGTTAAGACCGCTCAGCAACCAATAAGATTGCAGAAAAGCTGCGTTAAGACCGCTTAGCAACCAATAAGATTGCACAAAAGCTGCGTTAAAACCGCTCAGCAACCAATAAGATTGCAGAAAAGCTGCGTTAAGACCGCTTAGCAACCAATAAGATTGCAGAAAAGCTGCGTTAAGACCGCTTAGCAACCAATAAGATTGCAGAAAAGCTGCGTTAAGACCGCTCAGCAACGAATAAGATTGCAGAAAAGCTGCGATAAGACCGCTCAGCAACCAATAAGATTGCAGAAAAGCTGCGTTAAGACCGCTCAGCAACCAATAAGATTGCAGAAAAGCTGCGTTAAGACCGCTCAGCAACGAATAAGATTGCAGAAAAGCTGCGATAAGACCGCTCAGCAACCAATAAGATTGCAGAAAAGCTGCGTTAAGACCGCTTAGCAACCAATAAGATTGCAGAAAAGCTGCGTTAAGACCGCTCAGCAACCAATAACATTGCAGAAAAGCTGCGTTAAGACCGCTCAGCAACGAATAAGATTGCAGAAAAGCTGCGTTAAGACCGCTCAGCAACCAATAAGATTGCAGAAAAGCTGCGTTAAGACCGCTCAGCAACCAATAAGATTGCACAAAAGCTGCGTTAAGACCGCTCAGCAACAGCTCAGTTGTTTAACTCCCTCCCAATCTTTACCTTCAAACATGCAACTTGAGGAAATACTTTTACAGACTCTAAAAGAAGTTCTACTTCACTATCTGTCCACACAAACACTTCCTTCCTGCTTAATTTCGCCATGACACTTTTAAGTTTTATAGCGCAAGTGCCATTTGGGGCCTGGGTTGAATTTTCGATCTGGTGTTGTGTAACCAAAATGAAACTGGTACGATATGTGACCGGAGGTAATCCGATACGAAAAGCAATCCAGCATGGTGTAACTCAAACACAGAAAACTGATAAAAACATATTTAATACGGTAATGATAATGCTTTGATGTTAACATTACAACATTAAAATCATTATACTAAATATATCATTATCAGTTTCCTGTGTCGTACTCATGTGTCATTCAATCTTCAATTCGAAGCTCTATATAGTTGCTTGTTCAGTACTCAAGCATTTTGACCAGTGTCAATCACGCTAGCGATCGATAGACGATCACCAATCCTGGAATATACGGTAACCATGGAAACGTGCTTATATCATAATCACATGATGATCATCACATGTAGCACCTGCAACAGAATCTTCACATGATGCACCATCATCATCATGATGCTCCTGCAATATTACTATCACATGATGCTCCTGCATCATCATCATCACGATGCACGTGCACCATAATCATACAGTATCACATGATGCACCTACATCATCATCATAACATCATCATCACATGATGATCTTGCACCATCATCATGACGCACCTGCATCATTATCACCATCATCAGGCGATGCACCTATATGCACCATCATCATCACATGATGATCCTAAACCATCATCACATGATGCTCCTGCATCATTATCATCACATGATGCACCTGCACTATCATCACCACACGATGTACCTGCATCACCATAATTATCACATGATGTACCTGCACCATGATTACATGATGCACCATAAGCACATGCTACTGCACCACCATCATCACATGCATGATGCTTCTACATCATCATCACACTGCACTACCGCACTATCACACATACTATCACACGATACACCTGCACCATCATCACATACATCATCATCATCAGAGTTTGTCTCATTGGAGTATAAAATCGTACAAAGCACTTTCCATGTCGTTGTATGTTTTGGCCAATATTTTGAAATGTTGAATGTCAAGTACCAAAAGATTTTAGCTACAGGTAAATTGGTTAGTCAAACCTCTTCATAAAACCTCATGCAAGAAAACGTAAAAACTTTGCAAAATAATATTCACTATATGTTAACTTTACCTTTTAGGGCCACAAGTTGATAACCTAAGTTGTGTTACATGCTACCCTCATTAAATAAAGTTTCATTCATTCATTTTATAATTCGAAACCGTATCTGTTAAGACGTTTGTGAATCATTATTTATACTAGATATAATACGTGTAATAAACCCTCGCCCGCCTGTTCTATCCCCCCAGATTTTCATCCTAACCCCCTGCGGAATTTCCCCATCCATGGTCCCCAGACCTCGCACGCCGTGTATTTGTAGATCACAAATTGCAAAGGCCGTTTCGTCGTACATTTTATGTTACGTAAACGTGCATACCCTTCGTCCAAACCTGTTTATGTACTTAGAAATTAATTGGCAATCAGGTGGCCGCTTCCTCACATATTAACCGTCTTTTTATTCTGAAAACAGATTTGGAATTAAAAACAGAGTCGAACATAACATAGCTACGTGTCTATTATGTTACATACAAACATACATACACTTCGTAAAAACCTGTTCATGTAGTTCGTCAGATAAATCGCTATTGTCTGCCAAGTAAAATGTTAGATAGGATGACCATAGAGATCATAAATAAAACTACAGGGGGTATTGGGGCCTGATTTTAGTCATCCGCGGGAAACCAATTGAAGGTTGCCATCTTGGATAAATTGGGGGGTAATTTTATATTTACATTTCATATTAAAGCAATGATTTTGATCTTTTACGCAGCAGAATATGGTTCAAGTAATAATAGAACAACAAGCTTAATCGCCAAATAGTGAAAAAGAAACGCAAAAATTTTAGAATTTAAGATTCCTTGTTTTGGACCGCGAGGTTCTCGTATTGCAGAAAAAGCCCTGGAACAAAGAAGTTTTTTGCCCTCCAATTTGTCCCAGTTACCCCCCCCCCCCCCCCAATTTTCCCAAGATGGCGGCGCCCAATTGGTTCCCAAATTCAAGCCCCAGCTAGTCTTATATATGATTTCTATTGGGATGACTCTGTGGGACCTTTTCCGAAGATGGCGCCCAGTACATCACTGTATATGCCGTATATATATATATATATATATATGATAGAAGCGATCAGTAGACATGATATGTATATATATGGACAAAATGTTGAAGCTGATCTAGTTTAAAACTTTATTAAATTTTCGATCACTAACTGTGATCTTCATCAGAACTAAAAACTAAGACTATACAGAACGCCTGCGTCCAATCTCATAGTATATATTATTACACGCAGTCCTTAGGGACCGCAACAATATATATATATATATAATATATATATATATATATATATGTTGAAAGGATTTATGGTGAAGGAAAATTTCGAGTGTTGGATACATACATTTTAAGACCAAACCGGGACCAGTTGCGAAAAATGCAACTTCAAGGCCTTCCGGCTGGAATTGAACCCGCGACCCTGCGATGCTATAGTGCAGTGCTCTGACCACTGAGCTACGGAAGCCGTTGCCGAGTGCCTAGTCACGAGTTCTGTATATATGGTGGTAATGCCGGGATAAGATTCTTAAAATGTATGTATTCCAAGACTCGAAATTTTCCTTCACCATAAATCCTTTCATATATAAACAATTTTAATTATATTATATTATATTATAAAATATTATTATCAAAATATATTATATATATTTATATATAATATATATATATATATATATATATATATATATATATATATATATATATATATATATATATATATATATATATATATATATATATATATATATAAACTTTTCGTTAGAAATCGCCGGACGTGGGGATTAAAAGTCGTCTTGTGTAACATTAAGTAGATTAATCTTAAATTTCAGTGTGCTAGCTGTCGCCGGCAAATACAACCTGAAGAGAAGAAACTCAACTACAAGAACGAGTCTTTTCACACTGACTGTTTCGTTTGCCATCATTGCCGTAATGCACTGGGAACCGACAGTTTTGTAAAGAAAGAGGACAAACGTTATTGCCAGGGTTGTTTCGATCGCCTTTTTGCCAAGGTAATTAATGTCGTGTATTATGATTTGAATATTATAAGGAAAAGCGTAACAAAATATTACAGTTTATAAACATGAAAACTGATCATGTTATATTATATTATATTATATTATATTATATTATATTATATTATATTATATTATATTATATTATATTATAAAATAATATGCATCGCAGTTTACTTATTCGTATCTATGTGCACGGCTACGGTTCAATCAGAAATAGCGTAAGAAGTTTATATTTCTCTTATAAAATGATAAGCATGGCAGTTTACATACTGATATCTATATGTACGACTATTATACGGTTCAATCAGAAATAGCGTAAGAAGTTTATATCAGTTCTCTTATAAAATGATAAGCACGGCAGTTTACATACTGATATCTATATGTACGACTATATACTGTTCAATCGGAAATAGTGTAAAGAAGTAACTACTCATTTTATAAAGTGCCTTGTTTGAATTCACCAAAGTGGAGGTGACTAATGGTGGACTAAAATTTGAAAAACAACATTTATTTTTCCCCTAAAAATGGAAAATGAAGTTTTCACTTCTTTGTTTAGGTTATAACTTTTTAACTACTCCTATAAAATTATGTACTCGTGTACATTGATAGAAAGCTATTTTCAAAGGTTTATTTTAATATGTAAATTAATTCAGCCAACACTAGTGTTATAGTTTGAAGGGTCTCAGGTTAGTATACATGCTATTAAAAATATAATAACAATTTCCGTCGCTGGGAATGGGATTATAGTGCCACTGGGAATGAAAAATACTTTAATAATGTGAAAACGTGACTGGGATTTCGTTTATGGAAGTGTGATTTGCTAACTGATATATTACATTGAGAAATGGGATCGATACTTCATCTCAAAAAAAGTGCCCCTGCGACGAAAAAGTGCCCCTGCGACGAAAAAGTGCCCCTGCGACGAAATATCACATTACGTTTCTTGGCATTTTTTGTTACAGAACATCATTTTAGGTTAACAAATGTTCGTATTTGCCAAAAAAATAAACAACAAACATTCTATCACAAGAATTTTAACCTCCAGACCAAAGTCGCTCAAATTGTGTCCGCCATTGCTCAAAACTTGTTCCAGACGAGCCCGCGATTCCACAGCAGAGTTTGTGATTGTGACTCAAGAGACTCAACACGTGACAAAGCTTTATGGAAATTATACGACAAGTTACAATAGAAAGTTTTCCCCAAGTAGCTGTATATTCATACACAACTAGCCACGTGTTGAGGCTTTGACGTCACTTCCTCTAATCACAACCTAAGCGTCCGGAACATGTTCGAGTAATGGCGGCCGTCTCGTATAAAAACAGTCTGAAAAGCCGACTTCCCATGCCCACAATTGCTTGAAATTTGGCAAGTTAAGTAACAACACCATGCTCTTTACAAATATGTAAAAATTCGGGATACCAAAAATTTGATCAAAGGGGCACTTTAACTCTTTCCTGTAAGGAGTCATAGTTTCCCCGGAAGTCGTCAATCGAAAAACACGGCACACGGTAACGCAAGATTAAAAATTGAAATTCGACAAGCGCCAGGGACATGAGATCCACTCACACGCAAAATTTGATTTGATTTCATAAACAACTCTGGGATTGGTGGCATTTTGAATTTTCAAGATGCTACGCGGGCGTGTAAGATGGTCTTTTCTAGAAAAATGGAAGTTTTTCAACCTGATTTATGATAATTAATGCTAATTGATATTAACATAATGTGTCTTGTTCGGAAAATTCAAAAGCATTGGTAACAGCCGGTTTATTGGACTTTCAGAAAAGGTATAGGTTTCACAACAGTTATGGATATTTCCCAAGATATCAAATAGAGGTAGTTCAATTTTGAACTAAGAGGTAGAACAAAGAGGTAGTTCAATTTTGGATGTTTTTCAGCCGGACAGGAAAGAGTTAAGACCGGACTATAGAGAGATTAGGAATTAACAAATTACGCATAGGAGTTTTCCCATTTCATATCTCTAGTTTTACACTGTCTTCTTCAAAATGTCACTTCTTTAACATATCTGAATATCATTTATTTTCTCTGTCAGACTTGCAACAGCTGTGACCAAGTTATCAAGACAACCTCAGTTGACTATGAGGATAAAACCTATCATAGCGAATGCTTTGGTTGCAGTGAATGTCGTAAGCCTTTGGCTGGTCAAAAGTTCCATAAGATGGGAAGAAAGCTTGTTTGTAAACCTTGTTATAGAGAGAAGTTTGCTAAAACATGCAACCACTGTAAGCAGGTGATTGAAGCAAACATCAAGTTTGTTGTTGATGATGATAATGTTTATCATCGAGAATGTTTTACCTGCAGTAAATGTAGCAGGCCAATTGATGGTGAAAAGTACCACATCAAAGGAGATCAACGCATTTGCTCAAAATGCCCAAACTAAGGAAACCTGCAAGTGTATCTGAAAAACTCGTATCCGAAAAACTTTTTTATAGTTTAGTTTTTATGTTTTAGTTTTACTGTATGTATTCTTGCGATTCTTTGTAACGAAAGGAAATTAAATGATGGGAATAAGTTTTTTAGCTGGTGTACGTTTCATGTAATATTCATCTCGTAGTATTTTACAATCTATGAATTTATAAAAAAAACTTGGTCCAATATCTTTGATTGTTACTGGTCGCGATCCGATGTAACAAGTTTGTTTATCAAGGCCGGCGACCCTAGGACTGACGTATGTACGGGCCCCCTTCCTAATTTTGTTTTACGTGAAATATATGAGTAATGGTTTGCAAATAGACTTGTACAGTAGTTATAATACAGTATAATTGTTATTGATACTAGATTTATAGCCAGGATTCCAAATGGGGAGCCAGTGGATCGGAGTATGAAAAAAGTTGTTATAGTGTCTTTCCGGGAGGGGGTCTCGGGGCGTGTCCCCCAGGGAAATTGTAAATTTTGAAAGGCCCATACAGTATGCGCTTTTGCGGCAATTTCTGTACGAATTTTTGTGGAATTACGCCACTAGATAATTGTTAGCATTGTCCTTTTTGGCGTTTACATCTTGCTTATAATTATATTATTGTTAATGTTTACTTATTTTGAAAATAGCACACACAGTTACAACGTCACAGGTTTACTGAACGTATTAAATGGAAACTAAAGACGGAAAAACACCTATTCCAAGAAATTCGATATGACGTTTTCCGTACGTTTTTATGAGTTATACATGTTGTTTTGTACTTTTATCATCTATAGGCCTTATAGGCGTTGTTTTAACATACGATATGATGTATCAACGTAATCACCCTTTTACTGCTGAATCCGGCTTAAAATTAGAAATGAGTTAATCTTTCAAAAACGATTGTAGTACATGTAAAATAGTCCGTATTAAGCCACAGTTCTCCAGAAGTTGACGCCGTCCTGAACACGTGAAAATGCTCTTAGATAGATATAGTTTATAGAACAAGAATGGCATTTAGATATATTTTCTTGCAAATCATTCAATTTCTTTTAAATAAATCTCTAAACTCCTTTTCTCCGAAAACATTTTCTCAAAAAACATGGCGACGCCGGGCCCCTTACCAGGTCCCGGGCCCTGGGTATTTTGCCCCCTCTGTCCCCCCTTCTAACCCAACCAGGTGATAAATCAAATATAGTTTGGTGCTAATGTGGCTTTAAAAAGTTTTTTGAACGTAACTTTAAAAGTTAGTGTTCATGACCCAACGTTTCCATACTCCAATCTAGTGTCTTCATCAGGGGTGATCGTTGTAAAGTTAGGATCCCTATTTATACCCTCATACCGTCATTGACGTTGGGTCATATTTTCGCAAAACTTAAGGATCGTATACTATTAAGTAACAGGAAAGACATTCCGTACAATGACTGTGACATCGGTCAGACTAAACGTCAGTTTCGTACGCGTTTAAAAGAACACCAAAAGGCTGTTTTCGTTTCAAAAAAGGAAATTCTGCTTTGTCGGAGCACGCGTGCGTTTCTATGGGAAAATTCTAAAAAAAATTTCCACTGATCCGCGGTACCATCAGAGACGTTGTCTGAAGGCTTGGCATATCTATAGTGCCCACGCCCCATTGAATCGCGATGACGGTGGTTTATTACCAGAAGCTTATTTGCATCTTGTTAATAAATAATTAACGTCATCATCGGTTCTATGAGGGTATAAATAGGGATACTAACTTTACAACGATCACCCCTGATGAAGACAAGTGGAGTGTCGAAAGTTGGGTCATGGACAGCGGTAACTTTTAAAGTTACTTTCAAAAACTTTTTAAATCCAGAGTAACGCCAAACTATGTCTGATATCCTGTTCTATTTTATCTCGAATCTTTTTCCAATTGGTTTACACATGTTTACACATCTTCATCTTGATGTTTTCTTCAAAGTAATACTTGTTTCCTGGGATCGAGACATTCCAAACAGCACATTGCTCCAAAAAATTAGGAATTGTTTAAGTATAGTTGTTATATAACTCAATAATCAGTTCACATATAATCGTTTATTAATCAAGCAATTTTTGATGAATTATTGCAGAGAAAATAATAGAAGAATGGACTGGGAAAGTAAGCATAAATTACTTTAAAAAATTATGTAGACAAAACGGTTTGTGTGTTTTCGCAGTACTATAGTCCAATATCTTATAATGATAATAAATAATACTAATTATAGTAAATTTATATAGCGCTCTGATCCTAAACGTTCTATGGCGCTTTAGGTGCCGTCCAGTTCGTTCTGCGCATGTCCACGTTTCTATTTACATCGTTTGTTTAACATTGCATTATATAAACATTGAACATGAAGTATTGCGGATTTTTTTCACACGCTTGAGCTTTTCCGCCTAAAAAGCATGTTATAAGAAGCTGCATGTTCTGTTCCTAAATGTGGATAATATATCAAACTACTCCCTTTCGAACTGTTGCAAATCTATTCCGTTAAAGTTTGTTGACATATGGGGTCCCCAACGTTTTAAATATCACACATGCGCAGAACGGACTGGACTGCACCTTTAAAATAAAACAAAATAAAATAAAATAAAACAAAGATAATTACAATATAAAACACAAAAGTTAAATTAACATGGATAAATTAATATTTTTAAATGAAAACTTTCTTTAAATGTTAAGAAATATGTTTCTTTAAATGTTTACTAATTAAATGTTTCAGAGATTTTGGGCAGCAATTGAAAACACCCTTTCGCCATTAACTCTTCAAGTTAGCCACACAGTCCTCAACAGGTACTTATCAGTAGACCGCAAATTCCGTGTGTCGTCAATTTGTGGACATCAAGGGTAACAAAATGGTGTTCCTTGAGAGGATCAGTTCTTGGACCATTGTTGTTTACTGTGTTTATCGACGATCTCCGTAAAGTTTTTTCAAAATCCATTGCAGACTAATTTTGCAGCTGATACAAATTAGTGCGTCAACGCCCTGGAAACGGGCACTAACTGAATTACAGAAACAACTTCAAGGAGTTCAAGATAATGTTGACCAAGTTTCAAAATGGACGAAAAGTATCTTAATTTGTTACGATTAGCCAACAAGCTTTGTATTCCAGAACTAAACATAACCACGGTTCACGAAGATCGAAGAAGTATCTTTGCAGAAACTACTGGGTGTAACTATAGATTATTAATTAAATTTTTATGAACACGTGGATATAACATGCAAGAAATTGGAGCAAATTAGAATTGAACGCAAATGGTATTACAATGCGATGATTTAACCTATTATGATGCAATGGGAACACCATATGGAGTTCATGCTCATGCAAAAATTTAGATCGAGTTTATAAATTGCAGAAGCGAAAGCTGCGCGTTTCATTGTTGATGTTGATACGAGAGAACGTAGTGCCAAGTTATTTAAAGAACTAAACTGGGGTTACCTATGCGTACTGTCATCAACATCAAAAAGTACTGTCTATTTTACAAACGTATCAACGGAATGTATCCTGATCATATCGATCAACTACTAATTAGAAATACAACTGTCAAATATCTAAAAAGGTTGGTGTTCTGCCTAAATAGCGTGTAAGTAATCTAACGTTTCGAGCGCGAAGGCCCTTCGTCAGAGAGTGAAACGTGAACTTTCACATGGACCAACATAGCAGATCAAAATAGACATTCTAAGTTGAACTCTGTCCACAATATAATCAAGAAACTGAATATGGGAGAACATTTACGGTAACAGGGTTTAAATTATGGAAGAGCATGCATATATACCTGTCGAAATTAGAGATATAAACACTCTCTGCATGGCTTCTTTTAAACATGCTTTACGAGTTAATTTGAAGTTCACTTTAATGACACATATTTCTCTTACTTTTATGTTAATATCTTAATCTTAAACTCATTGTATGTTAATTTTATCCGGAGGGCCACTTGGCTTATCAGTTTACTGTCAAGTGTAACTTTCGTTAAATAAAGTTGTTACTTACTTACTAATATAGTGTTCAAGTATTCTTATAATATTACTGTCAAGTGTAACTTTCGTTAAATAAAGTTGTTACTTACTTACTAATATAGTGTTCAAGTATTCTTATAATATGATTTGAAGATAAATCATTTAGAGCCTCACATTTCAGCAATGCCAGTATCTTATAAACAATCCGCTTTTGTTACCAATGGAGTTGTTGAAGTATAGGAATTATATGATCGTATTTACGACTACCAACTATTATCATGGCAGCATATTGTTCTGAACTGACTGTAATTTTTTACTAGATAAACACTTTGGAATACCACAAGCAAATAATTACCGTGATCTAACCTACAAGTAAATGAATGTACAGTTGTCTTAAGACTATCTTGAGATAATACTTCTTAATCTTAGTTAATCCCTAGTGTGTAAAAATGCAGATTTATAAATAGCAGCAACTTGGCATTCCCATGCAGCTGTCAAATATAATTCCTAGATTGACGTACAGATGCAGAGGGTGTAACACGCTCATTTCCAACTATAGAAGAACATGTAGATGTGGGATCGAGTGACCCATCGCTTATTAAGCTTCAGCTTATTACTCACTAATACAAGCCTCTATACGACCCACTGCTGCCTCTCTTTCTACATATGACATTGACTCAATAGACAAACTTATATCTGCGTATCATCCCCATAAAAACGAAAACACATGATATCTCACTATATCTCCAAGTGGAGAGGTATATATATTATATATATATATATATATATATATATATATATATATATATATATATATATATATATATATATATATATATATATATATATATATATATATATATATATATATATATATATATATATATATATATATATATATATATATATATATATATATATATATATATATATATATATATATATATATATATATATATATAATTGATATATGAGGATTTAATATTGTCAAATACATATATGGAAAAAGTGACTGATATGTCTTTCTTAATATGTCTTTCTGAACTGTAAGTAGCGCTGTCTTACTGTATGTGACTTCTTATAAGTTGTTTTTTTATCCGAAATTTATTTATCAAGCTGTACTGCGACATCTTTTCAGTTACTTTAGAAATAAACATGAGATTTGAAACGGCCCAAAAGCTACTAAAATCTTCAAATCAGCATTTGCCTTCTTCAATAAAGGTTCAGTAAGGCATCCTTCATCCTTGCACACATTCGGAACAATCCCATATGTCCAGGAGTCCACAGAAGTAATATTGATTAGATGCTCCATTTCTTCAATTGTTATTTGTTCAAGCAAGTTAGATCATTTGGACATGCATGGGTCTTTATCAAAAACAAGATTAGCATCAGCATCAACCATGCAAAAGATTATTATTCACATTCTTGTTTGTGAAATAATCAGCAAAACTCTCAGCCAGGTTGTAATCTGAAAAGTTGGACGGATAACAGAGGACCGCGCTTTCATAATTGTGCAATAACTTGACTGTCTGAAAGAGGTTCGCTGATTGACAATTGTTCTCACTTTTTATCTGATTTTGTTTGTGATATTATGAATACGCACAGCTTTGTCTTGATGAAGAAACACGGTGAACATGTATCCAGCCATTATTACGGATACAAAAGAACCGTGCCAAAAATTACCAACAAACTATCTACATCGGTAAACCTATATTTCTATAAAAATTAATTCATATAAAGGGAGGAAACATTTGCATTCCTTCTTATAATCCCTGCTATCCGATCAGGAAATCGTAAGAATGCTGTTTGCATATCATCATTTTCCTGTTTGTTTCAGATGTTGAAATGTGTTTCACATGAATGGCCGATAATGTGAGAAAGGTCGAGAGCAAAAACATGATGATAATGATGTTAAAATACTCACCGCGATTCATCTTATAGTTCTCTTATTTTTGAGAAACCATATGATTATCATGGACTATATATCTACCTGCTAAACATATAGTATTGGCCTGATAGCAACCTGCAGGTTAGTCGAAAGAGCTAGCATGCAACATATATTATACTTTATAGAGAAATGACAGACAGAATTCCACAGATTAAACGAGGAATTATTAACGCCATTACTAGATTTCAAGCCTCACTACATAAAACAGATTTGGGGAAGAGTGTTATAAATATTTCATCGAGTAATTAGGGACATTTAGCATGGCGTCTTTTCTGGAAAACGGCAAACGCAAACCTCAAGATGTCACGTCACCATGGCATGGTTTTGCCGATCGCGTTTGCCGTTCGCGGTTCACGTTTCAACGTCTGGAAGCCATTCTAGAGGTAAGTGACTTACGGCAAGGGTTGTTTTGCAACTTAAACTAAATACACTCGCGTTTAAGGCTAAATTTAGGTTTTTGTACTTTTATGCTACTTAAATGTTAAGTTTTTAACGTTTAACATTGAATTATATAATATGGGATTTGAGCATTTACATAAAGTAGTGTGAGCGAAGGGAAAACAAACATGGCGGCTCTAAAATATGTGATTGAAGTGGACCGTCATGCTAAAGTTGATTATGGTTGTTACGGCAAACCGCTAACTGCAGTTTGCGGCCGTTTCCCGGGATTAACGTGATGCTAAATGTACCTCGACTTCACAGTCCTAAACTACTTGGACAATTTAAATTCTTCAGCCTCATAATTGAATAACTCATGCATGATAAATTCTCCAAAATTGACAAACACTTTGAGCGCCAAAGACGGAGATCTCCGTTTTTTGGCCCACAACGCTTCACCGCCAAAGACGGAAATCTCCGTTTTTCAAAAGTTTTGTCATAGAGCTGTCAATTGGTATACTGGCCGTGGTAGACTTTACAAGATTTCAAAGTTGGGTCAATTTGACCAAAAACTCTGGCGGTCACGGGTATTAATCTGTCCATAGGTCTGGCGGTCAAAGTGTTAAGGCCCGGCCTATTTCAATGGAAAATGGGAACGCAATCATTGCAAAAGTGGTGCAGAGAGGCATAATTTGCGTTCAAACGAGAAAGCTTCAAATCGTACCCTAATAGTTCCGGAAATTGGAACGCAAGAAAATGTGATCAGGTAAAAAGCTCAGAATTGGTACAATAGATCAAGTACGTTGGACCGCAATAGTACCGTTTCCGTGCTTATCACACTTGCAGATTTTAGAAAATAATTGTATTACTGAAAAATGGTATTACTAAATTTAAAATCAACATGTGTGTCAGTATAGAGCCGAAGAACAAGACCAAGAAAGAGAAGATCGGAGTGAAACATCGCGAAAGCTTTTCCGAAACTAACATGGAAAAAATGCATGTGTATTGAAAAGTAAATATTTAAATTTTATTTGCAACCAGAAAATGGTCGAAATGAGAAAAAAGGAATGCACGTTGAGAGGGGAAATAACGTAATGAAAAATCATATAGTGACTGATCATTTTACACTACAGGAATACATGTACGCATTGCATGAAATAGTTAAAATACGAATCAAAAACTCTAAAAGGTTGATAATCATGTGGCTAATGTCGGACGGGCTGCATACCCCACGCAAGTAGGCTTTGGCCCATTGTGCTAAAAAAATTGGCATATTATGCTAATAGCACTGCTCTCAATTTTGCCTAATTATGCTAAAAATTATGCTAGAATTCACAAATTATGCTCGATATTCTCACATAAATGCTCGATATTCTCACAGATTCTTACATAAATACAACAACTCAAAAAATGTTTGACGCCATTTTGGCAGTAGTGTTTACAACCTCGTGGCTCGTTCCCAGGCTTTTTGCTCGGCAGTTCAGGTGTACAGTGTACTGCAGTGCACAGTCTGCACTACTACTGCCCACAATGAAAGTGAAACTATGAAAGCGGTCTTGTAACAAGTTTCTGACTTTCTAGACTACCAAATGAGTAATATTACCTTTTATGCTTAAAAAAGTGCTAAAATTTTAGGATTATGCTCGAGCAGTGCTCGTTTTAGAAATTATGCTTTTTTGCTCCCATTATGCTAAAAATTATGCTGGCACAATGGGCCAAAGCCTACACGCAAGCCTCTTGATGGATAACGTATCTGCACGAGTATGAATGATGTAGCTGGCGTATGAAGGAAAAGAAGGAGGTGTGGGAAGGAAAAGAAGGGTGCAGGTGTAGGAAGGAAAAGAAGGATGCAGGAGTAGGAAGGAAAAGAAGGGTGCAGGTGTGGGAAGGAGGGTGCAGGTGTGTGAAGGAAAAGGGTGCAGGTATGGGAAGGAAAAGGATGCAGGGTGAGGAAAGGAGAGTGCAGGTGTGTGAAGGAAAAGAGGGGTGCAGGTGTGGCAAGGAAAAGGAGGGTGCAGGTGTGGGAAGGAAATGAAGGGTGTAGGTGTGGGAAGGAAAAGAAGGGAGTAGGTGTGGGGAGAAAAACAAGGGTGCAGGCGTGTCAAGAAAAAGGATGCAGGTCTAGGAAGAAAAAGAAAGATGCAGGTGTGGGAAGGAAAAGAAGGGTGCAGGTGTAGGAAGGAAAAGAAGGGTGCAGGTGTGGGGAAAAAAGAGGGTGCAGGTGTGGGAAGGAAAAGAAGGGTGCAGGTGTGGGAAGGAAAAGAAGGGTGCTGGTGTAGGAAGGAAAAGAAGGGTGCAGGTGTAGGAAAAGAAGGATGCAGGTGTGTCAAGGAAACGAAGGGTGCAGGCGTAGGAAGGAAAAGAAGGATGCAGGTGTAGGAAGGAAAAGAAGGATGCAGGTGTAGGAAGGAAAAGAAGGATGCAGGTGTAGGAAGGAAAAGAAGGATGCAGGTGTAGGAGGGAAAAGAAGGATGCAGGTGTAGGAAGGAAAAGAAGGATGCAGGTATAGGAAGGAAAATGCAGGTTTGGTTAGGAAAAGAAAGGTGCAAGTGTGGGAAGGAAAAGAAGGATGCAGGTGTAGGAAGGAAAAGAAGGATGCAGGAGTAGGAAGGAAAAGAAGGATGCAGGTGTAGGAAAAGAAGGGTGCAGGTGTAGGAAAAGAAGGATGCAGGTGTAGGATGGAAAAGAAGGGTGCGGGTGTAGGAAGGAAAAGAAGGATGCAGGTGTAGGAAAAGAAGGGTGCAGGTGTTGCAGGTGCAGGTAGGAAAAGAAGGATGCAGGTGTAGCAAGGAAAATGCAGGTGTGTGAAGGAAAAGAAGGGTGCAGGTGTAGGAAGGAAAAGAAGGATGCAGGTGTAGGAAAAGAAGGGTGCAGGTGTAGGAAAAGAAGGATGCAGGTGTAGGATGGAAAAGAAGGGTGCGGGTGTAGGAAGGAAAAGAAGGATGCAGGTGTAGGAAAAGAAGGGTGCAGGTGTTGCAGGTGCAGGTAGGAAAAGAAGGATGCAGGTGTAGCAAGGAAAATGCAGGTGTGTGAAGGAAAAGAAGGGTGCAGGTGTAGGAAGGAAAAGAAGGATGCAGGTGTAGGAAGGAAAAGAAGGATGCAGGTGTAGGAAGGAAAAGAAGGGTGCAGGTGTAGGAAAAGAAGGATTCAGGTGTACGAAGGACAAGAAGGGTGCGGGTGTAGGAAGGAAACGAAGGATGCAGGTGTAGGAAAAGAAGGGTGCAGGTGTAGGAAAAGAAAGGTGCAGGTGTAGGATGGAAAAGAAGGGTGCAGGTGTAGGAAGGAAACGAAGGATGCAGGTGTAGGAAGGGAAAGAAAGATGCTGGTGTAGGAAAAGAAGGGTGCAGGTGTAGGAAAAGAAAGGTGCAGGTGTAGGAAGGAAAAGAAAGGTGCAGGTGTAGGAAGGAAAAGAAGGGTGCAGGTGTAGGAAAAGAAAGGTGCAGGTGTAGGAAGGAAAAGAAAGGTGCAGGTGTAGGAAGGAAAAGAAGGGTGCAGGTGTAGGAAAAGAAAGGTGCAGGTGTAGGAAGGAAAAGAAGGGTGCAGGTGTAGGAAGGAAAAGAAGGGTGCAGGTGTAGGAAAAGAAGGGTGCAGGTGTAGGAAGGAAAAGAAGGGTGCGGGTGTAGGAAGGAAAAGAAGGGTGCAGGTGCAGGAAGGAAAAGAAGGATGCAGGTGTAGCAAGGAAAAGGAAGATGCAGGTTTGGTTAGGAAAAGAAGGGTGCAGGTGTAGGAAGGAAAAGGATGCAGGTGTGGGAAGGAAAAGGGTGCAGGTGTAGGAAGGAAAAGAAGGGTGCGGGTGTGGGAAGGAAAAGGAAGATGCAGGTGTAGGAAAAGAAGGATGCAGGTGTGTCAATGAAACGAAGGGTGCAGGCGTGGGAAGGAAAAGAAGGGTGCAGGTGTAGGAAAAGAAGGATGCAGGTGTGTCAAGGAAACAAAGGGTGCAGGTGTAGGAAGGAAAAGAAGGATGCAGTGTAGGAAGGAAAAGGATGCAGGTGTAGGAGGAAAAGAAGGATGCAGGTATAGGAAGGAAAATGCAGGTTTGGTTAGGAAAAGAAAGGTGCAGGTGTGGGAAGGAAAAGAAGGGTGCAGGTGTAGGAGGGAAAAGAAGGATGCAGGTGTAGGAAGGAAAAGAAGGATGCAGGTATAGGAAGGAAAATGCAGGTTTGGTTAGGAAAAGAAAGGTGCAAGTGTGGGAAGGAAAAGAAGGATGCAGGTGTAGGAAGGAAAAGAAGGATGCAGGAGTAGGAAGGAAAAGAAGGATGCAGGTGTAGGAAAAGAAGGGTGCAGGTGTAGGAAAAGAAGGATGCAGGTGTAGGATGGAAAAGAAGGGTGCGGGTGTAGGAAGGAAAAGAAGGATGCAGGTGTAGGAAAAGAAGGGTGCAGGTGTTGCAGGTGCAGGTAGGAAAAGAAGGATGCAGGTGTAGCAAGGAAAATGCAGGTGTGTGAAGGAAAAGAAGGGTGCAGGTGTAGGAAGGAAAAGAAGGATGCAGGTGTAGGAAAAGAAGGGTGCAGGTGTAGGAAAAGAAGGATGCAGGTGTAGGATGGAAAAGAAGGGTGCGGGTGTAGGAAGGAAAAGAAGGATGCAGGTGTAGGAAAAGAAGGGTGCAGGTGTTGCAGGTGCAGGTAGGAAAAGAAGGATGCAGGTGTAGCAAGGAAAATGCAGGTGTGTGAAGGAAAAGAAGGGTGCAGGTGTAGGAAGGAAAAGAAGGATGCAGGTGTAGGAAGGAAAAGAAGGATGCAGGTGTAGGAAGGAAAAGAAGGGTGCAGGTGTAGGAAAAGAAGGATTCAGGTGTACGAAGGACAAGAAGGGTGCGGGTGTAGGAAGGAAACGAAGGATGCAGGTGTAGGAAAAGAAGGGTGCAGGTGTAGGAAAAGAAAGGTGCAGGTGTAGGATGGAAAAGAAGGGTGCAGGTGTAGGAAGGAAACGAAGGATGCAGGTGTAGGAAGGGAAAGAAAGATGCTGGTGTAGGAAAAGAAGGGTGCAGGTGTAGGAAAAGAAAGGTGCAGGTGTAGGAAGGAAAAGAAAGGTGCAGGTGTAGGAAGGAAAAGAAGGGTGCAGGTGTAGGAAAAGAAAGGTGCAGGTGTAGGAAGGAAAAGAAAGGTGCAGGTGTAGGAAGGAAAAGAAGGGTGCAGGTGTAGGAAAAGAAAGGTGCAGGTGTAGGAAGGAAAAGAAGGGTGCAGGTGTAGGAAGGAAAAGAAGGGTGCAGGTGTAGGAAAAGAAGGGTGCAGGTGTAGGAAGGAAAAGAAGGGTGCGGGTGTAGGAAGGAAAAGAAGGGTGCAGGTGCAGGAAGGAAAAGAAGGATGCAGGTGTAGCAAGGAAAAGGAAGATGCAGGTTTGGTTAGGAAAAGAAGGGTGCAGGTGTAGGAAGGAAAAGGATGCAGGTGTGGGAAGGAAAAGGGTGCAGGTGTAGGAAGGAAAAGAAGGGTGCGGGTGTGGGAAGGAAAAGGAAGATGCAGGTGTAGGAAAAGAAGGATGCAGGTGTGTCAATGAAACGAAGGGTGCAGGCGTGGGAAGGAAAAGAAGGGTGCAGGTGTAGGAAAAGAAGGATGCAGGTGTGTCAAGGAAACAAAGGGTGCAGGTGTAGGAAGGAAAAGAAGGATGCAGTGTAGGAAGGAAAAGGATGCAGGTGTAGGAGGAAAAGAAGGATGCAGGTATAGGAAGGAAAATGCAGGTTTGGTTAGGAAAAGAAAGGTGCAGGTGTGGGAAGGAAAAGAAGGGTGCAGGTGTAGGAAGGAAAAGAAGGGTGCAGGTGTGGGAAGGAAAAGAAAGGTGCAGCTGTGGGAAGGAAAATAAGGGTGCAGGTGTGGAAATGGATGGTGCAGGTGTGGGAATGGAAAAGAAGGGTGCGCAGGTGTGGGAAGGAAAGGGTGCAGGTGTGGGAAGGAAAAGGATGGTGGAGGTGTGGGAAGGAAATGGATGGTGGAGGAGTGGGAAGGAAAATAAGGGTGCAGGTGTGGGAAAGAAAAGAAGGGTGCAGGTGTGGGTAGGAAAAGAAGGGTGCGGGAAGGAAAATAAGGGTGCAGGTGTGGGAAGGAAGAGGGTGCAGGTGTGAGAAGGAAAAGAACGGTGCAGGTGTGGGAAGAAAAAGAAGCATGCGAATGTGTAAAGGAAAATAATTAATCCGATTAAGACTGGAGATTTGCGTTATATAAACTATTACCAAAAAACATTTGCCCACCAAATTCAAAACCTTTATAAGTATATTACTGGGATACCACAAATAATGGCGAAAATTCTGTCAAGTTTCTTTAATCCGATTGAAGGTCCGAATTAGCACTCCAAAACTAGCCTCCTCCGCAGGCATCTCTCTCATGCGGGAGGGAAAAATGGCGGGCGTAAAAAATTGCGGGCTCTCATGCGGGCGGGAAAAATGGCGGGCGCGGGAAAAATTGCGGGCGGGCGAATGATTGCGGAGGAGGCTACTCCAAAACAGCTTTGCAACATTATCACGTTTTTTTAAATTTGCAACCCCTACCCTAGTTTAACAATCTTTAAAATACACGTTACCAGATTCAAATCTCAAGAAAGCACTGGCGTTCATTTAATTCCTTATGCAGTACTACAAACATTTTACAAAGAAACTGATATACATTATAAATATAATAGAAACTCTAATCATACGAAGCTATTTACAATCAATTTTTACATGTAACGTACATGCTACAAGCTTTTACAAGTGTAAATTCTTGCATGCAGAACATGCCATCTTTGTGATTTTTTTACCATCCTTACTGAAAACCTTATCAAGAAGACAACGCTAACGTTGAGTTTTCAGTTTTCCACAGTTTGTCGTTAAGCCAAATGCTAATTGTGAACGACGTGCCTGAAGCCCACCATTGATAACTTCATTTCGATTGACGTTCCTCCATGATGATCTATGGCACTGATCGTCTGGTGAACAAGACGCCCGCTAGGCGTTAACTCGGGTACTTTAGCCTGCGCATGGAACTATGATGCAATATAACAGGCCATAACTGCTGAGTCAACCATTATCGCGACATAGAAACGAAAATAACACAGAAAGGCTGCCGAAATGAAACCATATGTAGGCAGAGTAATTAAATAACTAAAACGTCGTGAAATTTACAGACCACCATCCCTAAATGAGCTATTCGCAATTTTTAGAAAAACTCACTTCGCAATAAAAATGACGCGTCGCGTCGGGATAAAACTTATATATTTCAATTCATAACATCAGGCTTGGGAATTCACTAAAACGAATTTACACGTGTAAATAAGTTTTATCCCGACGCAAACACGTCATTTTGATGCGCACTCGACATTACGAACTGGTATTAAGGCAAACAATATCACGCTATTTCACGTTTAGTAAAAAAGTAGCGTGCTGCGTAGACAGTGTTTTGAATATATAGCAAAGTGAAAAGGTGGTAAACTGCCAAGAATTTAGTGACGAGATACTGACGTTTCGAGCGGAGCCCTTCATCAGAGTAAGACGAGATGAAATAAAATAAATAGGGCTTATATATATGCCAAAAGGGTGTCACAACTAGAAAGTAGCCAATAAAATGCAGGGGAGATAAACAAACTAATAATTGATGAGATGCGAAAAGTTAAATCATATGCTATTTTTACAGTTGATCAGCAAACAGACTGAGGGGGAGGGAGAAATGACAGGTCCGATATCCAAGGGGATTAGGCGATAATATATTGGCAGTAAGAAACAAAAACTTGAAAAGGAATGAAAGTGCATAAGCTAATAATAAAAAGTTCAAGCAAACTAAAATAACAAAAAACTTGTAGGAAATTAAATAAAAGAAGAACGTTCGTTAAGACCAAGAGGATGTGTGGTGCCGGTTATCGTTACCACCTGAGATGGGAAGGATGGCACAGACTTTCATGTCTGAAACCAAATGGTTGGAGCCGTTGAAATGGCGGGCTACAGGTTTGTCAACATCATTGTTCCTCACCGAGCGAAGATGTTCAGCAAACCTGTCTGAAAGGCGTCGCCCAGTTTCACCGATGTAGATTTTAGGGCATTTATCGCAATAAATGCAATAAATGATGTTGGTGGACGTGCATGAAAAAGTATGACGGAATTGAGAGGATGAAAATAGAAGATAACTATGGGAGTCAGTAGGCTTGTACGAGACCGACGTTTTCAGCGAATCACCATCAATCGAAATTACAATATCAAGAAATTAAAATATCAACGTGTTCACGTGTCCTTTTAGAGCAGTTCATCAACTTTGTTGATGATTTTCATCCTGCACTGAAGTTCACGTGGGAAATCAGCGAGACCTCTGTGTCGTTCCTTGATATTTTAATTTCGATTGATGGTGATTCGCTGAAAACGTCGGTCTCGTACAAGCCTACTGACTCCCATAGTTATCTTCTATTTTCATCCTCTCATCCCAACCACACTAAGAAATCCGTCCCTTACTCTCAATTCTTGTGTCTTCGCCGCTTATGTAGCGACGACCAAGATTTTCAAGCCAAATCAATGGAAATGAGATCTTTTTTTGTTCAACGTGGTTACCCTACCAACCTTCTAGACCTCGCCGTTCAGAAAGCTTTTCTCGTCCCCCGTTTAGACGCCCTTGAACCACCTTTGCAACAAGTTTCAAACAATAAAATTCCTTTAGTTCTAACATTTCATCCTTTCAATTTTAAAGTTAAAAATATTATCAATCGGAATTTTCACATTTTACAAAATGATCCTGAGACGTCAGCCATTTTCACCGATAACCCTTTGGTATCTTTTCGCCGTAATAAAAACATTCGTGACTCCTTAGTACATAGTGCCATTAAACAAAATACCTCAGCACCAGCGGGAACATTTTCTTGCGGCCGTTCCCGCTGCAACACATGCCCTTTTCTCAACTATTACTGCCCCCAAATTCGACCACACAATCCGTCCTATTTTTTCATGCACGTCCACCAACATCATTTATTGCATTTCTTGCGATAAATGCCCTAAAATCTGCATCGTTGAAACTGGGCGACGCCTTTCAGACAGGTTTGCTGAACATCTTCGTTGCGTGTGGAACAATGATGTTGACAAACCTGTAGCCCGCCATTTCAACATTTGGTTTCAGACATGAAAGTCTGTGCCATCCTTCCCATCTCAGGTGGTAACGATAACCGCAAACGGCAAGAGAAGCGTCTCATTTTTAAACTTGGCACCACACATCCTCTTGGTCTTAACGAACGTTTTTCTTTTATTTAATTTCCTACAAGTTTTTTGTTATTTTAGTTTGCTTGGAACTTTTTTATTATTAGCTTATGCACTTTCATTCCTTTTCAAGTTTTTGTTTCTTACTGCTTTACTATATCGCCTAATCCCTAATAAGTCTGTTTGCTGATCAACTGTAAAAATAGCATATGATTTAACTTTTCGCATCTCATCAATTATTAGTTTGTTTATCTCCCGTGCATTTGATTGGCTACTTTCTAGTTGTGACACCCTTTTGGCATATATATAAGCCCTATTTATTTTATTTCATCTCGTCTTACTCTGATGAAGGGCTCCGCTCGAAACGTCAGTATCTCGTCACTAAATTCTTGGCAGTTTACCACCTTTTCACTTTGCTATATTTCACGTTTAGATTTATTGATAGTTCACAGTATGTAATTTCAATGGTGAAACTGCCAGTAAAAGCAAGAAATACAGGAAAGATTAATCCATAAATAAATGAATGTAAATCATGCAAGGTCACAACTTCTTTTTTGAACTTCTTTTTTGATGGACAATAATTTGGGGAAAAACATCGAGTTTCAGATTGACACATTTTCAAACTGAAAGACATTTTAGAGGAACAATAACAAAGAGCATTGTCAAATATCTGTCGCGAAAAACTCAGAGAAAATGTGTTTTACATTAACTGAGGCGTATAGTTACTGGAGGTACTGAGTTATTTTTCGCGTGTCATAGAATTGAATTTAGCCCACACACACAAAATAACCTTAAATCGTGTTTTGATGTTTATCTTAATACATATTGTCATAAAACTCTTCAAAAGTTCAAAAGACAGCAAATAAAATCAAGAGAAACCTGTATTTTTTTAAATTTCGGCGCAAATTTCCCTTGGTTTGACGGATATTTTATTTGTTAAGCCACGTTCATCGCTAGAAATTCTTGAAAAGAAAGCTCAACCAACATATTGCATTTTGTCTTTTTAAAAACCAACTCCGTTTCGTGCACTTCACGCGAATCAACACGCATATTTTATACCTATAGTCAGCCACCATTTTGGCTTTATCCATTCATACGGCCGGGTTAATGGAGTTATCGTTCCAGTCCTTATAGAGTTCACCGGGTGGGACAATTAAGAAATAGAAAACATTTTCCGTGTTTCCATAGAGTTATAGAAACACGAGTGGACGTTTGGGAGAACGAGAAATGGCAGTTGGAACACGAGCCCGCTGGGCGAGTGTTTCCACGCTATTCCGAGTTCTCCCAAACTTTCACAAGTGTTTCTATAACTCTATGGAAACACGGATAGATGTTTTCTATTTTTTTTATAAAATAACACTGAGGAAATAAGTAATAAGACTCTTATTAAAATGATGAAAATATACATTCTCCTTACTCACGCTAGAAAGCGTCATCGGCTGCTCAAATGAATATAAACGCTCTTAACTGTGAAAAGCATCCAATCTTCTCGTTTTTCTTCTTGTTGGCTGTCACAGAATATATTTATCGACATTTTAGCTATTTGTCAGCAAATTAGTCTTACTACTGCAAGAAATAATGGCGGGAAAATCTATGTTTTCCACCGAGTTATAGAAACACAGCTTTCAGCCAATTAGACTAACTCTGCGCCATTATGTGTGGATCACTAAATGGAGACAAAAATGGCAGGCATGGGGACGTCGTGGACATCAGTACTTTCAGGCCCTACGCGGTCAATTTTGATGCCGTTTAAAGTCAGTTTCAGAAATATATAGAGTTCAGTGAGTTATGACAGTGAACATTTGAAAGAAAAGTTATGAGGTTTTTTTTATCTCTTTATAAACTCATAAAAACTGATGTTTTCGGTCATACCGGGAATAAATGAAGAAAAAACATTAAGCGTATATGCATAGATCTCAAATGGCTGCCATTTTAAATATTATTTGATAGGCATATAATCTCGTTAGGAAGCAAAGATTATTTTGAATTGCCGACACACAAACGAGGCCCTGCAGGCTTCTAAACCAGGTGCGTCAACAATCAGTCATCCAGATGTCAGCGGTATATTAAATTTGCGGCCGTTTTGAACGTGGGCCATGTTTAAGACATCGTTTCTTTATTTTTCGTAACCAAAATTCGGTTAATACGTCAAAATACAGCGGGGGTTAGGGTTAGGAAGACATTTAAGGCGGGGGGTTAGGGTTAGAAAACTCATTAGGCGGGGGGTTAGGATCTAAGTTGTTTTGGGATTAGCAGTTCTATGATGTATATCATAAACAACTTAAATTTATCCCATAGAACTGCTAATCCCAAAATAACTTAGATCCTAACCCCCGGCTGTACTTTGACGTATTAACCACATTTTGGTTACGAAAAAGAAAGAAACAATGTCTTAAACATGTCCTCTAAGAAATGAACAGATCAACAGAAATTTAATATACCGCTGACACCTGCATGACTGATTGTTGGCGCACCTGGTTTAAGATGCACGTAAATTGGAATATTTAAATTGGTCAATTATGAAAGAGGTCTATTGTGTTTTAGAAAGCAGACGACCTAAAAATAAATAATCCACTCTTGAATAACAAATGTTGTTCGCACGTTCCTATACTATTCTTGAATGATGTGTATATTTTCTTTTAGTAAATATCGCCAGACAACTGTAAAATAATAATAAGTTCATTTGTTTTTATAGTATCATGGATTTCAGACTATACTCTGTGTTTTTAAAGATCTGGGTAACATTCATAATCTATGTAGACTATAAACATACGTCAATGATAACATAATAGACATACCAATATATTTCAGCCTGCACATTCTCTCGATTATATAAAATCTTCATGATATTTAACTTATCCTATCTGTCACGTACGTACGCCTTTAATGCCGCGTATCATGATTTAGTAAACAGCTAAGTGCAGTAAACGGTTGAGCTCCAAAAAGTCACAATAGGTAGGTAAGTCGGTTTCAATAGTTCAATTCAATTCCACTTGAGAAAGGGAGCCGTCATTATAGGTCGTTTGAGTAGCTGAGATTAATATTCCTATCTCAACGACCTTGGTCGAGCGGTTGTTGTGGTCGCTGGAACTTGAATAGCATTGGCTGCTATTAATAGCTCAAAATGCGGACAAACAAACCAAATTTGACTCACAAATGTTGCAAATGTGCTATTTCTTTTGTTATGGCCGCAATAATTATGGGTAAATGCGGACAAACATGGATAGCTATTTAGTGTGGTGGGTCTGTAGTAACCATGGTTATAGTCAAGCTTCAATTAACTTGTTGACACTAACTCGAAATATTCCTTAACCCCAGACAAATTATCAAGCCCATGCACAAGCCTCATGTACTTAGCAAACTAATATTTTCATAAACGTCATCTCGGCGTAACAATAAAACATAACTGAGAATTTTAAAAACAGACTACACATTTACACACCATCTGCCAACCCAAGTAGCTCAATGGTTAGAGCGTAATCACCTAGATTAGAGGTCTCACCGGTGATCAAAAGTGCAGGTTCACTCGAGGCACAGAAATCAGTTTGAGTTTATGTGTGTGGCACTGAAAGAAACTTGGCTAGCACTATACACATTTTGGCCAGCTTCAATCGTCAAACTTTTCATGTGCCTAACCCAATGCAAATGAGCTTGAACAAAGGATTTTGCTAATTTGCATTAGGTTCAGTTTGACGTTTGAAACTGGCCGGCTTAAGGAATTTTCACTAGAGTTTGCTCGCTCATGTTGATACTTATTTAGCCGTATGAAACAAAACAACATTTTAATCAAATAGCTAGTAGAAATAATTAGCTTGTTCTTTGAGCCACTTGGGAAGGTAACATATTGTGATTTTATGTACTGCAGGTTGCACGAAACATATAACTAAGTGTGGATGATCGCAAAGTTGATGACCTCAGGGTGAACTAATATTACACTGGCCAATGTTTAAACAACTAGTTCGTATTTTAACTTCTAAAGTAAATCCCGGTAGGAATATCATAATACTGAAATAGACAGTCTTCTATAAACTCTTTCAACTAATGTATGGCCAATATATACTTGGTAAAGAAATCATGCCCACGTCATCAGACTTATTCAAGTCATCGTGCACCCTGCCGTTATATCATGTTTATAATTATTGGAGGCGGCTATTACCGTTAATCGTTCGGAAGATAAAGTATCATATACATAAAGAGAAGTTGTCGCCCCCGAAGAAGCATTGGCACAGTTGACTGAAGGGAAAAGATCATTAAATATCGGTTTTCTTTATCTGAACAAACTCCGCCACACGTCAAGGTATGTTGAAACTAAGAGTATCAATGTAACTTAGATAAATACCAGCCTTGCCATCAAATTCAACTGTACAATTTGTTAAACTGACTACACAATTGAACCATCGTTAATGTTTGCCTATCTTTTAGTTATTTATGACAAAAGTAGATGGTTGGTTGCGTAGGCAGTGTGTTAATTACAAAATGTAAAAATATTGAAAGCCACAGTCTTCTACCAAAACGATGATGATTCGTGACTCAAAATGCCATGATCTTTTGTGACGAATATATATGGGCTATGGCTTGAAATGGTCATGCAATAGAGTAAGATGTCTTGTGTTGATTATACGATTTTTATGTTTCTTCTGCAATTCAGTGTCACTGAGCTAGCGATTATGATTGACTACATTTTGTAAAGATTACGATCATAAATAGTAAAATAGAAAATTAGTAAAACGTTAGTAAAAAGGTGTAAAATGTTGCTTTAAATAATGTTAGTCTGGAAATATAGCGAACACACACCTTTTCAGCTTAACTATATTACCTCGTGAGACGTCAGCGAGACTCGAGTGCAAATCACAAATCCTCTTAAGGAAGAATATGATTGTTCTGACAAAAACTTACGTAAATGGAATAACAATCTTGCTTTCTAACCAGAAAAAATCGGTAATAACAATGTTTTTCTTGAATATTATTTTTAATCTTTTTGTCTGCCTTTTTGGCACTTCTAAATACAACAAAATTCGCTTGGATATTGAAAATCAATTAAATCAACTACGAAATTAGTTTAGGGTTAATAATAAGCCATAGAATATATATCTTACAGGTAACATCTCACTTAACAACATGCTTACCAGCCAAATTAATATAAGACGAATGTAAAGTGTATGTGTGTGGGCTATTGCTCCAACACCCTTCAATACAATGTTAGTCGAACTAACACTGATATAAATTATTAACTTATTAGAAATGTCAGTATTAATGATATACAACACTACTATTTTGCTATTTTTAAATTCTCCAAAAAAGGATGTTTATACCGGTTCTGGATTCGAGGCTTTGTTTTGTATATATATATAAACGTTTATAACTTCCTCATATCTGTTTATATTAGGCTTGCTGCCAAATGGCTTTGGTGTATTTATCAAAATAACAGGAAAATTTATTTTTTGACACTTTAACCATAGGCGTCAAGTTATCACCTGACACCTATGGTTAAAGTGTCAAAAAATAAAATTTTAAGATAAACATAATTGCAATTAAATTTTTTAAGAAAACAAAGAACCTTAATGTCGATCCACCTGCCAAGGTTTCAAAATGTGATATGCGTTGATCATGGTCAACAATGTAGGAATATTTCAAATAATTAAACATTACTGTCCGATTATTATTTGGCAGGTGTCAGATCATTGCCTCTGCACGATATATAACTGACCACAGGATAACTGAACATCACCCAAAAACTGAAACTCTAAAGAACATTTAATTGCTTCCATGTTGATCCTTAATTGTTTCATAACAATTTATTTATATATAAGAATGTCTAATTAACAAAAGGTTACTCGACGTAACTATTATTCTAGAATAATCATAAGAACTATAAAGAACAGTATATCTTCATAATTAGGTATCAACATCTATTCAAAGGAATGAAATATTAAGCTATTTTAAAGTCATCGACATTCGAACTGGTGTTTATTCTTAACTAATTGTAACAAAATAAATCGCGATGGGCCAGTTGCGCATAGACAGTGCAATATATATCAATCGAACCATGAGCATTGTGAAGCTTCGCTCTCCATCTGACTGGTTTCGGTATAGCCGTCAATACTGTAGTTAGAGTGTTAAACCGGCAATCAGAAGGTTACAGGTTCGATCTCTGTCCGGGACTGACCGCAAACATTTTCTGAGGATTTGAGATCGACGATCGTCCAGGCATCGTCTATATTATAAGTAATTGTATAGTTACAATACTAAAGTTTTAAAGAAAACCCGTAAATTTCTCCCACGCCAGGTATTCAATCATGAATAAAAAGCCAAAAGGTTAAGTTCTCTCAAGGTAATCGTCAATTAAACTGCATGTTATTGACTGAATAATCGTTATAATATCATTTTATTATATATAGAGATATCGATGAAATACCATGAGGTTTTCTTCCTATTCAGAAAAAGTGATATCTTCAAATGTAAAGATAAAAATGATATCTTCACTGCTCACAGTAAAGATATTATTTTTATGTTCACTGTGAAAATATCATCATGGCTATTTCATCGATTTCAATATCGTAGAATTTTATCTTCTCGTCTTGATAATACTCTAACTCGGTTCACTTCGCTCACTCGTGAGACATATTACCAACACTCGAAGATAAAATTCGTATCTCTAGTGCACTCTATATATCCAACTAGAACTAACTAAAATCCGATCAATTGTGTAGGATAAGATGAAGTTGATAAGTCTGTGTATTTATATACTGTATATTAATTTCCCTTAATGAGAATTGAGCTCATGGAAAATTAACTGAAGAGTATCATCACAAACCATAAAATATCATTTTTTATCAGAATTATTTTTATATAATGTGGATAACTCATGATATGGTTGCCCTTTTCATCAAAGCCTGTAGAGGCTAATCTTTAAATGCTCGACGTCTACATAGAGGATATTACATGGTGGTGTATGGAAAATATGAATGAGGATATGCAAAATATGTCACTGCATATTTCTTAGTAAAACACTCCCGTCTATATAATAATATAGTTTATCACTCGAGTGAAGGAGGTCGTAGACCCAAGGCTCCAGGACCTACGCGCGATTTAATATCGTCACCGCGAGAAGACACGAAAGTCTACCATACTGATATTATTGCAGCACTTTCTCCTCGATCATTTTAAGACCCTGAGTTGGGTTCCGGCGACCTAAATCCCCAAGCTGATATAAGCAAGTGTAATATAACCACGATATAAGTTATATACGACGTTCAAATCTACTATTCGTTGGATGCCTACTTGTTGATTATATTTTGTGAGAAATATATTACCCGTTTTGCTTACCATCGTTATATACTACTTTAAAATGGTATCAGGTGTAAATGATTCTTTAGATTTTTCATCATTTTTCTAATTTAAAGAAGTTTATCAGTTGCATCCAACTATAGCAAGCGGTAATGTACCTTCCAGATTTATAAAACATTTCGTCAATGCACTAGCGTCACAGACGATATTACTAAAGCCAGCTGGTTTCCATTTGGTCGCCACGATCGCAACGATGTCATAGTGGTCGATGTAATATAGTGTCGATCTATCTTGTCTTTTGTCTGCTGTATGCAAAGCAGTCTTTACTGATTGCAGATATATAGATGGACACTCTATTACATCGTCCACTATGACACCGTGGCGATCGTGGCGACCAAATGGAAACCAGGCTTAAGAATCAGTTAACAATAAATGGAAAATTGAAATCGTCTAAATTATCGGTACTAACCAAGGCCTCGATGATACCTTGTTTAATTAACTTTGATTTAGTGGGAGTGTCCCAATTAACTATGCACTCACATGAATTTTTGTTTTGACCAAATTTGATCGATGTGGTCTATACGAATATAGGTTTGAAAATATTGGGAAGATGACAACCCGGCCTCGAATTTAAACACGATTAGTGAAATCTGATACACGTTTTATAGGGGAAAAACCTGTTTCAGCAGGGAAAACTGCAAAATATTTCACATATCCTACGCTCCCTATAGGCTGAAACAGGTTTCCCCCCCTATAAAACGTGTATCAGCAGTGAAATCGTGTTTAAATTCGAGGCCGGGTTGTCATCTTCCCAATATTTTAAAAACCTATATTGGTATAGACCAGTGAGTGCATAGTTAATTGGATACTCCCATCAATCTCATGACGTACCACATCCGTTGGTGCTGTGTCAACTTTCTTCTTATGTTAACATGACAACGCACTGTCCCATAAAAAACTTTGCAAAACGCTCTTGTCAAACAAATAGTAATAGTTTAGTATACACTTCATTAAACAAAACAGTTAATTAAACAAAGTATCATCGGGCCTTGGTTAAGCAATCAATCAATTATTTAAGCGATTTTAATTTTCAATTTTGATTTTTAATTTATTGTTAACTGATTCTTAGTAATATACTGGAATTCCCTATCTAGGAGAAATTATTAAGGTCGATTAATTAAGCTGACCACATTGAAACTACATGTAAGTACTGTTGAGTTGTTTTACTACTGTTACAGAGAATGTAGACTGATAGTAAATGATGCTTACTCGAAAGTTTGCTCGTAACGTCAACGAGCAAAAAAACGGTCAATCTGGTGGCAATTAAATTTCTCGCTAAAGTCGAGCTCTGATGACAACCTTCCTTAGTAGCCTTACGCTCTCCAACATCGCATCCCTACAGACAGTCACATTGATAACGTCACACAATAGTGGAGTCGAGAAGTTATCACTACTTATAGAGTGAAAGCTTTGCTTATATGCAGGGCACCAAGAGTAAGTTTCTTTACCTTGGTATGGAATATCAATTTTCGTTTTCGTCAGTTATCTTGGTTGGTTTTTAACTCCAAGAATACTTCTTCTACCTCCTTGCATAAACATTTCATTATCATCAGGGAAAAAATGCTTGGTTGGCATAGTCAACTTTTGTAGCCTTTTACTATTTCGAAGATACATATTAATAAACATGTAGAATATATATAAATATAAATAAATAAGCTTCTTCATGAAAACCTTATTACATAACATGATATAATCACATCAGTGAAGATAAATTAAAATGATATCTAACTGCTCATAGTGAAGATATAATTTTTATCTTCAAATCGGTGAAGAATTTTTCTGTATACGAGAAAACCTACTGTTTCATCGATATTTATATATATATATATATTTGTGCTATAATATTGTAGGTTGTCCTGCAGTATTGTAATGGCTCTTATATTTTGATCCTCCCCGGAACAGGAAAGTTCGCAGTATTTTTTCTACCGGAAAGATAAAATATAACTTGATTATTTAATTTATATAAGTGTATGCAGTAAACAAAGGAATAACCTAGAAAATAGTAACTGACTTGATCCGTTAAAATGTCGGAGATATATAGTCGTTAGAAAAAAGGTCTAGGATATTGTTCCCTGCAAGAAAAAAACTAGACTTTTTTCAAGCACAAACGGAAAGCTTTAGCGCCAAATGCTCTATAGTGGTCTGAGGACATCCTTCATAAAATGTTTGATGTTCGGAAATGCTATTTCCAGCTATTTTACCAGAGTCACGCGAAATATATTTCTTTTTTTGGAAAATATAACAATAAAACGCCATGCATTTTAAGAATTTTTGCTATCAGTTTCATCTCCTATATTCTGATTAAACTGCCAACCATAATAATAAAAGGAGAAAAAATAATTATTTAGACCAATTTATCGGACACGGGTTGTAGCTTTTGCTTACTGACTGCACGAAAAATTTAATTTACTCAAATTTACAATATGCGCTAATATGGAGCAAATTTATTGAAATATTACATTTACCATAGGAGTAAACTTGGTAAATACCGCTTTACTCACGTTTGAGTAAATCGGAAGTAAATGTGGCATTTACCATGTTTACTCCTATAGTAAAAGCAACATTTCAATAAATTTGCTCCATATTTGCGTTGGTGTAAATTTGGGTAAATCCATTTTTTCGTGCAGCGCAGACGAAGGGGTAAATATTGTTCTTGGCAGCAGTTATAAACATTACAGTTATCAATGTCAAAGATATTTTTGAGAGTTACTTCGAATAACCTACGATCTGAGATATTTAAAATGAATAGAAAAGTTTTGCCCGCATTTCTAACGAAAACTAGCTATAATGGGCGTGCCTGATGGCTATATATAACAATTTGTTGTGGGCGTGGTTTTATTTTAATTACTTCTGATAATTTAAAGATTAATATTACTTAAAAATACTACAACTAAATATAAACTTACTTATAAATATTACTTCTGATAAGTATAATGATTTATAAGCGAAATATAACTAAGATTAAAGTACAAATGAAAGGCGCATTTTGAGAAAAATATGAACAGAAAACACGAGAATACATTTAAGAAATTATCGATATGAACTAGACCTTCATCTGCAGTTCTAAAATAAAACTTAGAACAAGATGCTGAAATATGTATAAATACAAAAATAAAAATGTTCACATGAACAATGCTGTTCATTATGCTGTTCATTTGGAAACGACAAACTCCGCCATTGGTGCTATATTAGTCCAGTTCTCAAAGAAGGTTGTAGCTGTTTGATTTGGCTTCCTTAATTGTTATCAGTATAAATATTAGTCACAATTTGTGAGTTCTAACTTTAAGCTGATGATGAAGGTCTATAACTCAAAACAAACCTTTCTTATAGTTTTGCACTCTTTATACTGAAATTATTCGGTATATCGATGTATACCATCATGCTGCAATGGCACATCTCTTGTTAATGATGAAAAAATCACTGGGGCTCGTGAGGGAACCCATGAGACCACAGGGTATCACGCAATGATTTTTAGACTTATATAGTAAGGGTAAAGGAATGAAAGCAAACAAGGACAGTGTCATTAGTTAAAACGACCTTCATGTAGTACTCTACTAATTGTTTGGAAAATACAACAACAATAATATTCAACAGAAAGATATGAATACAAGGGCGCGAAGACAATACTGATTTGCTGAAATATCATCAGGATAATGTGCTCTTAACATGAATACTAAAATAGTAGAGTATGGGTTTACTATAGGATATGGGTTTAACTACGTATGAGTATAACAAAGAAAGAATGAAATAGACTGTATAGCCACACAGTGTGTTCCTATAAACCTTTTTATCAGAAGGCAATAAATAGTTGAGAATAATGGACAACTATTATTTGTGTCAGACGCAGTATGCCGAGATATCGCGTGAGCTATATAAATATAATACATTCTTTCATGTTTAAAAGAATGCTTGTTTTACTATCAGAGTAAACATAATTATTCATTGTTACACTTTCATAGTTGCAGTGTCATATACCCTTCTCAACAATCACTCTCATAATAAATCAGGTTCATAATTTATATAGTTACAGGTGGTAAGTTTCCCCGGCCGTTGCAATATATGCAGTTGTATAAAATGATTTTAAATATTCTTATTGTGAGGTGCCTTTATCTTATGGCGACTTGAAATTATAGAAAAAACATCACCCATTCTCAAGCTATCATTAGCGAACAATGAAACATAAATCTACCTGCATGAGGTGCGCCAAAATGCATATTACGCAAACGCTAACTGATTAAGGCATGTTTGAAGTTATTATATATAAATATTATATTATTATTATATTATAAGTTGAATTTGATATCTAATCTTAAGACATGTTTTATTGAGACTTTCATACCAGGTTGTTCGTCCATAAAAGAGGTTTTATTTCGCATAGTTCTTATGCTATTAAACGAAGTTTTAAAATAATTATATTAACGAGTTTGCGTCATTCTTGTAATAAACCAAACATTATCTTCAAGATCTTACAAAACATGACGTATTTTAACAATAGAGTTTATCCGCCCGGAAAATCTAAAGCTGAGATGCTTTATAGAGTGCCGGAAACAATTTTGCCTCCTCCAGTTGTCCGTTGTTTGGTAGTAGCCTATCTTTGTCGTAAAATGTCTGTACGTGTGTGGGCTATAGAATAATTGATGATGTTGGCGTTAGCAGGGGCCTCGGAAGGAATTTAATATTCGGGAGGAGAAAAAGCTACTATGCACAGTCATTATTTCCTTATTGTTAGGGGGAGGGTATCCGGGCTATTTTTTAATTTTGAAGTTCTGAAAAAACAATTTAAACCATTGCTGAACAGAACTAATGTTCAAAATTGGATACAATGTTTGTTTTTAGCCACGCTCCTTTAAGCACTGCGAGGTTAATGTCCCACCCGCCATCACCTTGTTACAATGAAAGTCAAGTGAGATATCAAACAGTAAAAATGTCAAGTGTTTATGGAATTTTCTGCTCTCGTGTCACAGACTGTCAATGGTCGCTAATAATTTTTTATTTATATAATATTTGAATTTTCGAAAATATAGTTTATCTCTTTCATATATGATTGTATTGAAATATTGAATTACTGTGAACTATAGATATAGAAGTATAGTACCGGTATGCAAAACGACATTATAGTCAGTTTAAAAATGTTTGAATCTTTAAGAATTTATATAATTAAAAATGCATCTATTTATAAAAATCCTCAAAAAACGTTCTGTCCAGACTTAAGGTAAATAAATGATGTCTTAAAATTCTTGTTTTTCGTGGAGGCAGGAGATCGGCTAATGCCTAATGGCCATGGCGATCTTGGATATTATATTCCAAATTATTCTATCAGATGAATCAATCATGTCAGTTATGAGAGTGGCCTGTTTAAATACCCAAATCTGACTTTACGTCTTTGTAAACTATCAATTCTAGATATCAGGAGTAACACGCAATACCCCACACTGAGATGGAGCCATAAAATGTGAAACTAATATTAAGCTATTAATAAAGGTAATCTATATAGCCACCATAATTAGCTTATTACAAGTCCGCAAGATATGTACATTCGTTTGGCGGCCTAACTAATGTGTCAAACTATAAATCCTCAATTGGTGAGATATATATGAAAGCTGCAGTCAAGAATTTGAGAACTAGCAGTTCCCGCGATATATTTACCTCGAACACGTTAATATTACTGCATGCACGATACGATTCCTGGATACAGGACTATATTTCCCTTGAACACATTGTCACGTAATTACGTAATTTGTGAAATTTCACTGTGAATTAGAGTTTTAAATCGTCTATCGTTTATAATAATTCAGGCATTCTCAACTATATAACGTGACGAAACTATAGTCAAACTATTGTTTCAAGGTCAGATACCAGTTAAACTTGTAAATTATCAATGAGTATATGTAAAATATGACATTGATGTCACTGAGAAAATTAATCCGCTATTTCTTCGTATAGGTTTTTGTGGTAGTTAGCCGACCGTAACGGTAAACTTGAAAGAGTCTAGCTCACAGCGGTATCTCTTTGAAAGTCATTGATAGTTTTGTTTCAAAAGAAAATAGTTTCTGCTTGTTTTATATCTTCAATATACAAAATAACCAAGTACTGTGGCAAACATCAGAACTATTTTTAAATATTTTCAAGTCTATCGTTTCCCTCTTGACCCCACTATAGCTCCTATCTGATCTGATTGAAATATGTGGCTATAGTTAGCTCGGTTAAGAAATACCCGGCGTGATCTACAATAGCGAAGTCACTTCCGTGAGAAATATGGAGAACATTCGTTGAGTCCAAAGTTCAATTTAGTTGTTAGTTTTTTATGATAAGAATTATGAAAAACTATACGGGTAAAAAGGTTAGACTAAAAAATTTGATTACTATATACTGGTACTAAGCCAGCAATTACGATTCTACTGATAATGCTGAATTCAGCTTCATCATGTCATTATTATCAATAATTAATTAAGGGGAGGGCCCTGTGGGATATTTCTTTTGACCAACCTATTTCAAACTAAAAACTTATTAATAATTCATTTAAGCTAAAACTGCAATTTCACACAAAAGGCCGGTGTAGCTAACGTGCACTGGCTTAGTACGGTGAACCACAGATGTCTAATTAGTTTGCATTTGAACAAACAGAATTCGGCAGCGGATATTTGGAACTTAAAGAAGGTAAAGAGAATTTTGTATAGCTTCAGTTATTTGATAAAAATGATTTGGTCGGTTAATGGCGTTAAAATTTCCACTTTTTTACCTGCTGTAATATACGCTTATACCACTGATCGAGTGCATGAACTTGCTGGCATCTCTTTTATTTATTTTGCTTTAACGGGCCACCAAAATAATTGTCTGCATGATTTTCAAGTTTGTTCACTCTTACAGAAGTAGTTGAGTTATAATAAAAGACTGAAGTATATTAATATAATGATTCTTTTTCTTGCGTGTTCCCGCACTTTTAGCGCACAAATATTGTTGCATTTTATCAAGGTTTTAAATAATTCGAACCCAGCTCTTATATCCACACTAAAGTCTAAATCTTAGCAAAGAAGGCTAATTTTGTTTATCTTGTTTATTCTGAAAACTGAGCAAACCACATACAGGCGTAGGTTGAGTGATTATGTAGTTTAAATGGCGATTTGTTGCTTTGCCTTTGGCTTGCTTAGTTGCTTGTATATTTATATGCTGCACTGAAAATTGTACATTTCTAAACATAAGCATAATTAAAGCGATGTCAGCTAGGCAATCATTCCAATATCCAGCAAGCTAGGTCGTAGCTGGCTTTTTTTATTCTGAAATATGAAGGTCTTTTCACTTTCCAGGACCAGACGGAAGATTTGTCAGTAATATTAACTTTCATCTCGAAGAGTAAGAAAACAATAAAACGCCGTCTAATCGTATCCCCGTTTTAAATTAAACATAAACTAAAAGCATACATTTTGCCGTCGATTTTAGTGGGGACATTTGTTAAAACCGAGCTACCTGATATTGTTGATTTGTGCGCAGTGGCTTACCGAATACCGGTCGAGGCTATAGGCCAAATAAAAATAGTTTTAACTTAATACTAATAGTCTAATAGTATAATCGGACGTATATGGTTTATCGAATTTTCCCACGGCCTCGGCAACTAGCCGTATTCTATAGTAATTATTCCTTGGTGAGTCCCTTTACCGACATTCCGCTCAGTACGTTTTTGAATAACGGTAACTGTAACAGTCTTCCCCATACTTGTACTCCTGCTGATAATGATGACTCAACCGAGGTTGGCTATAGTGTGACAACAGCTTGGCGGTATTGATTTCGTGAGTATCCCGCCCGCACGTACCGGGAAAAGTTATTAACTATCTTATATACCCGTGCATATGTCCATAATGCCGCACTATGTTAGCGCGTGTGAATCTAGGGGCAACTTATTATATTTCTGATTAAAATGAGTATTTGAAAGCAACGCCGAAATGCAAACAAATTAAAACTTAAATTAAAACACATATATAGTATGTATACAAAAGTACAACAAGTGGACTACTTAAATGTACAGAATATATTTTGAAAACTGCTAAACGTTATCTTGAAAACTAGTGCTAAGGAGCGTAATACTCTTGGTTTTTACACACACCCTTTTCAGCTTTTTAAATTATGGATTTTAGAAACGTGAAATAAAATATTTATATAAGTCATAAGAGAAATTCTTCAAGAGCCTCCAATTTTAGAATGAGTTTTACAAATAAACAATTACCTGGTCTTCAATCATGAAATGCCTTGTCTTGCTGGGGGGTCATTTAAATTTACAATTCAGCACAATATTCCCCAAGTTTTAGAAAGCATTTTCTTATACCTTAAATTTTTCTTATACCTTAATTTTGTAGTTTTACGTCTCGGATAAAACCTTAAGACTTAGTTTACGTTGATACATTAAATTTATTGTATAAATTTAATATTGCTTTCCATTAGATATTTGAGCAATTAGAACACATTAATAAATTATAGTCAAAATAGAATTAGAGGTAAAGTTTTACTTTTCATATCTATTTATTGGCTCTTTCTCGGTATATGCATGACCCAATTATGATCACATCAAATTTCAATTTCACCAGTCTCCAACCAAAATTTCGATCAAAATTACTTTATAATACATGTAACATATGCCTCGGCCTCGTTCTTTAAAAAAACCACGGCAAGAACGTCGTCATATGAACGAACGGCAGATACCGAGAAAGCGCCTATTTATTGGCAAACATTTTAATAGAAAAACCATACACTATTGAATGATCTATATGCCGTTTTCGGATGATAGTAAGTTCTCTCTATTTGGCAAGTTCCAAGAACCATCGAGAAGTTTAGCTCAGGTTTAGTTGATGATTAGTTTTGAAAGCTTTTTATTTTGTTACACGCAACCCGCGATCATCGTGAACCTCAGTTTTCGAAACCAGAACTGAAGTCAATCATGTTAACTTAGTCGTGCAGTATCTTTGGTATTTCCTACTAAAACAAATATAGAGTTGTTGATGTGGTTCTGGTATCCGGTATTTAGTTTCAACTTGAAAGACAAACGAGGCTGGCAGAAAGCCTTATGATTTAAGATGATTTGCCTTAATGTTTCATCTGACCGACACCAAGTGTCTTGCCGTGCGTACGCAAACATTTCCCAGGAAGAAATAATGTTAAGTGCCCTTGGTGATGACTGCTTCATTGCAATTCACCAAATCGTAACACACTATGCGATGATTACTTATTGTTATTAAACCTTAAGTGGTAAAACCCATACTGCGCGTTGAGAAACGGCAAATTTCAGGCCTCGACCCGGGCCGTATTGCAAAGCCTGAATTTCAGTACGTGTTGAAAGGTTGGAATTTTTCAAGTGCCTCTTGATTGGTTATTGCGATTAATTAATGTCACAATTGTCAATCAACCAGTTTTAATCGGAAGCTGCCTGAACAATGATCGTGCGAGGTATAGAAGGCTACGTCTCTAATGGCAGCGTTGGATTAATATTTTTTAATTCGGTCGACAAGACGGAAGAAGCAGGCGTATTTAACCAAGCTCCGTATTCACAATCCTTAGTAGTTGGGGAGTATTAAAATGGACACGAGGGGTCGATTGAGAGATGTTAGGGTAAGGTTACGGTTTCATTCCTTGAGTTCCATTCGTTAACGAAGGTCGTCGTCGTCCCGAAGGGATTGATTAGTGTCTCTAGTGAAAATATCGGTGTTTTGATGTGTTACTTCTTTTCAATCTTGTGTATAGAGTATAATGGCTTGCGAAGAAAGGGAGAAAGCGTGTGTGAACTGTGAAAGACTGCCCAGGATTCACAATGCATTATTGGAGGTAAGCGACAATTGTCCTGTGTATGAATTGACCTCTCAAGCTTTCGTTTGATGATTCCATATAAACAGGTGGCATTTTAATTTGGGTTTGTAAACAGGTAGAGTTATAACATGATAATTTAACTTGAGTATCGCTATATTGGGACAAAACAAGAGTGTTTCTCGTGGTGGTGGAGTTTTACGACTTCCTGCAATATTGGTTTCCCGTCGGCTTTGCCACTGCTAGATTCAATAACAAGACATACGAATCCAAAATATTCCCTCTGATTCGCTCGACCACCAAGAGCGTCCTTGCAGGAATAAAGTTTTAGAAAGAACGTATCAACAAGACCCATTTCTCGATATTTTAAATAATTTTTTGTCTTGATATAACATGTTTATCATTCGTCTATGATATGGCCAGTTGTCATTTTATAGTGGGGTTTTGTTAGTGTTTGCTGTGGTTTATTTAATATATTCAACAGGTAGTTCAGACCACCGCGCTAACAGCAAATGTAATATGATTAATCTATTTACGCTTTGTTTCTTCAAGCCTTCACTGATCCTAATTTGCCATTTGCTTTACTTTTCAATTGCGAAGTAAACTGTATGGTTAGTGTGTGAACTGACTTGATGAAGCGAAGGCTTGTGTATCTATTGTTTAAGCAACAAGCGGTTATAATACAAATGATCCTCATTGAAATGTCAAATTCAAAGCCAGAGATTCAAAGCTGCGATTTTAAAATATCAGCTCATCTAGCAAAATAAGGCGATGATTGTGAACGTGCTTTCTTCTTATATTTTGTGCTAACAGAATCGTAGTAAAAAGCTAAGTGTCTACAAGAATTTCGTGTCGTCTGTCTAACACTAGTGTGTTTGTTTTGTGTCTAAGCGTCGCAGTCATGGTTATGATTGAACAATCATGGCCATTCTTGTTGGTCGTATGTTTCAGTTTATGAACTGTTGAAGCAATATACCTTCTTATGAACATTTTGACTTTCAGTTAATTTGACTTCTGGAACACTTTTGAAAGAAATAACAGATGTAAAATGTTCATTTAGGTGAAACAAAATATATTTATTTGTCGGTCGCTTTAACTATGACAACCTTAACAATAAACATTTCGGTGAGATTTTAACGAATTAGGACTATTTTCATTGCTCCCGTTTGTCTTTAATGTATATATTGTCGTCAGACAAGGTTCATTCAAATCTGTGTTCAAATCAACACTTTAAGTGTTTTCAAGCGACACGCGTTTTACGCTTGTCATTCAAATGTTTGGAAGGCAAATATCGGGCAGACTTTATAATGCTTGTTATTTATTTCGAAGACAAACTGTTTAAGTATCGCTAAGTAATCTTGACTGAGAGAAGATTCCGTCTCGAAAATGCTTTGGATATTTGCTTATCTTGTCGTCGTCAAAACAGTCCCGCTGAGCGAAAAAGGAGGCCTTTATATAATAAGAGATTAAATAGTTGAGCTATTTGAATGAATTATTTGTTCTCACTATCATTTGTTTGTGTCAAGAAAACCATGTCAATTATAACTTCGTTTCGGACTAGGATTTGAGAATGATTTTGCTATACTGTATATTGCCCCAAATATATATTTATGTGGCTTTTACTTTTATATATATAATTTATTTCATAATGGAGTTATTTGAAAAAACGGACAGCTATTGCATTATTTACTCTTTTGTTGCTTCGTGCTTCTGTTAATCTTTCATTTTGATATACACGTATTTTGTTTTCTGTATTGGATAGTAATTGTTAATGATATGTGAACAAAATATAAACCAATGCACTAAAAATAACTTCTATGAATACAGAGCAGCAGAGTTTTGAGAATTCTGAACACATAAGCAATAAAAATATTCAGTTTTGTCACCTTTGCATTTAAAAGCAGCTTCTGTGGATTAGATTGACACTTTTGTGTTTGCTTAGAGATTTATTGAATTGTCATTTAACCAGTTAGAGTAAAGGGATATCTAAATTTACTAACTGGATCAATAAGTGAAACATTCTAGTCTCTGAAATGATGCTGTCTCGCTCTTGAATAACTAATTACTATACAGTATAAACATCTTAGAACAAACATGTATACACCAAGCCAAGAATATTTGTAAATAGAAAAAATATTCAGCCAGCATTTTATTTATTCCCAAAACTTTGATTATTATTTAGGTTTAAAGGAATGTAAATATTGCTCATATGTGTCTCATGAATGATTCTTGGAATGAATAATTGTTCTTGAGTAAATTCTAAGAATGATCTGCTTGTCACTGTTGCTGTGTCACTAGCTACACCTTATCACCTGTTCTGTAAATAACACAGATTTGAGTTACTGCTATACCTACATGTGTAATATTATTGCCAATTGTACAGTTTATTAAAATGTCTACGAAGTGAAAATTTCGCTAGCATTTTTTTGCTTTAACGGACAAAGTAGCACGGCAGGAGCGTACACTGAAAAAACAAATTCAAGTGAATCTGCTGCATAGTCTTCGAGCTATCAACTCTCAAAGTTTGGCATGGCTAAATGTTTTTGGTGAAATCTGGAACGCATGGTAATTTATTGTCTTGTGACGTATGCAGGTGTACTTACTGTGCATAAGAACAATGGATTTGAACATTAATGATCCACCTGCATACGTCATATTAACCACATATATTCAATCCAGTCTTTCCCCTATTTATGTAACATTAAACTATGCCAATGGACAAACTTTGAGAGTTGCTAGCTTGAAGACTCGGCAGCAGATTCACTTTCAGTGAACGATCCTGCCGTGCTACTTTGTTCGTTAGAGCAAAAAAATGCTAGTGATTTTTTCACTTCATAGACACTTTAAATCACAGTGATAATAATATTCAAATACTGTAAAGGTTGGTGTATTGCCAAAATAGTGTGTAGGAGGTATAATGTTTTTGAGTGAAGGCCCTTCATCAGCTAGTGAAATGTGGATAATGATAATCAACCAAGATGATGTGCCGTAATTTATTTACCGTTACTTTTACTGTGATTTTAGGTTGATTAGAAATGGGGTTTGATTTTTAATATTGTAGTATCACTGGTCATGAAGATGTGTAAATGTACATACTGTACACAAATAGTTTGGCAACATCAGAGAACTTTTCACATGTCTAAAGTAACACAATTTTTGCTGAAAACAAATATTGCAGGAAATTCCCATAGAATTTCAGAAGGATGCAAGCTGGTTGTGATTTGTGTGCTGTAACGAAATTATATTGCAAACTAATTATATTGCAAAATCGGAGTGTTTATACAAGGTAGATTTGTGTAACCTGGGCCTTGTGTAACCTGCGCCTTGTGTAACCTGCGCCTTAACATACAGTAAAATTGACAGTAAATTTTTTGTTTCAGGAAAATTTGCAGTCATTGCAAATGCCCTAAAGAAGAGCATAATTTGTTTATTGATGACTTGGATAAAATTGCTCCAACTAGCCAGTTTATGTTAGATTTCAACCGTAGCAGCTTTGCCAGTGATGACGACAGTGGCTGTGCTTTAGAAGAGTATTGTTGGGTTCCTGTTAGTCTTTCTCCAGAGCAGGTATTCATGTTTATTTATTACATGTATTTGGTAGGTTCAGGTACTGTACAGAATAATATTAGATAACAATAATATTTAGAATAAAATTTTTGTTGTGGTGACAAATTTAAATATTGGTGAATGGTGTATACTGTAGGTGTAATAGTTCATTAAAATAACTGTTTGTTAAAGATATTATATAAAACTTAATAATGAACAAGATACCACTTATCAAGTGCTACATGTGCTTATTAAGTTTTATATATCGTTTAACAAACAGTTGTTGTAATACATGTAACTACACATACACCTACAGGTGTATACACCATTCACCATGGTTCGCATGCAATTCAAGGCTACATATGGTACGGGTATACACAGAACAAAAGTTTCTTTATAAAATTTTTAAATAAATGTGCCATTCTATACTGTGCATGGTTAAACAATGTGATTAAAAAATGGACACCAACTGCTAATTCCTCAGAGATGCTATAGGTATTCAAAGATTGGCTAAAATTGATTTGTAACATTCATGATTTCATCATATATTGGCAAATTAAAAGATCTCACCCAGGAGAATAACAAACATTTGCACTAACATGTATTGTATTTGGTACTCTAATCAGATGAAATACAGTAGTAATGCTAAGTACTACACATTGTCAAGCAGTACTGTACTAATTTTTTCCCAAGTATGTCAAAAGCTAAACCTTATTATTTTCTTTCTCTAGGTTTATGCCTTATGTGTGGCCTGCAGAAGATAAAATTCCATATGTCAGCAGTCCTGGGGAAAAATATAGAAATCGCCAGCTTATCTTTCAACTGCCTGCCCATGATAGTGAAGCTCAGTATTGTAACAAGTTAAGTGAGTCCGAGAAACGTGAATTGAAGCTATTTAATTCAGAGGAAAAGAGAAGCTCTTGAAAGAGGACTAGTAAAACAGGTTACAACAGAAGGACTGTTGTGTGAAGAGGTAAATAATTTTACCACATTGTCATGTATATTATACTGTACAGTGTAAAATGGTTTGTTACACATACAGTACTCATAAACATTTTGGATATTATTTTAATATATATATATATATATATATTTATAATTTGATTTAGTGTGATGAGGAAGTTTACCATGGTGACATGGCAGTTTTTGCAAGCCGAATGAAAAAACAGCAATGCTCTGTGGCATCCTGGTTGTTTCTGCTGTAATGACTTGCAAGGAACTCCTTGTTGATCTAGTTTATTTTTATAAAGATGAGCAGATCTATTGTGGACGACATCATGCTGAGAAATATCGACCAAGATGTTGTGCCTGTGATGAGGTGAGATCATTAAACTGTACAGTAACTACCATGTCCATGTACAGTTTGTATTATACCTCAATATTTAAATGTGATCATTAATTAAAACTACATACTTCAGTATTTATGAACTACAAATTTAATATCAAAATCAAACAACTTTATTTAATGATGGTAAACATGTACTGTACTTTACCCTGAACTGGATGTACACAGCAGTTTTAAGGGAAACTGACAAACTACAGTAGTGTCCCTTCCAATTAGACTTGTGCATGTTACTGTACATGTATATACTTTGGATGTGAGATGCTGTACAGTAGCTGGGAGTGCATCATACAGTAGTTTTAACTGGATTTGGTTAATGTCAAGTCAAGTTTCGTAAAAATCCCAATAAAGGTCTGAAAATATCCAAGATTCCCTATTTTTTACCAAAAAATCCCAAGGTTCACCAGAGGTTCACAGCTTCATTTCCTGACTATTTCCCAGGTCTCTATCGCCGTTTGAGTACTCTCTTCGACTCAAATAACCGAGAGACAAGAGCTTTCAAATAGAAATTATATTCTTTAATTAAACATACAGTAAGTACAAATTCACACGCCTTTAAGGGTATTGAAATTGAAATCCGCTTTTTAAAACCGAAACTGTTTGCTCTGGAAAAATCCCATGAAAAATCCCAAGGTCGAATCCCTGAGAAAAAATCCCACCTCCTTCAAAAAATCCCAAGATCTTGGGATAAAATCCCAAGGTTGGCAACACTGGTCAAGTGCGGAAAGTGATGCATTATGGTATCATTTAGTGTGTTTAATAACGGTGAAAGACTGAAACTCTGACAACAGCCTTTGATATAACTGTAGTATTGTGATACTATACGAGTGTTCTACTCAATGCAGTACTTTCAAGATTAGAAACCTAAGAAACCTTGTTTTTTTTCTAAAGTGTGATTCCTGAAATTTATTATTTTTTACTCTAGCTCATTTTTGCCCGAGAGTTCACGGAGGCTGAGGGACGAAGTTGGCACAAGAAGCATTTTTGCTGCTTTGAATGTGAGACTGTTCTTGGTGGACAGCGTTATATCATGAAACAAGATCGACCTTACTGCTGTGAGTGTTATGAACGACGCTTTGCCGAGTTCTGTCATACTTGTGATGCCGTCATTGGTGTTGATGATGATCAACTGAATAAAGGGAAACTCCATTGGCATGCGACCGACGAATGTTTTAGTTGTTTCAGCTGTGGTCTTGCTCTTGTTGGAAGCCCTTTCCTTCCAAAAGATGACGAAATTTACTGTACAGTAGAATGCAGTCAAATGAACACACATCTACCTTCATTGTTACAAAGTGAACTACGGGAAGATGAACTATTAGGCCATGAGCCAAATATAATTACTGTTACTCCACAACTACGGAAAGTAAAAGAAAAACTTTTGACGAGTTTAATAATGTTCACAGTGATGTAAAGTTGGTTGAAACAGGCCATCATCAGATGAGTTATGGTGTCATGCTGTCCAACTTCTTCTCGCAAGTCAAAGCCGAAAATAAGAGAAGATGACGTTATTTTAGCTGTTCCAGTTGAAGACTGGTGAGTAAGGACAGCAACTATGGTACAGAAACATCATCCATTATTGAAGAGGCTATCCAACGGCACAAGTTTCTCAGCTCTGGTTATGGTTTAGAAAGGGACCGTGACGCAGAAAAACGTTTTCAACGACAAAGCCGAGAAAAAGATAGAGGATATGATACTGACTGCCCGACAAATAGAATGTTGAGAAAAGTCAAGTGAACGAAGTACTGACAGAGGTTATGAGCAGATGGTGCTACAAGAATGAGACAAGTGAGAGAAGACGTGGTTATGAGATGGACGGAGGCGGAAGAGTGATCTGTGGACGACAAACTCGTTGTGGTTATGAATAGATGGTGGGAAGAGACGTGTGTATAGAGAGCATAATATGGAGCGTGGTTATGATACTGATGGTGCAACACGACGAGTGTACAAAATAAGAAATCAAGAAAGCAGAGGGTATGAAACTGCTGGTGGTAGTAGAAATTGTAGCAGGAGTGGACAGAGTAGGGGTTATGAAACTGATGGTGCCGTCGGAATAGTGCCAAAAGACAGAATAAGTCGATCAAAAGGGCCAACAAGAACTGTGATTTATACGGATTTAATGACGGAACCAACAGAACAATGTTTTGACTGCGAAGTCCTTTGCGCATGGTTTACACCAATTATCGTAAGAGTGTAGGCAAGCCCAACGAACGTTCCTTGGCTTCAATGTCTGCGCGGATGTATAGCAGTTTTCGAGAGGGAAGCCGCATAAAAATAAAACTCGAGAGTGGTTGGAGTCCGACAATTTATCAAAGGTGAACGCACATTCTATGGAAAACATTGATCGTAGGGGAAATGTTGAGCAGTGCAGCCGTACCCCAGAGAGCAGTAGGAATGGAATGAGACGGACAAGTCGTAACATTTCCTCCGAGTCTAGTGCGCGCGAAAGGAAAAGATCAAATGGTAAAAAGAATGTTCCTTGGGAAGATCCTTTTGCCAACCCAGTGTCACGTGACCAAGAGAAGAAACATCGACGAATCCGGTACGTTGATGAACTTGGTAGAATGCCTGATTCCAACAACGTTCTTAACCAGAAGATTAACAAAACACCAAAGCCAGAACGGAAAACTAAATCAAAGAAAGATTGTCGTGTCCAGTGACCTATTTATCGCAACATTTATGTTCATAATGTATAATATATTAATATGATGGTTTGAACATACTTTTTAAGTAAATGGCGACAGTTTTTTTCACTTTGAAGAAAGGAAAGTTAGATTATTAGACGTTAAGGAGTGCTTACTGTATATGTTAATCTGGAGATATTCGCTGGCTTGACTAACTATAATCGGCAAATATCAAACGGGTATATAGAAAATCTTATTTTTATTTCCTTGTAATATGTTATTGTAACAATCGTGAGAAGTATATGTGTTGACTCTTAATATATTTATATTACGGAGACAAATTTATAAATTATACTCAAGAATTAGAGGACATGTGGATGGGAAAATCCTAATAAGATTTTTGTAAATGTTTTTACTGTTTATCGCCAGACGTCCAACTGTTATGGAAATAGCGTGTTTTTCCTTAATATGGAACCCTTGGTTATTTAATCAATAAATGCAATTGAAAACAAATGTTATAGATTTGATTTGATACCTCCCAGAATGATTGCTCAGGCCAATATCTTGTCATGCACTCTAAGCAATATGAACGTTTGTCAGTATAAGCAATATTTTCAACGATTTTGGTTTCATTTCAAAATCATCCTCAGGCTAAAATGAATTTCATGATCATGTCAACCCTATACCGACTATTGCGTTAGAATTTTGGAAAAATTTGAAATCCGTTTCATTAGCATTGATAATGCGGGTTGTAGGAATAATATCCTCTTATTTTTCACGAGAAACCTCGGTTAACCTGCAGTTAACACAATTACTGGAAGGTTTTCCTATGGCTTTCGAAACACAAAGTGGGTCCCCGCTTTTTATATACAATTTAAATTAGTATCAAAAGAGCTTTGCAAACTTTTGAGTAATAAAACGTGTTGTGTTGCGTAGGTAGTGTAGAAATACAAATCTAATATGTAAAAAGTTGGTGTACTACCGAAATAGTGTGTTAAGGTGGATTTCGATTAAGCGGATATAGTCGCGCGAACGACTTTTCTATTGTACAAATCGAATGGTTTTCTACTTGGTTGCACACAAGCGCTCGTAAAACAAAAGGAAAAAGTCGTTCGCGCGACTATTTTCGAGCGAAGGCCTTCGACGCTTCGTCATAGGAAGGCCACTCTATGACGAAGGGCCTTCGCTCGAAACGTTATACTATTTCGGCAGTACACCAACCTTTTTAGCTATTTGATTTGTATTTGCAAACTTTTTCTATTTGGTAAATGTCCGAATGTGTTGTATTGCCAGTTTTTGGTTGTTCAATATATGATTTATTCTAATTTTGTTTATTCTTGGCAGTATTACTGTATTTAATTATGCTATCAGAGGGTTACTTGCGGTGTTGTTTACAGGTATTAAAATAATTTGCAAACTGTCCAAGTAAATAATAGTGTACTAAGCACCGTTAATTTAACTAAGCATGCTGTCGTGTTAATCCTACAAATTGGCTTATAAAAGACCCCACAACAAGACATAAACATGCAAATTTATATATGCAAATTTATGCTGTCTCCAATTACTATATATTTAATATATATTTATCTTGCTCACCAAACCCATCTCGATCCAAGCTGCTGCAAATCTTATATTGATACTTTGATGCTAGTTCTCGATGTTAACCTATTCGTAAAAGTAATAGTATTATCGTAAAGTATGTAGAACAGTCACAAAAAAGCTAGACAGGAGTGCGCCATGGAAGGCATTTGATAAAGAAGGGTAAATATAAGTACAGTAAATTATAGTCGTGTTCATTTCGTAAAACATCTCAGCTTTTGAGAAGATGTCACCCATGCTGGCCGTACTGCTTGTCAACCCCCTATAAGGGCAGGCGAATCCGGATGACTTTATTGGGCGACACGCCTCATGAAAACAATTTAAGACAGTTACAGGCGTTACATGCACAGAGGATTAAATGGCGGACCACCTAACTAAAATCAGACATGATCTGACTGTAACATTCTATCATCAACTAAGGACCTGGATGAATTATACGATGTTATAACTATTAGATCCAAATTAATCTCAAAGTATATGACTCGAACTCGTAATTTACCATAACTTTTCCCCAATTAAGAACCGTTCCATTCAGCGTTTTTTGAACACTGTTTTGTCAACTGATGAAGTGCGCCCGGTGATCGTTCCCCAACATCTGTTTTAAATCAAAAGCTTTAAGGCTCATTCAAGTACAAAACCGCACGGCCTACTTAAGAAAAACATACTCATCTTCTGAGTGTTACAATAAACAGGAAATGTTAGTTCTACATGTGAAATAGATATTCCCCAGGCAGAGTGAAGGGAAGGTCTGAATATATCATAGTATATATGATTGCATTTGTACATTTGCGCCGAAATTACGTCTCCAGGAACGTGCTCTCAGAGTAAAACAGTGTTTATATCGGGAGAAAGCCAAATAAGTTACTACTTTATCGATATTTTCCCAAAAATCAAAGTAAAGCCAATAAAGTGTTTTATGCCGGAATATTTTGAAAACTGTGTACAGTACAACACCTGCGTGACACTTCGTTCCAACATTTATGACCATTACCAGAAATTCACGACAAAATGGTCGACGCTTGATGGTTAATTTATATATGATCTTTAGAAAATGGCGTCCTATTTTACAGTGAGTTACATAGAGCGAAAATATGTTAAAAGAAAAGATTCTGCTGTATTGAGTAAGCTCGTTTCTCTACCGTTTGCCGACCTATTAATATATGCAACAGCGATTATCAAATTATTGCAAATTACCGGTTTGATTTAGCCTGGGCCGCAGACGGGGTTTTTTCCGTCAATGCGTCGCAGTGCTAGTTGTTCAAATCTTCGATCCGCCAATTAACAGAAAAAATTTTTTTTCCTGGAGATAACTTTCGTCAATACTTGTGCTCTATTTAATGACGGAAATTTTAAAATGCCCATTGTCCTGTTTTTTTGTTCATTACAAGTTTGGTGATTATTAAAACTTTAACCGTAATTACTCAATATTTAAATTTGAAAATATACGATAGGTATCTTCCATCGACTTTCGAACATTTCACCAAACTTTGAAAATAACCAACAAAATCCGACAACAACTCAATGACGCGCGTTAGCCTTGGTGGATCGTAGCTTTGACTGGAACTAATCATACCCGGTTTGATGTGAATAATATTGAACATCCATTGTTGACGTATATTAAGAGGTTCGGCATAACGGTAGGGACTGTCTATCTAATATGCAGGAATTCTTCATTTTTAATATTTTTCGACTGTATGTAAACTCACTGTAAAATAGGACGCCATTTTCTTATAAGGGACCATAATGTCAATTTAGTCTTCAAGCGGCGGCCATTTTGTCGTTAATTTTTTCGGTAACGTCAGGAAATAGCATGTCACATATTTCGATAAGAAGATTCGCAGATTTTTCCTGGGCTGGAGAGTACCCCGTTTTTATAAAAAGGCACAATAAATTTTTAGCAAGACAACAGCCCCGGATTTAAGCTCGCATTTTCGCAATAGTAAGCCGGTTGCTCTATCGTTTGTCTGGCTTCACGGAATTGGAGAAAACTTAGCTATGTTATCGGCCAATTTTTAAATTTTGGTTCAAGGTTATCACGCAGGCTAGTTCAGGTATGAGCGTTTTGACTTTATGTTGTTATAAATGCTATTTAGTTTATGACACTGCACTGTTTGCCGTGCAAAGAATACAATACAATACAATACAATACAATACAATACAATACAAATACAATACAATACTATACAGATACAATACAATAACTTATTCAAGTGTCAAAATTCGGAACACCACAATCCATTGATAATATTTTGCCAGAGTTGCCCACAAATACAATACAATAACATTACAATTACAAAACATTACAATACGAATACAATACAATACAATACCAATAACTTTATCCAAGTGTCAAAATTGGAACACCACAAGGAATGATATTTTGCCATGGTTGCCTTAAAATAATATCATTTGCACATAAGAAAACAGTTGAAATACGATTTTGGCATAATGTAAAGTTGTTGCGCTATCCTTGAGCAAATATTCAATGTTGGAATGGAACGTATTATAATTAGAACATGGTCTCGCACACTCAGCCATTGACCCGCACGAAGTATTTTCAATGCACAACTGTTGGAATTGATGTATACGGATATACTCATTAGTATGCTCTATTATATAGAGCATACTAAAGATGAATATATCTGGAGCACACGATTCAGACAAAAGAAATTCTTGCGGTCATTGGCTGAGTTGCAATGCGGTGACCCATGTTCTAATTATAGATTAAACCTCAGATTAAGACCTGGGTACGGAGATTGGTTCTGTTCTTGGTCGCAATCATCGTCGATCCAAAAAACGGCACGAAGCACCCCCACGAAAAATTATTGCCCATTTGAAAGGGTTAAGTATTCTGAAATATGTTTAACAGTACTTATGCAAAAGATTTATATTAGAACCCGGATACCCCATGTCAGGTTTTCAAATACCGAAAGCACTCAATCTTCATCACTGTAATATCACTCGAGGACGATATTATAATTGTCACGGGAGGTGAGGGTTATATCGGTTATGTTTCGCGCACCAATTGAAGGCGTGGATTAGGGGTTGTCTTTTTATTTTAATATAACATGAAGTTTTACCAATTGGTGCGCGACCGGAAACATGACGATAGCACCCGAGGTTGATGCGCAGGACGAACGCATGGGACCATTATAATATCGTACATACTGAGAGGGATAAACACTGAGTCCGCTACGAGTGTGATAATCTACCTTTTTTTCAGATACTAGTGCCTTTATCAGGGTGGATAAACAGCAGGAAATACAAAAAACGATTATCGTCCCTGTAGGGACATTATCGTTTTTAATTCACCCGCTGTTATCAACCTGGACAAAGGCACTAGTATGTGATATTATACTAGTATAGACACTATATAGCAATTTAATGAATTTCGAAAATGTTGCAAATGGTTGATATGTGATAGTCGATAGATCGGGACCTCGATAGATATTGGAGTAGCGGTAAACAGGCAGACTAGGATTTTCGCCCACAAACATATTTTTAAATGCTCATTTTTCGGTCAAAGTGAAAAGAAGCTAATAGGAACATATAAGTTAGTTTTCATGCATAAAATTAATCACATATAATTTCGTCTCTCAATTCCTCGTTAATTATTATCAACTAATTGTTATAAGCTGTGGGATCTGGCGAGGTCCCAAATACGGAAATGCTGCATTCTGATTGCATTGTTTACGAGCTGTTGGATATTCTCCCGGCTGTTTCGGTGGTTCAAGGCAGGGAAGCTAGAATATAAATCACTTACCGATTTATTTTTAAAATGTAAAGGTGGTTTTAGTCTAGTTGACATATGCAAGTTCTTTTGGCTCAGCCTTGCTGATGAAGGCCCCAAACAGGTTTTTTTGCAGTTTTTTGGCACTATCTTTTGAGTCATGGAGATTCGGAATCTGGATAGTGCCACCGTAGGCACCCGTGGGGAAAACGGAACTTATTGCAGGTTTTATTATAGGGCAAGTAATATTATGGCCGCCATATTGAAATTCTTGAGCGTGGCTGCAATAGTAAATTTCAGCCCTTCCCCCTTGCCCTTCACTACTGTTTAAACGAGTTTGTTTTGTAAACGGAAACAAAAGGGCAATAAATAGCAGATATTTTAATCTAAACATAAAATTTAATATTTAAAGTTTGATAATTATATCGGCCCCGAAAATTTCGGCTTTGGATTACGGTTTGTATAATAAAGCTTACATAAAGTAGTGCGCTATCGACCGGAGTAATTTGCAAACTCAATTGAAAGCAGGAATCCCCCGGGGCCATTTTTTTATAAGTCGTTTTTTGTTTGTCGAGTTGCACTCAGTATGAATTATAGACTTTGTAGAAAACATTTGTTATGGTGTAATTCAAACAATGCTTAACAAAGTTTAAAGCAAGAAAAATGACCTCCATAAAGAGTGGCTGAATGGTTTTTCAAATATGGCAAGGGAAGAGTAAACAAAAATTATTGAATCGAGTAAATAATAGGAAATTTAAATGACATACATAATGTTATAAATCCAATGATCACCTATCATGTGGTTGCTTCATATACTTCTTTTGTCTCATTATTAAATCGGTATTTTTAAAAACGTCAAGGTCATCAAGATACAGTAGAAACCTTAAGTTAGACCTTGGGCTACCGCTATTTAAAGTACTTTCGAAAGAAAATGAAGCTTTATGCCATTGGTAACCCTAACAGCAACATCGATATGGTGCTTAAGCAGCTAATGGCAATATGTCTGGTAGTTGGTATGAGATCTGGCTATAGTCAAAACAGCGAAAGCCAGAGCCACTAAGGTATCAAAATTAAAGTCATTTCCTCCAACCACAGTATGGATGTAAATGTGGAAGAGGGCACATTTTCAGACGTCTAGAGGCGAAAATACCAAGTCGCATATTCCTGTGCTGCTGTCATGTGACATGGCTCTGGAAATGATTTATTGCAAACTGTGCTTCTGACCAGGCATGTGAAAAGCAACTGTGTGGGTGTTGCTTCAAAGCACAGTTATCTTGTTCCGTTTTCTGCAAGTGCCTCATCAGCGGAAAACTACTTCACGGACAAAGGAAATCCAAAGAGGATTGTGAAAGAAGAGGAAAACGACGATGTTGAAGACTCATAACCATAATTGTTTTTGTTTAATGTCGTTGTCTAATCTCAAAATTTATTCATTGAAATATTTCTACATTTGTTATCATATAGTTAAACTCACTGCATCATGACTATTTGTAAGATTCTGCTTCCGTCATAGCATAAAACGAAGGAGACATGGTCGGTTTTTATAGCTTGTGCAATGTTTCTTTTGGATTAAACGTAAATGTAATTAGGAGGTATGAACAACATTAATATTTCATTGGATTAATATTTTCATTAGATGTACTGTTCGGGTGCCATGGTGGGCACTATCCGAATTCTGAATCTCCAGGTAGCTTCGCATGGGATGTGATACCAAAACAAATTTTTGCTCGCGCGACACTGGCTACATATTTGATATATAATGACTCTGTTCAAAGGTCTCTGCGGTCTAACGTTCCAGTGCTCTGACAACTGAGCCACTGTGACACAATGGTCATGTCAGTAAGAAATATTTTACTTCGAACAACTTCTTTTCGAGTTTGTCTCAGTAGTTGGAACAAACGTTACCGTTAGACCAGCAGAGACCTTGGCTTCGGATCCCCAGTTTGTGGCAGTCAATTTTCAAAATATTATTCTGAATTACATATTACATATTATCGTTTGTTAGTCGTTTTTTATGTATTATTTATTATGATATTTTACGCAGGATAATTTGAGCAAGCGACATGATCAATGTATGTCAATGTTTACGAAAAGTTCCGTATTTACAATCTACGCAACAAAAACGTCGTTTGCAAAATTGTGGAACGGGGTTTTACTAAAACAATTACTGCAGATTAATTTCACAGTCAATTTCACCTTTTGTCTATAACCATTTAGAAAATTCATACTCAGAATACCCAAAATCGTTTATCCCGGCATTACCACCAGTACCACTATATACACAGAACTGTTGACTTTCTCGGCAAACGCACATTTGGAATCCGTACTTTTTTACGCGCGCCTATTTTTTGATATTCTAAACCAAACCCTAAAACTAACCCTAACCTAACTTTAATCCTAACCCTATTAAAAAGAAAAAAAAGTACATGTAAAAATTAAAAAAAATGGAAAAAATTATATACTCACCGAACATTCGAACACCCGCTCTCACAACTAAAAATCAATAACACAGACCACTGGGATATGCAAGCGAACATGACAAATTTAGTTGATAATCAATATTTATGTAATCCCATTGTAAGTAAAACTATATATATAATAATAAAGATGCTACCGACCACTAAAGATGCTACCGACCGTCTACGGATTCCAAATTAGCCTCAGTCAACGGGCATAGGTCGCAGGTTTAAAATCTTGAAGTTGCATTTTTCGCAACTGGTCCCGGTTTGGTCTTAAATGTATATATTCCAATACTCGAAATTTTCCTTCACCATAAATCCTTAGATCATGTAGGTTTAATCGAGTGTGAAATGACAAATATTACTTATGATAATGTAGTTATATACAATATTATTTACACTTGTGTACGATATAACGTATATATACTACAAATATTTAATTAATGTGTATATTATAATTAATTATTGTGATATATATATAATATTAATATATATATATATAATATATATATATATATATATTTATATATATTTATATATATATATATAAATATATAGATATTTATATATATGATAATTATATATATATATATATATATATATATATATATTTATATATAATTATATTAATATATATATATCTATATATATCTATATATATATATATATATATATTATATATATATATATATATTATAAATATATATATATATATATATATAATATATATATATTTATATATATATATCTATATATATAAATATATATATATATATATATATATATATATGCATAATTCAAGACATGGATAATAAGATAAGCAGTAAATCCTGTAATTGAATTGCCACTGTCTGCCAAACAATTACCAAAACTTCTTTGAAGGGTATTTGCTTAAGATCGGTTTTTTAAAAATTATTTTTAAAAGTAAGAGCAGTCATGAGCTGTTTAATCAAAAACAAAATTAATTTTCGTATCTGCGATTTTGTTACCAATTTCAATTGTCCTGTATCTAGGTCCTCAAGTCTCAAGAGGAGTAGCAAAACCAATTAATCTGAAGACTCTTTTAGGTGATTAAGATCTCTCAGAAGGGTAAAAAGCATGTGGCAGTGCATGGATCAAAAACAGCTTAATTGTTTCGAATTTGATAGGAAGATTGGAAAGAAACGATGTTTATGTTGAGGTTAATGATGATAAAAATGCAATTTTGCTTAGCGTAATTTACCTCTTGTAGAAAATAAATTATTGCCTCATATAATTCCTTAAAGGGGTTAAGATCCGACCGACAACACACTATAACATCTTACTCATCCTAAACTTCCCGAAACATTTCTATAATACAATGTTCCAGAGAAAAAATAATAGCCAATTACAAACTTAATTGTAAAAGCCTACCTATGGGATCTTATCTATGGGATCTTACCTATGGGATCTTACCTGCAAACTGCTTTTGGTTTTCATAATCCTATACAATCTTATAATACACCTCTAGAATTTTCTGTTCTCTAAGCTGTCATTGGATCCTGTAGTATTACCACACGCATATACTTGGCACTCCGCCTTGCAGGGCGGAAACCTACTTATCTCTAAAAAATTGTTCAAAGTCAAGCTGATAAAAAACGATTTCCACCCGTAAGCAGTTGTGAGCGGTATTAAAGAAAATAAATTTGTAAAATGTTGGGAATTTACGCTTGTTACTATATATTTTTTTGTAAATCTCTAATTACGGGAACTATTTGTTTATTCATACTATTAATAATAATATGTATATCTTAATCAAAACGACTCGGAGTAATACAAGACGTATTAAGCGATAAAAACCGGTTATTAGATGTTCGTTCTTATTTTCTGGCCTTTTCTATAAACTAGGGATATTATTTCCGATTATAATTAGCTTAGTCCGACAAACTGTTTTCACAAACAATTTCCTATTCCAAGTTGTTGAATGTTATGCAAACCATCCTTACCGAAATATTTAGGAAATTTCCACCCAAAACTATAGATACATCGTGGAGAAGAGATTGATATTTTATATATGCCCTGATCTTGCACGTGTTTACACTTTGGTAGATCATTTTTATAAGCGTTGAAATGTTAGTGTCACAACGTTTCAGACCTTTGTTAAAACAATACACGGATAGTGTATAATTATCTATATATATATATATATATTATATATATATTTATATATAATATTATATTTATATTATATATATATATATATATATATATTATTATATTTATATATTATATATATATATATATATTTATATATTTGTTGGATATTGCACGATTAGGCATGAGCAAACGCTTCAAGTGGATTTATGTGGAAATGAGGGTTAGGGGTGACGGCCAATGTTGCAACGCAGTCGCGTGAATTAAATATAATCGTTTGATATGTTTCTGGTTATATTTAATGTGCTGATATCAAGTGGACAGCACGGACTGATTCGAGGAGGAGTTTTCAGTTCTACTCAAGTCGTCAAGGGCACTTCAATAGCTTTTAAAAGTCGGCCTGCAGTGTTGAACTACATAACGAGGTTGATACCAAAGTCTAAATACAAACTGTAAAAATAACAAAATAACAGCGGACAGCGGCAGAGAAGTAGAGGATCAGTATATACAAGACGACCGAGAAGCGTCGGCTTAGGACAGATCAAAACAAACTGACGAAAGGTAATAAAATCTTTACTAATAAAAGTATTTTTATATGACACCAACTTTAGTGACACCAACTTTAGACACTCAGATTTTGCTTTTAACATACATAAAATGGCATGGCATGTTGGGAATTTGAAAATTCCAACATTTCAGCTAGGTGTCAAACCACCTTCCGGCAGTTTTAGGCGGGCTTTTTATAACACGTATATGTTTTCTTTATTTTTCCTTTCTTCAGGCCTAACTCTGGACCTCACATGCATGGGATAACCCCATGTTACATGGCTAGGGCATATGGTGTATAGGGGAATGGAAGTGTTGATGTTGAGCTAGAGAACCGACGATCTGTCTCAGGGTTTCTCTGGCGAAGCGAGCCCTACACATCTCATGTTTTCCTATATGTACGTGTCACGCGGGTCAAAATTGACCCGAGACCTATGGGGATATCCTAGAGATAAAAACTACGCTAGCAGAGTTAAATAGGGGAGACCCCAACTAGTGGGCATCAAAACAATTGGTTGGGACAACCGTCGATAGCAGGGGTCAAGATTTTAGATGTAAGACCTCTTGACGCGCGATTTGAAGAGTTGAAATTCTAAGGACTTGAGGAACTGCAATGTTCTACGTCACCTCTTTTTTGGTACGGCACGCAATTTTTAGTAATACATTAGAAAACATCAATCACAGTCAACGGTTGTCAAAACTCAGTGCTCGTTTATAGTTGGGCGGCAGACAACCTGGACTGCGATTATTACGGAAACGGTGGCCCACAACGGCAGTTCTGCAAATATGTATTTAGTTGACGGCAAATATGTGTGTAAAATACAAATTGCTGCAAATATATATGTGTGTGAACGTTGCAAAAATGTGTTTCATGAGTTGTTGCAAATATGTGTTTCATGAGTTGTTGCAAATATATGTGTCATAAGTTGCTGCCGATAAACATGTGTGTTTCATAATTGCTGCAGATATGTGTCATGCATAATTGCTGCAAACATGTGTGTTTCAAAGTTCTCCGCTTTCTTAAATTAACATTCTATTCCCGCGATCCAACCGCGTTGTATATCGCATCTACGACTGCGACGACATATCCGAGGCTAATAATCTCATTCTAAATCTCATTAAACTCGTTTCCACTCATAATTTTCTATATATTCAACAAAACATAACACATTATGTGTCAAAATAATATTTAAGGTATTCTAAAATTACGGTGGCCCACAAGGGCTGGCAAATTTGCTATTCTCACGCCAAAACCGCGCTTACAATCTCGGCATAACCGAGAGTTAAGTGGCGAAACCTACGGTGCTGAAGTGAGATAAAACTTATCGGCGTGGTATCGGCCACTGGTTGGTCGGTGCAGTTGGCCTCGGTGGTTATAATTCCATTGAGTTCGACCCGACTGCAGTTTCCGATTTTGTTCTGAAATTCAAGGACCTTAGATGCCAAGTTGGTTTTCCCTGAGTTATCCACTCAAGAGATACAGAGGATATTTACTAGCTATTTAGTCTGGCAAGGAGAAATGGTACTGATTTGGTACCAGCTATATCCCCATTCACTCACTAAGCTGATTAATATCTGTATCACGTGTTAGGTACCTTCCCTTCAGTTTGGAAATAGGCAAAGGTAACACGCTCTGTATAAGAGCGGAGATAAGTCTGTTTAGAATAACTATCGACCACTATCCGTGTTGCCTGTGATATCAAAAGTTTTCGATTTCCATATTACCATTATTATCTTTTTAAAGGATAATAAACTTTTATATCGATTTCAGTCCGGGTTCAGACGGGGAGCACCACTCAACGGAAACTGCCCCTCATAATATTTTTGATAGGCTTAATGAATAATCTAGACAAACTCTTGCATCAATGGTATGGTCTTCGATGACTTTAAAGAAGCTTTTTGTCTTGTAGACCACCAATTACTAGTTGATAAAAACTGCGTATTTATGGTTTGGAATATATTTATGATGTCGTCTCTTTCCTCACGCATGCAACGTACTTCTTTACATAGAGATCATAAATAAAACTAGAGGGGGCATTCCAATCTTCATTTCAGTCATATCCCGGGGTAAAACCAATTGGGCACCGTGCCATCTTGGATTAAATTGGCGGCAAGGATAGCACACGGGATGTAAAAAATATCTGGGGTGATTGTCGTGAGGTCAAAGGTCGCTCGTTGTTTTTCGTGTCTGTTGACAGTTGTAGAAAAACAAAAAAACCGTGTTGAAACTGCACATGTGCTAATACACCTTTTTTCCCGGAAACCAGCCATGGTAAATTCATGGTCGTTTTGTAGACTGCTCAAACAGGTTAGTAGGGTGAGAGATAGAGGACGAACAGATGCACAGTCAACGTCAGCTCACGCCAGATCACGTCTGAGACTGCTGTTTATCCTTTTTTTCCATGCCCCAGAAATCGCCAAAGAGCTAATAGGCCCTAATAAGCTTTTGAAAAATGGTTCGTTTCCAATTTTTATATGTATCAAACAAATTGATTCCATTTTGGCGTTGTCTGTTTCTGTTATAGACGTCAGATCGTAATGTTTTAAAAACATTAAAATTCTCCTCCTACTTGTGGTCTAGGCAGAGGTCTGGGGAGCTGGTAATTGTACATCCGGGTGAGTTTAATTGTGCCGCCAACTGAGCTATGGGGTGCGGCCAATTGGCTACCCGATTTTCCTCAAAGTGTCCCCTCTAGTTTTATTTTATGATCTCTATGCTTCTATATACTATATACTCTCCTCGCACCAGTACTTCACCCATGGAGTGCCACAGGGTTCTGTTGTTGGGCAATAAAACGAACTTCCTGAATAGATATCCCATCCATCTATTGTGGACATTTTTGCTGATGACACCTCGATCCATAACTCTACCCTCTGGTCGGATTCAAAGAGCTTGGGCGATGACCTTAGAAGAGAGCACTTGGGACTTGGCTGCACTGGACATAGAATAACCATGGCATCTTTCAGCTGAATATTAATTAAAAGAAAACAACGATGCTTGATCACTGGCAAAAGGACTGAGAGCAAAACTTTCAAAAATAGTTATTTTTGATCAGGACTTACGTTTAAACGGATCATATTGATAGTGGCTATGCAAAAAAACTGGGCCGAGGATTCATGGACTATTGCGCTCAATCAGACATTATTTACCAAATAGAGAACGAATCCAATTCTTCTAATGCTTATAATTAAGCCAGTGTTTATGTATGGTGGATTTGGTTAAAAAAGACTACAAAAGAGGGCAGCGAGAGTCAGCTCTGATTACCAAATTACGGGCAAGAGAGCAACCGTGACTATGTTCAAGAGAAATTGAAATGGATAACGTTTATTGATGAACTTAAATTAAATAAATGTTGTATGGTTTTTATAAAGGTTTGAATGCGATTAGGCTCCGTACTCAGAAAAATTTTACAGGATAGGGGTGTAAGCTCACTTGAACCGACTGACGATCCTACTACCCACTAGGGCTCGTTCTTTGGAGCATGCCCCCCAGGAACATTTTTAAATTTTAAGCTAATTTTTAAGCCTAGAAGTGCTTATCCGGCGATTTCTGATAATTTTTGGCGAAAATTAGGGCACCACGCCGTTGCTAAAAAATGCACGTTTACAAAAGGGGCATCAAGGAAATTACTAGAACCAATTTTAACACTTTAGCCTTTAGGCATCTGGAAACGTCCATCATTTTCTCTTGGAACCCATGGTTATATATATCTATTAGTGCATGCAAAATGGCTTGTGTACAATGAAGTATTCGGCTAAAGATTACCAAAACAAATCGGTCATATTATATTGCGTATATCACTCCGACTTCTTAGTCTTGACATGGTAAAAAACAGGAAAACACTTGTTTGCGGAATTTTAAAGGGGGGGGGGGGGCGGGGGGAGGGGGCGCGCCGCGTGCAAAATATTGTGGATCCGCCTACTAAAATGACCCTGGTCGGGAGTGGGTGAAATGGTTAATTAGTCCTACGTTAATAACGCTATTCTCAATACGGAAATGAAAAAAACATGGTGATTAATATATTTATGTCTTTGGCGTTCTCTCGTGTGATGACATTTACATAAACAAAACATTTAACATCAACATTAGATTTGTGAGTCTTAAATTTGGTGAGTTTTAATTTAAACAAGACGACCGGCAGGGAATTATGTAAAATAGGGTATAACTGGTGAGTCTGCCATTATCGCAACATGAAAGGAAAATATATAACTCAGAAAGAACCCCCCCCCCCCCCCCACCCCCAGCTCCGGGCCGACCTTACATTGCTGAAAAATTCAAAACCAATTAATCAAATATCGTTGCGAACTGTCAATGATATGGGCAATATAACTGTTGTTTGCCCCAAATTACAATCGAGAAACGGAAGGGGGAAGATCCAGTTTTAATATCGGCAGTAATTAAAGCTATATATGGCAGCAAGATACATACTGATATTATTTAGATCGAGTCCCCCCATTATTGGCGTTAGTACCGCCTATAACGCTACTCGCGTTATTGACGTTTGTAGGCGTTATTGTCGTTTTATTGCGTTTGTGTTATATAGGCGTTGTTAATAGCGTTTATTGGCGTTAGTAGCGTTATAGGCGCGCTATAGGTTGTTAGTGGCGTTATAGGCTCAGTGGGCTTTTTATGCGTTAGTGCATGCGTATTGGTTTTGCCATTGGGTTTGGTTATGTGATTTTAGATGGCATGGGGCAACATTCCAGGGAAAGTCTACCATAACTAAAAAAGAACTTTTCGCACAATTGTCTCGCAGATATCACTTCACTTTCAGTGGAAATACAAATACGTAACGTTAATCTAACAGCGTTGGACTTTAGTTCCTTTTTTTTACCTGCACTCAATTGTCGCTATGCCCTGCGAAAAAAAGGCAGCAGTTTTCGCAAAATGCAGCGGGGACTGCTTTCATGCTCCACTTCTGCAAACATTTCTCTTCTCGTTGAAAGACAGCATTTATCCAATAACGGTGTAAATTAATTGACAAGTTTTTTTTTCGATATTTCTTCAGTCCATTGCAGGCGCGTGATGTATGTTTAGGAATTATAAAAAACAATATATTTTAAAAATTTTAAATAGTTGATTTATCATTGTGTTTTTAATTTTGTTCTTATACCATTGCGTTGCTGATTAGCAACAATTGCCAGCATACTGAGACTCTCCCTTGAATGCCGTTGGCCCATCTCTTAACCAAAATCAATCCCATCCCAATAGTAACACCATCTAATAACGCCACTATAAAGCACATAACGCTACTAATGTATATAAACGCCTGCACTAACGCATATAACGACACTAAGGGCTATAACGACACGAACGCTGTTAACCTACTAACGCCAATAACGCTACTAACGCCTATAACGATTCTAACACCTGTAACGCTACTTACGCCTTACAACGCTACTAACGCCTATTAACGCCACTAATGACTATAACGCTACTAACTAACGGCTATATCGCTACTAACGCCTATAACGCTACTAACGCCATTAACGCTACTAATGCCTATAACGCTACTAACGCCACTGACGCCTATAACGCTGCTACTAACGCCATTAACGCTACTTAAACGTCAATAACGCTACTAACGTCAATAACGCTACTAACGCCTTATCTAACGGCCAAGAACGCTTAATATCGGTGCTTAACATGACTCACTGGCCACCTTATCTCGGTTTTGGCGTGGGTTTTTTTTTATATCGGTTTTGCCGTAGTATTGTCAGTCTCGGTTTTGCCGAGATTGTTTTAGCGCGGTTTTTGCGTGAGAAATGCAAAATTTGCTGTAAGAATTCGCGCGGTTTTGCCGTGAGGAATAGCAAATTTGCTTGTTAATGAATTAGGCCCGGTTTTTCCGTTGAGAATAGCACATTTGGCTTAAAGGGATATGGCAATATAAATTAATTTTGTCTCATTTGAAAGAAACTCGTGAAATGGTTTTTTATAACATGACCTTTTACAATTTTCCCTTATTCTTTTTTGGTTTTCGAAATAATTTGACGAACAAGACAGCGTGCTGTCCACCATCTAGGAATTATTTTCGATATGCATGTGACGTCATAAGTTAGGGTAAAGTGAAAATTTTTATCTTGGCCAACCTTACGACATTATGAGCCATAAAACTCGATGTTGTTGCAGTTTTAATTGGGCCACAACTTTTTTTAAAAGCCTTCCGCGGAATTTTTCGGTCACCTACTGAGTTGTTTTTTCAGGTTTACCCTGCTTGTGACGTCACCAATTTCCTAGTTAATTAGGCCAAATATTACACCATGACTGACTTTTGTCTTAATTATCTGAAATATTTCAAAAAACCAAGAAAGATACAAAAATTTGTTAAAAAGGTTCTTCTTATACCATTTTACGAGTTCTTTTCAAATGAGACAAAGTTAATTTATATTGCCTTATCCCTTTAAGAATTTTGGCGGTTTTGCCGTTGAGAATAGCAAATTTGCTGTAAGAATTAGCGTGGTTTTGCCGGTGAGAAATAGTAAATTTGCTGGTAAGAATTAGCGCGTTTTTTGCCGTGAGAATAGCAAATTGGCTGTAAGAATTAGCGCGGTTTTGCCGTGAGAATAGTAAATTTGCTGTAAGAATTAGCGCGGTTTTTGCCGTGAGAATAGCAAATTTGCTTGTAAGAATTAGCGTGGTTTTGCTTGTAGAATAGTAAATTGGGCTGGAAGAATTAGCGCGGTTTTTTGAGCTGTGAGAATAGTAAATTTGCTGTAGGAATTAGCGCGGTTTTGCCGTGAGAATAGCTCAAATTTGCTGTAAGATTTAGCGCGGTTTTGCCGTGAGAATAGCAAAATTTGCTGTAAGAATTAGCGCGGTTTTGCCGTGAGAATAGCAAATTTGCTGTAAGAATTAGCGCGTTTTGCCGTGAGAATAGTAAATTTGCTGTAAGAATTAGCGACGGTTTTGCCGTGAGAATAGCAAATTTGCTGTAAGAATTAGCGCGGTTTTTGCGTGAGGATAGTAAATTGGTCTGTAAGAATTAGCGCGGTTTTGCCGTCGAGATTAGCAAATTTGCCGTAAGAATTAGCGCGGTTTTGCCGTGAGAAAATAGTAAATTTGCTGTAAGAATTAGCGCGGTTTTGCTAGCGTGGAGTATAGCATATTTACTGCAAGAATTAGCGCGGTTTTGCCGTGAGAATTGCAAATTTGCCGTAAGAATTAGCGCGGTTTTGCCGTGAGAATAGTAAATTTGCTGTAAGAATTAGCGCGGGTTTTGCCGTGAGAATAGCAAATTTGCCGTTAAGAATGTAGCGCGGTTTTGCCGTGAGAATAGTAAATTTGCTGTAAGAATTAGCGCGGTTTTGCCGTGAGAATAGCAAATTTGCCGTAAGAATTAGCGCGGTTTTGCCGTGAGAATAGTACAATTTTCTGTAAGAATTAGCGCGGTTTTGCCGTGAGGAATAGCAAATTTGCCGTAAGAATTAGCGTGGTTTTGCCGTGGGAATAGTAAATTTGCTGTAAGGAAATTAGCGCGGTTTTGCCGTGAGAAAAAATAGCAAATTTGCCGTAAAGAATTAGCGCGGATTTGCCGTGAGAATAGTAAATTTGGTGTATGAAGTAGCGCGGTTTGGCCGTGAGAATAGTAAATTTGCTGTGAGAATTAGCGCGGTTTTGCTGTAAGATTAGCAAATTAGCCCCGGTAAAGAAATAGGGCGGTTTTGCCGTAAGGAATAGCAAATTTTGCCGTAAGAATTAGTGCGGTTTTTCCGTGTATAGCACATTTGCTGTAAGGATTATCGCGGGTTTTGCGTTGAGAACAGCTAATTTTGCTGTATGAATTAGCGCGGTTTTGCGCGTGAGAATAGCAAATTTGCGGTAAGGAATTAGGGGGTTTTTGCCGTGAGAATAGCAAATTTGCTGTAAGAATTAGCACATCTACGACTGCGACGGACATAACCGAGGCTAAAAATCCAATTATAAGACTCATAACACGTTTCCACTCATAATTTCTTCTATTGTTTCAACATAAAACATATATGTCAAAATAATATTATTATGGTATTCTAAGGATTACGGTGGCCCACAAGGGTTTTGCCGTGGCAAAACCCGTGCTTAATTTAATTAGTGCGGTTTTTCCGTGATCCTTGTGGGCCACTAATAGTGCTTACGTGACCCTTGTGAGGCCACTAATTATTGCGGTTATAAACGCGGTTGGATCGCTGGATGAATGCGGGTGCAAACTTCACTCTGATAATATTGGGAAAATAAGTAAAGCGGAGAACTTTGAACACACATCTTTGGAGCAATTATGAAACATACATGTTGCAGCAACTTACGGACACACATATTTACTGCAACTCAAGGAAAATATATTTGCAGCAAACTTGTGACACAATATTTGCAGCAACTCACGATAAACATATATTTGCAGCAACTTATGACACAAATATTTCCAGCAACTCACGAAACACATAATTTGCAGCAACTTATGGACACACATACTTGCAGAAAGGCCCGTTCATACACATATATTTGCAGCAATTTGCCGTCAACTAAATACATATTTGGCAGCTGCCGTTGTGGGCCACCGTGGAAAGGACTGACATCGCCCGAAACGTTGTCAAATGGGAAGTTCTTTTTACCGCGAAGTAACTTTGTCGACAAAATTTGGTTCTCGCTTATTTCTCGTTTTATTATGCAATAGCTAGTTCTTTTGAGGAGTTAGTTTCTTAAAATACACATAAAATATTTTTTACTATAAATATGTAAAATATGACTAAAATTTTAATGTTAGTGCTACTACCTAACCGGGCAATAGTGACAATACAATATTATTGTACTACCCGGCAATAGTGACTGGACCCTTATAAAGTAAAACTTAACAAGAAAAAAATTAATCAATTGATGTCATCCATATGGAACACACAAATTAAAGGATGGGAAAAAACCAACCAAATTCAACCAATCTGTTTCCTTTGCCCTGTCCTTGGAATGATGGCAGTATATATATTGCTATATGTTACACAAAACTAATCAGTGTCAATTGTTCATTAGAGCAACCTGACATGGATATATACAAAATAATTGTAAAATTATTTTTAATTTAAATATAAGACATACAGAACATTTTCACTGTTGATTTTTATATTTTCCTAACTATATCCTTTAAAGTTTACAAAATCGCACGATCCTTAAAGTGCGTTTTGCATTTTAAAATACGAACCACAATATGGCCAGAAGAACAGAAAGGTCAAATATTCAAGGTGTCACTGCGA